>CP092876.1:38353984-38953984 GCA_030710605.1 Cordylochernes scorpioides | reverse complement strand
TGAATTAAAATAAATATAATCGATACTGAGAGAGAGTTGAATTTAAAAAAAAAATAGAAAATTATTATTTTCGAAATATAAATAGCTGAGAGGATTCCGGCAAATCGCATCTAAAATATCAGGTTTTTTTTTGCTACATGTTTTAATTTGCATATACCTATTTTACATATCTCTGATTGTATTTAAAAATCGTTAACCATTTCTTCTAACTTTTGGCGAAATGGTGTTTTATTAATTTATCATTTGATATTATTAGGGTTCTTTCCTGGTATTCAAAAAGTAAAAATACGCGTCGTTCAGTTATATTTTTCAATTTATCAAACAATTTGGCCGCTGAATCGCTGATTCTGGTAGGGCTCCATCTAGCGAATAAAGTTGTAACTAAAATCAATTTCGAATTTTTCATTATTTACCATAAAAAATCCCATTGCATCCTGAACACAATGGTGTTTACCGCATTGCTCTAGCGCAAATATTCGCGGAGTTATTAATTTTTAAAGTTGTGCGGGACTTTTGGATCACCCTGTATATATATATGTGTGTGATAACCGAGGGTCTCTCGCTGTGGTGTGGTAACCGAGAGGGGCAAACGTGTAATATTCTTTATAAAATAAAATAATTTCTACTGCCCTTACTGCAATGGAAAAATTAAAGGGAGGGCCTGGCTCATCAGTGGTGAACCCTCCCAGCGGTTTCGCCAGTTTAATCTACCATACCGCTGTTATATTGCATTTTTGGAATATATACTATTATTGTGCCTTCTACAAGCTTCGGTAAGCTTTTTAAGGCATAACTCATAGTTAGGTGTCTCCGAGCAACCCGCCGCAGAGGAGGGCCAAGGAGAGGGCTGGAGAGGCGACGGAAAGGCCGTGGGCGCCCCGGGGGAGAGGAGGGCTAGTGCACGCCATTTTTGGAACTTCCTTTCATAGTGATACTGATGCTTGACTTTTCGAATGGGTATTTTAGATGAACTATGGACATAAGCTTTTAGGACAGCAGAATTACATATAATTATAAATATATAAAATGCTTCGAGCAATCGCTATTCCGCAAATATCAATTTGTGTCTTTTATACGAACAATTATATTACGATGCACTAGCGCGCCATCTGTTATCAAATTACAAAACTATTTTAGACGCGTAATATTCTTTTTAAAATAAAACAATTTCTACTGCCCTTACTGCAATGGAAAAATTAATTAATTAATAAGTATTCAAAATTGGGCGCTAAAAATTAAATTACGATTATCATTATACGAATAATGTATAAATTTGTAATTAAAACCAAATAATTTTAAAACACCTCCAAAATTGATAAAAATAAAACAAAATGTAATCATTAGCCATTTAATAATAATAATTAATTTTTATAGCAATATACATTTTTTTATAAATATTAATATTTACTTAGTAGCTTCTATTTTGTCAAAGGTAAATAAACTTTTAATTATTAAAAAATCTCGTCTCATTAATTAATTGTGAATAAATTTTTATAAATGGTTGATCACAAAAAAATGTCGCTTGATTATAAAATTCATTGGATAAAAATCACAAAGTTCTTTTAAAAATACTTTTTATTTGAAGGCCCTTATTAAAACAACAAACCCTTCTAACTAAGCTATTTAACTACTTTAGAATATTTTAAATGAGCACTAATTAGAAGGTATTTTTTACAGAGTAGATAAGGCTTTCTTTGTCTGGCTATTCTTTGTCGGCATGGATTGTTTCTGTGATCTTTTAGAATGACTTCTTTTTTACTGGTAATGTGTCGAAAAGGGCTCTCTATAAAACTATTTAAATCTTTTTTTCTACAACACCTAGAATGTTCTGATATATTATCTAAGAGATTAAAGTTAATTGAGACTATTTTTGAACTAGTTGGAGAGATAATTGAAAGAATTTGAAAAGAGTGCAATCGCTATGATATTGTTTGTTATCTTTTTAAAAATATTATTATTTTTTAATACAGTCGAATTCGAATTAAAGACGTTTTGAATTAAAGGGACCAAGATAAATACTCGAATTAAAGACGTTTTGAATTAAAGGGACCAAGATAAATATTCGAATTAAAGACGTTTTGAATTAAAGGGACCAAGATAAATATTCGAATTAAATACGTTTTGAATTAAAGGGACCAAGATAAATATTCGAATTAAAGACGTTTTGAATTAAAGGGACCAAGATAAATATTCGAATTAAAGACGTTTTGAATTAAAGGGACCAAGATAAATATTCGAATTAAAGACGTTTTGAATTAAAGGGACCAAGATAAATATTTGAATTAAAGACGTTTTGAATTAAAGGGACCAAGATAAATATTCGAATTAAAGACGTTTTGAAAAAAAGGGACCAAGATAAATATTCGAATTAAAGACGTTTTGAATTATCCAAGTTCTACTGTGAATATCCTTCGATATACGAGTATTTAATTACTTCAAATTATAATAGAGGTAGACAAGATTACGGGAGGTCTCCGGACCGGTTACCATGTTTACTAACCCTAACCAAAACTACTTAAACATAACCTAATCTAACCTCTTACTTTACCTACCATCATCAAGGCTTGTAAACAATTTACACGTTAGATTGAGGTTAATAAACATGGGAACCGGTCCCGAGACCACACCCAAAATTATAATATTTCCCTCTAAGTTTTATGTAAAATGCATTCAAATTAATGAAATAATATTTTGTATGAATATAAATCAAACTCCACAAGGTGGAATTTGAGATGGTAGTTTCAGAAAAAAGAAACACTAATAAGTTAATTATAAAGTAGTTAGTGTATTAAACTATATATTTTATCTAAGTAAGTTTCTCTTATCATGCTCCATCCAGATTCGCCTTAAGGGAGCGATATATTTTTAAAATAAGTTACTCCTCTTGGGACAACTGCCTTTCACGATACTTGTTTTTCTCTAAGAACATCTTTTCAACTTTGTTGATCTAATGCATTTCTTATCTACTTTTTTATAATATATTCCTTATTTTTTTATACGGGGTACAGATTTATTCAACGAAATAGTTCCTTTGTTGGCTTTATTGTATTAATATTTGGCTTGGAGATTTTTATGACAGAAAAATTAGTTTTGTTGGAAATGGGAATGAAGGATATTGTAAAGAGGGTCTGTATTTTAGGATCAACCTTTTTAAAACATTTATTTGCTCGTATTGTAAATGATGAACCAGGGCTGATTTGTGAGGATTTATTATAAAATATGCAAAATATATACTTTCATTGTCTTTGTGAACGAATATTTTTGACGTTTGTAAAAATATTAATATAAATTATTTGAAAACATATATATATATATAATTTTAAAAAATGAATCATATTTAAATAAAGTTTAAAATTGTTTTTGAGGCGAAGTAGCAATGTTCGAAGCATGTATTTATATACACTTGGTTCTTTTTTTATGCGGTAGATGCGTTCCAGGGGAATCCGCATAAAAAAAATCGCACAAAAAAAGACATACATTTATATGTAAAATGATGGATACGTTCCATTTATTAAAAAAATCGCATAAAACCTAAATAATGTTTTAAAATGCACCAGAAATCGCATAAAAAAGATTTATAAATAATAAGATTTAATTTTTTTCTCATCATATTTTAATAAATGGCACATATGTGTGTTAATAACAAAAACAAAACTTAATATGTAAAAAAAAAAAAACATAAACAAAACTTTATTTAAAATCATATTAAGAATGTTTTCATCATTATTCGCTGTCTGATAATGTGCGAACCCGTTTGTGGATTGGTGCAAGATCACTTTCATCACTTGAAGATAAAATTACGTCATCAGATCTACATGGTAATGCTTCTTTAGGAACTTCAGTGATTTTTTTTTCTTTGACAAGGTAGTCAGTAATCAAACGCTGTGATGGCTTGACTAGTTCTTTGTAGAGTTCTCTGTAGCCAGACATACAAAATTTCAGATCACGTTGGAATTTTAAGGCGCGTTCTACATCATTATCATTTTGAATAAAAAAAAATTCCAATTTACCGGAAAGTTGAAGGCCTTCCCGAAGTAATATTTCGTCCAGTGGAGTAACATCTTCCAGTTCGCTATCTACTGTTTCGAAATCTTTAGTAGTATCTACCATACTTTCCAAAATATCATCATCATTTAGGGCTTCGTCCACAAGCAATTCTTCTATATCATGCTCGCCAAAATCATCAAAACCTTCCCCACCTATTTCCTTAGCAATTGAAATAATATCTGATGTTACTATTGTTGTTCTATTTGATTCATTTCTCTTTGATACGCATTCAGGCCAAGCAGCTTTCCAACATGCATTTAAAGTTTGTGATTTTATCTCGGCAATTGCTAACGCAACATGATCTACACAGTTCAAGATATTAAATTGTTTCCAAACTTCAGTAACTGTTATTGTATCGGATTCCAGTTTATCGAAAATGAATTGGAAAGTGAATTTTACATAATATTTTTTAAATGTTGAAATAATTCGCTGATTGGTTGAATTAGGCTCGTTGTGTTTGGAGGGAAAAAACTACCTTTATATTTGGATGTTCTAAGTTTGGATGACCTGGTGCATTGTCAAGAATTAATAAGATCTTAAATTCGAGACCCATCTCTTTCATATAATTTTCTACTTCGGGTACGAAGCATTTATTGAACCATTCAGTGAAAATAGCCGTTGTTACCCAGGCCTTCTTGTTTGCCATCCAATGTACGGGCAGTGTATTTAAGTCTTTTCCTTTTAATGCACGTGGTTTTAAAGATCGATTTACAAGCAGCGGTTTTAACATTCGATCGCCAGATGCATTGCTGCACAGCAATAAAGTAATTCGATCTTTAGCAGCTTCAAAACCACTGGCATTTTTTTCGGACTTTGCAATGTAAGTACGGGTTGGCATTTTTTTCCAAAACAATCCTGTTTCATCAGCATTGAAGATTTGATGGGCACAATATCCTCCATCTTTAATAATTTTAGCCAACTTTTCAGGATATTTTCTAGCAGCTTCTTCATCTGCAGAAGCCACCTCACCTTTTATTTTTAGATTATGAAAAGAATGTCTTTTTATAAAACCAGTTAACCACCCTGTGCTGGCAGAGAATTGTGGATTAATTTGACGTGAAGATGTAGATGGCTCTGATTCTTTTAACTCCTTGTAAAATTTAAGGGCTTTCATCTTGATTAAATGTCCATCTAACGGAATTCTTTTTTGAGTTAAATCTTCAATCCAAATTACGAGAGCCTTTTCTGTTTTTTCTATTAAAGTGCCTCTTGAATATGATGAAATTTTAGAACTCAAATTTGTACCAGATCTGACTGATCTTCTTATTGCCGCTTCATTTTTTTTATTGCTCTTATAGTAGATTCGCCTAAATTATAACGTTTACCTATTGCTGTTGATCTTTCTCCTTTCGCCAAGCAATCGAGAATTATAATTTTGGTTTCTAGCGAAATTGCACTTCTTTTTTGTTTTTTATTATTGTCACACATTTTCTTTAAGAGGACTAAAAATTATAGAAAAAACTTAATGTACAATTACGCACTAAAATTATTCAAAAAAACTTACAATTCACTTGAGTAAATTTATCTTCCGGTTTTCGGTAGTAGCCTTCTTTCACAAAGTTTTATTTTCTAATGCTTTCCAATATGCAGGCTTTTTTAATTAGTTTCATACAAAAACAAAATGCAGCATAAAAACACGCAATTTTAACGAGGTATTTTTGTTTTTGTCTCTTTTGCTTTTAAGAACAAATCAAGAGAAAACATGTCAATAAAAGAAAAAAGAAATTTGTAACGGCAGCTGGCACGCCGGCGGGTTTTCAGTTTTGATTTCGGTTTTGCACGAGTTGTGTAAGACACCGGCAGGCGCGGAATAAAAGACATTGGAACTTCCCCTCTACTGTTTGTTGGATAACTTAACATACAACCAGGACGTTACAAAATTCTTTCTTTGTATTGATTGCGTAATAGTAGAGTTGTAGTTGTTATTCTTATTCGTTTTCAGAAAAAGTGAATCACTAAAAAAAAAATTTCGAAATTCGAATAAATTTTTTTTCTTGCACCGCATAACTCCAGAACCGCATTAAAAAAAACCGCATAAAAAGAGAACGAAGTGTATATAACCTATTATAACTATTTATATACATTACTAGAACGACAAAGAATAAATCCGATGCATTGGCCCTGTACAAGTTTTACAGAGCTGAGCAAGAGAAGAAGCATTGATAATTGAGAGCCGCATGTAAATGATCGATCACCTATAAATAACTAACTCATCTTTTCTAAGCAATTATGCACTTGGGCGAATCCTGTGTAGGGCATAGGTCCCCAATAAAAGTCTTGTTGTTGTATATATTTACTGTTCTATCAAAGCTTAAATCTATAGTTGGTTTAAATATCACAATGGTTATAGAAGTAAAACAGCCAGCCCAATACATTATAAGAGTGGTATGAGAGATTGAACTAGTGAAATCGCTAATGTGTGAGCCAGGCCTTACCTTTATTTGCATCATTGCAGTAAGGGAAGTAGAAAATTGTTTTAATTGAAAACAGATTTACGCGCTATTTGTAGTTTACGTTTTAAAAATATTATAAAACAAAGCAAACAATTTATAACCACAATGCAATGAAACCAGTGAAAAATGTCGCTAATAAAGTTAATGACAAAAAATCGGCGAGTGTTCTTTATTAAATTTTTATTAAAAGAGCTAGGGCGGACGCATCGGCAACAAAGATAGAGACATGCTTTATGAGTTAAAATTATACTGAGACATCAACATTTCTCAACTCTACTTAAGAGATTCTAAAGCCAGTCGTTAATTCGACGGATAAAATCAATGTTATAATTTACACCGTAATACATTTTCCCCTTGTATTAAATAGTCGTACACATGCAACGGAAAAAAATATATATATAAATTTCACAAAATTCATTGAAATATTTTTTTAAATAAAAAAAAATAACTTTTTAGATTACTTTTTTTTCTATTTGATTGAAGAATATCTGGTTCGTTACCCCAGTTGTTTTTTGGACAAGTGCATGACGTGTCAAAGCCGATTTAAATGCTTTGTTCCGTTGTTAAATCTTGCTGTTTAACAATTTAAATATTTATTGATACATTCATAATATTCATCTCAAAAATAATAATATAAACTTATATTACTCATTAATTTCTCTTTTTTTCTACATTAATTTTTAGTTATATACCATATATGGTATATATCCGAACGAAATTGATAAACTTATTTGTTGGCTCTGTGTTTAGATAGTTTTCTCCTTTATACTATTGTTTAACTTATTTACTTATTCGTCTCTTCAAATAACTTGAGTCAAATATATCTTTAATTTATTTAATCTGATTTGATTCAAATGGATATATAGTTCCATTCTGGGTAAAACCATTTTAATGTTACAGAATATTTGGTTATAGAAGGTTTACAATGTATAGTTCATCTTGTAAATACAAGATACATACAATGTAGTATAATATACTCCAACGCTTTTGAAATATTTTATATTGAAGATCTTATTTAAAAATATAATATATATTAGTATAGAATATAATCTAATTATTTTTAAATATAAAAATACGCAAAGAAGTTTTTAAATATCGGGCAATAATTTAACCTCTATACCATTTTTTCAATAAGTTTTCGCGGAATGATCAAAAGTTATAAAGCGCACAATAAAAATGTCTCTAGCCCCGAATTTAAAAAATAGAAACCTTCAGTGACACGACGGGTCACATGTCACCCCACGCAGAATGTTTGTAGAACATTTTAAAAAATGAATTGATTATCAACCATATCCCCTATGTTGCTAGGGATCTAAAATATGAAGAGCGAAAGCGTATTACAATTAGTTACAAAGTCGGTAAGTCTGTCTTTAGACTTATCAGAATATATTATTTGCCTGATGAAAGTTTAAAATAAAAACTAAGTGTAAATATGACTTTCATATTATTTCCAAATAGAATAAACTCAGTAGAGAAGAATTTGGACATCCAATTGTGTAAAAGAACTCCGAGAACCAAACACAGATTACAAATTTAATAAAAGACAATTCCACGAATAGGCTTACGATAGTAGTGAATAAACATGGATATCAAATCCTTAATAGTAATAATGGTTAGATAAGACGTGTAGGTAAAGGAAAGCGCCATCAATTATTTTCTAAAATATTTACATTCAACAAAAATACCACGTTGATGAATCTAAACACAAGCATGAAATGGACAAAAAGGACATTATTTGGAACGAAAAAGTTATAACTGAATTCGAGAAACGCGCGTATGACTCGGAAATGAAGAGCCAATCCATGGAGCGGAAAGGAACAGATGAACCGAAAATGGAAAAATCCTGAATTTACAAGTCAACATCTTCAAGAAGGGTAAAAAAAGTAATAGAGAAATCTTTCCGAATTTTCTGTGGCATTGACGTGAAGCGATTCACGTTAAAAATCAATGTGGTGAACCATATATATTAGGTTTATTCATTAGAACCACCCTTTGTTGTTGTATATGTTTCGTCTCAATACTTAGCAACCGTCTAACTCTCCAGACTTAGCTCGAAGCAATTTTTCTCTTATTAAACTTTAAATATTCAAAAAATAGCACATTTGACATTGATGAGGACATAAAAGAGAAATCGAAACAGTACTGAATGTTTTTATCTCTCGAATCATGATTCAAACAATTTTGTGCATATAAATGTTTTATATAGAAACACCAATAAACACTAAGACTGATAGATCGCCTTTTGACTCAAACCAAGCCAGATGTAACTTGGCGTTAATAAAATATGATTTGAAAAAGGAAGGGCGGTACCGAGTAAGGCCGTAAATATTTTCCGAAAAGCTAAGGCAGGATGCAAACATATTGGCCATACCAGTCGTTGATTGGACACGGAATCCGAAAAAGTCCATCTTCTCTGACGTCACCTTTAGTATATAATCTGGGTTGTTTCTGGACTCACTACAGTCCTGAGTTAGGTGCAGTTAGGACGCCATGCAGCCCGATTGACCAGCTGTCCCATATAAGAATATTTTAAATTAAGTAAATTAATCAGGCCTTCAGGGAAAAGTGTCTTTTCAAAACGTTTTTATTATTTTCTAGCTTTCGGGCACGGACGCCCTTCTACAGGAGAAAACCTGGTATAATGTTTTAATTAATACCATGTTTTCTCCTGTAGAAGGGCGTCCGTGCCCAAAAGCTAGAGAATAAAATGTTTTGAAAAGATACTTTTTCCTGGAGGCCTGATTAATTTTACTCAATAATAAAATTTAATATATATTATGTATTAAAAATAAAAAGACATATCCTGACCGCTCACATTTTTTTGTTTTTAATACATTAATACTTGATATATATATTTTTCCATTTTTATTTTTTGAAATATTCTTTTTGGCCTTCCTTACTCGTTAAAAAAATCGGACCATTCCGCGAATTTATTGAACACAAACCCTTTATATTTTTGCATACTTCTATTAGAACGTCTTAATAATTAAATTATAAATTCTTTAGATAAAAATAAAATTACCAAAATATAAATATGATATATATACTTATGTATATAATATCTGTAATTAGGTTTAATAGATTCCAACGCTTTTATAAGATTAAATTAACCCCATAGGTATATTTGGAGAAAGTAAACGGCGAGAGCGCCGTTTGGTATAAAAGGAATAAACCTCTGTTGTGTCGTCTGATAAATAGGAAACAGAATCTGATTGGCTGAGCGAAGAAAACTTGAGAAGAACGTGGCTTGGGTCTGGTATAGGGCTGCTTGGGCTATATCTTCTGTGCCCTTTTATTTCTGGCTGTTTCTTTTTTATTATTTTATTCACATTTTGACTCTAGAAATAAACTATTTTGTGTAGAGAATTTATATTACATTTTATTTGAAACTAGCAATTTCATTTTTATAAAATAGTTAATATAACAATAATTAAATTTGACTGTAATATTTGGGACGCCTTATTTTCTTCAATAATCAGAAAAATCATTGTGTATATTTGTTCAAATTATTATATTCTATATGATTTTATATATTTTTTGTAATTATATTAAATTAACTTTCAAAATATATGTAAAAGCTTGACTTTTCTTTTGAAATATTTGAATCAATTAAAAAAAAAATAGTCGGTTCATAAGAAAATGTCTTCACATTTTCAGACATACGACTGCAACATAACTTCTTGAGCAAAAGAATCTTTATTTATTTTTAAACCTAACTAATAATACATTGTTATTAAAGTGAAAATATCAGACCTCCAGGGGAAATTTTCTTTTTTTTTTTCAATTAAAATTTTAAAAATAAACTTTTTCCCTGGAGGCCTGATATTTCAACTTTAATATTGATTTACAAGGGATTATTTTTGATCGAATAATACATGGTATCCAATACACTGTGTTCGATATTAAAGATATAAAGAGTCGCTATTTATATTTTAAAAAACAATAATATGTTGGTGAATATATAGAATTTCTTGGAGCGTATCCATAGACCGCCAACTACCCGGGGTTCCTGCGGTTTAGGAGTCTGTCTTGCTTGCCTTAGTGAACAGCTCGCCAAGCGTCTACAGGCCGGGCTCTATATAATAGATTTAATTCTATAAAATTATTAAGAGATTAAATATATCTATATATGTGTGAAAATAATAGAAAAAATAAATAAATAAAAAAGCCAGGTTGAAAACAAAGAAGGCATATTTTGACCGCGAACACATGTGCCTTTTAGATGGCAGAGTGGCATCTAGTGAAACAGAAAACAACTAAACGTTGATTTAGCCTTTAGTTCATATATATATATATAATATTTTTAAAATAGAAAAAGGTTCAGGTGTTCATATTTAAAACAAAATAGGCATATCCTGACCGCTCATATGAGCTTTTTTAGATGGCAGAGCGCCATCTGGTGGGACAGAAATCAATTAAACGTTGATTTACCCTGCTTCCTGATATTTGGCCAACCCATTTTATTGACAAATTAAAAAAAAGCCAACCAAGAACGCGTTTCGGGTTAATGGCCCTCGTCAGCCTGGCGCAGACTGTACCTCTATGGCCAAAATTATTTTGGTCCCAAAGGCTTCTTGAGAAATCAATAAATGGGTATTTAAGGCCTAACTTGCGTAAATACGCTGAACATGTCAAATATGATTTGAAAAAAAAAAAGATATGCCATCTAAAAAGCTCATGTTTGCGATCAGGATATGCCTATTTTGTTTTTAATATATATAAATAGACATACGTAAATATCGATTACTATTTGTATTAGATGACTATATTTAGCTAGACATACCTGAAATTATTGAAACAATGTATATAAAAGAATATTCCTCTTCCTTTAAAATAGACGTAAAGCGCCATTTCTCGACAGTTCCTATAAACTATCAGAATCGGGCCGACAACAAAGTAGTAAAACCAGCTTAGAATGCCTACCTGGATACCATGGTTGATGCTGTTCGTTGGTCCAGGGCTGACTTTGGTTTCATTAGATCCGCAAGCAATTCATGAAATCTACAGAATTTGGCGACGAGGTGGGTAAATGGCTCGGCTAATTCTATGGCGAATATCCAAGGAATGGTCCCGGGCGGTTATTGACCAGTAAATAAAAGTAAAAATAGTCACTTCCCCTGTTAATCTAGACGACAAACAATGCGCTGGCAAAGCCATTTACCCAAAACCATGTCCTCCAGGTGGGCGTTCTGAATTTTCCAAAGCTGGAATTGTGTCATCTGATTGTTTTCAGAAACAGTCAAGGATAACGTATAGTTTTGGAGCCTATTCTGACGCGAGATGTGACTTTTGTAGGTCAATATATTATTAAGGAGAAATTTCCATTAAAAAAAACTGTAAGATGAAATAATAAGGCGATATATATATATTGCACCTTATTTTTCCATTTTCTTTATAAAATAAAAAATGAAAATACCGAATAAAAAAAAAGTTAAATTAACATCAATATATTCAATATATATGTTCACATGTGAAGAGTCATCACCCAAAGATAATAGAACAATTTCGGAGGGCCAAATTGTATTTTCTCCGATAGTGAAAGAAGAATCCAATATTGGCAAACTTTATTTGGAGCCAAAAATGGAATCGTCTGCATTTTTATTGGAATATAGTGCGCTACATAATTCGTCTGTATCTCTCTCTATCTCCAGAATTCTTAACAACTATTACATTTTATATAAACTAAATGTCTATAAGTTAATACATATATTTAATCAATAGGAATATATAGAAAATATGTAGAAAAATGTACCTTTTCTTTATATAAATGAAAGGCATGAAACTTCTGATGCCTACTCTGCCTTACCCACTGAATGAAACTGCACGTTTTGCGCAGAAATGATCAAATGATGCATCGTTTGATGAATATAATAGCGCATTTTATGAATTCATTAAAAGAAGACAGTTTGCAAACGAATACTACATCTGTAGGTGGTTCGAGCTGATTTTGACGCGCCTGCAAGCAAGCTGATTTTTCCAATTATCTTCTCCGTGGCCAACAATACAAATATATACAGATAACTATAAAACTCTGCATATGTCTTTATCTAAAATGAAATAATTATAAATAATACTTGAAAATATGCATATGAGTCTATTAGTCTATTCCCACTGTGACAACATCATTCCGCAATTTTACAAGAGAAAAATAAATTGACGCCTATTCATGTACGTATATATTTCCGTTGACCATTTTATTGCCAGATTTCATTCTCGGCGTGTTGGAGCTTCGCTGTATCGATATTCAGATCTTTTTTGGATTTTTCTGATTCATCCAGTTCATTTAGCTTGATGCTTTTCGTCTTCCTTATGAACATGTGGCACGACAGGATTCTATGGATCCTCCATATAGCTGTGACAATGATCACCACAATGAGGAATATTATCAACGGTTGATCAAGATTTCCATTTTGTCCGTTTGAGCTCGAGTTGTTGGCGTTGTTTCTCACAGGAACTCGGTTTCAATACGATTTAGTTATAATTTATTTACTCGTATATTATAAGTAAAATACGTACAATTTCTGAAAGTATATAAACATATATCGCTCCCGAATAATTTGTAAGTAATTTATATTTTTTCTTAGTTAAAGCGGATAATTACTGAAAAAAAGGGGAAAAGTTAAGTTATAACTTATTTATAAGATAATAATAATAAAACTGTTGTAAGGACGAGATGAAAATTCTGAAATTTGCATGCTTGTTGCTAGTTCTCTATAGCATAATTTGTTTCAAACGGCCAGAATGCCTAATACAAGAGTTGGTTAAACGCAAACTGAGATTGTATCGGAAATTAAACGCTGGATTTGGATATGATGGCACTCCTATACTACTACTGAACATATCCAGCGGCTATTGTATCCAGGTCATATGTATACTCCTAATGATCAGTGGTATTGAGCCTAACCCTGGCCCCAAAAAGCAGACAACCTTGTTTACAGAGCCAACTCCCACAGTGAAGGAATCGCCTGATACTGAGTTGAAGACAATGATCGTCCAAATGTCATCAGAGATCAGAAATCTTGGTGAGAGAATAGATACGAAATTGTCAAACATCGAGAAAAGAATAATAGAGTGGGACCAGAGACTTCTTGGAGTTGAAATGAAGCTAACAACTTGTGTGGAAACCTTGGCTGCTACGAACGAGATAGTCTCTGAGAATGTAACTAAGTTAAGGGAAATTGAAGCCAGGACCGACTTTCTGGAGATGAAGCTGCGGGAGCCAAATCTCGTTTTCTACGGAGTTGAGGGAGAAGCGAATGAAGCACCAACTGAAAGTCTTCAAAAAGTTAAATCTATTATAAAAGAAAAAATGCAAATTCTAGAAAATATAAATATAACTAAATGCCATAGACTTGGGAAGGCTAATAAATCGCCTATTTTGATTTCAATGCCTGAATACGAGGATAGAATTAAATTATTCAAAAATACGACTAAACTTAGAGATAGCAAAATTTACATAAATAAAGATTATAGTAAAAAGATTAGAGACCAACGGCTTATTCTTATAGCTAAAAGGAAAGAACTTTTTGAAAAAGGCACTCGATCAAAGCTGAGAGATAACAAACTTATTGTAAACGGTGTAGTTTTTGAAGCTGTAAATGGCCAAGTTGTCAATAATAATGGAAATAAGATATAGCAAAAACAGAACATAACACCGAATGTAAATAAGACTTTCCAGATTGATAAACAGATCTCTAATATAGTGTCCATTCAGCCACTTTATGATAAAACACTCACGGCTAAAACTTCTAAAATTAAAAACCCAAAGGTTACGAAAAATATATCAGATAGAAATACAACTAAAATTAGATATCCACATACGAAAAACTGTGAATCGGCAATAAAAGACAAACAAGTAACCCAGGCCAAACATATAGATACTAAAATTAAAATGTTACAATGGAATATAAATGGATTTAATAGAATAACATCAATATTTCCACTCGTTGAATACCTAAAAAAATACGAACTTTTTGCACTGAATGAAACATGTATTACTAATGTTATCGAATTATTAACAGAGGAATACTACATAATTCAAAGTATTTCAACATACGATTAGAAAAATCGAAACAAACCCTTACTGGATATCTGTCTTGACGCACAAATTTCTAGACAAAACCACTGAGAGTATATGTTTGCTGTTTGCATATTTACCTCCTAATGCATTACAAGAACAAAATTTAACAAATTTACTTAGGCATATTGATTATCACATGAGTGAAGGTAACGAAGTGCTAATAGCCGGTGATATCAATATTAGAATAGGCAATGCTGGAGGCTTCCATAACCCACTGAAACTAAATTCACCCCTCAACAAATATAGGAAATCTAAAGACCTAATATCTTCGAAACTATCTGAAAAACTAATTTCCTTCACTGATTCAAATTCTATAACAATAGCTAATGGAAGAACTAAGGGTGATACGTACGGCTCATTCACTTTTATTTCAGAAAGAGGTTCATCGGTTTTGGATTATTTTATGTACACACACGGTTTAACACAGATTATATCGGATATGTGGATCGAAGAACTTTCATATTCAGACCACTTACCAATTGTTTTACAAATTAATACTGGGTATGAAGCTATTAAATCCTCGTATAACAATGAAATACTAACACGAAAATTCATTTGGACGAAAGAAAATGTGGAGATTCTAAAACATAATTTAAGTGATACTGAAGATGGAAATGAAACCGATATTAATACAGAAACAGTAAATTTTACTAAACAGATCTACACGGCAATGGAATCGGCAAATATAATTAAATTTGTTAAACGACGACACCAACTTTCAAAACCTTGGTATGACAAAGATTGTTACATTATGAAAAAAACGACCAAAGTAAGTTTACAAAGATGTAGGAACTCAAATAACATACACGACCGCCAAAAATATATTGAGGCTAGGAGGGAATATTTTAAGCTCCTGCAAAGAAAAAGAGATGAATTCAACAAGCACAAGAATGAAATGATAAAAAACGCCAAAGATCCCAAATCCTTCTGGAATGCCATTGCATCCTTTAGAAAAAAAACCAATAATACAAGGAGAGATTGATATAAAAGAATGGTTTTTATTTTATAAAAATTTACTGAACAAAGAAAATAAGGAAGCTACTTTTACGTTAAACCAGATGATCGGTTGGAAAGATCCAGATTTAGACGCGGAAATAACCCTTGAAGAGATCCATGATGTATTTAAAAAACTAGCGAATGGCAAAGCAGTGGGACTCGATGGTATACCAAATGAGTTGCTAAAGAATTTACCGATACCGACTTTAACTAAATTGATAAACCTATTCAACAAAATAATGTCCACAGAAAAATACCCGCAACTCTGGACGAACTCAATAGTACACCCTATATATAAAAGCGGTGATAAGAATAACCAAACAAATTATAGAGGGATTGCCCTCTGCAGTAATATATCTAAATTATTTACTACAATACTAAGAAACAGATTAAACAACTAGATAGAAAAAAGAGAGATTATTTTAGAAAACCAAGCAGGCTTCCGTAAGAACCGATTATGCACTGACCATATACTACTACTGAATTCACTCATCCAATTATCCTTGAGAAGAAAACGAGGCAAGCTATATGTCTTCTTCGTCGATTTGACTAAAGCTTTCGACACAGTCCCACATGATTTACTTTGGCAAAAATTGCACAAAATGGGCATTAGCAATAAATTTGTAATGCTGATAAAAAACTTTTACCAAGAAGCTAAGATTACTATCCGATGGAAAGGACAATATTCAAGTAATGTGAAAATTAATTCTGGAGTGTTGCAGGGAGAATCACTTTCCCCACTTTTATTTATACTATATATGGCCGACCTAATAGAACTTTATAATAACTCAGCACTTACAGGATTTCATCTCCCCGATTTTGGTGTTTTACACCTACTTATGTATGCGGATGACATAGCCATAATTGGAGAATCGAAAATTAATCTGCAAATTAAAATCAATTTACTAAAGTCTTACCTGGATAATAACAAATTAGTTTTAAATGAAAATAAGTCCAAAATAATGGTATTCAGAAATGGAGGAAGACCGGCAAGACACGAAAACTGGTACTGGGGAGACACCCCACTGACTGTTGCGTCCAATATTACATATCTGGGATATCCATTCACTTCCACTAATAATAGCAAAAAGGTAGCCCTCTTTTATAAAGCCAAAGCAAATACGGCAATAAATGCAATTATTAGACTGATAAAAAAAGAAAAAATTAACTCATTAAAAGTTGCACTGAATCTATTTGACTCAGTTATTAAATCAATACTACTCTATGCGGCCCCTGTGTGGGCTTGGGACAATACGGATATTATAGACCAATTACAGAATACGTTTATCAAAAACTTTCTGAATCTACCAAGATATATACCAGGGTATATTATAAGGCTGGAAACTGGCAGAATATCTCTGACTTTTACAACGATCAAATTAATTATGAAATACTTCATTAGAGTACAAAAAATGGAAGACAATAGACTACCTAAGCTATGCTGGAATAGATTGAAGGAAATTTCCTTAATGACAAAAAAACCTATAGGATTCTGTAAGAATATTATGGATATCATCAATCATTGTGGACTCACATGGCTAAACTATAGGTTAAATATTGATGACATACAGATCGAACTTCCGAATATACTAAAAATAAAAATTGAACAGCTATTGCAGCAAGATCTGGCAAAATTATCTCTTACGAAAACATACTCAAACTATAGGTTACTTTATGATTCATTCATTCCAGAACATTATTTTTCATGCAATTTGTCCTCAGCTTTAGTGAGTTTTATTGCACAGATCAGATTAATGTCAACATTGATCAAAGAAAATCATATTTACGCAATTAAGAAAGAAGGTTTGTACTGTAGGTTATGTGGAAGTCAGATAACTGATGAAATATACCATTTTATTGCTGAGTGCAGGGATCTGGAAGGAGAGAGAAAAAAGATCCTGAAAAGTCTTCCTAGACCGCATTTGAACTCAATAAAGCTAATAAAAACTGTTTCAGAAAGGAAAAGTTGGGCAATTGAACTGTTCAACTATCAAAAAGCGGTTGGAAATAAAATTGCACTCATGGAAGAGAGAAGAACAGGGGCACAATAAAAAGTCACCCTGTTTACCATACCTTAACTGTAAATACTCCATCTTCCCCTTTTCTCTTGTGTTTAATATTGTCTGTAATGCCACGGCGAATCGGTACAGGGCAAGATGCCCTAATAAAGTTGTTTTGTTGTTGTTGTTGTATAAACATATATTAACTCAATCGGCATTTACTCCTCTCGCAGGATGTTAAGAAATCGCCCCATGTACAAATGAAGGCCAGACACCATGGTATACAGGTTAGGTTTTGTCTGAATTTGCCAAAACTGGTGATGTGGTTCATTCTTTATCATACCCTTTTTACTTCGTACAGGGGTTTTGAAAATCATTGATTTAGCGCATATTTAAAAAAAATAGTTGCCACTTTTTGTACATGAATATTATTTCCCCTGCAACCCTATGCTGTATAAAGTAGAAAATTCGTCCGTATTACTTCACCAGCTTGAAAACCCTTTTTGAAAATTCAACTGATTTCACAACTTCTCTCGTAGAATGTTATGAAATCGGAGCCGCCCCTGTACTGGTAATTGCCATTGCCGAAACCATGGTACATAGGTTGGTTCTTTGTTTTTATTTGCCATAACTGTTGTTTGGCTTATTCTCACGTTTATTACTCGAGTGATAAACAAAATGCATTGTTTTGATGCACATTTAAATGAAGAGGTGCCGTTTTGGTATACATAGATGTGATGAGGTATCCAGTCGACTTAAGCTATAGTGTGAGATCCTGTCGATTCTTGCTATACTGTGTTGACCGAGAGGAACAGTCAGAATGGGGAGTTTTCCAGTACTTCTCTGCACCTTGGAAGACCTTTAACAGTTCTCATAGAGTACAGGCAGTCGTGGTCGAGGCAGAGTGGGAAGCTTGGGAATGTCCATCACAAAAAAACGAAGAGACACAGTTGTATTAGGGAAGTTCCGTGATCAGATAGGAGTCGAGCTAAGCAGCGAAATATGGAGATAGAAGGGTTCTTACTGTTCTACATGGTCGATGAGGTGGACCTAGAACACAACCGACGAGGGCTCCCGCTGATGGTGAAGTGACTATCAAGTGACTATATTTTCGGCTAGGGCGGAGGTCTTATATATATATTTGCCGAGAGAGGAAGTATTGAATTTCAGCAGGTGCAACAAGAGCGTGGATCGGAAGCGAAATTGTACAATGGCGCCGCCCTGACAGTTTCCTATCTTTAGATGTTGTTGGACTTCCATCTAAATATTTTTATTTAGCTCAACTCTTAATCTATTACAGTGTTTTATTTATTTATCCTCAGTTTGTACAAAGTACATTACATATGGTGATGCAATGACACATGTCAATCATGCGTATAATTATTTACAGATGTGTTTCTATTATACAACATGAAAATCTTGTTATAAGTATTATACAATATAATTTTTTTCAGAAAGATATTTGCCATATGATCCTCTACCTTCTCATCTTTTTCCATCTTAACGAACATTTTAGCGAAGGAACAATTATCAAAAAGCAAGTTAAAATCCTGTGGTACAAACCTTGTGGATGAAGAAGAAATAAATCAACCACCAAATTTCGACCAACAGGCACCTAGGACAGCCGTGGAAGAGACAAAAGCTTGACATGTTGTCTAATACTTCAATGAAGACACCATTGGACATAGTTCATTATATCAAAAAGTTCGGAAGCAGTGGTTGAAGTTGATGTTGTGTAAACTCCGGAATAATCTTTCAATTAATTTTTTCGAAATATTTGCAATAATTTACATTCCGACTCAATAATTAAATCCAAAATATATATATTTTTATTATATTATTTATAATAATAGTTACGCATTTTGTTTGGAATCACTATAATATATGCCCTAAGCATTATATGTATATATGGGATATGTGTTATTCCTCCCTGATTGGTTTATCTCAGATTACAAGCATTACCGTGATAACACGTTCGCAGTTTATTTCCTTTCTGGTGCCGGTGCGTCCCACAGCCGACAACCGCTAACGGCAAGTTGTACTCTCTGTTGTGATTGGTCGAAGGGAGGTATTTACAAACACGTAGGCTTGGTGTTTTAAACCATAAGTAGCTATATAATAACATCACTCGAAGTTTTTTTTAAATATACAAGTGTAATATGTCTCACAACGTTAAAATCAAACAAAAATGCAACTGCTGAAGCCAAATTTCATTATCAAAAGACAATTTACTATTATCAAATTTTGTGTTGAGATAAATACAATGTTCGGTTAGTTTTAAACAAATCTATTCGTAGCATGTGCCACCTTGTACTGAAGATATCTCTCTAAATTCTCTTAAGATATGTAATTATAAGACAAAAGTCTATATTTCTCTACCTGCTCATATATTCGAAAATATATACTATATTAAGTAGTATACAACTTGAATAAACTAATCTCACCATTATATATTTTTGAAAAATATTTAGAAAATGTCTAGAGAGGAGTTGACATTTTTGTCATTTATATATCTAACATTTTCTAAATTTGGAAATGATATATTTCGATATTTTAGATTAATGTAATAAAAAGTATTAATTCACATTGCACGTTAATCACATTTTAATTACAAAATTAATAAATATTGATTATTTAAAATATAAAATGACTAGCGGATATGTACACGGCTTCGCCCGGGTTTTATCCGAGTGAAAGTTTGCCTAACGAATATTATTGATAATAATATTCCGGAACAAACAGAATATTATGATAATAATGATAATAATATTCGTTACATTATATATTTATATAATATATAAAATATATTTTTCGAGCAAACATATCCTCTCTCTCTACTGAATAGATTTTAAAAATATATATATAAATAATAATATCTTGAGATATACTACATGATCTTAGCCAAAAGGCCAAGAAACGATATTTTATATATATAGATGACCTAGCTTCGTGTGTTTTCTGCTCGAATGAATGTTTCGCTAGTAGAATTTTGTTCCTGCCTACTAAAATTTATTATCTGGCTCCGCCCATGGACTGCTTTAGTGAATATTCCCCTAAAGAATTTTGTTTATGTCAATCAAGCATGATACGGCAATATTGTCATTATCATTTCTGACTAAAATAATATTGTTGCTCAGTACTTGGTTAATTATAATTTTTCTTGGTTATAGTGCAACAAAAAAACTCTTCCAGATTTAACTCTCTGTCCTGTTCAAATTTCAGCGAGATTAGTTACATATTGAGGGCGTGCATAGCCGACAAACATATATGTTCCCGGCTTCGCCCGATTTTTACCCTAGTAAAAGTTTGCCTAACAAACATTTGGTAAAACGATTCTAGCAAACATCCAATCCCTACTGAATCTATACTTGTCTATACTCTCGATAATTTTAAAATTTTCCCGGTCCCTTGAAAAATACTCGATAAGTTGAAAAAAATCAGAATTAATTGTTCCACTCGGTAAAATTTGAAGTTGAAGGAAAAGTATCTTGCCACAAACGAAGATTTGTAAATAACTGTATTTAGCGAATGTACCCGGCTCGCCCGGTTTTTATCCGAGTAAAGGTTTGCCTAACGAACATTTGTTAAAACGATTCTAGAAAACATCCAATCCACCTATATATTGATTTATGAACGCATTTAAATATAAATATTGTTTTATGCGTTTAAATATATTTTTCAAACACATAATTTTCTGAAAACATTTATTATATTGTAAATAAGATATTGTCACGTTTGTGAATTTGATAATTAATTATTTCTTTTTTTTCTCACAATGAATTATATATCAATTAAAAATTCATTTTTGTTATCATCATTACATACAATGTGATTTTCTTTATATAAACAAACGATAATAAACAACAACAACAATGTAATTTGGATCTTCATTATTATAAAACAACAACAAATTAAATTAACAATGTGAAAATATATTTTAACATTACATTTTAACATTTAACAAAAGACGTTACAATATTTTCTTTAAATATATATTAATTTTAAAATGCCAAGTTTTTTTACGCCATTGGAATATTATATTACTGATTTCTCAAATTAAATTTATTATACTTGGAACAAATTTTAAGAATTGTTACAATTTATAAATATAATTCAATCAGAAACCGCGAGAGGCGCTGCTTGCGAGTGAGAGTAGAAAATTTGCAAATGAAATTGCAAAGAATATCAATTTCAAATCAAATTCAAACCAGAAACCTTCCCAGTAGTATAGTAAATAACTTCCTAAAGTTTCACGGCGATTGGATAATCTTACCTTTTAAAAGCATTCATCGTGTGAAAAAACTAACATTCATGTGTAAACAAAACACGTGTAAATTATTAACCAATAAAATTCATTTATCGTCGCGACCAGTGCTGCGCCCAAGCGGTAAAAAGCTGGAACTAACGCTTTTTGGTTTTATATATTTTTAAAAAAGCACATTAACCTTTTTAGTTTTTTGAATAGCCTATATTTTAAACGAAATCTTCAGCTACTTACATGCAAAATTTCATAATGATTTATTTTGTGCAACGCGATAACAAACATCGATTTTGGATTTCATTTTTATAGATATGTAGGATGGTTGTTGATGTGCTGTGTTGGTGTGGCTTGTGGAAAGGCTGCTGATAAAATTATATTTAAAATTAATTTATTTAAAGCAAGAAATTATAGAGAGAAAAGAAACAACGGTTGGAGTAACGACCGTTGGAGTAAGCCTACATGTTTACCGCTAAATCCCAGCGTCTCTGATGACGTCCCACGCGCATGCGTAGTGAAGTGTTGACGCCCGCGCATGCGTTGAAGCAAAGTGTAGTCGCCACACTACTCCCCCTCCAGTAGGATCTTTCCAGCGATCCTATGCAATCTTATTGGCTTGTTAAGTTCGGGTCTTGGGAAAACATCGGTCCTTCTGATGTGAAAGCAGGCTTGAGGCGGTCGATTGACACCCACGTGGATCTCTTTTTAATTTTCAGTTTGTAAATTTTGGGTTTCCTAAAAAGGACTTCATATGGACCGTCGTATGGGGGAGCTAGCGGTGGCAATATCAGGTCCCGACGTAGATAGACATGGGAACATGTCTCGAGTGGCTTGGGCACGTAAACGTGGCGGTTCCCATGTGGTTTGCTTGGTGCAGGTTTCAGAGATGCCATGGCGCGCTTGAAGTCCTCCAGCCACGGTTCGGTAGGCGAGCTTGCAGAGGGGGGGTCCTCGAAAAATGTTCCTGGAAGGGGTAGGGGCTTCCCATAGACCAGCTCAGCGGTTGTGGTGTTGAGATCTTCCCTTAGCGACGAACGAATCCCTAGGAGCACCAGGGGAAGTTTCAAGGACCAGCTCGTGGAATCGTGACAGCGAAGGGAGTCTTTCAGCTGTCTGTGGAATCTTTCTACCAGGCCGTTTGCTGCTGGGTGGTAGGGTGATGTCCTTATTCTGTTGATTCCCAGAAGCCGTGTCAACTCACCGAAAAGTGCTGATTCAAACTGCCTGCCTTGGTCTGTAGTCACTTTTGCTGGCACGCCAAAACGAGATATCCAGACCGATAGGAAGGCATTTGCTACTGTTTTGGCGGTGATGTCCTGTATGGGTAGGGCTTCGGGCCACCTAGTGAATCGGTCGACGCAGGTGAATATGTACCGATAGTTTTCACTCGGTGGTAATGGTCCGACCAGGTCAATGTGAACATGACTGAACCTTCCGTCTGGGGGACTAAACGACTGAAGGGGCGTTCTTGTGTGTCTAGCGGTTTTGGAGACTTGGCAGCGGTGGCAGGCGCGAGTCCAAAGTGCGCAATCCTTCTTGACGGCCGGCCAGACGTAATGGGCGGTGACCATCCTTGTAGTAGCTCGTACTCCGGGGTGAGACAAGTTGTGGTATGCAGAAAAAATTATGCGGCGACAGGGTGCGGGTACGAAAGGTCTGGGTTTTGCTGTTGAAACGTCACAGTACAGGGAAATGTTCGTTTCTGGGATTTGTACTTTTTCCAGTTGTAGTGAGCTGCGGTTTTCCGATGTCAAGAGAGCTTGTAGCTCCTGGTCTACTGCTTGCGCTTCGGCGAGGGATTTCGGGTCATAAGGTTGGTGGTGGGAGATGGGTTCCACGCGTGACAGGAAATCTGCAGGTACATTTTCACAGCCCGCGATGTGGCGGATGTCGGTTGTGAATTGCCCGATGAAATCGAGGTGTCGACATTGACGCGGTGAGGCCTTGTCCAGATTTTGTTGAAAGGCGTATGTGAGAGGTTTGTGGTCCGTATAGACCGGAAATTGTCGCCCTTCCAAAAAATGCTTGATAGCCAAGTATACCGCCAGGAGTTCTCTGTCGTATGCGCTGTATTTTCTTTGTGCAGCGTCTAGTTTCCTTGAGAAAAACGCTATTGGTTGGAAATTGTTGCCAACTTGCTGGTGAAGCGCGGCGCCCACAGCAAAATCCGAGGCATCTACCGTAAGGCAGAGAGGCGCTTCTGGAAAAGGATGGTGCAAGAGGGCAGCGTTGGCTAGTTGAAATTTGCACTGGTCGAAAGCCTGGAGTGCTGTTGGGGTCCATTGGCAGGATGCGTTCTTGCGTCCTTCGACCATGGCGTGGAGTGGTACCTGAGTACTAGCGGCATTGGGGAGGCAACGCCGATAGAAATTTAACATACCCAGAAAAGGTCGAAGTTTTCCGACAGTATCAGGGATTGGGATGTCTTTAATTGCTTGTACTCGCTGAAGGTCCGGCGAGATTCCAGCGTTAGTGATGATAAACCCCAAGAATTTGACTGAAGGTTGGCCGATGGTGCATTTGGCTTCGTTGATCGTCAGGCCGTAGTCTCGAAGGCGACCAAAAAGTTGTTAAAGATGGGATACATGTTGATTTTCTGAATCGGATGCGATAAGCACGTCGTCAATGTAGGCATATGCAAAATCCAAACCTTGGAGTACTTCGTTGATGAGCCTTTGAAAGGTTTGGGCTCCGTTACATAGGCCAAAGGACATGCGGGGAAACTCGAAAAGGCCGAAAGGCGTAATAACGGCAGTCTTAGGGATATCTCTAGCTTCCACGGGCACATGGTGGTACGCTCTAACCAGATCGATAGTAGAAAATATTTTCTTACCATGCAGATGCGATGCAAAGTCCATAATGTTAGGGACTGGATATCGGTCGGGGACGGTAGCGGCATTCAGTTTCCTGTAGTCTCCACATGGTCGTAGCGAGCCGTCTTTTTTGGGTACTAGGTGGAGAGGGCTGGCCCACGGTGATTTGGATGGACGACAGATGCCTTTCTCCATCATGAAGGCGAATTCTTTCTTTGCCGCGGCGAGTTTGTCCGTGGGGAGTCGTCGCGGTTTTGCTGCAATCGGGGGGCCCTTTGTGACGATATGATGAGTCACTGAGTGACGGGGAGGGCTTTTTACAAGATTCTGACTAGTGAGCTCTGGGAATTGTCTGAGTATTCTGGAGTAAGGCGAATTGGCGATTGTAAGGTGAATGCTAACAGCGGGGGAAGGGGAAACTTGTCCAATGGAGTGAAGGGAAGATACTGGGTCGCTCAGCCGGTGATTACGCAGGTCTACTGTCAGCCCGTAATGTCGGAGAAAGTCTGCGCCGATGATGGACACGCCGACGTCGGCTATGATGAAAGGCCAACGGAATAAACGTCCGAGACCGAGGTCAAGCTCGAGATGTCGTTCCCCGTAAGTGTGGATGATAGATCCGTTAGCGGCGAAAAGCTGCCTGTGCGAGGGCCTAGCGTTTTTTACTGGTGGTGGAATCACTGAGACTTCGGCTCCGGTGTCGACCAAAAACAAATAGGCGCTGCGTCGGTCCGTAATGAAGAGCCGGCGAGTAAGGCCTGCGCCGTCAGTGGCTCCTACTGATGGCGGGCGTATTCGTTTCTCTGGACCTTGAAGTTGCATGGTTGAAGGCACTTCCTAGCTTGCGCTCCAAACTTCATATGGTACCAGCAAGTTCCTGCGTTTCCCTTTTTGTTGTGGGGTGGGTATCTATCGTTCGGATAGCGATTGTGTGGGGTGTCCATGGATGACTTCAAAGCTTCGATTTGCGTATGCAGGTCTTGGATTTGCGTCATCAGCTGTTGGTGGGCTTCCGCGCTATGACCTGTGCTTGGTTGGTCCACTGCTGAGACCGTTGGCAGTATGGCTTCGTGTATGTTGTCTGCCATTTCCGCCAGCTTACTCAAACTTGTTTCAGAGGATGCTGCGAGAGCGGCCCTTATGTCCTGAGGTAGGCGTCGAGTCCACAGCATTTTCAGTGCTGTATCGGAGAAATTTCTTCCTGCCTGATGTTGCATCGCGGCAAGGACTGTTGATGGCTTCTGATCTCCCATGGGACGCCCATCCAGAACCTGTAAGATTTTAGTTTGTTTTGATTGACCGAGTCGTTGGAGAAGGCCTGCCTTCAGCGCATCGTATTTACCAGAGGGTGGGGGGGCCGTTACGATGTCCGCGACGTAAGTAAGGGTTGGCTGGTCTAGGCTCGTTACCGTTGCTTGGAATTTAGTTTCGTCGCGGGAGATCTCGGCTAGACCGAAAGCGGCTTCTAGCTGGCTTATCCACAGTTCAACGTTGTTGGGCCAGAATGGTGGTGCACGGAAAGCCAATCTTGATATTTGGGAGGGTGCCGTGGATGTTGGCCCTTCCGGATGTTCCGTAGTTGCGTCTTGCATTCTGGGGCTGTTGAAAGTTTCGTGGATGAAATAAAAAATATATATAGAAGTGTGATTAAAATAACTTTTGCATCACGTCCGACTCACCAATTTGTAGGATGGTTGTTGATGTGCTGTGTTGGTGTGGCTTGTGGAAAGGCTGCTGATAAAATTATAATTAAAATTAATTTATTTAAAGCAAGAAATTATAGAGAGAAAAGAAACAACGGTTGGAGTAACGACCGTTGGAGTAAGCCTACATGTTTACCGCTAAATCCCAGCGTCTCTGATGACGTCCCACGCGCATGCGTAGTGAAGTGTTGACACCCGCGCATACGTTGAAGCAAAGTGTAGTCGCCACAGATATAAGGATATCCTACTTTATATTATCATCATTAACTCGACGTCCCCTATCGCTGAAATTTTTAATACAATTTTATCCTTCTATTTGAAAATTTTTATAATTATTTTTTTAATTTAGTGTTAAAATTTTGTTAGTTTTGGTTATATATTCACAAATTAAAAAACAAAGATTTTTATTGAATTTATTTTTCAAATTCAAAAGCCTTAAAATATATAAATAAAATACAAACAA
This sequence comes from Cordylochernes scorpioides, assembly GCA_030710605.1. Classification (NCBI taxonomy): domain Eukaryota; kingdom Metazoa; phylum Arthropoda; class Arachnida; order Pseudoscorpiones; family Chernetidae; genus Cordylochernes; species Cordylochernes scorpioides. Next base: position 38,927,171 of record CP092876.1, on the reverse strand, counting down.
GGGGCGGGGAGCGGGGGGACAATGAAAAAAAAAAAATGAATAATTACTTTGATAATTTTCTTGCAGACGCCTGATATATTTGGGTTAATGGAGCGGAAACATTTATTTTTACACTAATGTCTTTGGCGTCTGCTTAATGATTATCAAGAGATTTCTAAAGTCCAACAGAAGAAACCTCAAGAGTAAAGTTATTTTCTCGTTAACTAACAAACTTGGTGTCATTTGATAAGACTTTGGGTGTCGTTTTGGAACTTAAATCACTTGCTCTGTATTTACATATAACCAAATTTGTTTCTTTTGATTACATTGTTCATAACGTAAGCGCATAAATCATTAAAAATATGCAATTATACATTCATTAATATATTAGGAAATTAACAAAATTATATGATTTTAGAAATTCATATCAACAAATTATTGTAAAAATGTGTATATTTATTATAATTATAATATTTAAAAAAATTGAATTGATGGCGCGCAATGTGTTTTGCTCACAATTAAACAATTGTACTCTATTTTTTCCAATATATATATGTATATATAGACTTCATTTATTCTACATAAATTATTATATAGAAAAACTCTCCCAAATAAAATTCGAATAATAAAATTTACATATGGCTTTAAAATAATACAAACATATATATTTATTTTTATATGTATGCACATATCTATCTTTCAAATAAAACTTATTTCCATAAAATATTAGTGTACCTTTTTTATTAACATAATTGACTTGCTTTAAAACAACTTTATATTAGATTTCAAAAATATTTTTACTTCTTTAAAATTTGTTTTTTTTTTTATCTCGGGAAAAATAATCTTAAGGTAAATAAAGAGTTTGACCTATATAGAAATGGCTAAACAAATTTATTTGCAGACGATGCCTAGAGGCAGACGTAAATTAGATTCGGTAACGCTGCCTCACCAGGATTTCGTTAGCTTTTTAGTTGGGCACAATTTATTGGCAGGTTTCGGCAAACAATTAGCCCTGTAATAGGATAATACACTCGTAAATCTATATGTTACCTACAATATATAGTAAAAAAATAAATAAATATATATTTTGGAGAATATATATATGAAAAAATTGAATATTTTACTTAAAAAAATTATAAATTTCATGTAGTTTATTCATTACAATAATATTCAGAATGATAAATGTACATGCTATTTTAAAAATAGCGAATTAAATATATTCAAGAAATGAATAAATTAATTAATTTATTATCGGTAAAGAGACAATATAAGAAAGGGAATAATCAATTTATAAAACTTTAAGAATTCACAATTTTGAAACATTTTAAAGAACTTTAAATTAGCACATGATAATTAATTTTAATGAGAGAGCCTTGATAAATTAATTACACTTACGCAACAAACCTTTTAAAAATAACCGTCTAATAAATGAGCTATATTTTGGATATAGGGAACTTTCTATTTAGATCTCATCAAGGCAATGATTCTATTGTGATAATACATACATATTAGGTAGGAGGAGAGAATATGTAAATATATATATGAATAGATATGCTAATTTTTTTTTAATGGACAATATTTATGCAAATATCTATTTTTATATTTTACATTTATTTATCTATATTTTACCGTATTTAATCTTAATTTATTCATATTTATTCATTCATTTTATATTTAACCTTATAAAATCTTATATGAACGATACAATAAAAGTAATGTCAATCTCAAAATCTCTCTCTCTAAATATAAATATCGATTTGCATAAAGATTGTACATTAAAAATAAAATTTGCATATATATTATTTTAGATAATATCGAGGTATAAAGAGAAATATTAATTTATTTGATGATTTTAAAGAAAGGGTATGTAAATTTTATTGCACAAATATGTTGGGGTTACATATACATACATTAAAAATGGCATATCCTGACCAGGAGCACATGTGCTTTACAGAAGGCAGAGCGCCATGGTTCAGCCTACTTCACGCTGACGAGCGCCAAAAGCGCGAAACGCGTTCGTGGATGGCTTTTCTTGATTTATCAAGAAATTGGGTTGGCCAAATATCAGGGAACAGGCTAAATCAATGTTTAGTTGATTTCTGTTCCACCAGATGGCGCTCTGCCTTCTGTAAAGCACATGTGCTCCTGGTCAGGATATGCCATTTTTAATATTGATTTCAACACCTGATCTTTTTATCTTTTATTTTTTTATTTCGTTTTTTAAAATACATACATGTTCCAAAAGAAGTACCTCTCCCTTTAATATTCATTAAAAACATTCCATCTTGTTAATCCCTCCAATATAAAACTTGAGGGTGATGATGAATGAGCCACAACACCAGTTTTGGCAAATTCAGACAATTAGCCAACCTGTATACAATGGCGTCGGGGTATGGCCCTAATCAGTACAAGGGCAGCTTTGATTTCACAACATATATATGATGGAAATACATTCTGTATAGATTTATGGCATATCAATATTTAAATGAAAACACTTGCGATTTTCTTCTGACAAACCTTAGCTCTTTAGGAACAATCTTGATTGTTTCTCCTTGAGATTTTGCGTTTGTTGCTTCTTCGAAGTTATGGATATGACGATTGTTTATAGAGCAAGGCGATGAGGGGAATTGCTTCTATAGGATGCTATATGCCGTTCCTGTCTTTCTTACAATATTTTTCTGGTCTCCTCAATGTATGTAGGTGGCATTATATAATTTATAAGTAATATATTGTACGTATATTGGTTCTCTATCTGTGTGTATAGGTTCATAGAGCTTCTTGGGGATTTGATAGCGTATATATTCCTCTCAGTTCGATTTGAGACCCTTTCGGTTCGTATATCAATAGAAATAGGCATGCAAGAAATCTATGCACCATTTATGTCATGATAATATAAATATATATGTGATATCCTGAGGGTCTCTCGCTGTCGTGTGAAATCCGAGAGGGTCTCTCGCTTTACTGTGGTAACCGAGAGGGTCAAACCTGTAGTAACCGAGAGAGGAAGTCAGGGTTTGGAGAGTTTTCCAGTACCTTTCTGCTCCTTGGAAGACTTTAACAGTTCTCACAGAGTACAGACACTCGTGGTCGAGGCAGAGTGGAAGACTCGGGAATGTCCACACAAAAACCGAAGGGGCACAGTTGTACTAGGAAAATTCCGTGAACAGATAAAATTCGAGCTAGGAGCAAGATGGAGATTTAAGAAGAACCTTACTGGTCTACATGGTCGATGGTGTGGACCTTGGGGGACATCTGACGAGGGCTCCCGCTGATGGCGAAGGGACTGTTTATTTCTGGCCCTGTTGAAGGCCTATATATCTTCGCCGAGAAGAAGTATTGGATTTCAGCGAATGCAACAAGGGCGTAGATCGGAAGAAATGCTATTGTATACTCTTAACGATTTCCTGGCAACGCCCTGAGATCTTATAAGCCTCGTTTTAAAGTTGTGAGAATTCTACATCTCGATCTCTTCTTTAGCTCAACTCTCAAACTATTATAGAGTTTTATTTATCCTCAGTTTGTACATAGTACATATGATGATGTAATGACACATGTCAATCATGCGTATAATTATTTACAGAGGTGTTTATTATACAACATGAAAATCTTGTTATATTATTTACAATATGAGGTTGTTGGTTTAAATTACCATATATATTTGCAATAAAATTTATGTAATATTTCTTTGAAATGTTTAAATTCTTTTTTTTTTAACCCAGATTTTATTTTCATCTAAAATATTGTATATGCAAATTTCTTTACTTCATTGACAAAAACTTATGTAAATCGATATGCATATATAAATATTGTCAATGCTATGTGAATATCTCCAACATTCAGGTTACAGTAGAAGTTGTATACCTCGCCAACACAGCGAAATGTACGGAAGGAGTTAATATCCGGGTAAGTACTATAATATAAGAGAACAGCTCCTAATTATACCACTGAATGTTTCTGTTGGCTGGCTTCCTGCCTATTGTGATCTTTAATTTTTATTAAAGGAATTTAAAGTCATTTAAAAGTATATACTATCTCTGGATTTCGATAGTTCCAAGAAAAACAATTCTGCAATAATTAAATGTAGGGGTGTACTTATATAAGTTGTTAAAATAGGACAAGTGCGAAAATAATATTGTAATATTCTTTGTGTATTTAATTATGTAAAATATTTATTTTTCTTTGAATTTTTCTTTATAGTTGGGCAACATTGTATGTGTTTTTGTTTATGTACCTTTGTTTAAATTATGACTATGCATAGTGTGTATTGTATGTGTGTTATGGTTAAATTTGTTTTGAAATTAAATTCAAATATCCAAAATTATTGTTAATAGCACTGAGATCTATAAATAGGAAAAATTACAAATATTAATTTGTATCACAATTCATAATTAGAAATTAAATTGGATATCATATTTCCGGTATACACTATTTTAGATTTTATTAGCTTCAAAATTGTTGTATTTTATACACTGACAGAAGAAATCCAATAACAAGAATCAGATTTGTAGTATGCTAAATAATTTAAGGCAAAACATGTGTCTGGAATCATATATCTTATTAAAGCCAGGTTAAAATATGGCCGGGAAGAAGCACCTTGAATTAGAAATGGGGGCGCATTAATAACCGCTGTAGCTGAGTGGATTTCTATGCAAGCATGTGCCTACTAGTCTCATGTCGTACTTTGTCATTTTACAGAATGGAAGTACTTCCACTTGGTCAGTTGCATCAACAACAGAACGTGGATGGATCACAGTCCAATATATATAAGCTACCACATATATATATATATATGGTAATTTAAACCAACAACCCTATATTGTATAATTACGTATAACAAGATTGTCATGTTGTATATAGAAACACATCTATAAATAATTATGCGCATGATTAATCTGTGTCATTGCATCGCCATATGTAATGTAATTTGTACAAAGTGGATGAATAAATAAACTCTGTAATTGATTAAGAGTTGAGCTAAAGCAGAGATCGAGCATATAGTATTGCCAAAACAGCAAAGTCTAAAGATGGAAGTCATAAATCAGGTAGATTTACAATTCCCACGACAAGGCCACCCACACTGTCACATGTGGTGGAATGCAGAGACCCCTCTCACACCTGGGCAGGTAAGGGTCCCCTTTCTCAGAAACGCCCCTGTCACATAAGGTCCCCCCGTCTTTAACCTATAAATACATCACTTTACAGTAGAGTTGAGTTTAGTTTACATTTAGTGCAAGCCGCGTCGGTCGTATGTTATGTCGATCTCATCCAACATGTAATTAGGAAGAACTCGTTTATCTCCATCTTTCGCTCCTGGCTCAACTTTTATCTGTTACGGAACTTTCTTAGTGCAATTGTGTCTTCGTTTATTGTGTGGACATTCCCAAACTTTCCACTCTGCCTCGACCACGACTGCCTGTATTTTGTGAGAACTTTTAAAGGTCTTCCAAGGTGCAGAGAGGTACTGGAAAACTCTACACAAGGCTTACCAGAACTTCAACTTATTTCAGTAGTCGACATCAAACTCAACAAAATATTACAGCGAGCCGACAGGATTCTACAAGAGTCAACAGCAACTCAACAAATCATTACATATACATATACAGGTAAGAAAAAGCAATATAAAAAAATAAATAAAAAGGTCAGGTGTTGATAGTAAAAATAAAAAAGGCATATCCTGACCAGGAGCATATGTGATTTTTAGAAGGCAGAGCGCCATCTGGTGGAACAGAAATCAACTATTCATTGATTTAGCCTGTTTCCTGATATTTGGCCAACCCAATTTCTTTATAAATCAAGAAAAGCCATCCACGAATGCGTTTCGCGCTGTTGGTGCTCGTCAGCGTAGAGTAGGCTGTACCACTGCGACCAAAATAAATTGGGTTGGCCAAATATCAGTGAACAGGCTAAATCAATGAATAGTTGATTTCTGTTCAACCAGATGGCGCTCTGCCTTCTGAAAAGCATATGTGCTCCTGGTCAGGATATGCCTTTTTTATTTTTAATATACAGGTATATATTATAAAGGTAAAAACTTGTAAGGAGCGCTGAACCTCTTCAAATTTGTATTTCACTTTCGAAATTTCCTTTATTAAAACATTCAGCATCATTAAATACGCTATCTAGATTCTCCTAGAAAAATGACTCAACTTCTATATAAGGGTTCAAAGCAACTGGGTCAGAACTGGCATCTCTACCAATTGTTACACCAAGTTGTAGCTTTGCAGGGTCGTCGACCTTGGTTTCTTCTTTCTTGGTGTTATACACGTTTCCTGAGCGGGTTTCCATAGTCAAAGCAAATAAATAAAAGTAAATAAATAAAATTAAATAAAAATAAATTACCTTTTAAAGTTATTGCGATTATTTATTCGTTGTCTTCCTCGTAGGTCGCGATCCGCAGTTTTGGTCCAGGTCCTTTCGCGCTCCGATAACCAATCAATATATATGTACAATAAAATACACTGGTGTCCAAAAAATAAGAAACTTTTGTTTTTTAATGATATGTTTTAAAATATACAACGCTAAAAGCTATAAAGTAATTTAATTAGGTATTTTAAGTCGTAGAATTTATTTATCGCAACCATTCGATTCGGTAAAATTGAAAATATGCAAATATTTGCTTGTCTTTATAAGTGTGCTATTTGGCATGTCGTTTACCCCATCTAAGAATTGTCCAATTATAATTTTATCTAATCCGTAGTTAATTATGAGTTTACAAAAAATTTTAGCAGATGATTTAAAATGGAGAGCTGTTGGAAGAATGGAGGCAGGGCAATCACAAGTTGAAGTAGCAAAATGGCTAAATGTGAATAAATCTGTGGTCAGCAAAATATGGAAACAGTTCATTGAGACAGGAACCATCAAAAGAAAAGAAGGTTCTGGTAGAAAAAGAAAAACAGCTACCTCTGAAGACCGTTATCTGGTCGTAACTGCCAAGCGTCATAGGGAGATGACAGCTATTCAACTCTCTAATGAACTCTCAAGTGCTACTGGAACGAGAATTTCAAGACAAACTGTTTACCGAAGACTTCACGAAGGTGCTCTTTATGCAAGATGACCATTGGTCTGTATCCCTTTAACCTCTGCTCACAGGAGAGCCCGCTTGAATTGGTGCTTGGAACATCACGCCTGGACTCATTATCAGTGGGCCAATGTTCTCTTCAGTAACGAGTCAAGATTTAGTTTAAACACAGATTCTCGACGAGTTTTCATCTGGAGGGAGCCTGGAACCCGCTATCATCCCAGTAATATCAGGGAAATAGACAGTTTTAGAGGGGGCAGTCTCTTAGTCTGGGCTGGCATCAGTTCTAGCAGACGCACACCCCTCCACATTTTTTCTGGGGGCACTTTAACTGCCCAAAGGTACAGGGACGAGATCCTTGAGCCCTATCTAAAACCTTATAGAGATCAAATTGGTCACAATTTAATTTTTATGGACGATTATGCTCGTCCGCATAGGGCTAGGCTAGTCGATGAATATCTCCAGAGTGAGAATATTCGAAGGATGGATTGGCCAGCCAGATCTCCGGACCTGAATCCAATAGAGCATGTGTGGGATGCTCTAGGGAGGCGTATTGGAGCTCGTCACCCCTCTCCCAGAACCCTCGTTGAGCTAAGAACTGCTCTATTGGAGGAGTGGGGTTTACTACCCCTGGACCTCCTCCAAAGCCTGGTAAACAGTATGAGGGCTCTCTGTGAGACCTTGATAGCTGTTAGAGGTGATCATACTCCCTATTGATATCTTATTTCTTTAAGATCTGGAACCTTAGCTTTGGGTATGTTGGTAATAATTTGCATATTTCATAATTTCAAATATATTTTTTTATATTTTCATATAGCTAGTCAAATTCTCCATAGTTTAAAATATTTGTATACTAAATTTTATATTTGTTAATAAATTAGCTTTTGAGAAATTTCAATATTGGTTAAGTTTCTTATTTTTTGGACACCAGTGTATTATAAAGGGAATGGAAATATTAAAAGGAATGAAACTCTCAAAACGAACGATGATAATCTAAATAATCTGTTTTAAATAAATATTAAATATCATAGAATATTTTGAATAAATGCAGGGCGCATTAAAATTGATGCAACAATATTGATCCAATTATGACGGAAGAGGTGACCTTTATATTCATATAAAACAAAATAGGCATATCCTGATCGTTTATACGAGCTTTTTAGATCGCAGAGCGCCATCTAATGACACAAAAATAATCAAAACGTTGATTCAACTTGTTCCCTGATATTTGGTCAACCTATTTTCTTCTGTTGGCCCTCGTCATCGTGGAGAAGACTGTACCTCAACGACCAAATAATTTATTTCTAGGCATCCTAAGAAACCAAGAAATAATTATTGGTCTAATGGCCAAACATACGTAAATATGGCGGATCAGGGTGATAAATTAATGTAATAGGACATTCCTTGAGTGTTTAACTCAATGCAACTGCCATCTATCAGAAAATATACCAACTGACTATTCATTTGAAAAAATGTATATTTCAGAAAGCTTTGAATGCGCATTTTGAAATGCTGAATATTTCAGTTCAGATTTAAACGTGTAACAGGTTAATGTTCTTCCTATTCATACGATGTAAATATATTCCAATTCATCTGTAACATGTGAACCGAGTATAACACCTTAGTGATATATAGTCTCCAAAACTATAACACTGTACATGTAAACCTGGACATTTTGTTGAACACCGGCTAAATCTACTCCAACGAAGAACATAAATACATTTTCAAAGATTACATTAAATAAACGTTCGGGAAATTACAAAAATAAATTCAACACACTTTGTTAAACTTATTATAAAATCAAACATCGAAATTTTCTATCTTTAAATAGTTTAAATATCGGTGCTTCTATCTACTTTAATCCATCCTAAAATGAAAACTATTGGATCACGCAACAAGACCATTACCTAAGCAAGCTCCAGTCATTATATAAAGAACCGAATACACTATATACCTACATACATGCTATATATTGTCATAATGGACGTGGTGTATGCCACATTATTCCTTGGAAAATTGAGATATTAATAATAAAATGAGGATATGAAGTAGTTCTCCCTCTCTTATCTATTAAGCCTCTCTCTCTCTTATCCTTCAAGCTCTCAACCTTCTTGTCCAATAAGAGCTTTCCTCTCTGGTATATTAAACTTCCACCTCTTATCGATCAAGCTTTTTTCTATATAATCCCTTAAATCTCTACTTTCTTATTCATCAAACTTTCCTTTCTTTTGTGTGTCCATTGAGCTTCCCTTTCTTATCCATTAAACTTCGCTTTCTTGTCCATTGAGCTTCCCTCCTATATCAAATAAACTTCGCTTTCTTGTCTATTGAGTTTACCTATCTTTTATTCATTAAACTTCCCTTTATTGTGTGATGAGCTTCCCTTTCTTATCAAATAAATTTATCTCTCTCGTCCATTGAGCTTCCCTCCTATATATCAAATAAACTTCGCTTTCTTGAACATTGAGTTTCCCTCTCTTTTATCCATTAAACTTCCCTTTCTTGTCCATTGAGCTTCACTCTCTTATCCAATAAGCCTATTCCTCTTATCTCCCCATTAAGCGCCCCCCCCCCTTCCTCTCTTATCCATTATGCTACCCTTTCTTTTTCGTTAAACTTTCCTTTTTATCCGTGGTAAACATCCACTCGGTTTTAATGTTGAATTTTTTTTCGACCTAAAAACTGTATGAGAAAATTCTGCCTTTACCAGATATAGGCCGTGTATAAAGTTTATTATTATTATTCACTCTTTTTTTCCTACTCCGATTATATGCGTGGGTGGGGGGTTTACACAGCTAGCTATATTAATATTTTTATGAATGAACTTGTGGAAGTGTATAGGCTGGAGTTTTTTTCTACAATTCTAACAATGTTTAAAAAATATTTTAAGAGAACGCATTAAGGTATATTATGTATTTTAAGGAAATTGGTGACACCAGTTGATTACAAGGTATTATATATAGTTTATCCTTCGAGCATTATATATGTATATAATATTTATATAGAATTATTGAGATCATTTGCTTGATACATGAATATTATTATGATATTTGCTGTTTATATTGAGTACTTTGGTACAAAATGGTGTTGGTATGCAGTCGTGGAAAATCTTGAAAATATAAATAAAAACAGTTCAGATAAGAAATAGCTTTAATTGAGTTAATAAACATACTTAAGGAAGAAATACCTAATATGAGGCGTAAATAAGAAAGTGAAATATTATATTTACATATGTACAAAAATATTTGAGCCGGCCAACGGGAAACAACAATAATAGGTTTATATAGGGAAAGCGGCGAAATCTGGTGGTGACTTAACAGAGTAATTTGATCTGGGAATTATAATTTTAAATTAAATACAATTTTTATATAACATATATATACCTTCGCGGAGATCTGGTACATAACACCAGTTGTACCTAAATCATCAAATCTTCAATTCCTATCTCCTACATCAACAGAGAAAGACCTGGAAACACTGGTGTACTTAAACTTTCCAAATATATCAGCGAATACATGCGCAATCGCAAAAATTAAAATGATATCTAGAATGGCCTCTGAAACTACAAATCATTCGTCACACAATATCAAATTATGAGAGTAATTCTAAATTAAATACAAAAATTCGGGTAAGAGTGCTCATTATTCGTCAAACTAAATACTAAAAATAATATCAATAATAATATCAATGACAATCCATGTATCAGAGATAGTGAAGTGTATTATGATTTATACTCATTTTTATCATTGACAAATCGATGAAATTATTTAAATATATATCATATAATATTTATAAATATTTCAATAAAGAGATGGCCTGTGTTGGAGTGTGAGGAGGAGGAAGAGAAGATTGCCTGGTCAGAACAACCCTGGGTGACCATATGTCCAGCCTTCTAAAATTAAACATTTCCGGGAACTCCCCGTCTCCCCCTCCCCCCCTGGGGATGAATTTTCCTACTGATAAGAGTTTAAAAGCACCTGGAGTTGTTGATCAAGGGACAGTTATCACCGAGGTGCCCTTCACGCAAGTTGTTTCCAGGGTGGTCCTCGGGCCTTCTCTTTCCTCTCGGATCTACTCCTCACGGGATTTTACTCCTGGATCCTGTTTCCTGCGTGCGTCCTTACCACTTTCTCCACAAATACCACGACTGTTCGCAAATCACTAAATATATGTATATGATATTCCACAAAATCAACAGGCAATCCAGGGCCAGGTTTCTCTCTCTCTTTTTATTTCTCCATCTTTCGGGGGCCAACATGTCCTTAAACAGGAAAACTAGGACTATGACACAACCTTCGTTGTGTATAGTTGGCTGGAAGTCATAGTTATAGTTTTCCTGTTAAAGGGCATGTTCGCCCCCGAAAGATAGAGAAATAAAAAGTGAGAGAGAAAGAAACCTGGCCCTGGATTGCTTGTTGATTTTGTCGAATTGTGAATGTAGGAATGAATTTGCATATATGATATGTTTTACATAATAAATAGTTGATATGTTTATACAAAAGGGATAAGTAATCTTCCTTCTCCCTCGAGCTCAATATCGTTAGAAGCCACTGTCTTATAAAAGTAGTTTTTTCTTAAATAACCTGAACAAAATTATATTTAAAATGATTTTATTTAGGCCAACTCTTAGAAAGAAAGGTATGATAATATCGAATTTATATGCGAAAAACGAATTTATTTCCTCACAAAGACATTTATAAAATATCAATGTATTATTCAATTAAACAACTAAATATTTTATATCTGACAACATCATCTATAAGCAACATTTACGTATAGCAACCATTAAGTCATTTCAATTTAGTTAAATAACTGAATGTGTCTTAAATATCTAGCAATATCAACTAGGGACAATTTTGAAACAATCTAAACAGTTAATTCACTGAATAAACTCAATATGAGAATATAAATGTGAGATATTTATACTAAGGTATTCAATTAATAAAAATTCACTCAATATAAAGCTATAACGCGCCATCTATACATAGAAAATGAAAACATTAAAGCAAGAATGTTTCTTTTATATATAAAACAACATATATGTAATTATACTGTCTCAAAATCTTATGTCCGTAGTTTGCTTAAGTATCATTTCTGAGATTCCACCCTTGAGTGCTGCGTATCGTCGCAAAATAGTCAATACATTATTAGAGATCTGAGAAGCGGTATGGTAGATTAAATTGGCAAAACTGCTGGGGGGTTCTACCACTGATGAGCCAAGCCCTCCCAATATATTTTTTTCATCGCAATAAGAACAGTAAATGTTTATTTTATGTTTAAAAAAAAAACATTCGTACTTCAATGTTTTCAAATTTACTCAATGTTAGAAGTAATTTCACAAAAGATGATCTAATTAATTCTAGAGTTAATAAAATCAGTAATTTGATATATGTGGCAACACCACTCTAGCTATAAGAGATAAAGATACAGTAAACCAATATAATCAATTCAATCATTAAATATTGAAGCCTTTTTGAAAAAAAGAGACACACACCTATCTAATTAACAATCACTGAATAAACTCAATATTTAGAAATATCTCTGACAACACCGCCGCTATCTCTCTAAGAGATAAAGAGACATTAAATCAATAATCAATTCACTGAATGGCAGCTGTAAACAATATATTAAAAAGAAATAATTATGGGGCAATTATAGATGGATAAATTCCCGGGAGTAATTTGGAATGTCATACTGGGATAATTGAACCATAAAATACCATTTTTGGTTTCATTTTCTCCACTAATTGGATGCGTATTCAAATTCTTATTCGGCCCATTCCTCAATTAGTGGACAGTAAGTAACAGAGAACCATATTTTCTACTGTACTTGAAGCTATAATTAAATCCTTGTATTGTTATACTTTCTTCCTCTCCATTCTCTCTATTTGGTACGCATCTATAGGACCGTTTTGTCTTATTCTATGTACTCATCCTTGCATCTTGCCATATCCTTATTACTTCAGGGAAACTATCGAGTATATACAAGTATTTTCAATATATAAAATTGATTAATAAAAGGAATTTTGTATTAGACACTCGATGTTTGAATGATATCTTTTGAAATGTGCCTACCTTGTAATTTCTTAAATTATTCGAAATCATGTGTAGAAATATTATTATACTATTTTAAAAATATTATTTTATTATTTTTTTCACATTCTTGATTTATCAAGAAATTGGGTTGGTCAAATATCAGGGAACAGGTTAAATCAATGTTTAGTTGATTTCAGTTCCACTAGGTGACGCTCTGCCACCTAAAAAGCACATGTTGCTCCTGGTAAGGATATGTCTTCATTATCTTTAGTATATATATATATATATATATATATATATATATATTAATTAAAAAAAAATAACGTGCCATCTATAACTTTGGGTTCACCACTGATGAGCCAAGCCCTCCCAATATTTTTCATCGCAGTAAGGACAGTAGAAGTTTGATTTATTTGAAAAGAAACATTCTTGTCTTAATGTCTTCATTCGTTGTACATATACAAGGTATTTCCCATAATTTCCCGGACTGGGTCCATAAAAAAAATAAAAAAATAAAAAATGCAAATAAATTTGGCTGTTTATTATAGAAAAATATCTGGCAACACGGTGGTACCAAAATCGAGTTGGTACGTGCGCGCGCGCCAAGGTCATTCTAATTTATTTTAAGGTTACACCTAGCGCTGAGGCGATTTTACGATGGAATAAAAATTAAAGCAGAGGATTTGTATAGAATTTTGTGTGAAACTTCAAATATCAGCAACCGAAACTTTTAAAATGCCTAATAAAGCATTCCCCAATGATCCCCAAAAAGAACAACTGTTTTTGAATGACATTCTAGATTTAAAGCTGGCAGAATTTCTATTAAAGATGATCCTCGGCAAGAACGCCCAAAATGTGCAAAAAATCACCGATTTGATAAAAGAAAATCCTCGAACCAGTTTTCTGGAGCTAGAGCAAGACACAGGCATCTCTAAAACAACGATTTGAAGTTTCGTAACCGAAGATTTGAAGCTCAAAAAGACTCCTGCAAAATTCATCTCAAGATTCCTCACTAATGAGAAAAAACTGTGTCGGCTTGCAACCTGTGAGGATATTTTGGAAATGACAAGAACGGATCCGGAATGGAAAGACAAGATAATCACAGGCGACGAGACATGGGTCTATGGCTATGACCCTGAAACCAAGCGTCAATCTGCCGAGTGGAGAGGTCAGGGTGAGCCTGACCCAAAATAATCCAGGATATTGAAATCCAGAAACAAGGTGTTGCTGGTCGCTTTTTTGGATAACAAGGGCATTGTTCATCACGAGTATCTTCCTGCAGGCCAAACAGTTATTAAGGAAATGTATTTGGACATTCTTCGCCGTCTAAGGGAAGCGATTCGAAAAAAAAAAGGCCAGAAAAATGGACAAATGGTGATTGGATCCTACACCATGACAATGCCCGTCCTCACACAGCGCACTTCGTGACGAGTTTTTTGACGAAAAACGGGACAGAAATCCTACCTCAACCACCCTATTCCCCAGACATCGCACCAAATGACTTTTTCCTGTCCCCCAAACTTAAAGCAGTTCTAAAAGGAAGACATTTTGACACCAGGGATGACATAATAGAAAAATCGCTGTTAGCATTGAAGAGCATTCCAAAAGAAGCCTAAAAAACTGTTTCGACAATTGGAAGAAACGATGGCGTTGGTGCGTTGAAGAAAGGGGGGATTTCTTTGAAAAGTTTTAATAATAAAAAAATAATAAAATTTTACTTTTTTTTATGAACCCAGTCCGAGAACCTATGGGACATACCTTGTATATATTCTCTCACGTTAATTAATTAATTAATTTTTTCGTATTGGTAGTGAGGAATACTTTAATAATATAATTATTATAATAAAATTGTCAAATTCTTATATATATATATGTTATATAAAAATACTAGCGGATGTGTACCCGGCTTCGCCCGGGTTTTATCCGAGTGAAAGTTTGCCTAACGAATATTATATATTATGAAGTATAATAAACAATGTTAAAGATTAGTTTTAATTATTAATCAAGATTGTGTGTGAATATGTGAGAAAGATGTAATATCGTTGTTGTTTTCTTGGCCGACTGTTTTACATATGGTGTTATCTTAAAATTGCTTGTTTTGAATATTTTTTTAGATTGAGTTGAATGAATTGCTGAATTATTTTTGTATTTATATATAAATAAAATTAACTCTGTTGATTTTTTTTGTATTTAATCATCGATAACAGCGAAGTTACGCATGTTAAAGTTAGGAAAAATATTTTGATGTTAAGCAAAACCTGCTCCATCTCGTTTTACATAAATGTTGAAAATTTGGTCGAAATTGATGCATTGTAACGAAAGTTTTTAGTGAACAACACTTATGAAATTTGCATTTTATTAATATAGATTATTTTATTGAAAATTATATTTTATAGGTTCATATACTCTGTTAAATCGACCGCCAGAGGACACGATTATAAAAACTTATTGTTGTTATTTCCCGATGGCCCCTGCTCAAACCTTTTGTACATTATGTAAATAAGTTTTTCCAATTTTTTATTCTTACGCCTTAAGCCAGGCAGTAATTTTATTAAATTGTTTTTTTTTATATATTCCTTTAACTCAATTAAAGCAATAATGATCTGAACTATTTTTAGCATTATTACCACGACCTCAAAACAATCTTAAAATACTCATGGATACCAAAATCAAGCAGCCAGCTAATAATTCTGTATATTTCAAGATAACCACAAATATCAAACAGATATATCATTATTTTTATATAATAATAGTCGACAGGATATTTACCTGTTTGTTCAATATGCCAACCAAATAATCAGCAGAAAATCTCATTTTTATATAACATATATATATATTTAAAAATGCCTATTTTGGATCATAAAGTTTTATTTCCGATATTTCGTGTGGCAACTCGCCAAACTTCCTCTGGGAACAAGATCGCTTTGAGAAGCTCGCGTATCAAATCACGAGTATGTACAACTGCTATACATTTTAAAATATCTAGAATCTACAATATACATATTTATAAATATAATTAATAATAATGAAATAATATGTAAAATATTAATATATAGAGAAATAGGTAAATATGTACATTTGAAATAAAAGAATTGTAAATTGAAAAGCGATCTTGTTCCCAGAGGAAGTTTGGCGAGTTGCCACACGAAATATCGCAAATAAAACTTTATGATCCAAAATAGGCATTTTTAAATATTGTGATATATTGATACTCTATTTTCAAATATATATATATAACGCGAAACGCGTTCGTGGATGGCTTTTCTTGATAAATCAAGAAATTGGGTTGGCCAAATATAACGGAGCAAGCTAAATAAACGTTTAGTTTATTTTTGCTCCACTAGATGGCGCTCTGCCATCTAAAAAGGAGATGCCTCTTTTATTTTTTATATCAACACCTGACCCACTTATCTTTTATTCTATTGTTTTTTCATGTGTTAAGCGTCTTTACGCAAATTTGGCCTTAAATACCCATTTTCTGATTTCTCAAGAAGCCATTGGGACCAAAAATCTTTTTTGGTCGCAGTGGTTATAGCCTTCTCCACGCTGACGAGCGCCAACAGCGCGAAACGCGTTCGTGGATGGCTTTTCTTGATAAATAAAGAAATTGGGTTGGCCAAATATCACGGAGCAAGCTAAATAAACGTTTAGTTTATTTTTGCTCCACTAGATGGCGCTCTGCCATCTAAAAAGCACATGTGCTCGTGGTCAGGAGATGCCTCTTTTATTTTTAATATCAACACCTGACCCACTTATCTTTTTTTCTCTATTGTTTTTTTCATATATTTATATATATAATCCCTTTAGAAACATGTATATCATTCTTTCGCACCTTTAACGATATTAAGTTATTGCGCAAAATAGAGAAAGAATTTCAAATAAAATAACAATTTTTGTGACAATAAACTTCATATAAACGATTAAGATTTCAAGTGAATATGTTATTTATACAGATTTCGCTTCAAACATGAATTCTCTCGACTATTTAAAAAAAATTAAAATATAAAGAGCCATCGCATTCAATTTCTTTTTTCGCCGTCAAAATTTGCAAGCCACACACGTTAACATACAGCAGTCCCAGTTACTAACAATCGATATTTCTTTATGGGAAGAGAGACCCGTGGAAAAGAGCGATTTTCACAAGAAAGTTCGAGTGGTTTAATAACAAAGAGAGCATTGTAAAAAAAATCCCATATATATTTTACAAGTTCAATTAAGGGGGTCGTGGAAGGATGGTCGATCGCTACGACCCGGGATCAAATCCCGCATTGGGAATTATTTTCTGATAAAAAAAAAACTCTCCAATAGCCCTTGATTATTGCAAAAGTCCAACCCATCAGCGAGTGCAAGTAACCAAACGGGGCTTTGGCTCACTTGTAAGTGCAAAATTCGAACTGCTTTTTACATGTGTAGACATGTGGTGCACTTACAGTAGTAGCAGTCGCCAACTTCTACCCACCATGTGTACTAGGGATAATATATTTAAAAAAAAACAAGTTCAATTTATGTGACTATGCATTAATACTGCTACTACCCGGGTAGTTGGCACTCCAGGAACTCGGGTTAGCTTCACTTCTGCTACCCCATTATATATATGGACCAATAACAAACCATTCAGTCACCTCAGCTGGGCGAGAAATCATGGAATTTGGCGACGACTGGCGGACGACCTTCGAAATAACGATGATAAAATACCGGATTCCCTGGTTCTCAGTCTTAAATAGAGAATATGCTATTTAAGAGGATAATAATTGAATCAAGTTATAGAGTTGCTATTATCGTTTAATTCTTTTGTGGCTCCAGAAAGAAAATGATGAACTTTCAAAGAATCTCTTAATTCTAGATCTATGACAAGATTCCTGAAAATGAAAAATAATATAGCGCTAATATTTTATATTATATTTTATTTTATATTATAGATATACGTTTCTACAGATCTCATACTGCAAGAATAAAATTTTGAAGAAGGCATGGCTCATCTTTGTGAACCTTTCTAACGGTTTCGCCCGTTTAGGATAGTTCACCCGCTAATGAACCATGTCCACCTCTTCCAAGTTTTATTCATTACAGTATAAGGTATGTCTAGAAATAGATTTTAATTGTATGTAAATAAAAATTCGGGTTACATTTATCACTAATTCTGTGCGATAAATGGCGGTAAGTTATGGCAAGATTCGGATAAGGAGAACTAGATATTTGGACAAAGAGTTTCTTCGCCTAGATATTGATGTTGACATATTCGAATATATCTGGGTAACTATAGTTCACATTATAAGACAATATTATTGAAGGAATACATTATTAATTCGGGGGTGGTACCTATGCAAATAAGAGCAATCATCTTTAAGGAGCAGGTATCCAAAATATTTCTATCACTCTTTCATAATTAATGTACATAACTCATAGGAAAGATGCATATATTGGATATATATATATACTGTCAGAATATGAAAGTTTTAAATGAATTTTCCATAATATTCATTATAAAATATCTATGAAGGATTTGTAAACAAGCAAAAAAAAAAACGATTGAAATTATCGTTGAAATTATGGTTATAATTTATGGTTGAAATAAATTTTCAATTTTGATCTTGGAAATTCTACATGTCTATTTAGAAAAGAAGGTTCTTAATGAATTCTATGACTTCAAGTGTCAGATTTTAGAGATGCTGCTTATAACAATGAATCACTACGTCTATGCTAAAGGTGGAAATGTTATGACTCCGGGCAGAATTCAATAGCACAGGAAGGTCAGGAATTGTCTCCCAGACGGGGAACCTCTCTATATGTAAAACATCCAATAAATCCCGGTCCAGTGGTTCCGTGAACCCTGTCATGTAAATGTCATTATATTTCATCTGGCAGCTCCCATTACATTGGGTAGCGGATATATATTTTAAACATGGGATCGATATTTGAAATTATTACATTTTTCATACTTCCCCAATAACTTTACTTTTAATGCTACTTTTCTTACTATATATATTCCTCTCTCTCTCTAATGATATATAATACCAATTTTAAAATATGGTTTGGTAATAGCTTCCTATACTGACATTATAATCACATTTCAGGGAATCAATTTATTATAAAACGTTCACACTAACAATATAAACAATAATT
Source organism: Cordylochernes scorpioides (assembly GCA_030710605.1). Lineage (NCBI taxonomy): Eukaryota > Metazoa > Arthropoda > Arachnida > Pseudoscorpiones > Chernetidae > Cordylochernes > Cordylochernes scorpioides. The sequence goes on along the minus strand of CP092876.1, from coordinate 38,908,016 downwards.
TATATAATCCTCCTTATATTGTTTTCAATGAGCTCTATGTGCATTAGGCATGTATTTGATCTAAAATCTAGGAATACCATTTGAAGAAGAACTATTAGGTGCATAGTTTTCATATTTGCCATATATTGATGAAATATATAGGATATATGTTATATATTATATTTTTACTCTTACTTTCTGTGTTTGGTTTGATTATATGATGTGTAGCGGCGATGTGTGGTAGTGTGAAAGTGGCGCTACAGTGTTTAGCTATATTGCCAACAGTTCTATTCCTACAATGACAACCAGTGACAACATAGTAAATTATTCCTAGAATTTCTGTATTACAGTAATTATTTATTTAAGTCTCCGGTGATTTTGTGAAAGATTGATATGAGATTATCAACTAGTATTATAAAGATATAATTACAATATAAATATATTTCCGCGTAGTAAATAATTAGGATGGGACTTGCAAAGAGCTTTTGAAGTTAACGAGCGTTCGTTCATCATTAGCCTGGTGAAGAACGAACAATCGAAAGCTTGTCATTTCAGCCAATAAAAATTATCCTATAGTTACATTTTCTATTAGTTGTATACAGTTGTATTTGATACAGAGATTATCATAGCCAAAAGACATTGCTTGATCATACATACATCCTTTATTTACCTATACTGCCCCATTTATTAGAAAATATTCCAATCGTTGATTATATATTACAGTAGAACCTCCCTGTAAAGGATACCTAATTGCAGAACCAAACTATACTTTAGGGAGAGGTGTCCTCTTACCGGAGAATTGCTAAATAGTAAAAATGTAATTTTGCAAATGAAAACTGTCCTTTATAGAGAGGTGTCCGCTAGTGAGGTGTTCGCTTAAGGGATGCTTTACTTATTAGTAAATATTAAAATACAAATATTGGCCTAAACCTTTTTCTGCTTTAAACCATGATATCCCGCTCGTCTTTCCGACTGTAGCTCATCGGTGGCGTGGTGTGTGCAGGCGATATATATATTAGCAGGATTTATAGTATTATTGATAGGTAACATATATATATACATACATGTATATGCACATAGAGAGGTAATTCATTGTCGTAGACAGTTCGACAAGAAATAATTTATATATTTTAATTTTGTATTGGAATATTACGTTTTAATTCTGGTTATTATTTCTGTTTACTTTATGTTTTCAATAATAATCAAGAGTATATATACCACGGATTTCATCACTAGATTTTCAAAATCATATCTCTCCATGAACACTGGGTGCTAATAGACTGATTGCCTGCTCTCCCTTGAGACCATCCTATTCTGCCGGATCAGGAATTTCCCATTAATTGCATTATCGGGAAGATACAAACCTTGAGGCGTGTGCTTCGTCGTTCAAGTTTTTTGTTGTTGTTGTTCTTGTGGTATATGTTATGTTACGTAAATAAAGTGTACCTTAACGCAAGGTGTCTCTTTTGTTATAATAATTAGCCATTTCCCTGAATATTTCAACATATATATTTATGAAAAAATAATAGAAAAAATAAAAAGGTCAGGTGTTGATACTAAAAATAAAGAAGACATATCTTCACCCGGAGCACATGTGCTTCTTGTCAGGATATGCCTTTTTTATTTTTAATATTTATTTATTAAATTTATAAATTTAATTGCCATCTATCGCTAAAATTTGATACAAATAAATTTACTGACAATGTGTTTCTTTTAAATAATAACATCAACTATTATCTCTACAGAGATAATTTATATATAAGAATTTACATATAAGTGTGGCACTTTATGTTATTTTTAATAATGCTAATTTTTCATTGAATTTTTATACAGAAACTTTCTGAACAAACCAAATGTTCATGTATATAAAATTATACATTTAAGATACTTGGAGAATAAAAATTTTTTTTTTCAAAAGACGAAATTTCAATTATAATCGATAAATAAAATCTGAAAACTTCACAACGTGACATTTCAATGATATTGGAAATACAATATTTCAATAATCAATATGTGAATATATCGATTCGTTATATTCCTGTAGTATCGTCATTGTGTATATAAATATCTTAACTACTATTATATTTGAACTTATTGATAAAAAAGGAAATATATTTGATAAACAAAAAGTCGATAAAAACAAACTTTAACAATGTCTCAACTTTTAATTGTAAAATTCTCGGAACCCCCAACGGCGTTGAAATTAACTTTTTCTACCCATTTTGCAATTTCTATGCCGCTGGGAATTCCAAGAAGCTTACAATAATGTGTTTGCACGAATTGTCAAAAAATTCATATTCACACTAGAAGGAGAAAACATCTACTATAGCAACACTCATTTTATTATCCGTATATTAATACAAAATGTGGCTAGGATATATATATATATATATATTAAAATTAAAAAAGGTATATTCTGACCATGAGCTCATGAGCTTTATAGATGGTAGAGCGTCATCTAGTGGAACAGAAATCAACTAAACATTGATTTTAACTGTTCCCTGATATTTGGCTAAACCATATTATTTATAAATCAAGAAATGCCATCCACGAACGCGTTTCGCGCTGTTGGCGCTCGTCAGCGTGGAATAGGCTGTACCACTGCGACCAAAAGTATTTTTGGTCCCAGAGGCTTCTTGAAAAACCAAGAAATGGGTATTTAAGGCCAAACTTACGTAAATACGCTTAACACACGAGAAATCAATACAAAAATAAAAATAAAAAGGTCAGGAGTTCATATTAAAAATAATGAAGGTATATCCTGATCAAAAGCACATGTGCTTTTGCACATGCATTGTGGATTGCTTACAGTAACCAAGTAAATCTTTTAATTATAAACATCCCTTATTATAAACATACCTTATATAATTATATAATTATAAACATACCTTAGACCATGACTCTATTTTGTATTATAAAAATAATTGTTTAAAATATATCTATATAACACTAAGTTGCGGGATGATGATATTCATGTGCCAAGAGTGGCACCTCTCTCTTTTAAAATGCATTAAAAGAAATAAACGATGCATTTTAAAAGGAAGAGGCGCCACTTTTATAAAAATTATTTTATACCTATATTTATTGATGATGTTCTCGCTGAATATCTTTATTTTATCAAAGTTATATAAATATTGCTTTTTTCATCTTTATTCTATGGAGTGGGTATAAATATTCTGTTAGTGTTTTTATAACTGTAATCTTGTAAGATATTGGCCCGAATGATGTGGGCTGTTTTGAAATTTATGGTATACGGTGTTAAGAGGTTGGTATAGGGTATCTACTTATATATTTGCCTTATTCTGTCTGTTTGTCTGAAGCTCACGGATGGGATTTTTCATAACCATCGGTGGTTCAGTGGTAGAATGCTCGCCTGCCACGCGGGCGGCCCGGGTTCGATTCCCGGCCGATGCATTTTTTTTTTACAATTTTTAAAACTCATTTATATATTATACAAGAATGACATCCACGGCGCCAATTTATAATTGTAACGAATAGTATTTGAATAAAAGCATTTAATCGGGTAAAACCCGGGCGTTGCCCGGGTCATTCGTATCTACTTATATATTTGCCTTATTCTGTCTATTTGTTTGTCTGAAGCTCACGGATGGGAATTTTCATAACCATCGGTGGTTCAGTGGTAGAATGCTCGCCTGCCACGCGGGCGGCCCGGGTTCGATTCCCGGCCGATGCATTTTTTTTTTTTTTTACAATTTTTAAAACTCATTTATATATTATACAAGAATGACATTCACGGCGCCAATTTATAATTGTAACGAATAGTATTTGAATAAAAGCATTTAATCGGGTAAAACCCGGGCGTTGCCCGGGTCATTCGTATATAATCTATATTAATAAAATGGAAATTTCATAAATGGACATCACTAAAAACTTTCGTTACAATGCATCAATTTCAACCAAATTTTCAACATTTATGTAAAACGAGATGGAGCAGGTTTTGCTTAACATCAAAATATATTTCCTAACATTAACATGCGTAACTTCGCTGTTATCGATTAAATACAAAAAAAAATCAACAGAGTTAATTTTATTTATATATAAATACAAAATTAAATTTCAACAGAGTAAATTTTTTTACATACTAGCTAATAATCTCAATCTAAAAAATATTCAAAACAAGCAATTTTAAGATAACACCATATGTAAAACAGTCGGCCAAGAAAACAACAACGATATTACATCTTTCTCACATATTCACACACAATCTTGATTAATAATTAAAACTAATCTTTAAAATTGTTTATTATACTTCAACTTTTATTTCTACATTTGTTTTTAAATACCCAATTGTTTTATCATGTTTCTAATTTCGCCTAACAAATATACAAATTTATAGTGACCAACATATGCCAATTTTATCTTTGTTTTTATTTAACTTGATATCGTAAACATAACATCCATTGTAAGCATTTTTCTGTTCACCTTCCGTGGTTTCTCTTTTCTCTGATAGTTTTTAGGTGTAGTATATTTTCTTATTACTAGACTACAAACATTCCCTCGAGAAAAACCTGGGCGAAGCCGGGTACATCCGCTAGTAATTGTATAAACGAATGCAAGACAAAATCACCGCGAATGTTTCTTTTTTTTAAGGCAATTTCTTTTTAAGGCAATTATCGTTATTTATCGTTAATTTTTGTTTCGATTTTATTGAAAAAAAAAAACGATATGGTGCCTTTAAAAAATGATCTTTATTACTATGCAGTTTTCTATTTAGTCAATATACCTAAGTTCATGTTGCAAATGTAATTATCTCTATCGATTTAGTAGGTGAAATGCAAAAAAAAAAAATCGACATGATGAAATCTTTATGAAAATTCACATTTTTATTTTTATATTTTCAAGACACACACAGTTTGGGGCGGGACGTTTCACAAGAGAGACATCCACGGCGCCAATTTATAATTGTAACGAATAGTATTTTAATTAAAAAACATTTTAAAAACACACAGTTTGGAACGGGACGTTTCACAAGAGTGACATCCATGGCGCCAATTTATAATTGTAACGAATAGTATTTGAATTAAAACGTTTTTAAAATATATACGCACTCGGGTAAAACCCGGGCGTTGCCCGGGCCATTCGTCTAGTTTATATATAAATATCTAGGAACGGCAAGTGTTTTCTTATTTTTCCATGGTAAATGCCTTTGATTGATTATAGGAGTTGTGAGACTGCAAGATTGCTTCTTCCCTATAGTTTTCTGTGATGCACAAGATATCATTCATGTATCTGTTCCATAGTTTTTTGTTTTTGAACTGTATTTATCCACTTGTTTCATTATTGTTATTTCTGAAAATAGTGATGATACTGGGTCCCCATGTGTGTGTACCTGATATTTGATCGTATAATTCTCCGGTGAATCTGAATGTATCCTGGTTGAAACATATTGATGCATATTTTTCCCCGAGTATATTCCCCCCTCTCTTTGTTACATAATATTTATACACACTCCACTTTTTTTTTTTTTTAATGTCAAATACTTGCTACACGTGATTCAATATTGTGACAATGGGAGGAAGAGGCGACATGTGACATTGAAGGAGGACGCCTAGAGATTATGTGACAATAAATAAGTGTAAAACACAAATAAATAAGGGGATATAAATAACAATCGTAAAACAAAGGGGGGAAAAGCTTCTAAGAATTATGTGTGTGGCAATGAAAGAAGATAACAAATACAATATAATGATAAGGCACGATTTGGATTATGAATTATAAACAAAAGGTAATAAGACCAAATCCAAATAAATGAATAGTGTGTGACGTTTCGGTAACAAAGCTGTTACCGAAACGTCACACACTATTTATTTATTTGGCTTTGGTCTTATTACCTTGTGTGAAATACAATATAACAATTAGTGGTGAAAGATGCGCAACAATGAGGCAGCAATGTTGGGGTATAACAATTATCTTATAATATTCGCATATGAATGTTAGAAACATATACACGTCCTTCCTCGTCCATGGTCGCTACACGTCCCCTTGACTTTGTTGCATAATTATTTAATCAAATATAATTGTATCTTTGTATTTTTGTCAACACTTTCTTAGTTAAACGAAAAAAACATGGTGAAGGAAGACGAGTTTCTTTTATTTATGCATAGGTGCAAGCTTTCGGGTAAAAACCCTTCAACAGGCGAGAAATGTAGCGCGACTTATAAGGACTTGGTACAAATGGTAGGACGGAATAAATATAGTAATAACGAATTTAAATATAGATGAAGAATTCTTCCTGATTTGAAATTAAACGAAAAAACATGGTGAACCTATGCATAAATAAAAGAAACTCGTCTTCCTTCACCATGTTTTTTCGTTTAATTTCAAATCAGGAAGAATTCTTCATCTATATTTAAATTCGTTATTACTCCATATCTACGAACTTTCTTAGTTAATTGCTAATAGACCTATTATATAACTCCACAGAGAGATAGAGCAAGTGTGCGTACGCATTGTGTTGTGTTCATATGAATTTTAAATAAAGCTTTAGTAAAAAGTTTGTGTCTACAATTTTAGGTTATTTGTAAGACAAGCCAAATACATTTAATTATGCACAAGGACAAACATCTTGCCAACTTCTACATACACGAGGAATTAAAACGTTACATAATTAATTTACACTGAAATAATAAAATATATCTAACTAGACATTCCTGTATTCCGAATAAATACTCCCACATAACATTATTGATCAATTAAATAAAATTTACAATTAGTTAGAATTAGGTGGAAAGTTTAAGATTCAATTACAAGATGCTATACAATACAATATCACACCCACATAAGATATTGTTTTATTTGTCAAGACTTCGTCTCGACAATCCTACTTATAAAGAGATGATCGCCTATATCTTTGCTCTCATAGCTTACCGGTCGAATCAGGTGTACATGGTTCAATATTGCAGCTTTTATAGAGATTGTAGAATCCAAACCCAGATCAAATATCTTAAAAATATTTTATGTCTCTCTCAATAATAATACAATTTGAAAATTACCATTTCCGTTTTCCTTTTTTAACATGAACTTCAATGATTAAACTTTCTCAACACACTTTCAACATTCTAAAAACCTATTATTTAATAACTCACCCTTTATCCAGAGAAAATATTTCAGTTAAATGGATCAATATTTGAATCAGTTGAGCTTCTAAAAAGAAATCGAAGGAGGTTTTGAATACCCAGAAGACATAATACATGAAATATTTCAATATATTTCGAAGATGGGGAGCAATCTATATTATTTTATATAAATATAATGACTGCGTATACGGGATTTGATATAAATGTTATTGTCCAAATATTTCTAGAGGCAACTCTCCTCAATATAGAGCGACGAGATAGCAATTGAATTTATACAATATCTTATATACGCAGTTATAATATAAATTGTGCAATAGATGTTTGGACAATAAGTGAGAATTATATCAAGTGCATCGCTGAAAGAAAATCTTATTTTGAAAATACTTAAATCAATTTACCTGTTATACTACAAGTACATACTTACTTGTATTTTGTATTTATTATACATTCTTGATAATGATGAGCATGTCTTCTTATTGAAAGGCTCAACTTCTATTTAAATTACTAAACAAGGCTATAACTAATACCAGATAAAAACCCGAAGCATATTATATCTTATTAAACATGATAAAGTTATAGTAACATGGAAAATATACATTAATATCATTTTGTTATTCTACTACATTTTCTTCAGCCGCCACCCCAGAGATGGATAAGACGAAGTAGCGTTCTGATACCTAACACAAAGAGTCCAATTATTCTGAAGACCTCCATTCCAAGATATCCATTTCATTTTAATGATGTAAGTACTTTACTTAGATGTGTAAGAAAGGATAAGAACCAGTCGTATTTTTAAGTTTTTTTTTTTTTGGTAAAGCATACTCACTACTTACCAATTTGTATTTTTAATTGAAAACAAAAATTAATACGAGGTGTGTTCAAGAAGTATCGCGACTTTTGAAATTTCGCGGGTTACGTATATTCGAATTTCGATCTTTTTGTGGCTTTATGTTGGTACTCATGTCTCTCACTTATGCCGACATGCTCGGCCATTTTGAATGTTCACTTAATTGTTGACAGCTGCTTTGCTTGCAGGTGTTTTGGATTTTGATTTTTACCTATTAAAAAAAATGGATCAAAGAACCTGTATCAAATTTTGTGTGAAAAACGAAATTAAGTGCGCGGATGCACTCCGAATGTTGACTGTGGCATACGGAGAAGCTACCTTGGACCGAAGCAACGTTTATCGGTGGTACAAAATGTTCTCAGAAGGCCGAGAAGATGTGAACGACGAAGAGCGTGCCGGACGCCCGAGCACTTCAACAACAGACGAAATAATTAATGAAGTGGAGAAAATGATATTGGCCAATCGTCGAATCACCGTTAGAGAAGTTGCTGAGGACCTAAACATATCGATTGGCTCGTGCCATTCGATTTTTATCAATGATTTGGGCATGAGACGGGTCAACGCGAAATTCGTACCTAAATTGCTCAATTGCGACCAAAAACAGCATCTCATGAATATTGCTAATGAGATGTTGGACTCTGCCCGCGACGACCCAAATTTGCTCCAGAGAGTCATAACTGGTGACGAAGCGTGGATTTATGGCTATGACGTGGAAACCAAAGCTCAATCATCTCAATGGAATCTGCCGCACGAACCAAGACCGAAAAAAGCGCGCCAAGTTCGGTCGAATGTGAAAGTTTTGCTGACAGTTTTCTTCGATTGCAGGGGCGTGGTGCATCATGAGTTCTTGCCACAGGGTAGAACGGTCAATAAGGAATATTACCTGCAAGTTATGCGCAATTTGCGCGAAGCAATCCGCCAGAAACGCCCGAATTTGTGGAAGAACAAAAATTAGCTTTTGCACCACGATAACGCCCCTGCTCACACATCGTTGCTTGTGCGCGACTTTTTGGCCAAAAACAAAAAAACACTAATGATGCCGCAGCCACCGTATTCCCCAGATCTGGCCCCCTGTGACTTTTACTTGTTCCCTAGACTAAAGAGGCCCATGAAAGGACGACGTTACGCTACGCTTGATGAGATAAAGACGGCATCGAAGGAGGAGCTGAAAAAGATTTTAAAAAATGATTTTTTTGAAGTGCTTCGAAGATTGGAAAAACCGTTGGCACAAGTGTATAATATCTCATGGGGATTACTTTGAAGGGGACAAAATAGGTATTCCTGAATAAATAAATATTTTTGAAAAAACACAAAAGTCGCGATACTTTTTGAACACACCTCGTATTACAATAATTATTATATTCTTCTTGTTCATTGTTCATTCAGATTAAATCCTATAAATCATGATGGATTTTAACGATAAACAAAAATGTGTCTTGGAATATCTATAGCAATTCAAGATATTCTTGAGAATGTCTCGAGGCAATCAATCATCAATACATCTTATAGAAAATCCAATTCATTCTAAACCGAACTGTCCTGGCAGATTGGATGTCTTTATAGACCTCCATAACTTGACTTTTATGGTTCAATTCTCCGGTGAGTATTTAGAGCAATAAATGAGCTTTACTTAGCTTTTAATACCATTTCTCATCTTTTAATATATCAAACTGCACAAATCTGACAACCCGACATTATTTTAAGAGCACCATTATCTTAATTGGTCCAAACATCTGTTTTAATGGCCGAGACATACATTCCTTTATTACTTGTCATCTAATAAGTATATTTGAAAATTTTAAATCCTCACACATTTATATCTTTTAAATACTTTAACACTAATGTCTTATTTTCCTTCTAAATTCTCATATACATAGCATATACGCAATGGCAGTTTTAACAGTGTGTTAATTAGACTATTAAACTCCTCATTAATATATTCTATTAAATTATATTTTCTCTTTATAATATCACTGAACTTGAGTGGATATAAAGATCATCATTTAGGGGTTACACATATAATTATATAAATTTGCATATAATTATATAAATTGCATATGTTCCACAACCTAATGGGTATATCAATTAGAAATCAGCATAAGTGCTAATAGCCCGTCCGTTTACAATTATAATTATTTATTTAAATATATTTTACACCACTCAATCTTCCCTTTATTTCAATAACATATATTAGCAGAGAAGAGTGGCATTTCAAAAAGTGTTACTCAGGCGCATTTTTATCAAGAGTTAAAGTTTTTAAATATGTATTCAAATAAATGATTTTAAAGTTTTAAAAATAGTATATTCTATTAGGAGATTTTAGGTCGTGGTATATTTTAACCTAAAGTCGAACTAAAATGGAAATAATTGCGGAAGAAAATTGTTCTATGCGAATTCACATATTCAATGCTACTGTTCTTAAGGACGTAGATTACTTATATACAATAACAAATATTCCTCTACAGTGCCAATTTTAGAGCTCTAAAAAGGTGGTATTTGGATTAAATTGACGAAACCACTGGGAGGGTACACCTCTGATGAGCCAAGGTCTCCCAGTAAGGAAAGTAGAAAGTTTGTTTTATTTTTGAAAAAGAAAAATTCGTGCTTAATAATTTTATTTCTTTCAAAATTGAAAATGTAATATGGATAAAACCCCACAAATTAACTGAAATATAAGTTGTTAATAAAGAGAAAGTAAATATATATATATGGTAATTTAAACCAACAACCCTATATTGTATACTACTTATAACAAGATTGTCATGTTGTATATAGAAACACATCTATAAATAATTATACGCATGATTGACATGTGTCATTGCATCACCATATGTAATGCACTTTGTACAAACTAAGGGTGAATAAATAAAACTATGTAATAGATTAGGAGCTGAACTAAGCAAAAGATCGAGAAAGAAATCAACCCTAAAGAGGAATTTGGCAAGTCGTTGCCATCAAGGTCAAAGGGTGCAGAATGCCGCAGACGTCCCACGCACTTTGCAGCCGTTCAAAGTCCAAATTCTCGCATGTCTCCCCCCCCCCCCCCTCGGCAAAGATATAAAACATTGCCCTAGCCGAAATGCTACTTACAAACTTCACCATCGGCGTGAGCCCTTGTCGGTTGTACCCAGGACCACCTCATCGACCATGTAAAACAGTAAGAAATCTTATCTCCATCTTACTCTTAGCTCGACTCCTATCTGTTCACGGAACTTTCCTACTACAACTGTGTCTCTTCGTTTTTTGTGTGTGGACATTCCCAAGCTTTCCACTCTGCCTCGACCACGACTGACTGTACTCTGTGAAAACTGTTAAAGGTCTTCCAAAGTGCAGAGAGGTACTGGAAAACTCTCCACGCCCTGACTGTCCCTCTCGGTTACTACAGGTTTGACCCTCGGGTACCACATATATATATATATGTGACAATATAGTGGTAATAATGTGATGAGTGAGAAATAAGGAAACAACAAGTTTGGAAGATGGAACCAAGCAAACCGAGGGAGAGAGGGAGCGCTAGCGGCTGCCACCGCGGAAATGCACGTCTTGTCCACCACCCCCCCGACTGAGTAAACATAGAACTGAGGTTCCAAGAAAAGGCCCTGCGGTCGCCCCCTTGGAATGTGACTGCTATATCAAGTGACCGGCCTTAGCTGCGTTCTCTCTCTCTCTGGTCGACTGTAGATTTGTTTTATTAATCCTGGAAGAGCATATATTATGACATATGGCCCCCGTTGAAGAAGGCTGAACATGGTTTGAGTATATTTAAAGCTGGAGAAGCCAGGAATAGAGAAAATAATTTACAGTTGAAATTAGTTAAGGTAATGGTGACATAAATTTATGTAAATAAAATATTGTATGGTACAAGTAAAAATTATTTACAAGCAGTTTTACAACACCGGAGAGTTTGATATTTAAGGAAATTCTTGAAAATATCAAGGTTATATACAACAAAATCTAATGTACTATAAGGAAAGTGATATGGAGGAGTGTGAACAACGAGAAGAAGAGTCACATACATATGATGAAATTCTGAAGATCATTAAGACTGGGGGAACTCTACACTTTAAGATATTTTTCAGGCGGACATGGCAAGGGGAAACTTGTCATGGGCTTTCTATGCTATAAGTGTAGAGTACGAGAAATGAGGTTGAGGTTGGCAATTGTGTGAGCTCAGGACTGAGGTAAATATCGAACTACATACAATGTTAGAATTTCGGCGAACAGAGCGAGGGGAAACTTGCTTTGGGCCAATCTAACTTATCTATGCAGTTACTTGTGTAGCGAGTCCGAGGGAAAAAGTCCCGTGTGTAGGTGAGGAAGTCGAACGGACTTATATTTAATTTGCGGAAAGTATGCGCGCACAGTGCCAAAAATTGGGACGAGGACTGCGTTGTCCGTTACAAGTGACAAGCTGCTCGGACACGAGGTGTTTGAACCGTCGTGGGAGCTTGTGCAAAGCGATGATTTCGCGGTGGGTTGAAAGTAAGACCCATGTCTGCGCGAAATGATGACGGACCGGACAGAATCAGCGACGATGTTTAACATACCTCCGTGGGAAATATCGGAGGTAGGCTATATCGTGCTGGTTTGGACAATGGACAAACATAGATTTGAAGACAGGGTCCGTGTGGCGAACGTGTGGCGCGAGAAGAAGGGGCGAACTGTGTCGCTCGATGCAGATTGTTCAAGTGCGAACAAAAAGGGGTTGATAAATATCTAGCAGTTAGTCAATCTGCACCCTGTGACGAACACACCATTGGCTAGATGGTGTGGGTCGGTGGATATGCTAGAGATGAACTGCGGAATATATTATCATAAATGAAGGGCGAAGGTTAGGATTTTGAAATGACAATATAGAAGTTCGATAATTGATTAATCAATAATTCTCTATAAAAGGTCCTGAGCTGGTATAAAGTTAACAAAGTTGTAAGAATGAGAGGGGCATTAAGGGGAAGATAGATAAGAGTCACCAAGGGTTGGTTGTAAGTAAGGCTCACGTGGTGGTTGGAATTCTTCGACGCCTGAATTACAGGGTGAATTTTGAATCGATTAGGGAAAGAAATTATTTTTTGTGAGCCGTGCTTACAAGTAGGAGAGGTCTATACAAAAGTTTAGGTGCTGGAGGCATATTTTTATAAATAAATTGATTATGAAAAATCTATTGTTAATAGTAAAAATCGTAAAGCATTAATAGGTAGAAATCCAATTTTTATTTTTATTTTTTTTAAGAGTTTTTTTTTTTTAAAGAGTTACGTTAAAAATGGAAATTACTTAATTAAAATAACGATTGTTAAATTCTACTGGTAAGGTAACTAATTAAATGAGTTACAAATATCTAGATAAATAGTATGGAGCATAAAATCATTGTTAATAGGCATGGAGAGAATAAATGGAGCTAATTATGTAAATATTGGGACAATTTACAAGGAATGACTTATTTAAAGAATGAATGGAAGGGGTAAAACAATTTCACTTACAGGTTATGTTGGTTTAGAGAGCAGACAAGTTCATTGAGATTCGGGAGAGTTCTGTCTGTGACACTGTGCGTACCAGTGTTGTACATCACAGTAGCGGTAGGGAGATGGCGGAGTCTTGTCCATGATGGCGGGAGGTGTCCTGCTCTGGCACGGCGATCGTTCTTGAGTAGATCTAGTGCTGGAAGAAGTGCGTGGCAGCTCCATCTCCGTCGTAGGTGAATACTTCTTCGGGATCACGGTTCAAAGGTTGACGAGGAAGGGGTTGAGGGCTCGAAGAGGAGTGGTTACAGTTGAGTTGGGTTTGGTCGATCATCGTGGCTTGGCTTCTTGTTTCTTCATACTCCGGTATATGAGGGATTCGCTTCCCGGCCAGGTCTTATCCTGTCGACTTTTTCTGTGATATGATCCTGTCGACTTTTCAATGTGACAATATAGTGGTAATAATGTGATGAGTGAGAAATAAGGAAACAACAAGTTTGGAAGATGGAACCCAGCAAACCGAGGGAGAGAGGGAGCGCTAGCGGCTGCCACCGCGGAAATGCACGTCTTGTCCACCACCCCCCCGACTGAGTAAACATAGAACTGAGGTTCCAAGAAAAGGCCCTGCGGTCGCCCCCTTGGAATGTGACTGCTATATCAAGTGACCGGCCTTAGCTGCGTTCTCTCTCTCTCTGGTCGACTGTAGATTCGTTTTATTAATCCTGGAAGAGCATATATTATGACATATATTTATATGAAATTGGTTAAAATCACATAAATATGTTGGAAATAAAAGTTTGTCTGTCATACGTGTCTTTTAAACTGGCGAGTCTCTTGACTCTTCCTCGGTCCTGATGTGTACAACTGAATAAATAAATAGAACTTCGAAATACAATTAAATAGAAGCTATTATCGACTAATATTCAAACTTAAATTAAACTATCTATAGATTCGAATGAAACAGAGAAAATGAAAGTTGCAGTAACATAGCTAGAGCAAGAAAAATAATAAGCTTGATATTAGAAAATACGCGTATAGAATATACACAAAAATTTCCGAATAAGGATATAAAATTGGAAATTGAACAACCCATAATCAATTATTTAGTTGAACATTCACAAAATGTGTGGATTAAGTTTAATTTACTTCCTAATGCTTCGATTGTTACTAGGCTAATTTTTAGCGAAGTGAAAAATTACAATACGTTATTTGCTTATATATCTCGAGAAAAATTTGTATTTCGAGAAATAATGATATTCTACTAATCACAAAACATTCGTAAATAAATATATTTTAATCCATTATATGTATTTTCATATATATCGTCATTTATTTTTAAAAGTTTTTCTTGAAAATATTGTTATCTCTCTCTCTGTATAAATTCCACACATATCTTTCATATAAAATTATTTCTTACTTGTAAGATCCATTTGATATTCTTACACATCGAAAAGATAGAGGTTGCCTGGCCGGCATTCATATTTATATAAAAAATAGACACCTCGGCCAGTTGGAGTTTTTATTTTCTCAACGTTTCGACAAAATCTTTTGTCTTCGTCAGGAAAAGTAAATAAAAATAAACATTTGCCTTGCCAAATGTTTATTTTTATTTACTTCTCCTGACGAAGACAAAAGATTTTGTCGAAACGTTGAGAAAATAAAAAGCTCCAACTGGCCGAAGTGTCTATTTTTTATATAAATATTCTTACACATGTTCCACGACAGTGGAATATTTTTTTAAAACTATGTTATTCGCAGAAATAGGCTAACATATTATATTAAAAACCTATTATTTATATTGCATTATTTGTATAAATATTTGTTATCTATTACTATATATCTCATTAATTTCCCCCTATAGACGCGTCTAATAAAGCGACATACCTAAAGAAGTCTCTCTTTCTATTAAATTAGCAGAAGAAATAACAGAACATTTTATGGCAGTATTGGTTATTCCTTTCCGTGTAAATGGGAACAGTTTATTGTGTGTGGAATATTACCTAACATATCTGGTTTATATTGTTGCACCAGGTTGCGGCTTGGCAGACTCTTCAAACTTGGTCCTCTCCTGTGCTGGGTCTTGCATCTTACCAGAGCGTTTTTCAACCATCCTACAAATTTATAGAAGCGAATAATGAGATAAATCTACTTTAAGTAGCCTCCAGATTCCTTTATTTATTTCTCACATCAAAGAGAGAGCAGTGAAGTCACACGTGTACCTAAATACAAATGATGATTCTATAATACATTTTTTCTGTTTATAATACATATATTCTGTTTAATAAAAAAATAAATATAAAATATAATTTTGAATTTGAGATACATGAAAAATAATATTACAAATTAAAATAAAATATGTTCATTAGCCATGATGCAACAATATACATGTTAGGACGAGTATTTTGGTTTAAAAATTGGATACACTCTAAATTTGCAAATTGATAATTCTGTCTTTATTTTACCTTTATGCTTCACATAAAACACCAATAATACATATATTATTTATTACAAAAACACGCTATATCCTATGTGGATATTTGCGTATAAATGTCTAAACTATATCAAGTACATAGTTTCGAAATGTATAGACAAAATATTTCTAGGTTTAGAGAAAAAGAGTGAAAATGATTTAAATTTACATTATAGGGCGATATTTATATAAGAAATAAAGTTTATTTACATATTATAAAAAATGTTTAATATATTTATAGAATAAGCCACTAAATTAATGATATGAATATAGATTAATTTAAAATAAAAAATATACTATTTAAAGCTAGAAATTTAAATTCATTAGTGTAATTTTTTTTTTAGGTCCACGGTAGTTAAGATAGAGTCGGCAGAATTTGTTAAATTTTTCTATTTATCTTTACTAGAAACCATTATTGGGCACCGGATTAAAATATGCTCAGGGTTGTGATCTTCTTGGTCGCATAAGCAAATTGAAGAATCAATTCTACCAATTCTGTATAGGTATGTGCTGAAGTCTCCATGCCCCGTAAAAAAATGTATATTATAAAATTTTGACTGGGTAAATTTTGGTAATCTTGAGTTTTCAAATAAATTCTCTGAAATTATCATTAAAATCTTCATAGTATTTTGAAGTTTTTTTATTTATAAAGTTAAATATTATCATTATTTTTGCTGAATCATTTCTATTATAATCTATTTCAACTTTAAGTATGTTTGACAAAATGAAATCCGTAATTTTAGGTATTCTTGCGAGAAAATGTGTACAATTCGAAGATGTTGTATTATAAGCATGTATACAGGGTTTAAGAATTTTATACTGTAGTGAATCCAATTTATTTTTAGATATCATGTTTATATATGGGTACCAGATTGTTGAACCATAAGTTATTGTGCTTCTAAATAAAGTCTTATATAATGTTAATGATCGCCTACAATCCAATCCCTACGATTTTTTGTTAAACCAAGAAGATATCTACTAGCTCTAGTTGTTTTTGCAATAACACTGTCGATGTGAGGCATAAAATCTAATCTGTTCTTGTTTCGATGATTCTTGAAAGTTAATCCTAGTATTTTTAAGTTTTCAACTGGTTTGACAAGATTATCATGCGAGTTTAATTACATCGTTTTTACAATTAAATAAAATAAAATCTTTGTTTTCTGTCTTGATATTTTAAGTTTGTTGTTTTCAAACCACATATTTATTTTTTTCTATTGAATTTTAAATTGTAATATTAAGATTTGTTACATCTGTATTCCAACATATTACCGTTAGATCATCTGCATATACAATAATTTCGCTATTAGATTCCTGAAAGTTGGTTAATATATCATTCATTATGATGTTCCAAATTGTCGGATATAAGGGTCTTCCTTGAGAACATCCTT
The DNA here is from genome assembly GCA_030710605.1 of Cordylochernes scorpioides. Classification (NCBI taxonomy): domain Eukaryota; kingdom Metazoa; phylum Arthropoda; class Arachnida; order Pseudoscorpiones; family Chernetidae; genus Cordylochernes; species Cordylochernes scorpioides. The sequence continues at coordinate 38,890,779 of CP092876.1, read as the reverse complement.
TACTTAGGTTTTTAGTAAAAATAATACTACATATCTTGATTTTCGAATATGTTGTTGCTTTTTTGTGTGAAACTAGGTAGTATACCCGGCTTCGCCCGGGTTTGACCCATGTGAAAGTTTGCCTAAAGAATACTTAATAAAACATTATTTTCGAGGCAATTATCCATTCCTAATGAATCAATTCTTGTCAAAATAAATTGATGTTGGTCACTCTTCTCTCGACCAAAAATAATGAACAATCATTGGAAAAATTTGCATGTGGATAACGTGAAAATATATATCAACATATGAACATATAGGCTTATCAAATTTAAAATTATATTTATAAAGCACACACACAGCTATAATATTTTTTATGGTTTCAGTCTGGGAACATATCGGACACACTTTGTATACATATTGGGAATGTTTTAAAGAGTCTTTGTAACAAGCCGTGTTGTGTTGGATTAGATTTGTTATTTTTGTTATTTTAAGAAAACATCCAGTTGCACGATAAGGAGATGCCTTTTTCTTAATTTATCCACCTTATCCCAGTAAAATTTCATATTTGTACTTTTTTCCACATTTTGTAATTATGTCACCACGTGTGTAAAGGGAGAAGAAGTGTAAGTTGCACTACGTAGACTGGAACCTCTGGCAATGGTGATCAAATAGAAGAACCCAAAAAGTAATTTTTAAACTATCACAATAAAATAGCAAAACGTTTCCTTTTGATTGAAATATTGGTTAGCTTTCATTATTCCATATAATGCTTTCAAAATAAATCAATAAAGCAGTGCTATAATATTTTCATATCTACAGTCTTGTTACCTAATAGATATATTAATACATCATCCCACCTTTCTAATTGAAAACGTATTCTCAATAATATTATTATTTAAATATGCTCAATAGTAGTTTCACACATATTCTCAATATATTCATATATCATATTTCAGTATCTTCACTTGGACGGGACGATATTGAAATAACTTTCAGATTACGGGTACCATATTTGCATACATTTCAATTTTACATAGTCAACATGCGCCATCTCTTAGTTCGGCCCCCAGATATAATATTTTATCTATCCATACAATATTTAAATTCTTAATATCAATATATAGTGTGTGACCTTGAAAATTAAAATGAAATATTTAAAAATATACATATTCAAAGGTTGTGATATTCCGCGTTCGCCCGTAAATACAGAAGTTTTTTACCTTTTTGTAAGAACGAATTTGCAGCGCTGTATCTCGCGAAACAAATGTTCGATTTAAATGATGTTTTATTTATTTATTCAAGAGAAAAAGCATTTATTTATTTAAAACTAGTTTTAAATATATGAAAAACCTATTATTAATGATATTGTTTGAAGATACAATTTAGACACTTCCATAGAGATACAAGATACTTGTTCAACCAAAATATTAAAATTAGGAAATAAAAATATTGCTATGAAAATATTGTCACTTGGAATAATTAGGAAAGCAAGCGTCAGGATGATCATTTATTTTGATTAAGCTAATTTAACCTTACATCGAGAAATATACAGGTGTCCTATGATAAACTTTCGATTAGAGTAACAAAATGTTAAACTACTTGAGAATCCTTTGGGAAAAATATTTAATATTTTGTTATAATATGAAAATTTAACAAAATACAAAAATTCTCTACTTGAATAAACCATTTTAATGAGTGTATTTCAAAAAATATGTACAACAATCGAAATATATAATCTATAAATCTAGAAGAGGTAAAAGGAAATAAGGCTAGAGCCACAAAGTGAAAATGGCAGTCATAAGAGGAAATTGATAAAACTTAGGCGAACAGTTCTTAGAACAGGTTTGGAGATACCTTCAAATGTGCTGTGTGTCTTCTGCTTTAAATAACTTAGTAGGTAATGGCAACACGTAACTTGGAGGTTTTGGAAATTTTAGAGCAATTTTATAAATTATTATTATTATATATTAGGCCATTTACTCCCTTATTATTCCATTGTTAGGAACAAACTTTGATTATTGATTAACTCATAAAGAGGACGCATTTTATATTTTAATATATATTTACCATTATTTTTCAAAATAAAAAGTTGAATCGATAAATATGTAAAATCGATAAAAAGTTATATATTTTTACATAGAGTGCATGGATATATTTTGTTCCATTAATTATTTTATAGAAATAATTTTTCTATATGAAATTTTTAAAAATTAGCCTAATTTAATATTACTTGAATTTTAGCAATAACTATATTAGTGGTTTGTATATAACTATTTAATAGATCAACATTTATTTTAAAAGAAATTGGATGTATAAAATTGTTCTAAAATTCTCAAGCCGTGGGGCAGATACATTCTAGTGGAAATAGAAAGTGTTGCACTCAGATTGAACTGGTGGAATATCACTAAACCTGAAACGAGAGTACAGGCCATTACAAACACTAAATGAATTAAAATGATTCTGAATTTAACTATTTATAGACGTTTTGAGTCAAAAATTTAATCATTCATTACACTCCACTAGAAGTTGAAATGAGCTAAATTTTATTTTTCCTTTCTGTGTGGCTTAACACTTCATATTTCCAATAGTATATATATTTACTTATGGACAAAACTTAAAGAAGTTGTACCTTTTAGCATGTATATCAGAATTCAGACAATAACTCTAGAATATATTTGATATACAGTGATCTTCATTAAAGACAAGCGAGTGGGAACAGAACTGCCTCACTTTCGCCTTAAAAAACGACGCCTTTTAGTGGAAAAAAAAAAATCAAACAAACGTTGATTTAAGTTTGTTCCATATTATTTGGCCAACCCATATCTTATATCTTTGGCTAACCCATAAAAAAGTCAACCACGTACGCGTCTCGGGCTGTCGGCTCTCGTCAGCGTGATGCAGGCTGTTCTTCAACGACCAAATATTTGTTCCGCGAAGCTTTTCCGAGAAATCAATAAATAGTTAAGATCAAATTTGTATAAGTACGCTATTCAAGTGAAAATATGAAAGTGTAAATATATAAAAAATATTATCTAGAAAAGGGTTGTTGGCCAAATATCACGGATACACCTAAGTCAACGTTCAGTTGTTCCACTAGATGGCGCTCTGCCATATAAAATGCTCAGGTGAGCGATCAGGATATGCCCTCTTTATTTTAAATATCAACACCTTACCTTTCTATTTTTTTTACTTTCCTACACACATATACATACACAAACATATTCCTTCAGCAAACCTAAATATTGCCAAATAAATATTTTATTCAATCCAATATATGCCTTTTTATTATATATATATTTATATGTATTCAAAAGTTATTCCCCATATAAAATACATATACTTTATAAAAGGCTCAGTCTTCATATGTATAGAGGCGCCCGTTTTATTCTCCCTCTGAATGGAATTTCCTTATTTTTATCATCTCGTTTATTTATGTTGTATGTTGGTTTGGATTAGATGTTATATGCGAGAGAGAGACGGGCTGATCTCCTCTAGCAATTTATAATAAATCTTTACAATTTTCTTCGTGTAGTGTGTTCTTTCCTTAACGACCATCCTGTATTATCTAAAGGAATTAAACAAAATCTATAATAGAAATATTGTACATAGATAGAAAGACAATTATAACTAGCAGCCTCTCTCCCGTTAAAACTAGAATTTACCTACCTATTATTCTAACTTCACTACGATCTCTCCAAATGTTCTTACTCTGATCAAAAAGTTTCGACATTTTGCTCATAAAATCCTGAAAACTCAATATATTTTCTCCCGGTTTGTGGCAAACGCAAGCGTCGCCCTTGGCTTGGAGACCTGCCAATTTTCAAAAATCACGCGCCACAACAGCGCGAGCAGCGGCTGTTCGAAGTGAAGCCATTTTGCCCGTGCTTCGATTTCGTTAGTCATCGATTTGGAGGATCAACGCATTTGCATCAAGTTCTGTGTTAAAAACGGATTCAAGGGTGCCGAAATTTTTTGGATGTTGCAAACAGCCTACGGGGATGCCGTCATGAGCCGAAGACGAGTTTCGAGTGGTACAAGCGCTTCAAGGAGGGTCGGGAAGAGACTGCCGACAACGAGCGTTCCGGGAGACCGTCCACAGCAGGAAAGCCTGAAAAAGTGGACAAGGTGTTGGAAATGGTGCGTGAAGACCGACGAATAACTGTCAGGGAGGTCGCCGAAGAAGCAGGGATATCATTCGGGTCGACTCAATCGATAATGAAGGACATTTTGGGAGTCAAAAGACTCAACGCCGTTCTCAAAGATTTGACTTTTGATCAAAAGAACGCCCGGAAAGAAACGGCCAGTCCCAATCTCGAAGCGACAACCGACGACCTCGAATTGCTGAAGAGGATCATTACTGGAGACGAAACATGCATTTACGGCTTTGATTTGGAAACTACCCAACAGGCATCGGAGTGGCGCTTCAAAAATGAGCCGAGACCAAAGAAAGCGAGGAAGGCTCCCAGCAAAGTCAAGGTCATGTTGACGGTGTTCTTCGACTACCAGGGCATCGTTCATCATGAATTTCAAAAACAAGGCTCTACAATAACTTCTGACTCCTACCTGGGAGTTTTGAGGCGATTGAGGTAAGCGATCAGGCAGAAACGGCCGGAGCTGTGGAGGAGCAAGTCGTGGATCCTCCACCACGATAACGCGCCGGCGCACACAGCCATCAGAATCTCGAAGTTCCTGCAGGATCACTCACCCTCTGTGTTCCCCCAACCCCCCTACAGTCCCGATTTGGCCATCTGCGACTACTTCATTTTTGGAAAGCTCAAAAAAAGTTAAAGGGTCGGAAAATTCAGAGCATAGAAGAGATCAAAGTGGAATCGAAGAAGGCCATGAAGGCGATCTCGAAAACATACTACCAAAGGTGTTTTGCCGATTGGAAAAAAAAGGTGGCTGAAGTGCATCGCGGCCTACGGGGACTACTTTGAAGGGGACAATTTGAATTTAGTAGAATAATAAAGTTTTCTTTTTAAACTTATGAGCAGAGTGTCGAAACTTTTTGATCAGAGTAGTACCTACAGATAACAGTCACGTAGAGATACAATTCAACTACACATAACAATGATCAATAAATAAACAGTAGATTAATATTTGCAGAAATGTGGTACAATTATTCACTCTATTTAATGAACCAAAACATTTAATAGACTTAACAACGAAATGATGTGCAAGCAAGTACAAAGGCTTTAAGAAACCAGCATTAGATAGAGAGAGAGAGGGGGGGGGGGGCTATTTATAGGTAATAAAATTATATATTCCGATATATTTATCACAATATTTATATATGTAGTTCGGTTCATGGAACTTGTTGCTACCCACAATATTCATTGTAGAATCCTTCGTAAGTCAGATATATGGCTTGGTAGCACCCTACATTTTGAGGAATTCCCTCTATATGTTTAAAAATATAAAAACATTTTTCTTTCAAAACATCACAGCACACATCGACAAGAGCCTTTATATAGTGATTGAATTTAAAAGTGTGTTTTGGTACAAAAAATCTCAGAAAATTAATTTAAAATATATAATAAAATATTAATTTTTCTAAAAAACACATTTAAACTATTTTTAGTCCAATTTTGAAATATTTAGTCAATAAGAGATTTATTTCACTTTAAATTGAATGAATTATACAGAACTGGGTAATATACCTGCTAGGTATATTTAGAGATAGAAATTAGAACTTTTCCTGTTATCTCTTTCAGCCTTTAAAATATATTCAGGGTTTTGTGGTTTAATGACATACTTTTTCGATATTCGTTAAAACGAGCGTGGGTCGAATCCGCATTGGGTTCTTTTTTTTTTTTTTTTTTGATGAAAATATCGTCAAAGTTTCATACTGATAGGTCAAAAATTATATAAATTTATTCAAAAAAAAAACTAAATATGCTAACAGTCTATCAGAAAATCGCATATTCTAAGCTTGAAACCATAGATTTTCCGACCAACCTGCATATAGTATTCAATTTTCATCCGAATAGGTCATATATTGTAAAAACGTATCTTCTTTCTCATCTCCACTCAGAAATCATATTAGGGTGTCAAGCCCTAGAGCTTGGGACTTTTGATGATGTCTGCTGGGGATGATTAGAGCTCATCAAAGGAGATTTGACATCCATAATGACTGGATCAAATAGAATACTTCTGCTTTTGTCATCAAGAATGGGAGCACTACTTAGTAGCAGGCCGACTTAGCTCTATAATGTAATGGTCGCCTCTGACATGAGTAACCGACGCCATTTGCAGCTGTCCTAACATGGAGTACAGACTCATCCTGTATCCGTGAATCAGGAGCCCTTACAGGGTACTATCAGTCAGGCCACCTGAGTTCCGGTTTTGAGCGAGCTTGTTTCTGCTCCCTCTCCTCCTTTTTCATCCGGGCTTGGGACTGGCAAAGGAAAAGTTGTAGAAACGTATTATGAAACAAATCATGAAAATTAATTTTTATCTGAAAATTGACTTATTCCGGGGTTTAAATATGGTAGTGGCTCCTTCCAGCTCTACGTGGCGTCAACCGGGATAGGCGGAATATTATAGGTGAGTCACTATCAGGAACAAAGGAACACACCTACAAACGCACAAACCTTTATTACTTTATATTCCTTGTTTATATATATATATACCGCGGAAAAAGAGGCATTATACGAGAATACCATTGTGCTAAATTCATAACATATCAACATATTTGAAAGTTTGAATATTATCTCATACTTTATCACTCTATTAATTCGATTTGAAGAATAACTATCCGAAAACACAAAATAACAAGATATTTTATAAAAATATATCATCCTTTCTAAGTTGAACAGCGTCATAAATATCTAAATTTACAGATTAGGCTTACCTTTGGAGGGTAACGATACATTTTTCCCAAAATAAATCGGAATTTATTCAAAGGGAATATTATGTTTGGACAGGTGAAGTTCCACACTTGTGTTATTTATAACTATTTATTTAGCTAACCATCAATGGATCTTTTATTAAATGAAAATAGATTTCTTTCAGAATAATAAATTCCTCTGCAATACAAATAAATAATAAACAAAACGGTGTTCGAGAGAGGAGATGAGTTTCTTGTTTTATTTCATATTCATCTCAATCTTTCGGGTATCATAAACTCTTCTAGAGGAGTATATGATAGAATAAATCTTTAACTATTATTTATATTTTATATTATTCACAGAATTTTGAATTGTATATAGTAACTATTAGGTATATGTATATATTTTGAGAAAATATATAATCCATATTGTATTTTTCTTTTATATATATACAAATGAGGATTGTATTATAAATAAAATACTATTATTTATTTATGGTGGTACAATTCTACTATAAACTTATAGAGGTTCTACGTGTCTATTGATTCTATTGTGTTTTATGTATAAAATGGCTTTCATAATTAATCTTTTGTGTTTATTGTTTATGTTTGTGTAAAATGTTTTGGTTATCTTAAATTAAATGTGTAGACTGTGTTTTATATGTGTTGTAATATGAGGGATTTTTGTTTTTATATTTGACTCATCTATGGTGTTCTTCTATTCTGTCTTTTACATGTTTCACCTATTTATAGACTGTCGCAATGGTTACACTCTATGGAATAGATGGCTTGCCTATTGTAACACAACACCTTTTAATAATATAATTTAGTCGAACTGCATTTCACATATGTAGACAGTAAAAGCAGCCGCCTACCCACCATGATTATCATGGCCTATACCACGTGTACTAGGGATAAGCTAAATGTATATATAATTTACGGAACATTCTCTTTCATACCGTAACATATCCAATAATATATATACCCACCAATATAATTAAATTAATAACATTATATTCACAAATTAATATATTTTCTTTTAATAATGAAGATCATAGATAAACCAAAGGCTCCCCCATGGTGAACCTTCTATCTCAGCACCATAACTGAAATAATTATGAGACACATAAGCCAGAAGATTATCAGCCATTTCCAAATGATATCGAAATATGGCGAAGATACATAGGTAGATATAATTTGCATATTCTAAACAAACATGATCAGCAATATTTCAACAGAATAAGAAAGATTATACAAAGAAATAGATTCTACTTAAAAAAAATAAATAAACAACATACACCTTACCTCTTTTATATATTCTCATAACTAAACAAAGCCAACAATACTACACCACACTTTATTACAAGTCTACATTTCAACCTAATTATATACATTACTCCTCATACTGTCCCCTAAATCCTTAAATGAATACTGTCAAAACATTGAAAAAATATTTAAACCCATTGCTCCAATCACACATTTAACACAATAGAGACACAAGAAATAATAAAACACCTTACGATATAGAATGATAGCAAAATATTTAATATTATTTTTATTTGACAGACCTTCCACAATTAACTATAGCCAAGTATACACATCAACATGTGTCATACCAAACTATCCCTACAGTGTTAAAATATCTATATAATTAAATAGACACCGATTAGAACATGCTATAAAAATCATCCGAATATTGGTTCAAATGTGAGAAACCCCAAAACCAAAATTATTAATCCTAACCCACTAATTTATAATGGCCAAGCCATTCATTCCATAGAATGTAGCCATTGCGACAGTCAATAAATAGGTGAAACAGGTAGAAACATAAAAGACAGAATAGAAGAACACAATCAAGGTGTCAAATATAAAGATAAAAAATGTTTATTTTCCAACACATAGAAACCACAGGCCACACATTTAAATCAAGAAAATCAAAACATTTTACACAAACAGAAACAATAAATACCAAATATTGATTCTCGAAGCCATGTTATCCATAAAACACAATAGCATCAATAGAGACATAGAAATTTCAGAAGTTTATATAAAGTAATTCTACATAACAAACATCGATAGTAATATTCCATTATTTTTATACTATCCTCTCTCTCTCTCATTTGCAAGTTACTTAGAATTATATTTGACTGAATTTGTATATAAAAGAAAAAATATCAATTATATATCCTCAAAATACACACACACAAATATTAAATTAGTTACTATTAAAGTTATTATACTATAAATTTAGTATACTACATTTAAACATGTAAAATATATACAAAAAATATAAATATTAGTTAAAGATTAAGCTTTATTTTATCAAATACTTCTGTCGAAAGGTTTATGATACCCGAAATCTAGAGATAAATATAAAATAAACAAGAAACTCAGCTTCTGAAGCTGGTTCGTTTATTATATATTCATTGATTTTAAAGGAAGCCTTGTGCTGTAACGTCTTCAGAGAGTACCAGGTTTGTTGTTTCCATATCAAAAGATTCCCAAAGAACGACGGAATCAATTCAGATATAATATTAGACTTATATTAGTCTCCTTTTATAACTAAATCTAACTATAGTTCCAGAATATAACTAGTCCTCCTAGTTTTGTGAGAAACCATTAGCTAGAGTTAGCTGTTCTTTTACTCACATTTCTTCCATATTCCACTCTGCGAAATATTTTAAAGGAAAATATCGATGATTCGTGTTATTGGAAGTATAGTTCTCAAAATTATCATTGAAATTCATTATGTTTCATTTCATTTGATCCTTAAGAAACTGTCGAAATAAAAACAATTTGTTTAGGATTTTTCTTAGTTAAATAACATTAATTATGTTAGGATTATTTTACTGTAAATATATAAAAACTCTATTCTGTTGTATTTTTATTATAACAGATTTAATTGTAAAAAAAAGACGCTTGCGCCTAACAAGGTGCTTCGCGCTATAGCAGTTGGTCGATTAACATTGGACACTCCAGGTTGTTTCTATTTACATATTACACACATACAACCTATTTTCTATTATTTATTTCTTGTACATGTATTCGTATATTTTTAACACTCCTTTTGTACTTCTTAGCTATTTCTCAAATATGTATACTTCTTTTGTACATCTTAACTACTTTCTATATATATAAAATAAAAAGATTTAAAAGCGCGAATGTTTCTTTTATACATAAAACGAAATTTATACTGTCCTTACTGCGACGAAAAAATATATTGGGAGGGCTTGGCTCATCAGTGGTGAACCCACTGGTGAACCCCCCTCCCAGCGGTTTCGCCAATTTAATCCACCAGACCGCTTCTAAGAGCTCTAATACTGTATTGGATCATTCTGCTTTTATATGCTACACTGAAGGATGGAATCTTAGAAATGGGTTTCAAGTAAACTATGGGCATAAGCTTATAGGACAGTAGAATTACATTCAAATATTTGCTTCGAGCAATGCTCTTCAGCAAACTATAAAGACAAGGCCGGTTAGGAATAAATTAACACAAAGCAATAACGCTTGGCTATTTCTTGCTTACTTATTGTATACTTTATATAAAAAAATTATAACGTAGTTTGGCGTGTTTGACTCTGGTACAAGTTCAAGATTCTGTATAGAATTTTGCAATCTCGCGTATAGCCCATTTTCATAAAAATTGTTATAACGTTTTTGGAAGTTAATGATACATTAATAACAACAACAATTGCAACAAAAACAACACTTTTGTAAAATCATTTTCATTTTTAAGTGATATTTTACTATTTTATTCGAAAATTTGAATGAAATACTTTCATTTTCTATGAAATTAATCACTTTAAAATATCTTTTTTTTTGTTTTGGTAAATTTTTATTTTAAAAGTGTATTTTTGTTTCAGTAAATACGTTTTATTTTCGAGCGTATATAAAAATTTCTTGTACTCTTTTAAGAAGCATTTTTAAAAGTGTAAAAGCGTCATTTTATGGTATAATATCAACATTTCATAGTGTGGTACCCGAGAGGCCTCAATCCTGTCGACTCTCACTTACTCCGGTGGTAACCGAAAGGGAGAGTCAGGGTGTGGAGAGTTTTACAATGTCTCTCTGAGCCTTGAAAGACCTTTAACAGCTCTCACGGAGTACAGAAAGTTCTTCACAGAATGTCATGTTCTTCGTCCACATCTCATTGTTTAGAGTATCCAGGCGCTCCACGCTTTTAAAGTATAAGATCAATCAGAATGTGTATAAAAGCAAACAGTAGCAAAATAATGCCATCCAATCCAGGCGACTGAGAGGGTTGTCGAAATGTTGGACATAAAGTACTTGTATGAAAAAAAGGTTGATGTAAACAATTTATGACTCAATTAAAATAACCAACATGCAAAATGACGTTTTCCATAATTATACTAGATGTTTTTTTAAATGCTAAAATATTGGCATTAAACCCATTAAATACAATTTAAAAAACTTTTAAACCTTGATATTTTACTTTGATATGTCTTTGTGTTAAACCTCTTAACATATTGTTTTAAATTTTAAAATAATCGCTACTATACTATAAAATGTTGATATTTTTACCATAAATGGGTTTAATAAACTTTTAAACCTGTATCTTAAGAGTGCTATACCTTTAATATATACACAGAAAGAAATATGCCTTGAATAAAATAACAAAGAAGCCTTTTTTATAATTAAAAAGATTTCATAAAAAGCAGTATTATGTAAAATTATGTCATAACATTGCAAAAACTATATAAAAATAATATTTATTTCTCAAAGGGTTTAAATGGTTTAGGTTATTAAATTTAGGCTTATATGATAATCAAATTTCGAAAATAATAAATTCACAGATCATAAAATAGAAAATAAAAAATAATTTAAGACTATTTTCAGTGAAAAAAAATAGAGAATGTAATAAAATACTATTTAAATATGCCACTTTGTATGCATGTGACAGTTTTTAAAAATAGCCGATAAAGATTTTCAAGTTTGAATAAAAAATATCGTTTGGTTATTTTAAAATGGGGCGCATAAATTCTTTTTAAAGAATATTCTAAGATCTTTGTTATTTATTTTTAAAGTTCCCTATAGTAATTTGAAAGAGATACCATCAGCAAACACTTTATAATTAAAGATAATCTATATTCTTATAACCTTAACATACAAGCACATTTTTCCAGAAAATTATTTTCCTTACAGCGCCATTATGTGAAAATTATACCACCGCCATTTTTATTGCTTCTTCCCTCCTACTCAAAGTGATTATATCGATAATCTGCCAGGTTGTAAATTTCAAAGAAATTTACGTATAAATTGGATTCCAACTAGAGAGCGTCTCTTTAAAAGATATTCTTATCTAAATATTTAAATTTCTAAACTGAAGATTATTATTTTTATAAATAAATATTTGATTTCTAATAAATTTCAACAAATATTGACACGGAGTCTTTAAAATTTTAATAAATTATTTGAACACACAGAAACATTTGAAAGTTGAATTAATAGAAATTTTCGTTTGAGCGAAATTACATTAAGTTGCATTTTAAGAATGCCAAAATTTTGAATTGCCACACATATGTTTTATATATTCGCACGCGATTGTTTATAATTATTCCTCCCATAATTTATTTTATATTATTTCGGAGTAATCTTAATATATAAAATAATATTTATAAATGCAATATTATAAAAACATTTCAAATTATTACAATGCACTTATTCGCTATTCTAATTTCAGAATATAATTATCTTTTGGCATATATATATGCAAGTAGAAGTAAAATATAATTATATCAAAGATTAATTGTATGTTATTAAAAAAAAAAAACTCACACATACCATTTATAAATTGTATGTCAAAAACATTTTGTATAATAATTGATATAATTTCCTTGAAGACTATATTTAAAATATATTATATTCAACAAAAAAAAACACAACTTAATAAACCTTATTTTTATCTAATTAGTGGTGTTGTGTTAATTTTACAATAATTAGAAATTTGTTTTTTAATGGTAAATGTATAAAAGTAATTACACTTTAATATGATGCATTAGAGCGCCATCTGTTCTAAGGAATTTAAACTGTTTTTAACATGTATGATTCTTTTTGAAATCAAATTAATATTGTACCAAGTTATTTTATTAACAGAGTATCATTTTTTTATGTTTATATTTTTCTACTCTATAAACATCCCTCGTTGCTTATCTTTTGTTTATCATTCATAGTTTGTTCTTGCCTTAAATAAATTGCTGTGTCATACTGGAATTTTGTTTTTTGCCTTCCCTATTTTTCAACATGGCATTTTGGTAGAGATGCTGGGTAAATTAGGGAAGACAAAGTGAAGATCGCCGAGAAGGCCTTGAGACCATGGGTGCTGTGATCTACATTTTCAGAGACTGGCTCCAGGATTCCACCGCCGTGTCAAAGCCAGGAATTCCCTCCAAGATGACGATGCGGGTCACAGCTCCCATAGGGAAGGAGCTATGTAGCAAAGTATTTATTATTTTATCAACAGAGTATCATTTTTATGATTATATTTTGCTTCTCTGTAAACTTCCTTCGTTGCTTATCTATTGTTTATCATTCATAGTTTGTTATTGGCTTAAATAAATTGCTGTGTCCTCCTGAAGTTTGTCTTTCCTAATTTTCCACGTGGCAATATGTTAAAGAAAGCCTCGGAAAAGAATGGTCGCCTCTGCCGACAAAATCTACGCTGAAACTAGGCACGATCTAATGACCGTCTCCGTAAACTCGCGGACTCAGGTCGGTGACAGTTATAAACTAGCTTGAACAAATTCAGAAGGCCTGCCGATGTTTCAGATAATGGCCCTCCTAAGTCCAGGGATGGCCCTGATCTCGTGAAATCCGCGAAATATTCAAGAAAAATCCAGAATTTTCCAAAGTGGTGTTTATAGCTGGTAAAGTGGCTAGGTCAATTCTATGACCTATCTATACTATTCAATTATCTCCAGATTTCTGCGGTTGTCAAAGATGGCGTTGTGTCACTGACCCGAGTTAGTTGTAGCGTCTATTTGAATGGGAGAGGTGACCATTCTTTTTATATATCTATGTCTCTTCCTGGAATCACTTCCATTAAATGTTAGTGATAGAACAACCACACAAATATATTGGAGAAATTTAAAAAGAAAATATAATTTATACACTGGTGTCCAAAAAATAAGAAACTTAACCAATATTGATATTTCTCAAAATCTAATTTATTAACAAATATAAAATTTAGTATACAAATAGTTTAAACTATGGAGAATTTGACTAGCTATATGAAAATGAAAAAAAAAATTGAAATTATGAAATATTAAATTATTACCAACATACCCAAAGCTAAGGTTCCAGATCTTAAAGAAATAAGATATCAATAGGGAGTATGATCACCTCTAACAGCTATAAAGGTCTCACAGCGAGCCCTCATACTGTTTACCAGGCTTTGGAGGAGGTCCAGGGGTAGTAAACCCCACTCCTACCATAGAGCAGTTCTTAGCTCAACGAGGGTTCTGGGAGAGGGGTGACGAGCTCCAATACGCCTCCCTAGAGCATCCCACACATGCTCTATTGGATTCAGGCCCGGAGATCTGGCTGGCCAATCCATCCTTCGAATATTCTCACTCTGGAGATATTCATTGACTAGCCTAGCCCTATGCGGACGAGCATTATCGTCCATAAGAATTAAATTGTGACCAATTTGATCTCTATAAGGTCTTAGTAGGGCTCAAGGATCTCGTCCCTGTACCTTTGGGCAGTCAAAGTGCCCCCAGAAAAAAATGTGTGCGTCTGCTAGAACTGATGCCAGCCCAGACTAAGAGACTGCCCCCTCTAAAACTGTCTATTTCCCTGATGTTACTGGGATGATAGCGGGTTTCAGGCTCCCTCCAGATGAAAACTCGTCGGAATTTGTGTAGAAACTAAATATTGACTCGTCAATGAATAGAACATTGGCCCACTGATCATGAGTCCAGGCGTGATGTTCCAAGCACCAATTCAAGCGGGCTCTCCTGTGAGCAGAGGTTAAAGGGATACAGACCATTGGTCGTCTTGCATAAAGAGCACCTTCGTGAAGCCTTCGGTAAACAGTTTGTCTTGAAATTCTCGTTCCAATAGCACTTGAGAGTTCATTAGAGAGTTGAATAGCTGTCATCTCCCAATGGCGCTTGGCAGTTACGACCAAATACAAATACAAACAATGCACCATATCCTAAGGGACTGTCCTCGAAGATTCTTCCAGGGAACACTTGGGGATATCCACCGGTGCACAGAGGAGGCCCTGGAGTGGATTCGTCACCTCGACATTCCACTCTAGAGAAACTTGCAAACATTGTTGTATTGTGCTGTAAAGAACAATATCATACGCGATATATATATAGTTACGACCAGATAACGTTCTTCAGAGGTAGCTGTTTTTCTTTTTCTACCAGAACCTTCTTTTCTTTTGATGGTTCTTATCTCAATGAACTGTTTGCATATTTTGCTGACCACAGATTTATTCACATTTAGCCATTTTGCTACTTCAACTTGTGATTGCCCTGCCTCCATTCTTCCAACAGCTCTCCATTTTGAATCATCTGCTAAAATATTTCGAAACTCATAATTAACTAAGGATTGAATAAAATTATAATTGGACAATTCTTAGATGGGGTAAACGACACGCCAAATAGCACACTTATAAAGACAAGCAAAAATTTGCATATTTTCAATTTTACCGAATCGAATGGTTGCGATAAATAGATTCTACGACTTAAAACACCTAATTAAATTACTTTTTAGCTTTTAGCGTTGTATATTTTAAAACATATCATTAAAAAACAAAAGTTTCTTATTTTTTGGACACCAGTGTATTATATGAATAACCTAATTGTCCTTTTCCAAATCCAAATAAAATGGAATTTTTATGAGGAATAACTTGAATATATTACTAATAAATAAATAACACAAATATACACTATATATATATGAAAAAATGACAAAATATAAAAAGGTCAGATGTTGATACTGAAAATAAAATGGCATATCCTGACCAGGAGCAAAATATCAGGGAACAGGCTAAATCAATGTTTAGTTGATTTTGTTCAACCTGGTCAGGATATGCCATTTTTATTTTTAATATATATGTGATGATTTAAGACCATGGAATTGTTGTACGGAATCCAGATATCTACTACCACATGTTCCACCACGTGACTGTATATAACTTGTTATTTACTGCGAATAGAAAGCATCACATAATATCAATCTGTACCGCGTAAGAATCTAATAAAGTGTTGTATTCCAATTGATTACACACAGCGTTCAACGTTAATTATACTTTAATTAACTATAAGGTAAAAGGAATAAATATAGATTAAAAGTAAACATGGGGGAAAAGAGAAAAGAATAAGTCTCGTGGCCACGTGGCCTCGCCTGGGTTACATCCACAGGTAGTGACGTCAGCGCAGGGTTGCCGAGAAGCCAACAATCTCCTCCCTCGAAGTGACCTCCTATTCATGGATCACTTCGCCGCTTAAGAGTCTCGAACGATGAAGTTCGTGTAGTTTTCTCCCCTTATTTGCTTCAGTACTGAGGAGTTCAATTGAGTTCTGAGCATTTCTCTGGTTCCTTAGAATCATTGGATGAGATCGAGTAGGAGAAGGCTTCACAGTATCTTCATTATGGCTGTCCTCTTCTGTAGGTGTCACGTCTTCTTGATCTAATAAAGACACTGGATACTCTACAATCTCCCGTTGAGTCCCATAGCTGTAGTGTTCAACTGATGGAAGCTCCTCCCGGTTGCTGTCGTTCCTCGATACATCACTCTCTTTGAAGACACAGTCTCGAGATTCCACCACTTTCTTCATCTCAGGAATCCACACTCTGTAGCCACGTCCTCTGAGTGCATATCCAACAAGGTTACCTTTGACATCTCTTCTTTCGAGTTTGGATTTACGGACTTGTCTTGGAATATGGACAAATACTTGACAGCCAATAGCTCTTAGGTGTTTAAGACTAGGCTTGTTCCCTGTCCACAGTTCATATGGCGTACTTTCACCATTGTGATTGTTGAGAACTCTGTTTCTGACATAGGCTGCGGTGTAAGTCAGCTCCGCCCAGGAAGCCTTTGGCAGACCACTTCCAGATATAGTGCTCCTAACAAGATCTAGGAGTGTCCTATTCATTCTTTCTGCCACACCATTCTGTTGAGGTGTATACGTCATAGTGTGTTCATGAACTATTCCGACGCTCGTGCAGAAAGTGTCCCATTCTTTGGAACAAAATTCCAAGCCATTATCCGTACGTATTCGTTTTAGTTTCCGGCTGGTTTGTTTCTCAGATTCTTGAATCCACTCTTTGACTTTTCCCAGGGTTTCGCCTTTGTTTTTCAGGAAAAATACACTTGTATATCTCGTAGATTCATCAATGATGGTTAAGACGTACTTGGCTCCTCCCCAGCTCAATACGTCGAGTGGACCCATCAAGTCCGCATGCACCAAGTCCAACGGCATGATTACTTTTTCCTCCTTGTGTGAGTGTTGAAGGAATGGCAGACGGTAAGACTTGCCGATCAAGCAGTCTTCGCACTTTTCTGGCTTTGCCGGGCTGCAATTAAGTCCTCTTACGCTTTGGTTCTTGGCCATCTTTGCTATCGTATATGCATTTACATGCATCAGCCTTTTGTGCCAAAGTTCCAGTGTAAGCTCTTCCTTGCATTCAGATGCAAGAGAAACATGATCATTCCGATCTATCGGAGAGGATGGAGTAGTCTGGACGTAGTAAAGTCTACCCAACTTCTTTCCCTCTATCAAGAGTTTTCCTTTCATGTCCATAATGTGGCAACCACTCTTGTTGAAGACAACTTTTCTACCGTTTTCTATCATTTGGAGTACAGACAGAACACTGTGACGCATCTCTGGAACATACAAGGTGTTCTGGGCAACCATTTTGCTGGCATCTCCCTTGTGTCCAACAATATTGGCACTGACAGTACCGATACCACATACTTCTATAGAAGAGCCATTCGCAATAGTAATGGAACTCATATTGCTTGTGCACTCTTTCAGACATGTGAAGTAATCTCTCTTGGGAGTCATATGGTGCGTCGCTCCAGAATCTATGATCCAGGTCTCGGCGGTAGCTCCAAACAAAGTGTTGCACATTGCCGACATATTTACGCCTTTGTTTTGGTCAAACCTCTTTGGTCTTTGTTCATTCTTTCCTTTCTTCCTGCATTCCCTTGCATAATGGCCTTTACCTCCACATTTGAAACAAACAACCTTTGCTTTAAATTGTTTTTCTGTTTCAATGGGCTTCGAAGAGGCATTAACGACCATGGCACCCACATCTTTTGGTAGATTAGACGAACGCCTTTCTGCTTCTGCCAACAGCCGTCTTTTAACTGTGGCGGTCGTGAAGTCTGAATCAGGCAAGTTACATATGGTTGAGACAACGATGTCCCAATCCTCTGGTAATCCACCCAAAAGAACCATAGCCAAATCGCCATCATCAATTTTGTCGCCAATTTGGGCCAGTTCGTTTACAATGTAGTTTATCTTCCCCATATACCCTTCCATATTGCTGTGCTGAGTCAACCTTTCGCCATATAACTGCCTTCTTAGTTGTACGGCTCGATATCTACTATCCTTTGGTGCGTATAATTTTTCCAGTTCCTCCCAGACCTCTTTCGGAGTATTCAAATGTTGAACATGCAATTGTTGTTCATCATTAATCCCGAGGCAAATTTTTGCAAACGCCTTACCCTCCCGCGACAAAAAAAGTTTTGTTGCAACAAGGTCACTAGGGTCAGGCTTAGCCTCTCCTGGATTGATCAAACTCCACAAATCGTTTTCGATTAGAACGAGTTTCATCTGGAAGCTCCAGCTGGAGTAATTAGCACCATTTAATTTTGTAATCGTTGTGTTTGCCATTTTACAAAATATTTGGTAAGTAGAAAAAAAGGATGGTCCAAGTAATCAAAGGAAATTTGTTTACTCACGTTTTAGGCCTTGCGCTTCTTCAGTATGACGTTTT
This sequence comes from Cordylochernes scorpioides, assembly GCA_030710605.1. Lineage (NCBI taxonomy): Eukaryota > Metazoa > Arthropoda > Arachnida > Pseudoscorpiones > Chernetidae > Cordylochernes > Cordylochernes scorpioides. The sequence goes on along the minus strand of CP092876.1, from coordinate 38,871,986 downwards.
AGGTCTTGCGCTTCTTCAATTTCACGTTTTAAGCCTTGCGCGTCTTCAGTCTCATAATCTTTGTTGTATTCCAATTGATTACACACAGCGTTCAACGTTAATTATACTTTAATTAACTATAAGGTAAAAGGAATAAATATAGATTAAAAGTAAACATGGGGGAAAAGAGAAAAGAATAAGTCTCGTGGCCACGTGGCCTCGCCTGGGTTACATCCACAGGTAGTGACGTCAGCGCAGGGTTGCCGAGAAGCCAACATAAAGTATAGCAACTGTACAGATAGAAGGAATGGAGAATAACAGGAGAAAATTAAGGTTAAAACTAATCAGGCCTAAGTGAGAATAAGAAAGCAGGCCTATCGAGCCCAGTCCAATTTCTACGAGGTCGTGGCCCTCCTGGATGATGTAACTTCCTCCCCTGTTTACGTCAGATAAGGGCAGTGACCTGCTTGGACTCAGAGAGGCTATAAAAAGCAGGCCCCAAGCCTCAGTTATTTAGTCCTTTGTTTCAGTCCCAGTCCGCGCAGGCCGCTTCTATAGATGTAATCAATCCTTTCCTGCCAGAAATCTCCTCTTCCCATTTCTTCTTGACGTTCAGACGCTTCTTAGTGGAATCTCTGTTTGTTTATTTCACCTTTGGCCCAGCTGTGTTGCCTTCCACCACGACTGCACAATAGAGGTGACATCGAGGTTCGTCTAGCATCAGGTAACACTGGTCCCAGAGGTCCCAAGATAACACATATATATACATGTCGTGGTCGAATGGAAGGGCGCGACCGTTGTGCATGTATGCGTCAAAAACGAACTTGTTCGACACTCGTGAGTGCGCGCACGCGGCGGAGGCGTGGCCCCAGATTTATTTTGTACAGATTTATACATGGATGAATTTGTATTTACAATTTAACATAATAATTATGGTGAAAATAAATTATATATTTTGGGAATTATATAAATTATGACATAATAAATAAACTTACCACGCTTTTCACCTACTTCCTGTTTTAACATATATATAGATAGATAGAAATTTAGCCGGGAGGATATTGATTTAAAGAGACAAAGGTCGCCTCTCCCGTCAAAACTAAACGCCATCTATTGACCGTCACCGCAAACTAGCGGTCTCGGGTCGGTGACAAAGCCACAACACCAGCTTTGGTAAACTGAAAAGCGTCCACCTAGAGACCATGGTTTCGGGCTAATGGCCCTCGTCAGTCTAGGGCGGACTTTATTCCATGAGATCCACACGGGATCTAATAGAATCTTGACAATCTGCCAAAGAGGTTTTAGCTGGCAAAGTGGCTGGGCCAAATCTATGGCTAAAATATAAATGGAAATTTTGCCGGGCGGATATTGATTTAAAGAGACAAAGGTCGCCTCTCCCGTCAAAATAGACGTCAAAACTAGACGCCATCTATTGACCGTCACCGCAAACTAGCGGTCTCGAGTCGGTGACAAAGCCACAACACCAGCTATACTTTAGCTCTATATTTTAGCCATAGATTTGGCCCAGCCACTTTGCCAGCTGAACACCTCTTTGGCAGATTGTCAAGGTGGACGCTTCTCAGTTTGCCAAAGCTGGCTTTGTCACTGACCCAAGGCCGCTAGTTGCGGCGACGGTCAATAGATGGCGTCAGGTTTTGACGTTTATTTTGACGGGAGAGGTGCCTTATGCTTCTATGGATCAATTTCCTCCCGGAAAATATTCTATCTATATATATATTTGGAAATTTTGCCGGAAATATATTGATCTGAAAAGGTGGCCTCTCCCGTCAAAATAGACGTCGAAGCAGTCGCCATCTATTGACCGTCGAGTTGTGAACGTCTATTTTGATGGGAGAGTTGCGACCGTTGTCTTTTTATAATTATATTTAAAGAAGAATATTTCAAACACAATAGAAATATAAAAAAGCTTATATATGATATATAATAAATTAATTGGATTTACCAAGTAGATTTTTCAAAAGAGATTGAAGCAAAAATCGTATTATAACAAATAAATACATGTTTGCATAAATATTACGGTAAACTATAGCTTCTCAGCATAAATACATATTGATTATAAACATTTTTAAGGATAATATTTGAAAATATATAAATATATCTATTTATTTAAAATTATATTATTTTTAAATTATAAATATATATCTATTTTTCAAATATCAAAGAAACAAAAAGAGTAAACTCTCAGAAGGTGATTTCGGCCATCATTGCAGCGGCCACTTCGACCATTTCAATTGATGAATTCATGTTTAAAAAATCACCTCTTTATTTCTCATCTATATATAGCTCCTAGATGGTGGTGTCTTGTCCATGGAGCAGATCAGATCGGTCCGTGCACCCTGATCACCATATAGAGGGCTGCAAGGATGGCCGGGTATATATGGTCCTCAGGTAGCTCCTAGATACTATCTTTTATCAAGACATTTAAAATATTTAAAATAAATGCATTTTGAAGATGATAGTGAAGTGAATGATGTCGTTATAAACCTTTATAGAACCAAGACAAAACTTTTATAAAAATAACATAGAGATGTTAGAAGGTTGATGGGGAAAATGTTCAGATCAGACTAAAAGGAGTATATTGAAGCTTAAATCAATATATTCCATAAATACATTTCCGGGTAAGATATGTATGGAACGATCTTGTATATTTCTATTCCTTCCCATTCCAGCGCGTTCCAGAATAGAGTTTAGGCAGATGATGCAATATACCCTACCGACATATTTTCTTAATTACCTTTTTGTATGAAACAATAGAAAATAAACCTTTCGTAGACATACAATATGTAATGTTTACTGCCAAAATACCCTCATGGACAAAACTTAAGTGGAAAATCTTTAATGCAACCGGTTGTCTGTTTTTTTTTTTTTTTTTTTTTTTTTTGAAGTAGACAGAGGCAATTTTGTTCCCACTTAGTTATCTCGTGGGTCTTCAATAAAGGTCACTGTGTATCGAATATCTTTTAGAGTTATTCGAAGAATCCCAGCCTACATATTAACAGATACAACTTCCTTAAGGTTTGTGTCCATGTTATACGTTATAATAAATTTGTCGGCTTTTGTTATGTTACATATTTTGTACAGAGATTATGATCTAGAGATTTGATATATTGAACATTTTCTTAAGTTTGGAATACATGAATATTATCATGATAAAGGTATGCTGTCGTGGTAATAATAGCAAAACAGTTTTAATCACAATTTGCTTAATTGAGTTGATGAAGATAATTAAAAAAGAAATGCCTGATTCAAGGCGAGTAGAATAAAGTAAACAAAAGACGTATTTACATAATTACCAAATATTTGAGCCTGCCAACGGGAAACAACAACAATAGATTTATATAGGGAATTCCGCGACATATGGCGGTCTTCTTTACAGAGTATTTTGTTCTAAAAGTTATAATTTTAAATTGAATATATTTTATATAAGATAGATCTATATATTATATATACATATGTATATATTATAATCCATTAAATATAATAATTTCAACAACAAATAAGGTTGTATCAACTTTGACAGCTTTATAAATCTCAGAATTTATGAAAAATAAAAGGAAAATAATTCCTAAACACACAACTTGCTGATGTCACTATCAGAATAAATATCAACTAATCATTCTCTTCTTTTATTCTTTCCACAATATTGAATACATTTATTATTAAATTTTTATTCAATTTTCTATTTAATAAATAAAAATACTTTTTTTATATATAAGGGAAAATCCGATATAGACAAAGTACTCTCTTTTGAATAGCCGAATTAAAGAAAACAACGCAATATTTCTTCCAACATTCAGATAAACAATTAAAATTATTCCACACAAAGCACCCAATTTATAAAACAGATAATTAATCAAAAGGTTTGCAATATATTAATGTAACCTATGATATTTCTATCCTTTTGTTTATTCCAATATGGGGAGGTCTAAAGGTCCATATGATTAGGTTGATAAATAAATATATAAATGATCAATAAAAGTAAATGTGTTATAAAATAGTACGGCAGAATGATGACTTGGCAGTTATGGTCGGGGCTGTGGTTTTAGGAATTGTCTCCCAATTTGCCTGAAATTGTAATCAACTGAAGTCTATAGAAGCCATTTGAATGAAACTGAAGAACTAAACTGAAGAAATTCATTCTTTCAATTTCCGTAATCTGATAAAATAATTATTTTCGAACTTTGTTGCTTTCACAACAAAGGTCTTACCAGGTGAATTAGACATGAGTTATAAACATTAATTACCTTTGTAAAAAAATCAACAATTAGAAATATAAAGTTCAATCGCAACAAAAGAACATTTTAATAACACATTTTGAATTACACGGACCTTTCCGGAGTCCAAGACAAAAGGAGCGAATAATGGTTGAAAAAAGCAACAAGTAAATAGGCAATTAGCTATATACAGTCTTGGTGGAGAGGCCTAGCAAACCCTGCTTGGCTTTTAGACTTCTTTATTTTCTCAGGATATTCTCATTTTACCGAACTGTAGAACTGTTGGTGTAATCAAAATTCTCATCTGGAAACGACTCAGAGAGAAGCTTGTAAATATCTAACTTGTTCCGGTGACACTGAAGCCGGGAACACTATGACATACCCTAGCTCGGTTTCCACATAGCTCATATATCAAGAAAGTATTTTCCAATATTCTAAAGTTGAAGTAATTTTAATATATAAAGCGACATAACGTTAATAGATAAACAAACACTATTTAGAAACATAATTAAAAACGATGAAAATAAATAATAATATATTATTTGACCAGAATACACGAGTCAACACAGAGTAAAATATTCACAGAGCCGGCAAAGAGAGCAAGCTAATTACAGGAGGACCGGATGTTATTCTGGGATCTATTAACAGTTCTGCAACTGAGGTAAGAGGATTAGCTGAGTATCTGGGGAGAAATTTGGAAAGTTTGGGAAATTTTGACCATCTCTTCCTTCTCTTAACTCTTTCTTTCTCTCTATATATAGATATCTTCCTCCTTTACTTTTCACAGTTTTCTCACATATTTATAAATATTCTTATTTCCTCTCTCCGTCTTATATATTATATATACAAGGTGGGATCAATAAATAAGGTGAATTATAATTTATTAAAAAAAATAAGAACGATATTAAAAATTTGGACTTGATTTATTCAAAATAATCACCTTGGCTTTCTATACATCGTCTCCATCGTTCTGGCAACTTGTAAATACCCTCTTTATAGGCACTCTTAGGAAGCGTGTGAAAAAAATCTTGCACCACTTTCTGGACATCTTCATCCGAGTAAAATCGCTTTCCCTTTAACTCCTTCTTTAGTAGTCCAAAAAGGAAATAGTCAGAGGGGGTTAGGTTTGGACAATATGCAGGATGTTCTTAAACTTCAAAACCTAATTTAATGATTGTAGATAGAGTTTTACATGATGTATGCGGCCTTGCATTATCATGAAGGAAGAGAACACCTTTACTAAGCTTCCCTCTTCTTTTGTTTCTTATACCGGGCTTTAGCTTATTTACAAGAATGTCACAATAAAGGTCGCTGTTCATACGTTGCCTTGAGGATAAAAAATAAAGATAGATTGGTCAATCAACATCCCAAAAAATTGTTAACAAAACTTTACCGGCCGAACGTTGAGACCTGATTTTTTTTTTTGGTCTTGGAGAGTCGCCTCGTTTCCTTTCCATAGATGCACGTTTTGTCGAAGGATCATAATGATAACACCAACTCTCATCTCCAGTTACAATTTGGTCAAGGAAATGATCACCTTCCTCTTCATACCGCTTTAACAGAGCCTTTGAAACCCGAATACGGTTAATTTTTTGGTCCAAATTAAGGAAATGTGGAATCCATCTGCAGCATATTTTTCTAAATTGCAATTGTTTTTTAATAATGGTGTGCACAGTTCCATAGCTTATATTCAAATTATCGGCTATGATAAAAATGGATATTTTTCTATCCTCCAAAATTAAATTTCAACCGCATTTATCGTGCTTGGTGTCGCTGTAACACTTGGTCGTCCAGGTCGCTCAATATCGGTACATGTAATTCGTCCATTTTTGAACTCATTAACCCATTTATAAATGTTTTTTTGAGACGAACAAGACTCACCATAGATACTTTTCATTCTTTGGCATATTTGAGATGTTTGAATACCTTCTGCATTCAAGAAACGAATAACTGCACTTGTTCAAGCGTGGTGCAATCCTTCAATGGAGCTTCCATTTTAGTTTATTTATAAGTCTCGCGCCGCGCGTGGGAAAAAAGAACAAAACACCTTAAATAGTCTCTCGATGTTATATTTTAATATTTTTTGTGGTTTAAATTATTTTTGCTTTCTTAATTTTTAAGAAATAAGATAATTCACCTTATTTATTGATCCCCTCTTGTATTATAAGAAACATTTTTTTACCGAACTCGGAATCCTTCAGGATATTAATAGAGTTATTTAAAAAGAACAAGAAATAAATATTTACGAGATATAGAAAAGTCCAAAATAATAGCGTGGAGGACCTTTCTAGAAGAAAATAATTCTACCAATCCTTATGGGAATTTATACAAAATATACAAAAAATAAATTAAGAGGTAACTCGAATAAACAACTACAAATATTAGAAACAAACACATATCAAGAACAACAACAGAAAACTGAGGAATTAATAGCCACTCTATTTCCTGATGACAACCCAGGTGAAGATAAGAATACACATACAAATATAAGGAAATATGCATAAATACTTTTGAATACAACAGAACCAATAATCACAATCAATGAAGTAAACGCTATTATTGAAAAATTGAATCCGAAGAAATCTCCAGGAATAGGTAAAATTTCTAATAATATGATAATGCACGCAAAACAATTCACGGTACCACTATTAACTGATATTAACAGAAGTGTCTGGATATAAATTACTTTCCTGATGAATGGAAAAGAGCAGAGGCGCTGATCATTCCAAAGCCGGTTAAATCCGGTTACAAAGATTGTGGCAGCTATCGACCTCTATGTCTAAATTCAAATCTTTCGAAAATTTTTGAAAGAATAATTAAAAACAAAATCATCAAATTCTACGAGGAAATGAAATTATTCAGTAATCGTCAACATGGTTTCACAAAATCTCGATCAACCATAACTGCATTAACTGAAATAATTCACACTGCATTAGAACACAAAGCCAAGGAGTATACGGCTATAATTGCAATAGATATTAGTGGAGCTTTTGACAATACCTGGTGGCCAATGGTGATAAAAAGACTCGATAAGGACAATATACCAGCATCAATAATAAAACTCATGAAATCCTACTTCACTAACCGGAATATAAGATTTAGGTACTCTTCGAATGATTTGACCAAAAAACTAAGTAAAGGATGTCCGCAAGGAGGACCCTTATCTCCGACAATTTGGAACATCATAATGAATGATCTATTAACCAACTTTCAGGAACCTAATAGTGAACATATTGGATATCCAGATGATCTAACGGTAATATGTTGGAATACAGATGTAACAAATCTTAAGATTACAATTGAAAATTCAATAGGAAAAATAAATATGTGGTGCGAAAACAACAAACTTAAAATATCAAGACAGAAAACAAAGATTTTATATTTATTCAATTGCAAAAACGATGCCATTAACTTGCATGATAATCTTGTCAAACCATTTGAAAACCTAAAAATACTAGGATTGACTTTCAAAAATCATCGAAACAAATTAGATTTTATGCCTCACATCGACAGTGTTATTGCAAAAACAACTAGAGCTAGTGGATATCTTCTTGGTTTAACAAAGAAATCGTGGCGATTAATAACATTATATAAGACCTAATTTAGAAGCACAATAACTTATGGTTCAACAATCTGGTACCCATATATAAACAAATTATAAATAAATTATTAATATCCAACTTTATAAATGAAAAAAAAAAAATCAAAAATACTATGAATATTCAAATAATAATTTCAGAGAATTTTTTGAAAACTCAAGATAACCCAAATTTATCCAGCCAAATTTTTATAATATACAATTCTTTACGGGGCATGGCGACTTGAACACATACTAATACAGAATTGGCGAAATTGATTCTTCAATCTGCTTATGCGACCAAGAAGATCACAACCCTGAGCATATTTTAATCCGGTGCCCACTTGTTGCAGATTTGAGAGTACAATGTCAAATGAACAGTTCTAGTTTAAGCCAAATGGTTTCCAGTAAAGAATAATATAGAAAATTTAACGAATTCTGTAGACTCTATTTCAAATGCCGTGGACCTGAATCACATTAAGAATTTAAATTTCTACTCTAAATTGGTATAGTTTTTTTATTGATGTTATTTTGTTTTGGAATTTTCTATGTTTGTGCCACTGGTTTAGTGGTTGTAATTCTTAAGATATATTGGACTTTTGATAATATGTGTGTAAATAATGTTTATTTCTTGTATAATTTATTGCTCTAATATGTAAATTTGAAAATAACTTTCACTCTCTATCTAAAACTATAAATAATTTGTATATATACTTGAAACTATGTACATAAAATAGATTAAACATTTACACGCAAATATCCACATAAGATATAGCGTGTGTTTTGTGATAAATAAATAAAAATGAATAAATATATATCTAGAGTTAATTTGACTAGAGTGAAAATATAGCGTTTTATATATATGTATTTTTCATTTTTGGAGCATATTAATACAAAGTTATTAATTAGATATTTTTTATATCAAATATTAAATTTTTCACCATTTTGACGAGGCAGGTTGCCCATTCTTTGGGATTCAATTCTTGTAGACTTCCTGATCGCGTTAAGTGGTGCTAATGAATGAAGCAGGTGCTCAGACTATTCTAGAAAGAGAGACAATTTATAATTATAACAACGTTTATTGACCTATGTCAAGTCTTACAAAACATAAAATAATATTTAATCAAAAATACAATTTATACATTTAAATGGAAACTGTTAACACCAGAATGATCCGTTACCGAAGGGATGTCTGAAACTTAAAAGTTGCCACAAGTCTCCCAGAAATCAGAGGGCCTTCAGGTTAGATCGTGGTTGTTTTCTACAACACTCGAAATTACAATGTCGAGGAATCCAATCAGAGCATCGAGGAGTTATTCCCTGTCATAGCGGGATGTAACCGCGCATTCTACCTCGTACCTGTCATATAGGGTTGTAGGAATGAGTCCAGTTTGTTAAAGAGTACCGCCACCTGTTTCTCAGTGGTCCGAGAAGGCTGTTTATCCTTGGTTGTTGACCCAGCCATCTGTGTTAGGGACCTGTATCTATCCCTGCCCTCTGGATCATTGGATATTCCACCTATGTTGGCCCTTGGGTCTGCCTGGCCGAAGATTCGTCCTTCGACATTGATGTGTAGTGTATTGTGTGTGGGACGTCTGCACCGGATAGCCTCTGGCGCAGAATGGTTGAATGCAGCGGTTGATGAGGCAGCTGCAGTGGTAATAGGAGCAGGCGCATACGCGGCTTCCCAGAGGCTCAGTAAATTTCTTCTCCTTGACATGAGCCAGATGTCAAGAGCTGGCAGACTCAGCCACGCCCGGCTGCGAACCAACAAAAAATAGCCGTTGGCGGCGCCGTGCAATGAGGCCTGGATCTCCTTCAGGCAGGCGAGACGACGCCACCCTCGGAGACTGAACGATACAGGATGGAACCGCGAAGCAACGAAAAATCGGCTCGTGCCCCACACGAAGTGTGCCTGCAGTAGCCTGGTGGTGGTTACAGGTGGAACGTAGCCGAGGAAGTGGATGGACCCCAGGACCCGGCTGTTGGCCACGCCGGCACGACCCACCAATGACAAGCCGCGAGTAAACGGAGACCATATTTTGATCCAAATTGCATTAATTAATTATTTAATTTATAAAAATGGATTCCGCTATTCATATAGGATGTTTTTCAACAAATGTAAAAAGAAAACAACTGAAGTATTAGCTTCAAATATAGCCTTTTAAACTGATAAAATCGACATTTTCAAACAACACACACAAAGTGTTGTTATTATCGTGTCCGATGAAGAGCCTCAGATCTCCTCGTGCATCTCTACCACAGCAGTCACAATGTTCACTATCTTGGGTGTGTAAAGCTGCTGCTCTGGGTCCATGTCAATTTTCTGCAAGGCTGCGGCCATTGCTGGACATGAGAATATGCGGGGAGGAGTTAGTTCTACACCAGGACAGTTGTTGCATGTCCTAGGTGTTTATATGAACAATTGAAAAAATATATTTATATTTTCAAATTAAAAACGAAATGAGAATGTGTAGGAATTTTAATCAATCCTTTAAAATTTTATATACATTTTAAATATACATCAAACAATGCATACATTATGCCTATCACTCCAGTAAAACATTTAAAAGCGATGATGAATAAAAAGCCACAACACCAGTTTTGGCCAATTCAGACAAAGGCCAACCTGTATACCATAGTTTCAGAGAGGCGGCTTCGATAACGTCCCACAAGAGGAGCGATGAAATCAGTCAAAATGCCAAAAATATGTCTAAGTTGGCGAAGTAAAAGGGCCGGCTTTCAGAATAGAATACAAAATAAAGTTTCAGGAATATCGTATTCATATACCAAAAAAAAAAAAGAATAGGTTTCTCTCCCTTTAAATATTTTATGAAAATGCACACACATTATGTTTATCACCCCAGTAATAAATCTTAAAAGAGGTGTTGAGGAATGAGCCACAATACCATTTTTGTTGCAAATTCAGTCAATCGTTGCTGATATTTTCATAAAACATGGTTTTATAAATATCTACATTCTTTCCTTATACCCTGACATAATGGACACCATCATCAACGCTTTTGAGGAACATTGGGAAAGATGAAGGTAAAAAAATTCAATATTATGTCGCACACTGGTTTAGCGCGATCTGAAGTGTGGAAGCTTTTTGTGTGAGTGAATTTATATATGTTTATTTCCAAGGTAACATAAACCATTATTTAAAAATAAGCCCGAGCTGAAAAGATATTTCACAGGAATAATGGAACCTATGACAGATCAATGACAGTCAGATCAATATTTTAAGAACTCCGAGCCTCTCTAATAAGGTGGCTTGGAAAAACGCAAGCTGTTTATCGACAACTTGATGAAGGTCTTCCTGATGCGAGACGACCAAATTTGGCCATTTTACACCTTCTTCCAGGAGAGCCTTTCACACATGACGTCGGAAACATCAGTCTTGGACTCAGGATCAGTGGGCCAAATTATATCCTGACTCCTGATTACATGTGAACACCAATTATCTATCTAAGAAGGTACTCGGTCTCACTAAATGTACAAATGGATAAACACTGCGCTGGCTGACCGAAGTTTTATTTTAAATAATTTGAATTTTATAAAGCTACGAGTTATATTCTAAATACCTTAATGATTCCGGTGGCTTCTACCGAAATACTGGATGAACGAACAGATTTAAGTAACCCCCAAGATATTATATATCCCGACTATAGATATTTTAATACCCTCGATCCATCCATGTATAAAACTGTATATATGCCTGATAATTATGTATAATACATTGTTGTATATTCCTTTTTTTATTTTTACTAATATACATTTCTGTCATTTTCACTTATTATTGTTCTTTAAGAAAAGGAACTGATTTTGTTCTCGATTGCGTATACACAAGTTTATGCTAAGCCCTTTCTTTCTTCTTTCCCCTTATTTAATAAATTATAAATAACCATGATATTTATTGCTACTATTACTGTTATTCCTGTATGTTGTATCCATTTCTTGATTTATCAAGAAAATGAGTTCGACAAATGTATCAAGAAACAGGATAAATCAACGTTTAGTTGGTTTCTATTCCACTAGATGGCGCTCTGCTTTCTAAATCCCTCATGTGCTCGTGGTCAGGCTATGCCTTCATTGATTTTAATACCCTTTTCTACTTGGAGAACATATATAAGACCAACATTTCTTAATAAAGTTTGTTGTTGTTTTTATAAAGAAGGTATATTCTCAAGTTCTCTGGACAAACATCATTTTAAACAGACGCACACATCTAATTTTATTAATAACCTTAATGATTTATCGTGAATTATTTAAATCGAAAAACATATGGTAACAATTATACTCTAAAAATAATGTCGAAAACAAAGATAATGGACATCATAATATCGATTTATTGGCGCTACTATTTTAAAGGTTATCAGAGCTGAGATAGGTCAAATGGTCATATGGATCAAATTGTAAACTTTCCTACACGTTCGTTACTTAATCTCGACGCCAATAATTAAGGTGTTAGAGTTGGGCGGTTCTGGAGTACGCTGATAGCTAATTGGTGGACGTCACGGCAGGCAGGATGACGTCAGACGGCAGCCAATGGCAGCTCTGAATAGAAGAGATGAAATTGAACTTTGTCGTTTTAATCTTTCAGAGATTAATCATTACCAGATTTCTTTCCACGGGGTTTGTGGGGATCTATACGTGTAAATTTCTAGAGGTTTACTTTAAAACCCTTCTTTTTCAGGTTTAAATGTGATTAGCTAGAGGGTAAAAAATTCGACTATCTAGAATATTTATTTAATATATATAACCTTGGGGGATATAATTCAAATTTGTTTTCCAGAATATCAAACTGAGTAAATAAACTTTACAAATATTTTCATACATACATGCATACAGTTTTATTAATACAACCAGTCTTATACAGATTCATCACAGGAAGGAAGCATAGATATAATATTTGAAACTTTTTTCGGGATTGGTTGGTTGGTTGTTTGAATTGGTGATTGTTGGCGCAGTCGTTTGGCTGAAATAGTAAGATTTTCTCACAGGGGAAATAACGAGAAAGGACACAGGATTGGATTGAGAAATAGGCCAGCGATCAAGGGAGAGAAGGGCTTTAGACTATTGGCGTATTTGACTAATGGCTAGACTGTTCACATACTGAACATTGAGGTGACCTGAGTGAGAAGGGGTTAAGCGTACTACATAAGATGGTGGCGAGCTCCCAACTGTTCCTTGGCAGGTCCAGCTCCCTACTCCTTGGCAAGTCCAGCTCCCTACTCCTTGGCAGGTCCAGCTCCCTACTCCTTGGCAGGTCCAGCTCCCTACTCCTTGACAGGTCCAGCTCCCTACTTACTAACTTGAGTCCGAGATTTAACTCGTTAATTCTCTAGTGCTCTCATTGGTTGACTATCGTCTCGTGGCGACTTCTGATTGGATCTTAGCTAGTCCTGCTGGACTCTGATTGGAGGTAGCTAACTTCATTGCCTTTGTCATGTCTTAACATGCTCCCGGAAGAAGAAGGTTTTTGAACTCAGTTTTATTAGTTCCTGGGTAATAACTTTTGCTTCCTGGATAATGAAATTCTGTTAATGGTTATTTCTTCTCTGATGGCTTCTCTCCCAGTTCGCTAAGCCTAACCTTTATTAAAATCTTTGGATCATACATTGCATATATTGTGGTGGGGTTACATCTAGTTATATACAAATAATGACATATATATGCTCTTATACTCCAGGCAGCGATGAGCCCAACAGCCTCCTGGCCCGACGCATGTCCAGTGGCTCTTTTCCAAATACTTTAAACATCGACAATATGTGGGCATGTATTTAAAATAAAACTATGTAATTTCTAATAAAATAGCCATTAGGAGAGAGATATTTATAGAAATATAGAACTCTATATACGAGCCTAAAACGTTTCTGACGTAGTTAAATATATAATCTGAAGGGAGAAAATAGACTACTTCGAAATGTTTCTGAACAAACTAAATCTTTAATAAAAATTCTAGAATATATAATGGATATATTTAAATTATCTTCCTTCCCTGTTGTGCCGTGGAAAATGGAGGACGATACGACTGTTCTTATATAAAGCAAATAATCTTTAAAATATTTAAATTTAATACAATCCGATGAAAGCTCTCAACATTGTAAAGCCTCATTAAGAAGGAACATATAAAACCATCAATATTAATGCAAAAATAAGTATGCTTTTATACAATTTAAACCAAAATAACGAAATCAAATTTAAATGATGTAAAGGTAACATGTTTACACTGACGTCTGAAGCTTAAAGATTCAAATTATTCAAGATACCTTTTATAATTATAATATATCACAACTATATCATAAATCAAAATCAATAAAAGATTTTACTCCTCGATCAAATTTTTATTAATTTTTTTTCACACTCCTCCAAAAATAGCCAACATAATCAGAAAGCCCATACCCAAACCAACCAGAAAGATAAACCCGAATCTAAAATAGAAAGCCATTTATTCAGTCAAATGTGATAAATGTATCGCCACCTTTATAAACAAAACAGAACCATACAGATTAGAATGAAAGAACATATCAGGAATTAAAGAAATAATCACCCTAAATCTATCATAGCAATTACATATTAGAATAGATAATATTTTCAATATGCAAAATGATGAATGCCATTATCAGAACATAGTTACGAAAATAGAAAGACTATATTTAGAAGCCTTCATATTTTCTCATATAGTAGTTATAAAAAGTAAAATTGACATCCCTTCGCAGCTTATGCAGATTACAAGACAAGGTAAAGAAGCTTACAATTAAAATATTAATATAATTCAGTTTAATATTCGAGTGGCCCCTTGTCAAGAAACATAATACTTTCCTATTTTGCCTTTTATATTTGACATTATCCTAAAATACTTGTCATTGCATTTATTTTTGTATGTGTATTGTGTTGTGCTGCGTGTGTGTTGTGTGTGTGGGTGATTTGTGAAAAAAACTTAACAGGTAAGTTAAACATTGAAGGATTTAAACCAGATATATAATTAAAAAGCCGATTTGGAAAGATAATTTTTAAAATTTCATTTTAAGAACGAAAGATTGGTTGCTTTAAAAATTAAGAGGGATCACCATCGAAAGGCCGTTAAAAAATGTCTTTTTTTTTCAAACCGTTCGCTCTAAGAAAGGATCGTAGTGTAGAGGTTTAAATATACAGGGTTTCCCAGAATTGAATTATAAATCAAAGTTCTTTTCTAATTAACATGTTTTTCCCTTTGTTTTCGAGATAAATGGCAAGTATTTTTCAAAGATTAAGTACATACACACGGACACACACATTTGGAGTATTAAAAAAATAGTCAAAAATATTTTATGAAAAAAAAAAAACTCATAATATATTCAAATCAACATACTTGTTTAAAAAACACACAAATATTATCATTTTCCTTTTATAAAGTTCTCAAATGCCCACGTACGGCCTCTGAGATATTGCCTTTACTGAAAAAAGAAAGTCCACATATTTATTTTGAAAAGGTTGGCATATGTTGTAATAACCCGACTTGTTTCAGAGCTTTCCAAAGGGAAATATGTAAATTCCATAACAAGCATGCATGGTAATTCGCATATTTCATTGATATTTGATTTAAAGTGTACCGTTAATTAATTTTATCCGCCTTAAAAAACGTAGGAAAAACATGCACAACACTATAGAGAATTTCTTTTATTATTTTTCACCATGAACACACATTCCTCTTAAGCTTAACATATATATATTGAATAACATAAATTCATATATTTGGAATTCTCTATAATAAAATAAAAATGATTAAATTACATATATTTTATATCTTAATCTAATTTATAAAAGTCAGGTTATCCAACCTATAAAATATAACTCTTACATAAAGCGTACACAGTTAGAGATATGCGTAAATATATTCTACAATAATATTCAAATATTTGAATCCTCTAAATAGCATTTTATAAAGTCGGCTATCGAAGAAATGTATTTAGAAAAAGGCGCAATAGTCAGCAGAAGGCTGAATAATTCCATTTTCTTCTGGCATAAATAACAAAGCAAAAATATTGACTTCCAACAATGGATAAATCCTTATCTTCCCAACGGAGGAATTTCGGAAGAAAAAAATAAATTTTGATCAAAGGAATAGTAAATTGCGAAGCTGTAATATTGATTTCTCCAATATTTTTCCGCCCAAAAGAAAATACCAAACGAAAAAAAAAAAAAAGAAAGCGTTTTATCATCACAAATATGTCAGAATTTTAACCGGCAACATTTTTCATTTCAATTCACGATTTTTTACGCCTCTATTTTACATTTTGAAAATTTGAATAATTGAAATGACTATTTTTTATATTTTGCTTTTTCGCGAATAATTAAGAACAAAACACAATTATAAACAATTATTTTTATATATTATGTTTATTTTCTTAATGAATTGTATATTATATTAATTTTATCTAATATATATATATATATATATATATGATTTGTGAATGAGAATATATAATTTTTCGATAAATTATGTGAGAAATGTGTATATAACTAAAGGGATTAGATATCAAATTATTGAAATATGTATTTAAGAATTCATTGTTGGGATTATATTAAATGTAGGGCTTAAAAAGGGTTAAAACTATTTATTTGTTTAATATGGTATTTCTTTATCTATATCAAACTTGGAACTGGAGAAGTTTACAATATTTTTCTTTCTATAGACGTATATGAATATTAATCATATTGTGTATATTCAGCCTTTATTTAGACTTTCAGTCTTTAAAGGATTATTCATTGTATCTAAAAGTTGAGTAGAAAGGAATAAAAGAGGAAAACTACACACACACGAATAATAAACCCACACCCACATATTAACTCATAAATCCATATATCATATATGTACAGTAAAATACGTAATAATATATTATTGATTTATTCATAGTCACATAGGGCATCTGATAAAGTAATGTCTTTTAAATCGATTATTTCTCATTACATAAGGAAACTTCACCTCTGTATGATCTAGGGCAGGGGTCGGCAAACATTTGAGTGGGAGGAACCAAAATTACAATTTACAAAATTTCTAAGTTATTCAAGAGCCACAATTTTTTTTTTATTGCCAACAATAAATAGTACTCGCATAAATAATATTTGCGTATGGAACTATATAAAGAGCCACATCTTCACATCCAAATAGCCACATGTGGCTCGCGAAGCGCAGTTTGCCGACCCTTGATCAAGGGCCTTTTTTTTTCAAATGAATATAATTTTAATTTCTCTAAATCCATATTTAACGAAGGTCTTCTAACAAGTGTATAAAGTCCTGGTTACCTACAAGCAAAACCTTTTCGTAAATTATTTTCTCCCAAATATATCCCTGATTCAAAATTTTCTTTCGAACATATATAATATATTCTGATGTTCTTTAAAATTATACCCCATTTCTTTGAATAACTGCAAAAATATATACCCACGCGATTTTTAGTAGATGCGCTTCGACCATTAATAGAATTGATGTAATTGCTATGATGGGAAACATTGATGCTAATACATTATTTTAAATTACATCATCATGCTTCCTACCGTGGCTAACTAATATGTTAATAGTACAACATATCAGAAACACAGATCACGATTTCAACCTAGCAAACCCTAATATTCATTACACAAACATAAATAGTAAATACAAAAGATTAATACTGGAAGCACTGTTTTCATCAAACTATAATAGTATAAATAGACACATAGATATCCCGGAGACATACGATAGGCTGGTCCAAAAACTAAAATAGAATTATCCGTTTTCTCTTCATCACACCACTTAACAATTTTGCATATAATAATATCAACCAATTGTCTAATTTACATAGAAATAATTTTTCTTAAATAATAAAATATAAAACTTCATAAATAATCCTAGATATGCAAAAAATAGCTTATATATATATAAATAAATATAGGGTATATACTGGATATAAATTATTAATCAGCTAGTATTTCTAGGGGCAACACGCCTCTCTTTATCAAGGCTTTTCTTTGATTTAAACTAAATCACGTGGGTATGTGATCCACTCACGCTATACAAGACCAAAGCGAGAAACCATTTAAAGAAAATATATATATCTGTACATACATGACTACTTGAAATTGTATCCATTATTCCTGTAGAAGGGCAGCTTGCGCCCGAAAGCTCGAATTGATTTTTCAAATAAAGAAACTTATCCTTTTTGAATCTATTCGTTATTATAATATGTTAATATCTTAAATTTAAGTCAGACAAGCAATTTTTGGTTCATGGAATCTGTGTTATCTTAGTTTCTGATGTTCTCTCATTCTCTCATCAAACCTTGTAGTACAGGCGATGATTGGTAGAGTCTGGCTCTGTCCTATAAGTGAAATATATTTTAGGAAGATCTAACCAGTTCCTAATGTGATAGAGCTAGCCTTATTTTAGTTATATGTGTTCACTAGTCGAGTCGACTTTTAGGAACAATCGGATGGATCATCGAAAAGCAACTCGAACTCTTATTCATTAGACAGATTGTATGATCGAGGAACAATAGATATTCATATCCAAAAATGAATTAGCACCGCTTAAAATATTTTCATCAGCGTTTCGGTAAATTTCGATTACTCTTATCAGTATTGGGAATAAAATACACGCAGTGCTTCCTGTTAACGTTTGGTTTTAATTTCATTTTCTCTCTTGATGAGAGAGAGATATGGAGAATCCATCTTCAAAGTAATATATAAATTGTCATATAAAATGGACGTAATATTTAATTTTGAGGACTTCACAGTTCAAGGATATATTTGATAAGTAACGATATTTTAAATTGGGCTAGCAGCTTTCAAGTTCAATAGCTCTTCATCACAGCTCTACGTGCGATAAACAACTTGATATATGCTATGGAAAGAAAACATTCGGTATGTATATATAAAGATAATTTATCTTACCATAGCAGCCTTAGTAGTTGTTTTTATCTCATGTAGGTTTGTGATGATGATCTTATCAGCTTGGAAACTGCTATCCAAACTTAATCGTAATATAGAAACATTTCGGGTTGTTTTAATATCTCGTGGATTTAAATAGAATTGCCACACGAGATTTACGTATTATAGATAGACGTAGATAAACGTTCGATAAAATATTTCCTTCTACATGAAAGTTGATATTAATATTTTGATATAATCTCGTCGATAAAAGAAATATCATTGCTGAAATTGAACTTTATTACCCTTTATAATAATCATATGACATTTTTTATCTAACTATAAATTACTTATGTGAAAATGTGTAACCTTTACAAATATACTTTTGGAAAACTAAAAATCCTTTCAAAATTTAATTTATTACAAACTTCTAGAAATAGGTTCCATACCGAGTGAGTGTTAAAGGAAAACTTGGATACAAAGAAAGTCCGATGCACAAAGAAAATTGACAAGTCGGTTTGAAGTATTTCACTCGAGGCCGAATAAATTCTTTGTGTCCAGCGACGTCAAACATATTGTTCGCCGACGTCAGGGACACTCTGGACCTGTCATGTGACAATGCAGTTCGAGGAGAAATCCTCTAACAAACCTCGGTATTTTTAAAAATTCACATTTCTGAAAAGATGGCACATCTAAAAAAAGTCACATCTCTAAATAGATTTGAAAAAATATATAAGGCAACTATTGTCCATCTTTACAATTTTCAAGATTCGAATAGGGAAATTTGCTACAACACCAGCTTTGCCTAATTTGGGAAACCCAACTGGAAACGATAGTTTCTTGTTATCGATTTTGTCAATCGATGATGAGTTTTATTATTCAGGGAAAAAATGGGCAGTTTCTCATGCCTATCGAAGTAACAAGTCGAAGATTTATAAGGTTTTCTCTGATTCACTGGTCAATGAGAATTTTTTTATACTTAAAATATCAGTTCTACATTTTGGCAGAAAAGCTGAGAGAATTGTTAAAGGAAAGGAAGCTGACTCTAGGATATTCAGTGCTTGTTATACTTCTCCACCAAGACTGTATATAGCTGATTATCTATATATATATTATGCGATAGGATGTATTAGCGCGCCATCTGTTATAAAAATTTTAATTATTGTAAATCTATGTAAGAGGAAAGGTCTTTAGAGGAAATTAAATTATTGTTGCTGTTGTATTGAAGCATTGGCCTTTTTCCTATGAGCTCCTACAGCGGGGAAGAGAAAGAGAGACCTATGGGGTATCTAAATTGAACAAAGAGATGTTCACGCAGTTGTGGGACAAAATGACTTGAATCACAGTTGACCGAGAGTGAGAGAGAGAAGAGCAAAAATCCCACCAGCGAATGAATGCAAGTACCCAAAAGTGGCTCTGGCACACTTGTAAGCGCAAAATCAAGCTACTTTATACGTGTGTAGACATGTGGTGCATTTGCAGTAAAAGCAGTCGCCAAATACACACCGTGAATATCATGCCATACGCCATGTATAGAAAAGCTAATATATTTTGAAATTCAAGTAAATGCTATGCTAATACATATTCACATATAAGAGACTTACAATAAAGATATTAGCGCGCGAGGGGAATTCTTTGAATACTAATTTCTAATTGATTAAGTCGAAGTTCTTGTAAAATCTCACTAATCACATTGGATTTCTTATAAAGAATGAAATATTAAAAAAAAAACAGTTGACATTTTATGTTATTTTTATACGATTGCTAAATGGCTTAAATTAAATAAAACACCCATGGTGTGTGAATGCGCCTACGTATTTGGCCTAAATAACGAGAATATTACTGGAATTGTGATGACATTATGTTTTTACGTTTAAAACATAATGTCATCACAATTCCAGTAATATTCTCGTGACACAAAAACTCTATAATTGAAATGATAGAAAATTTATAACTAACTTGGGGATAAAATTTGTTCAAAGATCCAGAAAGTTCAGAGACTATGAAGGAGCGAATTTCAAATAGAATTTATCACCAAATCTTGAAATATGTTTACTAACTCTGTGGATTGTATATGAATATTTATCTATGACTGTTATAAATGAAAGATAAATTAATTGATATGATATAGCGACGTAAGTATAAATATAAATATTGAAAGAACAATTATCACAGGACAGAACAAAGGGAAGAAAGAGACGACCTCAGCAAATATGGACAGGTCAATTAAAGATGTTCTTGGAACAACTCGGAGCAAACAGAGGCTACCCAAGACTGTCAACAACGGAGAGAGATTGTGGTGAAGACAAGAAGAGATGGACCAACAACCATGATTAAAAAAATCCTTTTGCTCTATTGTTTCTCAAAACTTTAAAACTGTTTACGAGTATATTGTAAAATATGATTTTAAAACGCTCAAAAGACTTCTTTTTTTTTACAAATGAAATAAGCATAAAATTTGAATTTTAAAATATGGTGAAAGGATAAATTTGTTTTTATGAAGGTTTGGAGTATATACGAGGTGAATATCTAACTACAAAATTATTAACATTAGCGCGTCATATTTTATAAAAATTGCAAACTTATTTTGAAGCGCATGATCTTTTCGAATTAAAAGTAAACTAATGTTTTAATTTAAAATTAATCATACTCATGAAAAATATTCAAAATTTCTCGTGAAAAGGTATATCTATGATACTATTGACAGGTTTAGCGAATGGGACCGTGAAACAATATCATATTTTGTTTTCTCTCAGTAAAACATATCCAAATATATATGTTCAGATGATTCAGGCCTAAATAAACGTTTAGGCGCGATTTTCAAAATTTAAAGAGGATTATTCGACCTTGAAGTAAAAGCGAAGTTCCGGATATCCTTAAACAGCTGAACCCGAGAATATCCCCAGAAATATTCTTTAAATTCTAATCAAAGACATCATAAATATAGAAATGAACATAAAATTAAAAAAAATTAATAATAGATTTAAGGATAATAAACCAACCATGAAGTCAAACCAACTGTGGAAATGGATCTTGAGTAATTTTATGGATAGGCAATATGACCTTTGCTCTAAACGAATCCCTGGCATAAAATGACGTTGTATCATACAATATCATACTTAGTACAAAGCAATAACACGCCATATATGTATAACAAATTAAAACATTGAAACTCGTATGTTTCTTTTCACAAATAAATCAAACTTCTACTGTCCTTACTGCCACGAAAAAATATTGGGGCGGCTTGGCTCATCAGTGGTGAACCCTTCCAGTGGTTTCGCCAATATAATCCACCAGACCGCTTATTTGGATCTCTAATACTCTATAGGATCATGCTGCTTTTATATGCTGCACTGAAGGGTGAAATCTTAGAAATAAAGATTACACATAAGGACAGTAAAAGTTTGATTTATTTGTAAAAAGAAGCACTCGCGTCTTGATGTATTCCTTTGTAATATCCTACTTATTCATTTAGAAAATACGAAGAGAATCCTACTCGTTAATACAAATGAAAAAGCATCTGGAATGTAGAATATTTATAGCAGCTGATATTGAAGAGGAAATAAGGTTGCCACGGCGATGGAATTGGTGTTTTCTCTCTCTCACAAAAGAATGCGGGAGGAGTCGGAGATCAAAAAAAATATTCTTTGATATAAATAAATATGTTTTATCATTTTCCCTTTTAAATAACTTATAAACAATGTGAAATGACTTAAAGAACACATCGAGTATTGCTAGAACATTTGCCAATCGCACATTCAACGAACAATTACAAGGATATCTAAACGGTAAGGCTAAATTTATTTTAATAGACTTTCCTTCCCCTCTTTTAAAAATAAAATTAAAAATCTAAACGACTCTTGTTACTGTAAAATGCGTTAAAACACATTGAAGTTGAGAAACATATATGAGCATATATGATTATTATAATTATATTTCAGATAATAACTCCTAAGGCTGCCTCCTGAATCCAGATATTTCAAAATAACCAATCTATAGACATAATGTTAGACTTGTTGTTAGATGTTGATTTAGAATTTCTCTTCAATTGGTTAAATAAATGTATTAGAAAGACTTCTTTTGATCTGGCACCTTCAATACGTCTTTCAATCAATCAATCTTCTAAGTAGGCCATCATGCTCGTAGTGATGTGGATATACAACCTAAATACAAACACTTATAACCTTTGAGGACATACTGGATATATTGTGTAAGTTATGGAGATATATTTTATATGGGAATATTAGGTAGAACGTACCTGGGGGTATATATGACAAAATATCACAAATATTTGAAATATTTCGAGGGGATGTGCTTCCCATTTCTAAATTTATTGATCGGTAAAAATATTTTCTGGCCCCGTGTGAACCATTGTTAACAATAAACAAAATAATATATACTCCATTATATGAATTTCAAATTCTTATTACACGTCAGATATATGGCGGGTTGTAAATATGTTATTTAAAAATATATTATAGGAAAAGGGAGACGAGAGATTTTAATATATTTTAGTTTTTAATTGCTTTTACCAAAACTTATAACTAGGTCCGTGTAAAATTTTAATTAAAACTTAGTTTTATAAAACTACAATTTTTAACTCTCAGATAAATTTGGATTTTAAATTGATAAAAAAGTGTTCATCTCTAATATAAATATTTAACGTCTAGTTAGTTTGAGAAATGTTGAGAATAATTGTATGATATATGTAAAAACGTTTATCTTTTAGCAATATATTCTTATATATATATACTCTTAATCTATATAATTGAATAATTAAACCTTATTTGTTTTTAATAGATAACATATATAGAGACACAAAATAATCTTTATTCTTTATTTTCCAAGGAAAAAATATTATTTTTTAATAAAATATATAATTTTTAGAATCGAGATACGAATATTTGCAAAGAAAACCAAGAGGCACCTCTTCCTTTAAATGTGCATCAGAACGATGACACTGTACACCACCCTAGTTAAATACTTTACTGGTGATGATAAAGAATGAGCCACAAAATAATATTTGGAAATATCTGACAAAACCCCAACTTGTATACCATAGTTTAGGGCTATGGCCCTCATCAGTACAGGGGCGGTTTCGATTTGATAGCATCCTACGAGAGGAATAATGAAATCGTTCCTATTACCATCAAACAGGTGTTTAAAACTGGTGACGTGACAAGGGCCGATTTCAGGCAAGAATACGACATAAAGAAGATGATATTCATGTTCCAAACTATATACACAGTAGAACTTGGATAATTCTAACTTCTTTAATTCGAAAGCGTCTTTAATGCGAATATCTTGGTCCCTAGAATTTCCGTTTTTAATTTGAATTTTTGGATAATTAGAATTATTTTTAGTCCCTTGGATTTAGGCTAAAATGATTTTTATTTGCCGTAAAGGATTTTTTTCGAATACTGTGAGCACGTCCTCTCGCGGCTACACTAGGTAAAATAAGGTACTAAATTTCTGTTTTGTTTTAACTATTCCTAGTACACGCGGACAAGCTAAACATGGTGCGTAGTAGATCTGTTTTAATTGACTCAAATAAGTATGAGTCGAAAGGCGATCCATCAATTAAGTTTATATAAAAGGGCGTACCTAGATCTGTAAAAAAAAACATTTTTTTCTCAAAATATTTCGAGAGATTCCTCCCTGTTTATCAATTTATTGCACAATAAACTGTTTACTGTGTAATAGTTTACTGTGCAATAAATTGATAAAGAGGGAGCAAACTCTCGAAATATTTTGAGAAAAAAATGTTTTTTTTTTTTTTTTGCAGATCCAGGTATGCCCTTTTATACAAAACTCAAATAAGAATATTTCAAGAACATTTAGTATATTAAAAGTTTTCGAAGAAAACTATATTACTATTTTAAAATGAATAAATTCGTATTTTTAAAACAAACGTATTTTATAAATACAATTCGTCTTATAATGAGAGAGAGTGAGCAGAAAATCAGCTATACTGTAGTCTTAGAGTAGACACTGCCTATCTTCTAATAACATATTTTCATTATCTAACGATATTCTCAGCTTCTATGCCGAACTGTTCGACAAGTAGACAAAGATCCCACCAGTCAATAAATATCGAGTTGTTATGTTGATACGTTTATAAGGTCGCTTATTTTTTCCCTGAAGTACATTCAAATTTACTATTTAAAAAATTCAAAGATATATGAGCGGACCACCTTTATCATCAATTATTCTGACTTAATCCAACCTCCATTGAACGACTACTTCCAGGAGAGACTAAGAGTAATAACTTCTGTTGTTAGTTTCTTAGGGTGAATTCCCCTTAAAATAATATATTGTATAGAAATTAGTACTAAATACATATTAGAGAGGGAAAACAGCCCTCTTTTATTAAAATAATTATAATGTATCACGAATACGAATTTAAAATACAAATTATATATAGAATTTTAAAGTCGAATATCATATTCAGAAATAATATAAATATTTGAAACCAACTTCTTTTAGAAATATAGAAACTAATATTCTAATTATAATTTGTTTTCAATATAAAACATTTAGATAAATTTTGAAGTATTTTTATTTCGAATTTTAAAAAATAAATAAGATTTCTAATATAATATATATACAAATTTTATTTTTTACCCGCGCAAGCTATCTTTCAAACGGTCATATACATACCTATTTTATTATATTAAAGTCAAATAAGCAAGTTTTTAATAAAAATAAATTAATCGATATAATTTTTATTGCAGGTTTCTAGGAGACTATTAGTAATTTACCTAATAGTTGATATATTTCAAATAATTAAACGAACTTTTTTTTCTTACATATAATTGAATTGTTCTGAAAATAGAACAATCTCGGTAAATAAATATTTTATTCTCAATCTAATATATACCTTTTTATTATCTGATAAAATATTATATATGAATATGCAATATATACCAATATAGATGTATTTGCTATTTGAAAATTAACAGTTTGTGGAAATTCTATGATTTGTATTGAAAAACAATATTTGAGACAATACTATTTAAAATAGCAAATATTGACGTCATTTAATGAGCTATTTAATTTTACTAATTATTAAAATTTAAAGAAAAAAAAATAAATAAAAAGGAAATAAAAGAAAAAGGTTATGAGAAATAACTTTAAAAAGAGCTATAGAGAAGTTGGTGGTAAATGGGAGCAGAAGACAACCGAGGTTACATACCTGCTGACCAAAGCGGATCTCCCAGCGGTCCGCCAACAGGCCGTATTTATACAGAGCCACGCAGGGGGAGCTCGGGTAGTTCGGCGTATTGATTAGCGTGGGCGAATACATACAACTTTTGTTGTTCTCATTTGTAGGTCTTCTCTACCTGTTGGCAAGATTGTTTTGTCGTCTGTGGCGTATTATTGTGCTTCTTGTTTATCATCAGAATAAATCACACTATTGCGTGTAAATATAAAAACATAATATATATAATAAATGTCTAGAAGATTAATATTTACGTAACTGAAGAGAAAGGTGACCTTTATATATATAGAATATAATACATATATATATATATATATGATTATTTTTAAAATTAATTTTAAGATTATTGTTCTAGAACAAACTCTGTGAAGTCGACCGCTAGATAGCGCGGCTTTAAAACTTTATAAATTCATTGTTGTTGTTGTTTTTATTTATTTGACATATCAGACGCGATATCCCAGCTTGGGATACTTGCGCCTAAATACAGCAGCTTATATACAATTCATTTTATATACAATACAATAACAGGAACGAAAACAAAATTGACACTGAAAGGTTGGTTTTCTCAAACAGAAAATAAAATCTAAAATGAATTTACAGAAATTATTGAATTTTACATAAGTGTCTTTGTAACATACAAATTCGCAATTTTTTTCGATGGGACAAAAATGATTACTTCTGTAGCGATAGGACATTCCATCAATAAATGTATTGAGTATTGGTTTTCTTTTCCACAGAAGCAGCTAGGATCATCCGTTGCCCCGATTTTCGCTAGGCATTCTCCAAAATTACCATGATTTGTGATGAACTGTGAGATATAAAAAATTGGACGAAAATAAAAAGGAATTCCAAATGAGAAAAATTCCGGAATGTTTCATTAGTTTTCGCCATAGTTTCAGCCATTCTTGATTCTATGAAGTTGTGAATTATAGTTGGGGCATGCGGTCTAAATAAATTAATTTCTTTTTTTGAAAGATTGGCCAATTCTTATTTTATTTTCAAATATTCTATGTGATCTGTGAGAATAGGTATTTTTGCCAAACTATGAATGCAATTTGATGAGGTCGTTTTATAAGCTCTCACTACCCAAAGAAGAGTCTGATATAGCTGGGAGTTTAATCTTTGCTTACTTCTATTTTGTTAATAAATTTATAAAATTATTATAATTCATAGTGTTGTTGTGTTTTCCTTTTGAAAAATGATCATTTATATAATATTGGGCATATATAATTTATGAGAATATTTGAAATAAATCAAAATAGAAAATATGAAATGATAATTAACGATTAAATATATGTGGAGAATATTAAAAAGCAAAATAAATTTTGAAAAAGTTGGTTTACAATGTTTACTGCTGTCAAACTCCAAAGTCCTTCACGCTGATATATCAATTGCGAAAGACGTCCTGAATATTCCAGTAAAAAAAAAAAAAAACCCTAGTTTCTAGAACGACATTTGAAAATTATCCCGCATGTGTTTCTTTTGAACGAAAAATCGAAATTTATTTTAAGGAGAAATAACGATTATTTCTAACCTTAAGGATGAATTGTGAAGAGTAATGATAAACGAAAAAATAAAGTGTCCAATCCCTGGAGGTCCTAAGGTTAGAAATAATCGTTATTTCTCTTTAAAATAAATTTCGATTTTTCGTTCAAAAGAAACACATGCAGGATAATTTTCAAATGTTGCTCTACAATCATAAGCCGCATTATATTGCATTATAAATAACCTTAGTTTCTGTTAAATTGTTGATTTATTTGAGGGCATAAGCACTCAATTATTTAAAAACCTCTACACGATTGTATTTCTTTATTTTTTCCAAGGTGTATGATGGGTGTCTGTGTTTCGGTTATTCTTTCCCCTTATAAATAATTATAATTCCTTTTTCATAGAATTTGAATGGTATTTGAATACATGTTTTGAAAAGAGAACAGTCTACAATTCTAGAAACAATAAAAATGTATAGAAAGAATCAATACGTAAATAGATAATCAGCTATATACAAGAGGTATAACAAACACTACCTGTCTTCTAGTCTTATTCTTTTTCATTTTTTAACGATAATCTCAGATTTTCTACCGAACTGTATAATTATTATTTTATTAGTTGACAAACTTTCACCGGCCAATGATTTTGATAAAAGCGTGTAAATTTATAACTTGTTACGTTGATACGCTTGAAAAACTGCTAATTTTTGTTTTGATCCCTCGAACCTGGAACAATAAGGAATACTATGGAACATCCTATATTGATTTTAATCTTCGCATAACTCTCTCTCTCTCATCATTCCTTCTCCTTTGAAATGAAAGATTAGAAAACAAGAAATCTTCACAAATGAGGACAGTAGAAGTTCGTTTTATGTATAAAAGAAACATTCGCGCTTTTAAATTCTTTTATTTTATATGTATAGATGGCGCGTTATTGCTTTGTGTTAATTATTTCCTAATGGCCTTGTCTTTATAGTTTGCTGAAGAGCATTGCTCGAAGCAAATATTTGAATGTAATTCTACTGTCCTATAAGCTTATGTCCATAGTTTACTTGAAAACCATTTCTAAGATTCCATCCTTCAGTGTAGTATATAAAAGCAGAATGATCCAATACAGTATTAGAGCTCTGAGAAGCGGTCTGGTGGATTAAATTGGCGAAACCGCTGGGAGGGTTCACCACTGATGAACCAAGCCCTCCCAATATATTTTTCATCGCAGTAAGGACAGTAGAAGTTCGTTTTATGTATAAAAGAAACATTCGCGCGTTTAAATCCTTTTATTTTATATGTATAGATGGCGCGTTATTGCTTTGTGTTAATTTATTCCTAATGGCCTTGTCATTATAGTTTGCTGAAGAGCATTGCTCGAAGAAAATATTTGAATGTAATTCTACTGTCCTATAAGCTTATGTCCATAGTTTACTTGAAAACCATTTCTAAGATTCCATCCTTCAGTGTAGCATATAAAAGCAGAATGATCCAATACAGTATTAGAGCTCTGAGAAGCGGTCTGGTGGATTAAATTGGCGAAACCGCTGGGAGGGTTCACCACTGATGAGCCAAGCCCTCCCAATATATTTTTTTCATCGCAGTAAGGACAGTAGAAGTTCGTTTTATGTATAAAAGAAACATTCGCGCTTTTAAATCCTTTTATTTTATATGTATAGATGGCGCGTTATTGCTTTGCGATATGTTAGTTTCTCAGAGTGGCTATAGTGAGAAGAGTTCATTATATTTACTAAGTATCTATAATTACCTCTATGGAATAGGCGGCGTTCTGCCAATCAAAATATTGAGAACTAAAACCATTTTATATTCCAAGATGTCTTTGACGTAGCGCCGTTTATAAGCGTAGAATGTGTTTGTTCTTTGTATCAAAAATTATTCTACAAACTTTTAAAAATATATATATTTATAAAGGCATCTGACAGTCATTAGATATTCAGGGAGAAAAAGGAAAGAGTTTTATATAGATATCTATCCATTATATTTTTTATTTTGTCAAATATCGATGGACACCTTTCCGGAGGATATTGATCGATAAATACAAGGCCAAATTCTCTGTCAAAATAGACACAAAACTATTCCCAAAATCCATATATTTTATAACATATTTGCTCTCATTATGTTTGTCCAAAGTGGTTCAGTCTTCGGCAAGTTTAGAAAGTCGATCTGGAGACATAGTATCGGGCTAATAAACTTAATCAGTCTAAGGCTAGCTTTGATTTCATGAGATCAACGCGAAGTTTATGGAATCCTCATAATCTGTTAAAGTTATATTTACCTGGTGGAATCACTTAGCCAATTCTATGGCCGAAATCCATGACCACCTTCAGTTGAGCGTTCTAAAATTGCCAAAACTATTTTGTGATGCGGCTTTGCCACCGACCAGATCCTGATAGTATTTAGAGAAGCTCGATAGATGGCACATATCCCGTCCATTGTGACGCTGAGACCTTTCCAATTATATTTTATTTTATTAATTTATTATATATATTTCCAATTTAGCCAATTCTATGGCCGATATCAATGACCACCTTAAGTTGAGCGTTCTAAAATTGCCAAAACTATTTTGTGATGCGGCTTTGCCACCGACCAGATCCTGATAGTATTTAGAGAAGCTCGATAGATGGCACATATCCCGTCCATTGTGACGCTGAGACCTTTCCAATTATATTTTATTTTATTATTTTATTATATATATATTTCCAATTTAGCCAATTCTATGGCCGATATCCATGACCACCTTCAGTTGAGCGTTCTAAAATTGTCAAAACTATTTTGTGATGCGGCTTTGCCACCGACCAGATCCTGATAGTATTTAGAGAAGGTTGATAGATGGCACATATCCCGTCCATTGTGACGCTGAGACCTTTCCTTCTATATTGGTGGTGTCCATGGTGCAGATCAGATCGGTCCATGCACCCTGATCACAATACCGGCCAACTGAGGTGTCTTGTCCGTATGGATGTCCTCTTCTGGATTGATCTGATTCTCAAATGAGCACCTATAACATTTAAAACTAAGTTTCTATAGGATATATCTGAAATTTCCTTAGTAGCAAAAAAAAACAAAAAAAAAAACTATGTTTTTATTTGTATTTATATCATTTTATATTGATCACATTTATATTACATTCATTTAGTGGATATACAGAGGGTGTTCACACTTATAGGAAACAAGTTTTATTATAAAATATAAAAATTAACACCGAATTTTAAAATTTTCAAATGTTCTATTTGAAAGCCTTTTTGTTTATTTACAGAGCGGCACCTGATTTTTCACGATAGCAGACACTTTCTGATCATGATATACTCAAAAGATCCCATTCTTCCTTTACCACTTTCAAGAGACCTTCAATTGTCCTAGGGTGTCTCTTTCCAAGTGCTCTTTTAAGGCATCCAAAAATGCAAAAATCCATCGGGGCTAAATCAGGAGTTTTACAGGGGTTCTGTTCTTTGGAATAGTGTTGATTTCTGTTCTTTGCCTTAGATCTTCCAAATAAGCTTGGGTTGAAGATGAGGTATGACTTGTGGCGTTATCATGGTGAACCCAGACTTCGTTGCTCTGTTTCCATAGATAGAGGGGATATCATTTAAAAATATAGGTTTTAAAATGTTGTTCTGTTAGTACTCCGAGTTTATTTTGGCATTTCTTTTAACCTTTCTTCTTATTTTTTTTATATGATATACCGCATGCCGCCATAAATCCTTTGGGGTAACTTTCGGCACATTCCTTCAACCAAATTGGCCTAGAATAAAAATATCTGCTGATAGTGTGTCGCTGACGAATATGGCTCTGAAACAATTTGTGAAACGCATGTTTTTTTGTAGCTTTTAGGCCTAAATCTTTATTTATTGTTGACACTGATGTTCCTATTAATTTGCTATATCTCTTTGTGGCATAGGATTTTCTTTTGTAATATATTTTTTCACTTTTTTGACAGTTGCAGGAGTTCCTACAGATATAGGGTGATGATCTTTTGTCTATTTCTCCGTAGGTGTTTTGAATAAAAACTTGATATTTTTGTCGTGAATAATATTATAAATACCTTTTTTAGAAATGTTGATATCATCTTGTTTGCATATTTTAATTATGTCCAAATAGGTAAGATTTGCTCTGGAAAGTGGTATAGGAAGAAGGGGATCTTTTGAGTATGACCATGATCAGAAAGTGTCTGCTATCGTGGAAAATCAGGTGCCGTTCTGTAAATGAACAAAAAGGCTTTCAAATAGAACATTTGAAAAATTTCAAATATGGTGTTAATTTATAATATTTTATTATAAAACCTGTTTCCTATAAGTGTGAACACACTCTGTATATATAGCCCTAGAAACAATTTAATTAAACTTCTAATTAGTGTTTATAATAAAATTAAGGAGAGAAATGTAACGATAATTAGGCAATTAATGAAGTCTAAATTAAATCAACCACAATCAATAAGTTGTCCTCAAATTTTGTTCTTTCTATCAACTATCGGAAAAACCAAGTTTGCTACGACACGGCCTGCTATTGGTTATCAATATATAATATCATCACTAACAATACACTTAACCTTTATGGCCGTATATAAGGGCGTTTTTTGAGTTAAGATGTCCTCTCTTGAGATGTCGTCTCGGGCTGTAGTTGGGACGTCGGGTGTATATATATCTGCTCCTCCACAGCTTAGGTGATTTCTCTTATTAGTGAGTATTTTAATATTGAGAAACAAGAGAAATTGAGAGTGAATTCTTTAACGTTTGTTATAATATTATATATGTATTTATAAAATATAATAAATATATGAATAAATTAATAATTATATGTGATGTTAGAATTAATAGAAATTTACTTTTACTTTTATAATGTCAGTTTATATATTTCATTGGAATTGCTTTCACTGCGGTAAAGACTCCGCCATTTGAGTTCTTCCCTACTACTTCCCTTCTTGCCAACCTCAAGATCAAGACAGTACTTTAGAAAGAGAGAGGAATTTTAACCTGGCTTTAGTAAACAAACCTAACTTGTAGGGTCGCCTCGAGAATGGAATGCGCCCGGAGTCTTGTATTTCTTGCGGCGTCCCTTCTCATTCCTGCTTCCTCTTTTTCAGTATCACCATCTCATCCGAATATTTCAACACCCTTTGTAATTTTTTAATTAACCCTTGTAAATAATATAATAAGGAGTTTTATAAATTGTTATTAAGGTATCATTATGATTTTTTTTCGTTTTGCGGCCATCTTGCGGCGACTGCTCTGATCTAGCACTCGGGACGGTTCTATTTACATACTACACTTGCCCCACAAATATCTCGAGAGAGAAAGATAATTATACCTAGTTTGGTAGATCGGTATAAATATCCTCGTATTTATTCATCGCATGTATAAATAGTTAAAGTATTCGTCCCCTTTTATCTATGCCCATATATTTATTAAGCACTTTAACCAAGAATTAATTTCTAGTGCCGTATATAAAAGCAGAATAAAAATATATTGTTTTAGATACATGCAGGAATATGATTGTGGTCATAGTGGGTTAAATTGGCTGTGAGGATCCACAACTGATATATGAACAGAACCCTCCCATTATATTTTAATTTGCATCGCGATAAGATCATTTAAGAACCTATTTTAATTGTAAAAGTAAATTCATCGCCAAACTGGTTTCATTTCTTGTACAAAGATGACGTACTAATACCTTATGTTGATATTTGCACATGCCAAGTTCTATACATATACACATATAGCCTTCGTATTTTTAAACTGAGTAAGCCTAGTGATATATTACGATAATATTAACCACTTTGAAGGTATTCTAGGGCTTTGGCTTGGTATTGGTGCTTTCGAACTGTGACGTTAGACATGAGACCCCATTATACATCATAAGAGCTTTCAGAGGGTGTAGCTCCGGCTACAGGCGTACAGCCCTTGGGTCAGACACAAACGCATTTTCCACCGGTAGATCAATATTTATAATAGACAGATGATCAGAGTAAGGAGAGCTTTCAGTTCGAAAGTTCATAATTAAGTCTAAAAGTGAGAGGGTTATTATGACATAATCCAAAACAGACGAACCACCTTCTGAAATGTAAGTAAAATTACCTTTTTTTAATCGATAACGATCTACTATTTATTATGGTCAATAAATTACTATCCAAGAGTTCGATAAAGTTATTTGCACGTGGAGATTGCACTGTGTTCTTAAATTTACGCAATGAAGAGATAAATGAGAGAAGCGTAAATATGTTGTGAAAACCTCACATAGTTCCCGTTCGAGTATTGATATCACCAGAGAGAGAGAGAGCAAGTATAATTTCAAATCCATATAATAGTTTTTTTTTTTTCATCAACAAGCCTAAATAGTTTGTTTAAATTGGATTTAAAAGTATCATATTAGGAGGAAAATATACAAATATTATATATACAAAGCTTAAAATTGAGGTTTTGTTTAAAACTCTCATATAAAAATAATAACCTCTATTTCTCTCTAATTATATTAATGGTTCAAATATATATACAATATATATATATAAATATATAATTTTATCGCTCCCATTTTCTCAAATATATTAATTTTTCTTTTATATGGTTCCGCATCAACGACGCGTAACTGTCGAAGCCCTTTCATGAACATCGTTGCAAGCTGTATTCGCTATTTTAATGAAAAATGATTAATATTTTGAATATTTTATTTTCTCTTTTTATAAAATTTATTTTCAAATATATTGAGAGTTATCAGGATAAAAATATTTTTATACACTGATATCCAAAAGTTGAGTTACATCTGGTTTTGTTCCATAACTCTAAATATATTTTTAATTAAAAAGACACTAGAAAGCATAGAACATCAGTCACGTATTTAGAATGACACGATGTGTAAGCAAATATGTGAGTTATTCCGATATGCAAATCAGATACAGCCACTCCAACATTTATTGTTTCTCTGGCTAGGTCTCTAGCCTGACTCTACTGATTTTTGTTGTCTAAATATTTTTGAATTGTTTCTTCTTAATAAATATTTTTCTTTTGCACTTAAATGGATTCTAAGCATCGTTTAACTGGTTCTTCAAGGTGACGTGCTATTGGATGGATATAAATGGGATCAAGCAAAGTTGATGCAGCAAGGCGTCTAAAGGTTTCAAGAATGGTGGTTTCACGACTCTGGAAACAGTTTCAAGATACAGAGGATGTCTCCAGAAGACCTGTTTCAGGACGCGCAAAAGTCACAACACCACAAGATGACAGCTTTTTGGCAATAGATGCCAAACGTAATAGAGGAGTATCACTCAGGATGCTTGTTTCTGAACTCGGATCGGTCACTGGAAGTAAATTTCTGTCCATACTGTGTCCGGAAGGCTTAATTCTGTTGGTCTATATGAAATACGCCCAGTTGCATGCATTCCAGTATCACCGTTACACAAAAGGTCACGTTTGAATTGGAGTTTTCAGCATCAAGACTGGACAGACAATGACTGGAGCAAAGTATTCTTCACAGATGAATCCCGATTTAGCCTCCAGAGTGATTCTCGACAATACAAAATATGAAAAAATCATGACGCGAATGTTTCTTTTTACAAATAAATCAAACATCTAATGTCCCCGCTGCGATTAAAAAATATTGGGAGGGCTTGTTCATCAGTGGTGAACCCTCCCAACAGTTTCGCCATTTTTTTTTGTTGCAGTAGGAGAGTAGAAGTTTGATTTATTTGTGAAAAGAAACATTCGCGTCTTAATATTTTCATTCGTTGTGTATAGATGGCACGTTATTGCTTTGTATTAATACAATATATGGAGAGAGGTTGGGACACGATATAGCCCAACAAATGTAAGAGAGAAGACAACTTTGGTGGTGGCGCTGTGATGGTGTGGGCAGACATCTCTTTCAATGGGCACACAGATCTGCATGTCTTTGAAGGAGGTTTCCTGACTGACCAAAGGCATCGTGATGAGATCCTATATCAATATGTTCTTCCGTTAGCTCACACAGAAGGCAGAGACTTTGTACTAATGGACGATAACGCTCGTCCCCACAGAGCGAACCTGATGACTTAGTATCTTCTAGACACTGGAAATTACACCCATTATTAAGTAAGTAAAGGTTTTAGCATTTGTTGTATAAGCATAAGTTTTAACATTTGTAAATCTAATTTCTGAGGTCTGACCATTAATCTCATCCTTAATTATTGATAAACACACTATATGGTATTTACAATATAAAAAGAAAACACAAAAATGTTTCGGAAAAATATAAATATATGTTTTTATTTTAAACATACTTTATATAATTTTGATTTAGAAATTAAATATAAAGTGTAACTTAACTTTTGGCCTCCAATGTATATTATAGAAAAATAGAAAAATCCGATTCTAATTTCGTTCAGTAGAAATAAAATCAATCCCATTTGCAGTCTAATAAATTTCAAATTAAAAAACAATCTTTCAGAAAAATATTTTCATATTTAAGAGCAAGCGAGCAAAACTAATTTATTTCTCTTTTGAAATATGGGTGATTATGTAAATATAAAATACATAGGAGAATTATGTGTAGGGATTTATGTGCTAATTAACGTCACTTAAATTAGTTTATTTTAATTACCCAATCATAATATTTTATCTCCAATTTATATCAATAAACTCTTCCACCTCAGTAATTTATTCCACCTGATGAATATTCATGTTTCTAAGAAAATATTGGGATGTTTATCTTATATTTTGACAGAAGAAAGATGCCTATAAAATATGTGTCTTGATAATTTTTTCCAAAAAATAAAATTGCATATCGTTATGTGCTGAAATGCCGATTATACCTATAAATTGCTTTTATTTAATAAGATTTTAAAATTAATTAATTGGTATTACTAAAGAAATGTGAATTATTAGAACAGGTGTTTTAACGGGGGTCTCCTATATGGGATAGTTCTTCTCACAGTTTTAAATCTCAGCTGTATTTACAGACGACATGGATGCAGTGTGGGAGAAATAGCTGGCAATACCTGTGTGTGTGTGTTTGTTGGTGTTTATGTGTCTTCTTTGGTGCTTATGAATATGTGCGTTTTTGTTTGTGTGTATGTTTGCTTTGATGTATTTGTGTGCTGGTGTGTGTGTTTGTGTTGGTATATATGTTTGAGTTAATGTCTGTGTTATTGTGTTGATGTGTATGTTTGTGTGTGTGCTTGGTAAGGTATGTACATATAATATATATATATATATATAAAGATTTAATTATGGATTGCTATATTTTCAAAAATAATATATATATATATATGGCGTCGGATTTTGACGATTGTTTTGACGGGAGAAGCGCCCATTGCTTCCATGGATTAATTTCCTCCCGGCAAATTTTCCATCTATGTTCTAGCCATAGATTTGGCCCAGCCACATTGCCAGCAAAACACCTTTTGGTAGATTATGAGGATTCCATTAGATCCCGTGTGGATCTCATGAAATAAAGTCCGCCCTAGACTGACGAGGGCCATCAGCCCGAAACCATGGTCTCTAGGTGGACGCTTATTAGTACTTTGGCTTTGTCACCGATCCGAGGCTGCTAGTTGTGGCGACGGTCAATAGATGACGTCGGATTTTGACGTTTGTTTTGACGGGAGAAGCGCCCATTGCTTCCATATATATATATATATATCTATATATATAAAAATCAATGTCTGTCTGTCTGTTTCGCGATAAACTCAAAAACTACTGAACCAATTGGTACCAAATTTTGCATGTCGCTTTTTATAAACCTGAGGAAAATTTTCGGCTACATTTTGATTAGTATTTTTGGCTATTTCTTTTTTTCATTTGAAGAACTTTTTTTTTACGCGGAGTAATCCGGAATGGAATGAATACCCAAATATGGCCATTTTTTATAAGCATCGGTGGTTCAGTGGTAGAATGCTCGCCTGCCACGCGGGCGGCCTTTGTTCGATTCCCGGCCGATGCATTTTTTTTTTACAATTTTTAAAACTCATTTATATTATATATAATATAAATATATATTATTATATCAACTATATTAATTAAATCTAATACCTAAACATAATATAATACAATTTTTGCCATCACACATACTTTTTTCCTGTAGTTTATGTGTTACTTCTGTATTGCTATTCCAAACTGATCGACATAAAAGCATCATTATTAATAATATTTTTTAGAAATATCTCGGGGCCATCTAATGCCAGTCATCACAGATTCTTCGCAGATTTAACGATGAAGAATTCCGTGACGTCATTCCATCGACCAGCCATCCAGTGGAACCACTAAAATTGTCAACTTTTAGCGATTTAGCGATTTCTGAGGTTTTACAAAAATATGTCCTTTTTAATTGTCAAACACTCTTTCTTCGAGCTTGGAGAAACCATCAGAATGTTTTTCAAATAATTGAATTTTCTTGTTATAACTTCTGAACACTTTACTGCAACTGTGAAGCAAGGAATTTTCACTCTGTTAATTTCTGAAAATGTTGCGAAATGTTAAAGTAAGAAAAAAAGTAGATTTGGTTAATTCACATTCCTTCAACTTTTATTTTAATCGCATTTCCGTGTATAATATATATTTCATCTCTGCCAAAGATAAAGATTTTGTTTTTATTATCTCTCTCTGGAATACTATAAATTTGTAATATATATATGGTAATTTATACTAACAACCCCATTTTGGTGTATAATATAACATGATTGTGTCGTGTTGTATAATAGAATTCCTCTGCAAATAATTATACGCATTATTGACATGTGTCATTACATCACAATATATAATGTACTCTGTACAAACTGAGAATAATAAAATGAAACTGTGTAATAGAATAAGAGTTGAGCTAAATAGCAAAGCTTGAAATATAGGATTCCAGCAACATTTTAGAACGAGGCTTAGAAGATGTAGGAAGTTGCTATGAAGTCGTTAAGAGTGTACAATGACATCTCTTCCGTGATCCACGCCCTTATTGTATCCGCTGAAGGCCCAGTACTTCCTCATCAGGCAAAGTATATAAACCTCCGCCAAGCCTGAAATGTACAGTCACCTCACCACGCGCAGGAGCCCTCGTCACTTCATCCCTTCATCATGCCGCCAGTAAAGACTCTTCTTAATCATCTCCATCTTTTGCTTAGCTCGACTCTATCTGTTCACGGAACTTTCCTCGTACAACTGTATCCCTTCGATTTTTATGTGGACAATCCCAAGTCTTCCATTCTACCTCGACCACGACTGCCTGTACTCTGTGAGAACTGTTAAAGGTCTTCCAAGGTGCAGAGAGGTACTGGAAAACTCTCCACGCCCTGACTGTGCCTCTCGGTTACAACCGGAACGGAGAGAGTCTACAAGATTGACCCTCTCGGTTACCACATATACTTTCAAAATTTTATTTAGAAATTATATACACACACACTAAAATAATTAAAATTGTGAAAAAAATAAAGGTTTTTTCTTCAAATATTTTCTTAAAAATAGAAGCTTAAAAATATATCACGAAGTAATGTGAAAAATATTACCAAAGAATTTGTACTGGTATCAAGTTGATAATTTGAGAAACAAAGCATAACCAGATTTTGTAAATGAAGGTTGCTGATGGTTTGCGCCATCTGTCACCATCCTTGTGATTTTTAAATATTCCTGAATTGGCCGAATACCTTTTTTTCTGGATTCTAATTCACGATAAGTTGATATTTATTCCAAAAGATGGTCCAAGTCATTAGTAACTTTTAGCTGCACGATTAGAAGATGCCTTTTTCTTAATGTGATGTTTGCTTCACCCATCTCTTGTTGGGGATTGTAGTGAGTGATTTATTCTTTGTAAACAACACGGTCAGGGACAAAATACATTGATAGAAATTTGATCTGCGAGAGAGAAATAATACAACTTAGTCGAGCTTAACTTCTGAAATAAATCAAATATTGCTCAAAATAGAGAGTAATGTCAATTATTTTTATTTGAAAATTGTGTTCTCTCTAGTAAATGGTTGCTTATAATAATATATACTGTATAAATGTGCTACTTTCTATTATATTGTCACGTAAAAAATTAGAAAACTCAACTCTCAGAATAATACGGCCTTTTATTGAATGAAAAAACAAATTATAATTTATAGAATACCAGAAAGGCAACAAAAAAGGGATGTTTACGGAGTAGCGAACAATAATTATTAAAATTGTTAATCTGTACATAAAATATTATACTTGTATTTCTCCCTGAATAAACAGATTAGGATATTATAATATGTGTTGAACATGGACATCTTTTTCACTTTGTTTTTGAAACATTTTGATTTTAAATAACATTGCTAGCAAAACTGCTTTGTTAACTTTGGAAAATATTAAATTGTGTATATAAAAAATTTCATTAAAACATCAGTTAAGTGTTAAGGAATATAAATAAATAAAAACAACAGGGGAAAGAAGATAAAATAGGTATAATATAATTTATAATATTTATAACTTTTTCTTATAGATTTAATCTCTCTTCTAGGAATCTCTCCCACAGACAAGGGTTCTCTCCAAATAGTGAGAGGATCTCTCTGTGCACCTCTCACCTTTAGGATTAAAAATATTTATAGATGCACATCTTGGCTACCGCGCAGCTATGACATTGTTGTCCAGGCCTCATCCAAAAACCTGCAGGTTGGGGGGCCGCTCAATGATGATAAAATCCTTCCAGACGAGAGACTTGACGCAGTGTAAATTTGTAAAAGACAAGATGATCAGTAATCACAGCCCCAAATGCTACATTTATTTATTTCAAATAAAGAAAAAATATAGTGAAAATTTCGAAAAATAAATATAAGATTCACAAGCACGCAATTCACATTCACGCATTTTGTTAGAATGCCCAATTTTAAAAATATAGGAATTTGATTATTCCGTATTATTCTATAAATATTTAAAATGTAGTTGTTAATTTTCGTAAATATTTGTCAATCGTAAATGATTTATTTTAATTTTTAAATAATTTTGTTTGGTTTTATATACTTTTACTAAACAATTGTAAATTAATGCAGATATCCCTTTCAGAAATATCGCGTTTTCAAATTAAATAAAGCTATAAATGAAATTACGAATATTAATAAATTCCAACTTACTGTTTTAATGATGCTTCTCATATGACACTAGACCTATCTGCATGGAGGGCCAAAGTTCTCTCTAAGGGAAATGTTTACAGACGTTTTTCCATCCGTGACACAAGTCAATTTTGGATTCTTGAAATGTCCCAATTATAATCTCTAAGGAGGATCTTTCTCTCTCAAAGTTGGTCCATTGTTGCAATGTTGCTCCTTCACAACTACCTTTGTACGGATAGCTTTTGTTTTTGTAACATGAATCGAATTTTGTTTTATTCATATTATCTGGGTCATATTTATCATGGCTTTCTCTTGGACGAACTAACGGCATTTTGCACATTTATGAATTTGTATTTAATCCAACAACTTTCCTCAACCCCTATTACTACAATATGTTGATTACTAAGATACTGCTGACTAATATTTGAGTTTAGTTGAAAATAGTACCGTTATAATTCATCAACACCTATACATGGGTAGTAGGGAAAAACTTGATTTTGATTATTATAAACTACACACCAATTTATAAAAAAAGAAGGATAT
Organism: Cordylochernes scorpioides; assembly: GCA_030710605.1. Classification (NCBI taxonomy): domain Eukaryota; kingdom Metazoa; phylum Arthropoda; class Arachnida; order Pseudoscorpiones; family Chernetidae; genus Cordylochernes; species Cordylochernes scorpioides. The sequence continues at coordinate 38,831,026 of CP092876.1, read as the reverse complement.
ACTCGCCATACCGTGGGAGTAGAAACACTTAGGATGAGAGAGAGAGCAGTGAGATATAACTATAGATGTGATATTCTCACTTTTAGAGAACTCCCTTGTCGCTGTCCCCGTTGGCTACTTCGTCTCCTTGATAGTCGCTCCTCTTTTCTTTGATACTTGATGTTTACATCTTGTTGATGTCCTTCTAACACCTCCCGCCCCCTCCCTCCTACCCTAGGTCCTCTTCCACCGCATCATCCTACCGCTCTACTCTTCTTTTCTCCGTCATTGCCCCTCTCCCCTCTGCTGTTCACCCCATGACTATCTGACATCGAACAATCGTCATTGAATGTATCTCAGCACGAAGTTGCCTCCTCCACCGCAGTTTGAGTCCACATCCCAAGTTGAATCCTCGATACCAGGTACATCAACAGGACGGTCATCCTATGTCGATCCTTCCACACCAGATAGCTAGCCCGCTGGCCCTTAGCCCTTCCCGCTCACAACATGTTAACAAAAACAATTCAAAATTATTGACGGAATTGTACATATATTCATTATATTGATCTATAATGTGAACATTATATAATAACGCGCCGTTTCTATTTGAACATAAAAACTCTCTATAATAATATTTTTCCGTGCATTAAGAATATTCGAAAGTTATTTTATTCGTTTTATTTAAAAAATAAACGGACGTCATATAAATATTTTTTATACATAATACTGTTCGAATTAACAAAATTATATCAATTCATATTGACATGTAATAAGTTAGAATAAATTGTTTGACTACACTAACTCTGAACAGCTAATCAAAGATATTAGCTTGTTCTACCAATATTGTTGAAGTTTTTAAAAATATATGAATCGAATACTTTTCAATTTTATATTGGAATCACCAAAAACCTTTTTACCTAAAATTTAGAACGTATTGATATTTAAAAAAGAACCATCTTCAAAATATTCCTGAGGAGTTCGGAATATGTTATTATACGTATTGCAGATTTTTGGTTCTTTTTTATTGGTATTGTAAGGGCTAGAACATCTTGTACCATTCTATGAACTGAAATAACCTTTGTAAAAGTAGAAATTGAACCATGATGATACACAATAGAAAAAAGATTAAATGATTTAAGAGAGAGAAAATAAGTTATTGAAATGAAGTAAGTTCGTATTTATTTTTCATCAGAAAAAGTAAACTAACCTTTTGAGGCGAAAAATATTTGTAGTATTTCATTGCTCCAATTTCTCTATAGTTGGTTCCCCTCTATAACATCACGACAACAAGGTTGGAGACACCTCATGTGTCCCACGGTATGGCAAACCCTTATATCCTCTTTATCATTACATTTAATGGCATTTTGTAAAGCGAACAAATTTCAATCCCTTCTTTACTGATATATGAAAAAAGCGATATCACTCATCATTTGATGGCCGCTGGTTATTTCTTGACAGGATTTTCTCCATCTGATATCATGGCACATTCACATTGATTGAAGGACGAAGTATGTCATCATAGTGGTGATGATTGTCACTATGGCCATCTTGCCAACAAGGCTGATTGTGTAAATGTGTATTATCTTGTTCTTATTCACCCAATGACCAGATAGAGTACAAATGATTAATGATGTGATGCCTGAAAGTGTTTTTATACCTTTGTACCAGTGAGAAAACATCCATATATTGATTTACCTAGATACCAGATTAGTGTAATATTAAGATATTCATTTTTTAAAGACTAATAATTATAATAAACCTAATCGGGTTTATTTATGTGGCATCTGTTTTATTTGCCGCCTATTAGCTTTCTTTTGGCTCCCAACTGTTACGCATGCGCAGTTCGCTTTCCTCAAATTGCTGTCTCATAGGCTGTAATTATTATTTTTGGTTGTTGTTTTGAAGTATTTGTTAAAAGAGTGCTCTTCCGTCACATATGCGACTATATTTTATATTTGTGGAAATATTACGAGAATGAAACGTCAACAATGTCAATTGTATTCTTAATAATAATATTACGAGATTTTTATATATGAGAACTTATCTCTCTAGTCGAAAAGGGTTGGGACGTAACATTGCGCTTTTTGTATATAATTCATATAGGCATAATTATTTGTTTTCAATATTTATGAGTTTTAAATAGCAAAATATCAGATGATATATATTTCCATCTTGGAAAAATAGGAGATTTCGTATTATTTTGATAATATTCCGCCTTCTCTATGCAAAATATTTTGTGAAATTGTGAGAGAGTAAATAAATGATACATATTAACTTGTTAACGGAATTAAAAGAAGTACCTCATGTACAATTTTCATTTTTCTTTCTTGAATAATATATATATATATATATATATATATACTAGCCGAGTGACCCGGGCAACGACCCAGGTTTACCCGAAGGACCCGCAGGTGAGAAACTATAGAAGAAAAATTTTAACAAATCAGAAAATGAAATTGCAAACAACAGAACTACACTACTTTAAGGACATGAGAGCACATGCACTGTATCACCACACGTGTACCATTTTCAAAGACCCTGCTTAGGATTAAAACTTCTCAGAAGCATAACAATAGCACCAACCTAGAGTTTAACTGGTGTGGATGCATTCCTCTGGGAGTAAGACTATTGAGAAATTCAGTAGGCAGTTATTTTGCTTCTCCGCATTCTAACACTCCAACTGTTAACACTGAGGAAACACTGACTCATGTTTGGTAAGCAATTTCAGGGAAGAAACTATAGACATTGGATTAAATAAATTATTAATTAAATTGCATTAAATAAAAATTATTAGATTTAAATAAATATTATTAGAGTGAAAAAAAAAGAAAAAAAATTAACAAATTAGAAAATAAAATTTCGAACAACACAACTATATTGCAGATAAGATAAGAGGACCTTATTAAAAAATAAATAAACAAACTGTAATTCGACACTATCGATAATTCGACACTTTCGATAATTCGACCCTTTTAAAAATCAAATTTACAAGGTTAATTGTTGCTTAAATACAACTTTACCGGTAAAAAGGTATTACAGAGGCGAAGGCAGCCACTGAAAATGCACGAAATTTATGTATAGAGAAATGGGAAAAATTAGTAAATAAAGAGAAGTCCAAAATCAAAATAATTGATAATAGTGTATTAACAAAATACTAATACAATACATGTATGCTATCCAATGTTCGCACACTTGAAAAAGCCACTTAAAGTTGTCCGTGCGTAAACACAGGCTCTTGTAGCCAAGGTTTGGCCTTGAGCCTTATTTATAGCCATAGCAAAAGCCAACCTTAGTGAAAACTAACGCCTCTCTAGAATGAAGCGAAGGTTGGTATCCGAAGGGGCCAAAGATATTTCAGACACTATACAGTGTGTTCAACTTCGGGCACTGTCAGTATATGTGCTTCAAGGACATGAGAGCACATGTGCTGAAACACCATACATGTTCCATCGCAAAGATCCTAAAGGCATTGGTGAAAGTATAAATAAATATTTTGGAAATAAAAAAAATATATATATATATGAGAAAATAAATTGGAATATAAATTTACAAACTATATTTCAGAGTGGACTCATATATTTGAAAGGAAAAAAAAAAGAAAATTGCAAACAACAAAACTATATTGCAGATATGACAATATATTAAAGGAATAATTTAATTTAAAAGATCTCATTATAAACTACATTTCTATTCTATGTGGGTTAAACTTACAAACTTACAAGGTTGTAATAAACCTACCTGTTTGGTAAGCAATTCAGTACTTTATCATTAATATATAATGTGCTACCAACAGTTCCCAAGGGAAATGCAGAGCTGAGCAGCTCTGCAAAACAGAAACCAGACACAAAATACAACAATTGACTACACAAATACAGCATCAGCTTATTTATGAGAAGAAGAAAAATGACAGACACAAAAATGGAGCTGTAACAATGGTTCGCTTTCTCCACGGAAGATGGCACCAGCTGATGGAGATCGGCGCATGCGTTGCCGTCCCGTCACGAGGGAGCTGCGTCTATAAAGGTTCTTTTCGCTTTTCTAGCAAAAAAAAGCTAGCTGGGAAATGTTAAGTTAATTTGGTTGTATTAATTCTTTTTCATTATAATTTTGTATTCCAAATAAAGAAAATAAGTAAAAATCCTTTTACTATTTGTTCTTGTAAATCTTTTACGAACAATTGGATACAAATTGGCGCCCAACGTAGTGGCAGAAGAAAAGTATTCTACGGAAGATAGTGCGTGGATGTTCGACTGCTGATGTCAAGATTTTCTACCCAGGAAAAGACAGATAAGTAAAATTTTATTTTAAACTCAAAATCAATCCTGATTTTTATGCATGATATCTTTTAAGAGATATTTGATACTAAAAGTAGTAGTTTTTCGTGAGTATGCAAAACTGACGAGAGTTAGGAAAAGCAAAGTATAGGAAAATTATTTTACCCAAAATATTTTTTTCTGATATTATAGTTTTATTGGTGCTATTAGAAAGTAAAAATGACTTATTTGGGTAAAGGAATGAAGATAGATCTCATGTTATTGGCACAGGAATTAGGAGAAAGCCCAGATAGTGGTATGCGTATAGTGGATCTGAAAGATCTTATCCTCAAATCGTCTGCTTATGATGAAGAATTAGTGAAAAACATGTTAACTAATATAATCGAAGAGCGAAAGGCTAAAGAACTTAAGAAGCAGAGATCTGAGGAATTGGATGAAGAGCGGAAGTTTGAGCTTGAGAAATTGAGAATGCAAACTACGCATAATGAATTTCTAAAAACTACGGAATCTGTTGCATCCGGAACAGATGTGCCACAAATTGAGTTTAAGAAGTTAATCCCTAACTTCAATCCAAAAGAAACGGATATAGCCACATTTCTTAATTTGTTTGAGCGGCAACTCAAGTTTTTAAAAGTACCAAATACCCACTGGGTAGCGTATTTATTGGGTGTTTTGCCTGGTGATGTAGCCAAATTGATTGCTAGAGAACCTGAGGAACAATCCCATGATTATGATCACATAAAGAAAATGCTACTTTCACGTTTTAAGCTTAGCGGCGATAGTTTCAGACAACTGTTCTATAGACATCAAAAGAGTTCAGAAAGCACCTGGAAGGATTATTATTTTGAGTTGCAGAATTTTTTCGAAAGTTGGTTACAGGATCTGAGGATTGCCAGTTTTGATAAATTGAAGGATCTAATCATTGCCGAACAAATGAAGAAAAGAACCAGTCCCGAAATGAGAGACCATTTCTGGGAGGAGTGGTTTGCTTGGGTTACTCCAAGCCAACTTGCTACTAAATTGGACACCTACGATAATTTGAGGAAAATTAAGGATATGTCATTGAACAACAAGAGGAACGCTTATGAGAAAACAAAAGAAATATCTAGAAGTTTCTCTGGCCCTAGAGAGTCATTTTCTAAAATAACAGAGAAACCTAGGGGTGAAACAAGGAAGAAAGATCGCTCCTCAATTTATTGTTATGGATGTGGAGCTCAAGGCTTCATAAAGGCAAGATGTCCAACTTGCAATCTTACTGAGACTGTACCAAAATTCAACATGAATAGCATGAGTTTTTATAGCTCCCTTGTGGAAAGTCAGCCAGTGAGCCTCATTGAAGTTTTTATATGTCACCATCAGGCGGCAGTTTGTGCAGATACGGGTGCTACACACTCCGTAGCTGGAGAGAAGCTTTATCACCTGTTAAAAGACAATGGAGTGAAGTTCGTACCAAACATCACTGGTATAAAACTCGGTGATGGTGAAGAGAAAATAGTCGATATCTTGACTGCAACTGTTGACATCCATGTTAAAGGGAAAAAGGTTCCTACATCATTGATGGTTCTGACCAATGCTAGAGGGAATAGAACCCTTTTGGGAACAGACTTTCTAAAGGCTGCTGGAATTGTTCTAGATATCCCTATGGGAAAATGGTATTTTTCTGAAAGTCCACGAATAAAATTTGATTTCGTTAGGAATCCACCTAACATCGCTGCAGTATTGGCGGTTTCTGAGAACGTGTCTCCGTGTCATCTTCGTAAAGATGAAGGAACTCATCTCACTGTACACCAGAAAGGTCAATTGAACTCCCTTTTGGAAAAGTTTGAGACGTGTTTCCAACCAGGGGGAGAGGCCACACCTTTCTGTGAGCACCATATTGATACAGGAAACACTCCGCCAATCTCTGTTCCTCCCTACAGGATGAATCCTGCAAAAAAGGAAATCTTAAGGACTGAGATTGATAGACTGTTAGCCGAAGGAATAATAGAGGAATGTGAATCTCCCTATGCTTCTCCAGTAGTTCTGGTCCCTAAACCCGACGGTGGTATTCGTTTGTGTGTTGATTACAGAAAGCTCAATGCAAGGACAAAAGCAGACTCTTATCCTTTACCCAGATTGGATGATCTAATGCATGAAGCTCGACACACACCTTTCATGTCTACTATCGATTTACGTGCTGGTTACCATCAGGTCAAGGTACATCCAGCAGATCAAGACAAAACAGCCTTTACATGTCCTTTTGGAACCTATCGTTATTTAAGAATGCCTTTTGGACTACGTAATGCTCCTTCTACATTTCAAAGACTAATTGATAGATTTCGGGGTGGGTTGGGACACGTTCTAGTTCTTTCTTATCTAGACGATATTATCGTCCTCTCTGATACGTTTGAAAAACATATCACCGATCTTCAATCGGTTTTTGAAAGACTCACTCTGTTTAAACTACATGCTAATAGGCACAAGTGTCATTTTGCAGGTTCTCGGGTTAAGTATCTGGGTTTCTGGATTACCCAAGAGGGACTAGAAATTGATCAAGACAAGGTATCCTCTGTACAGAAGATTCCGCCTCCTACGAATGTAAAAGAAGTTCAATCCTTTTTACAGACCTGTTCCTGGTTTCGGCGTTACATACCGAATTTTGCTGAAAGGTCTAGGCCCCTTAGTAATTTAACTAAGAAGAAAGTTCCATGGGGGTGGGGATTTTCCCAACAAAAGGCTTTTGAACTTTTGAAAGAGTGCTTGATAACCCCTCCTGTATTGAAACAAGCAGATGGATCTAGCCCGTATATCATTCGAACGGATGCTAGCAGTTTTGCACTCGGAGCGGTATTACTTCAGGGACAAGGGGCTGGCGAAAGACCGATTGAATATGCTAGTCGATTATTGAGTCCCGCAGAAATAAATTATTCTACTACGGAACGAGAAGCTCTCGCTGTGGTTTGGGCCTTGAAGAAGTTTCGTGGTTATGTAGAGAGCTCTGAAATAACTATTGAGTCTGACCATCAACCCCTGAAATCCCCTTAATCATTAATATATAATGTGCTACCAACAGTTTCCAAGGGAAATGCAGAGCTGAGCAGCTCTGCAAAACAGAAACCAGACACAAAATACAACAATTGACTACACAAATACAGCATCAGCTTATTTATGAGAAGAAGAAAAATGACAGACACAAAAATGGAGCTAAATTAAATGAAAAACTATAACAAATTAATACAAGAAAATAAGACCTAATCCAAATATTTTAATAGTGTGTGATGTTTTGGCAGCAGCAATGTCACCATCATCAGACAAAAGAATAAATGAGATTTTATTCTTCAGTTCATTTATTCTTTTGTCTGATGCTGTTGCCGAAACGTCACACACTATTAAATTATTTGGATTAGGTCTTATTTTCTTGTATAATCTATAATTCAAATTGTGCTTTATCATATAACATATTAAGTTATCAACAATTGATTATACAAATAAATCATTAGCCTCTTAATGAGAAAAATAAAGATGCCAAAGACATTATGAAAGATACTGCAAAAAAGAAAACCAGACACAAAAATTGAGCTAAATTTAAATGAAAAACTATAACAAAGTACTTACAAATTAATTGAATCAGAAATACAAAATATATATTAGAAATTAGTAAAAGGTAATAATAAAAAAGAACGTGTTTTAAAAATAAACAATCCGATGATGAAAAATAACAAATAATATAAGATAAACAACATTTGAAGGCAAAAGATCTACGATTGAAAAATCTAACAAATTGAAAATAAATAAATCTATTAATATTTGAAAAATAAAACGGTCATGTAAAGCAAAAAATAATATACAGGGTCCATTATGAAAGTAATGAGCATGATGTTATTGTGACGCGACGATAGATGGCAGCACGGTAAAACCGTGGGAAATGTGGTGGAAGGATATGCCCTTTCAATCCATCCGGTCATCAGTTGAGTTCGAGCAGTGTGAAGGGAGATACATGCCTCCGCATGAAGTGTGTTTTCAACTTTTGTAACATAGCGCGATGGAGCGTTCGCTTGAACAACGATACACAATAGAGTTTTGCGTGAGGCTTGGAAAAAATGCAACCGAAACATTTCAGATGCTGCAAAAAGAGAGCCTTCAAGGACGATTTAATTTCAAGATCACAGTCTGGGAAGTGGCACAAGGCGTTCAAGGAGTGCCGGGAGGAGGTCGCCGACGAACCCCATTCAGGACGCCCTACAACGGCCAGAACTGACGAGAAAGTGGATCGTGTGCTCGAAGTTTTGCGTACCGACCGTCGATTAAGCATTCAGCAAATTGCTGACACATTACACATGTCCACATTTGTGGTACATGGGATAGTGACCGAGGATCTGCAAATGCGTAAGGTCTGTGCACAGCTTGTGCCGAAAGTGTTGACGCAAGACCAGAAAGAACTTAGAGTTTTGCGCTGTCAAGAATTGTTGGATTTGATTCAAAATGAACCGGACTTTCTGAACTCTGTAGTAACCGGAGACGAATCCTGGATGTTTGAATACGACCCAGAGTCGAAAAGGCAGAGCTGTGCATGGCACACAAAATCATCCCCACGCCCCAAGAAGGCGCAAATGAGCAAGTCGCGCATCAAAACGATGATCATTGTCTTCTTTGACATCCGAGGAATAGTCCATTGTGAGTTTGTACCGCAGGGACAAACTGTAAACTCAGCCTTTTACCTGGAGGTGCTCAGGAGATTGAAACGCCGGATCGCACGCGTGAGGACTGACATTAAACACACGGTCAAGCTCCACCATGACAATGCCACCAGCCACACAGCCTTCATCATTACCAACTTCCTGGCCCGGAGCAACTCCTCGGTGATCCCTCACCCCCCTTACAGTCCCGACTTAGCTCCATGTGACTTCGTTTTGCTTCCGCGACTCAAGAGAGAGATGAAAGGAAAACATTGGGAAACCGTGTAAAACATCCAACACCATGTTACAACGTTCCTGAGAAGCATTCCTGTCGAGGAGTTTCAGGGTGCCTTTCAGGCGTGGCAAACGCGTCTCCGCAAGTGTATAGATGCAGGAGGAATGTATTTTGAAGAATATTGAATATTTGCACAAATTACGATCAATAAATGTATTTTGCCAGTAAATGCTCATTTCTTTCATAATGGAGCCTGTATTTGCATTTTTTTTAGTATTTTATTTTCAAAATGCCATAAAGACATTGCTGTAAAGGGGAAAAAAACTTATACTTACAAAATATAATTACAAAGATACAAAACAAAAATAATTATAAAGAAATATAAAAGAAATAAATGCTAGAATAAAAAGAACGCGCTTTCAAAACAAAGGAATTGATGATGATAAATGCAAAAAATCTACGATTGTAAAATAGATTAAATTAAAAAATAAAAATAACTGTTAACATTAGGAAAATAAAAACAGAACTAACATACGAAGAAAAAAATAACGATAATTTTGGTATATAGATCGTTATGTGTAGTTCAGAATCTTCGGAGGAGATAGCTTAGGACTTTACAATGGAAAACTCTGTTACGGTATTATCTATATATAGATGTCGTAGCTAAATGAAGAGGCGCAGTCGTTATGCCTAGCGAGCAGCGCACCCGCGATGTCTGCCACCTTTAATTTTTGTACCGCCTTTATACATGGATGAATTTACATATTTACATTTTAACACAAGCGTAACATATTTACATACTTATTTTGACGAAAATAAATTATATCTCTTGTCATTAACTATACAAATTATGACAGATGGAACCTGTGTGGGATAAATAAATTTAAAAGGAATTTAAAATTATTTAGTTGAGATTGGGAGGCAATTTTATAAATTGAATTCTGATACTATGTACAAAATTGGAAATTTGTGTGATATTATACTAAAATATATACAAGTAGGGATTAACACAACATTGAGTCTGATATATATTACAAGGATAATAAAATTTTAAATGTAGCAGGATACGAACCTGTGTGAGGTGGCTACGACTGTGTATCTGTTTGTGGGAGTGTTCTGTGTGTGAGAGAGTCTCCTGCGCTGGAGTGTTGGTGGATTAATGATGGGCTGAGCATCTTTCTGTACCGTACTTTCCATAGGGAACGTAAGAAAAGGGGTGATAAAAAGGTGCTCAGGGATGAAAGGAATGAATGTTTGATATGACCGGGTACGTTTGAGGAATGAAGACTTGGTCGTGGCGAACAATTTGGTAGGATGATCCAAATTGGGCCACTGGAATCCTCGGAAGGTTTCTCGTTTGGGATGGAGAGAAAAGGGGACGGTTGACATGTCAATGAAGTAGCGCAAGGAGAATATCTCTTGATGTTAGTGTGTGAACATAATGGTTTATTGCAAATGGTCAGAGGGAAACGTACTGAATTCTGTGACGTACATCCTGAACGGATCGTTTCAAGATGGGTCTGTGATTATCAGTAATCCTGCTGACTTCTCAAAAGCAAATAAACTTGGGAAAAACTATCAGTTGGGGGTGGTCAATGGGCAACGCAGGTGGTGTGATTCTAATTCAAAATAGGAATTATATATAGGAATTCCCTGACGTTAGAATCTTATGGGGGGTCATCAATCTTAACGTCGTGGTCACCATCTTTTTCTGAGTGATTAATGAAGTCCTTTAAGGTGTTCCAAAGGACCATCGAAAGCTCTTCAAGACAATGAATCAAGATTGATTGAATTTGTCTCAATCGGGACGACGGCAATAAATAAACTAGCAAATGTATAAAATAAAAGGATTTAAAAGCGCGAATGTTTCTTCCATACATAAAATGAACTTCTACTGTCCTTACTGCGATGAAAAAATATATTGGGAGGGCTTAGCTCATCAGTGGTGAACCCTCCCAGCGGTTTCGCCAATTTAATCCACCAGACCGCCTCTCAGAGCTCTAATACTGTATTGGATCATTCTGCTTTTATATGCTACACTGAAGGATGGAATCTTAGAATTGGTTTTCAAGTAAACTATGGACATAAGCTTATAGGACAGTAGAATTACATTCAAATATTTGCTTCGAGCAATGCTCTTCAGCAAACTATAAAGACAAGGCCAGTTAGGAATAAATTAACACAAAGCAATAACGCGCCATCTATACATATAAAATAAAAGGATTTAAAAGCGCGAATGTTTCTTCCATACATAAAACGAACTTCTACTGTCCTTACTGCGATGAAAAAATATATTGGGAGGGCTTGGGTCATCAGTGGTGAACCCTCCCAGCGGTTTCGCCAATTTAATCCACCAGACCGCCTCTCAGAGCTCTAATACTGTATTGGATCATTCTGCTTTTATATGCTACACTGAAGGATGGAATCTTAGAAATGGTTCTCAAGTAAACTATGGACATAAGCTTATAGGACAGTAGAATTACATTCAAATATTTGCTTCGAGCAATGCTCTTCAGCAAATTATAAAGACAAGGCCAGTTAGGAATAAATTAACACAAAGCAATAACGCGCCATCTATACATATAAAATAAAAGGATTTAAAAGCGCGAATGTTTCTTCCATACATAAAACGAACTTCTACTGTCCTTACTGCGATGAAAAACTATATTGGGAGGGCTTGGCTCATCAGTGGTGAACCCTCCCAGCGGTTTCGCCAATTTAATCCACCAGACCGCCTCTCAGAGCTCTAATACTGTATTGGATCATTCTGCTTTTATATGCTACACTGAAGGATGGAATCTTAGAAATGGTTTTCAAGTAAACTATGGAAATAAGCTTATAGGACAGTAGAATTACAAGTGTTATTCTACTGTCCTATAAGCTTATGTCCATAGTTTACTTGAAAACCATTTCTAAGATTCCATCCTTCAGTGTAGCATATAAAAGCAGAATAATCCAATACAGTATTAGAGCTCTGAGAGGCGGTCTGGTGGATTAAATTGGCGAAACCGCTGGGAGGGTTCACCACTGATGAGCCAAGCCCTCCCAATATATTTTTTCATCGCAGTAAGGACAGTAGAAGTACGTTTTATGTATGGAAGAAACATTCGCGCTTTTAAATCCTTTTATTTTATATGTATAGATGGCGCGTTATTGCTTTGTGTTAATTTATTCCTAACTGGCCTTGTCTTTATAGTTTGCTGAAGAGCATTGCTCGAAGCAAATATTTGAATGTAATTCTACTGTCCTATAAGCTTATGTCCATAGTTTACTTGAAAACCATTTCTAAGATTCCATCCTTCAGTGTAGCATATAAAAGCAGAATGATCCAATACAGTATTAGAGCTCTGAGAGGCGGTCTGGTGGATTAAATTGGCGAAACCGCTGGGAGGGTTCACCACTGATGAGCCAAGCCCTCCCAATATAGTTTTTCATCGCAGTAAGGACAGTAGAAGTTCGTTTTATGTATGGAAGAAACATTCGCGCTTTTAAATCCTTTTATTTTATATGTATAGATGGCGCGTTATTGCTTTGTGTTAATTTATTCCTAACTGGCCTTGTCTTTATAGTTTGCTGAAGAGCATTGCTCGAAGCAAATATTTGAATGTAATTCTACTGTCCTATAAGCTTATGTCCATAGTATACTTGAAAACCATTTCTAAGATTCCATCCTTCAGTGTAGCATATAAAAGCAGAATGATCCAATACAGTATTAGAGCTCTGAGAGGCGGTCTGGTGGATTAAATTGGCGAAACCGCTGGGAGGGTTCACCACTGATGAGCCAAGCCCTCCCAATATATCTTTTCATCGCAGTAAGGACAGTAGAAGTTCGTTTTATGTATGGAAGAAACATTCGCGCTTTTAAATCATTTTATTTTATATGTGTAGATGGCGCGTTATTGCTTTGTGTTAGCAAATGTATAATCGTCATGGAGACGTTTGGGTTAATAAACGCCATTGTAAGGAGGGATAGAAAAATATTGGGAATTGTTTAATTCTATTAAAATATTTAACTATGGGTAACGGTACTAAGGTATTTTTGCTTATAAACGACCTATTTTCTAATTTTGCATTGTCACAGTTAATAAGGAAAGCACTGAATTGAGGGCTAATTTGTGGAGTATAATTAAGTGTTGGTGAGGATGGGAGCATTATCTTCGTTGTAGGGGAAGGTTCTAATTGGATATCAATCTTTGGGGTGGTGTCAGGAATAGAAATGTATCTGGCTGTTAATGTCTGTTCGTCATTATCCGAGAAAATATCGGGGTTCATGTGATTAAATGGGTTACTGAATGTAGATGCATAATTCTTATAATCATCATGAAATATTTCAGGTGGGAAATGATGGTAAATAAAATATGATTTTGGTTTGCTATTGTTGTTCGTTGAGTGAGGTGTGAAGATGTACTTAGTGTCTTCGGAATAATGTTTCAATTTGTTTACGTGAATAACTTCTGTTTCTAATTTTTGAGCTTGATTAGGTCTATTGATTCTAACTGTATAGGGGGATATCACCTCAATTATCTCATATGGCCCACTGAAGTAAGGCACTAATTTACCCGTATTGGGGTGTTGGTAAATTTTGGTTAGGACTAGATCGCCTACTTCAAAGTCGGGGGACCTGTGATTTTTGTCAAATCTGATCTTATCTAGCTTATGGCGTTGTTTCGTTCTTTGTAACGCTAGGCGTCTGGATTCAGTGACTGATGGATAAGGATCTAGATGTTGTGACAGCTCTTTCGGTAGGGAACCGTCCATAAGGTATGATGGGGGAAATCCTGTGACGGAATGAGGGGTGTCGTTATATGCCTTAACTACTTTGGATTGGAGCATAGTCCAACTAGCTCTAGGATGTTGAAGATGGAGGAGCCTAAGTTTTCCGGTCAGGGTTGCGTTCAAACGTTCGGATAAACCGTTTGCTTGTGGATGGTTGCTGATAGTGAGCATTGGTTGGATGTTATGGGAGATTAGAAATCTCCTAAACCTCGGTGATGTAAAGGTAGGGGCTCTATCTATAAGGAGGCGCTTCGGACAACCACTTTGTAGCACCTTTTTTATTACTTGTATATATGTGGTCGTACTGCTGGAACGAGATGGAAATGTCCATGCGAATCGAGTCGCGTGGTCTACTACTACATGCAGGTAATTTTTTTGCACTTCCATATCTAGAAAACCCGGCTATAGTGTCCATAGAGACCAGATCGAATGGCATTGGGGATTCTGGCAATTCACCTAACTCTCCATACTTCGGTCCTTTTGGGGTTTTGCTCATTTGACAGATGTTACAATTCTTAACGAAGGCACGAATGTCTATCGACATTCCGCTCCAAAGGTATTGGGCGGAGATAATCCTAGTCAATTGAGAAATTCCTGGATGGTTGAATTTCTGGTGGGCTTCTCTAAGTATGGTGGGTCGTAAGGATGGCGGAACAACTATTTTGCTCACACCACGTCTGGTGACGGTAGTCAGGCCTGAGGTTTGGTGAACATACTTGGGATTATCCCGAAGCTCGCTTTGGTACATTTTTAATTGTGTGGCGTCAAGAAGGCCACAAAACGGATTTCGGGATAAAAGGTCAGCCTCTAGTTGTTTGGTGCCTTTGATGTATTTCACCTGATAGTCGTAGACTGACAATCTCAAACTCCATCGAAAGAGTCTTCCTGTCGGATTTTTGATGTTTTTAAGCCACTGTAAGGCGCAATGATCGGTGAAAATAGTAAAACAATTTCCCGCCAGATAGACCTTGAAACGATCTACTGTTTCAATTATGGCCAGACAATCTAATTCGGTGATGGTATAATTGCGCTCGTATTTGCGCAGAGTGCGGCTATAATATTGTACTGGATAAGAGTTTCCATCTGGATGGAGCTGTTTCAGTACTCCTCCTATCCCTTGCAAAGATGCATCAGAGTACACTTGACAGGGTAAATCTGATTTATAAAGATGGAGAATGGGACTTGATGAAAGTAGTTGTTTGAGTTTGTCAAACGCCTTTTGACAGTCTGACGTCCATTCCCATTTAACGTTCTTTTTCAAAAGTTGATTTAGAGAATTTCTAATGCGCGCATAATCTGGAATGAATTTGTTGTAAACATTAATGGCGCCTAGGAATGATTGCCAGATTTTTACATTAGTAGGGGGTTTTATGGCATTAATTACATCTATATTCCTAACAAGTGGAGTGCAGGTACCTGAACTGATCTTATATCCCAGGTAGTCAATAGATGTCTTGAAAAACTGGCATTTATTAAGATTTAATTTTATATTTTCTAATTTACAAAAATGAAAAAAACCCTGTAAGTGTCCTAAGTGTTCCTCCAAACTGTTAGAATGTATTATGAAGTCATCAAAATAATGATTAGCAAATGTTAATTTGTGTTTCTGTATCAATTGATTTAACTGCCTTTCGAATATTTGAGGACTTAATTTGAGACCAAATGGAAGTATATTAAAATGGTATTGCCCCGGTGGGTTACAAATGAAAGTAGGGGCCTAGATTCGGGATGGATAGGAATTTGCCAGAAGGCGGAGGTTATATCTATGGTGGAAAAGTATTTGGAATTAGATAATTGATCTAGCACTGTTTCTATTAGTGGTATGGGATAGTTATCTACAGTCATTAATTCGTTAAGTTTTCTAAAATATACGCAAAAGCGTTCGAGCCATCTCCTTTTCTAACAAGTGTTACAGGAGCAGCATATAGGCTATTCGATGGTTCTATTATTTCATTTTCTAACATTTTCTCTATTTGATATTTTATTTCAGGGTAATCGCTATATGGTATTCTATATGGTCTTAGTGTTATAATCTTATCACTGTTAGGTATAATTTTAACTGGGTCGATATTTAAAGCGGGTACTGAAAACTTATCGATAGGGAACAAACCAATATTTTCTCTAATAAGATTTTTACATTCATTAATTAGGTGAGGATGTGTAACTATATAATTTTCTACATTTGTGGGACTATTAAGGGTGTCATGAAAAGATTGAGTAGTGTGGGGCATGGTATGGTTATTAGGGTCGTGTTGAATTGTAAAGTTTTTTAGTGATGGCAAAAAATAATCTTTAAAACAATATTGTGACTGTGCTCTAACATGATATTATCCTGATATATTCTCTTTGAAAAGAAATCAATAGTTAATCGGAATATCCCTAATGAGTTTAAAGAAAAAATTCCAAATGGTAGATCATTATCTATTATATAAAATAACAAGTGTTCCTTAATGGATCCTACAGTAACTAAAATAAATGCAAATCCCACAGGTTGGATATTATGAGACAATGTCCTAATAGTAACATCATAATTTAAAAGTGACATTTTAGTTCTTAATGTTTTGAATTGCTTCAAACCAATAATATTAATATTAGAGCCCGTATCTATTAGAAATGAAAACAAATGGTTGGCAAGTAGTAACTTGAGAGTCAGGGTACTTACGCCTTTAATAGCGTGTGGGATGTACTTATGGTTACTTGGTAGTGTTGTCTCATGGGTCACGAAAATACCGCGGCGGTGTCGATAGTCGAGGATGATCGGCACGCTGTCCAGGCAAGGTGGACCGTTGTGGGCACTGATTGTTCCAGTGTGGCCCTTGGCAGTGCTTGCATGGCGTAGGCGCGGTGGAGGGAGATCCTTCTGGTCGCTTCTGGGAATGAGGCACATCTTCGGATAAGCGCCTTAGCGGATTACTTGTCCGTCTACCGAATTGGCAGGTAGATGGGCGTTCTGTGGGAGAGGAAATGCCGGGACGACTCGGGTCTCCGCCGATACCATAGATTTTCCTGGCCAGAGTGAGCCATTCCGACGGGCTGCTGGGTGTTGCAATCAGTAGGAGATTTCGACTGTAGGAGGGCATTCCTTGAGTGAGGGCATTGACCATCTCCTTGCGGCCGATGTTGAGGTGCGTACCTATGCGTACCTTCTGTGAATAGTATGCTTGTAAGCCTTGAAGCCCGCAGCGTAGTTGATAGAATTCTTGATGGGTCGGTGTCTCGGGTGGGGGGTACAGATCCTCAAGGACCTGTTTGATCTTCCAGTAGGGTTCATAGAGGTAGTCCATGGATTGGAGTGTTTTCCGGGGCTCTCCTTCTAGGGCTGCGACTACCATGCGGCCTTGTTCGTCACAGCTGCTGTTTTGGAATTCCGGGGACCTCTCCAGCTCCCTTAAGAACGATTCCGCCGAACTTGATCCGTCAAATCTGGCTGCGGTGGTGGGCGCGTCCTGCTCTAGTCTTCTCATTATCGCTGTTATTGCGTTTATCACCAACTTATTCTCTTGAGCTAACTCGGCCTCCTTCTGGCCTTCTTGTCTTTTTGCCTTGCACATGCTCTTGAGGTTCTTTATCTCTGTCGACTCTTAACTGTCGTAGCTAAATGAAGAGGCGCAGTCGTTATGCCTAGCGAGCAGCGCACCCGCGATGTCTGCCACCTTTAATTTTTGTACCGCCTTTATACATGGATGAATTTACATATTTACATTTTAACACAAGCGTAACATATTTACATACTTATTTTGACGAAAATAAATTATATCTCTTGTCATTAACTATAAAAATTATGACATATATATTATCATTTATATTGGTTTTCTTCTATCAACTTAAAAATTCACAAATTGAATAAGAGAAGTAAATTGAATTTGATTAAGAGCTCTAATACAATTCAATTATCATCTTGACATTGATTTGTTAATCAGAATATTCAATATCAAATTAAAGAGAAGATATCTCGTTGTGAACGTGAGAATAAATATTAAAATCAACAAATAGAATTTGAGATGAAAATTTTCGTTTGTTTTAAGTAATTGTTGACATTTGGTTTCAAATATCTTTCGAGGGGGAGCTAGATAGAATATTTTAAAATTATTTTTATAATATAGGTAAATATGAGTGGATTCAGTTAAATAAATCCGGTTTCATTATATAAATTACATCCAACCTATATAATGTGCTTTTAAAGGATCCCTAAGGATTGTGAGTGCCATATTTTAACATAAAGGCTGTGAGGGGTGTATGAAACCCAGTAATTTACTATATACTGCGACGGATAAATATTCCAGTATATTTACACTCTTCACTCAATTCAACCCGAACATTAGCCTATAACACGTGTAAATCTAAATAATACTAAAAACTAACCTTTTGAATGCATATTCATAATTTTGAAATAAAAATATATTTTTAATGAATGTTAATATTTTTCCCAGAAGATTGAAGTAGGTCATTAGCAGCATTCAGTTATCCGATTTCCAGCGGTTTTTAAATCCTTTTTATTAAAATTGGTTCTGTTGTTCTGTCTGTCTGTATACAAATTTTGTAATACATTTTTGATACACTTAAAAATCACTATGAAGTATGAAATTTGGTACAATTATTCAAACCTTATGACGATACAAGTTTACAGAATTGTCTTCATGAACAGAAATTCCCCACTTCTGACATCATTTGCTGCACACGGGGTCGGTGGGAATTTCTGTTCGCGCCACGACACCTTTTTATTTACCTTCATGCATTGTAAGTAACAAGACAAGGAGGACATCCGAGTATCCGCCAACAAGCGACTTCACTCTGACAGCTGGGCTTCTTTCTTTCTGATTGGTCCATCCGCCCCGCACTCCACAGGTGGTGGACGGCTTTTGCCACCTTCGCGGAGGCGTCGTAACAATATATAAAAAGAAATTTAAGAGCTATAGGGATATTTTATCTACAATATGCACCAGGGTTTTAAAAATACATTATAACTTATGAACCTTTAAAATAATAATTAAAAATGCACAATTATACATCTGAAAAAAAAAAACAATTACAATTTCTCACTTATATAATTGTTTGAATATACATTATCATGATTCTTTCTCTCTTTTTTTTTCTTCTTCAATTCTCTTCCTTTCTTCTATTTTTCTCACTATGTTCCACATATACGAGTATGGAACACTGCTTGACCCTGAATTTACAACATTAAGAACTACTGGACAGAAAAAATATGCAAATTTCGGAGAAATGTTATTTCACTGATATATGTATATGATGTAAATTGCGCAGTTATCCCGCAAATGTTGATTGATATAATATTAAAGAAGGAATTTTAAAATTTGCACTATTCTCACCTTTTTGTCTGCCAGGGAAAGTATTTGAATATTTTTTTTTACTCTCTCAGAGAAAACGTTTAGTAGCAGAGAATGCCAGGCCACCGCTATCCGAGGCAGTTCCAGCAGACAGACAAATTCACGAGAGGTGATTGGATTCAGGAGGGCCGGATGGTCAATCAAATTTTCCCGGACAGACACCTCGACGCGTTCACAATGCACCGGCTATGTTGAAGATGGTTGTAACAAGGAAATGTGGCACGATTGAAGGATTTTGGGCGGACAGAATAATGTCAGCACGCGCGGACATAGGCATCCGCCGGATTCGGTTGGCGGCCTCACAGTCCACTTCTGTCACCATTTCGCAGGATGTGCAGGAAATTCTTGATTCTCCCATATCGACTAGACCCATTATATATACGCAGATTGATCGCCTGCAGCCTACACTCATGGAGCCCGTAAAGAGAATTGCCATTGACTAAATGGCACAAACACCTCCATTTGCAGACGGAATGGCACAGGTTAGTATTTAAAGATGAATTTAGCTTCTATTTTATCAACGGCAGTTCCCGAGTATCAATTTGGCGCCGACCTGGTGAGAGGTCCAATCCGGCCCCATCTGTGGAACGCCGCACCTCACGAAAACGCGGCATTATGGTTTGGGGAGCCATCGAATATGATATCAGATAACCTCTGATTCGTATTGAGGGCACTATGACGGCCCAATGATATGTGGAAGTAGTGCTGTCGCCGGTGACACTACCCTTCCTTTAGGGGATACCAAATGCCATTTTCCAGCAGGATAACGCCTGATCTCACACAGCATGCATCAGCCAACATGCTCTTGATGAAACCCCAATTCTTCTATGGTGGCCAGCCTCTCCTGATTTTTCACCTAGATAACGCATCTGGGCGTAGTGAAAATCTTAATCTCGCAATTTTTATTTAAAGAAGCGGAATAGTAAATTCGGACTGGAAAAAATAGCTGAGAGGGTTCGCACTGAGAAGCCAGACCCTTTCAATTTTCTAACATCGCAATAAAGGTAGTAGGAAGAGTTTTTTTGTTAGAGTAATATTCGTGCTTATAGATATATAATGTTTTTTTTTATATCATTTGCATAATCATTTTGTATATATACAAGTCCATACTTGTAGATAGCGCTTTATTGCCTAAGGTTTAATTTAGGTCTAAATGGCATTGTATGAATTGTTTGCGGAACAAACACATTGACCGATGCAAATATTTATTTGTAATTCTACTGTTCTCGAAGCTTATGTCCATAGTGTGCTTGAATTATATAACAAATATTTCTCCAATAATGTGATATATAGGTAGAGAGAAAGAGAGAGAATCGTCCAATATAATAGTGAAACTCTATAACTGGAATATATAAATTTGTTCATTCCTCGCCACCCCGACCGCCCAGATCAGATTGTTCAATTGACTGAATGAGTGTTAAAATCTTCTTACTTCTATGTGATCTGGAAGTATATTGAAATTAATTTACAAAATTTGAAAGGCAATTTTGAAATTTGTCCATTTCCGGCCATCCCGACAACCCAGAAGTCTGAAAATTTATCAACTTGCATTGTCATTGGATTCTAAAAGGTGTACAAAATTTCAGTTTCCTACATGCTCTAGAAGTATATTAAAAATTGATTGCAAGATTTGTGGACAGACATACAGTCGGGCAGACAGGAAAGCAAGTTAAATAAAAGCTTTTAAAAATGTTTCATCCTATATTCTCGTCCAATTCCTTCAATTCTTTCCTCTAATTAGCCATATGGTCTTTCCATATTTCCCTCCTTCATTGCCTTCCTCTACTGAGGGTGGGCCACATGGTGTCTCCATATCTCCCTCCTTCAGTGCCTTCCTCTACTGAGGGTGCCCACATGGTCTCTTCATATCGCCCTCTATCAATGCCTTCCTCTACTGAGGGTGGGCCACATGGTCTCTCCATATCTCCTCCTTTAATGCCTTCTTCTACTGAGGGTGGGCCACATGGTCTCTCCATATCTCCCTATTTCAGTTTCTTCCTCTACTGAGGATGGCCACATGGTCTCTCCATATCTCCCTCTTTCAATGCCTTCCTCTACTGAGGGTGGGCCACATGGTCTCTCCATATCTCCCGATCTCTCTCAATGCGCTTCGCCCAGTCTAACTTTTCACTCAATATTTCTACTCAGGATGCGAGTGAAAGCGCTTCGCACTAGCCCATACTAGTGAGCTGGATAGCCCGGGTAGTTGGCGCTCTGCACTCCAGGAACCTGGGTAATATATTTATCTCTCTTTCTATATACCGTTTCAGGTTTCCATGTACTCTCGCCGGTTTGTCCGCCTTGTTCGCGTGCTCTCATTCCATTCTATATACGTAATTGTAAAAATCACTCGAGGAAAAAAAACCGGGTTATTCTTCTAAGATCGATGTAATCATGAATCATGAATAGCAATTGTTAATTCAACAGGCAAACATTCACTCGGGAAGAACTCGGGCGAAGCCAGATCATTAGGCTCTATACTCTAGTGACTTATCCTGTCTCATTGAGATTTCCCAAGGTTTGTTTGTTATGAGAGAATTTAAACAAAAATAAATATTTCTCTTCTATTATAATTACCATTTACTATCGTATTTTTTAAAATTGAAATCAATTTTTGGAATAAAACTATTTCAACGTAAATTATTAAAAATGATTGAAAGTCAAATCAGAAAAGAAATTCAATTTTCCAATTATTTTATTTTCAATTACAATAAATCTACTATATGATGAATCTTTTTTGAATTTTTAATAAAATATTTTCCAATCAAACACAGAATCTTTTATTAAAGCAAAAATAATTATTTAATATTGGGCAATAACACACATAGAGATAATGGTTTTTAATATTCGTAAAGTTTTATTATAAAAAGGAAAATACTTCTAGCTAGGCCTTATGTGTGGTAGATGTGAATTTCTTGTGACATTTGCATAATCTTGGTTAAATTTACATAATTTATCTTAATGGTATTTAGAGCATATAAAATAAAATAATATTTTTATATTGAAAGACATTATTTTCAATTAATGTTGAGTCACTATGATAGAGATTTGATTAAAATATATAGCAATGATAAAATATATGTTTATTTTATTTCCAAAAAAAGTCTTATAGTTTTAGATTTATAGTCTTATACTACTTTAATTATATATTTTTGTTTAAAAATACATTTTCGAGGTATAATAGGCCAACAGAATTTTCAAGTGCAAAGATCCAAGTTAAAAATTTTCCCTCCGAAGATACTAAAACATAAGCAGCGAACTATATACCAAAATTACCCTTTTTTATCCTTCACTAGCGGATGTACCCGGCTTCGCCCGAGGTTTTACCCGAGTAAAGGTTTGTCTAACGAACATTTGTTAAAACAATTCTCTATAAAAACTTATAAAAAATATATATATTTTGATAATTTGAAACTCGTAAATTTGAATCTCTCGATAAAGTGAACATTTTTTCCCGGTCCCTGTGTGCCGTGTCATCCTGAATTCTGTCTTTCCTAATTTTCTACATTACAAAATCATCGTTTTATCTAGTGAACATTTTTTCCCGGTCCCTTGAACATTTGTTAAAACAATTCTCTATATACTCATAAAAAAAGATATATTTTGATATTTTGAAACTCGTAAATTTGAATCTCTTGATAAAGTGCTCATTTTTTCCCGGTCCCTGTGTGCCGTGTCATCCTGAATTTTGTCTTTCCTAATTTTCTACATTACAAAATCATCGTTTTATCTAGTGAACATTTTTTCCCGGTTCCTTGAAAAATACACGATAAGTTGTATAAAATCATGGTCGTTTATGGAAGATGGACGAAGTTCCCTGAGGTCACCCGCGAGGGTTTTTTCTTGTCTACTTGGCACAGCTGTGACACCAACTCTGCCCCCGCGCGCCAGGACCTCTCGATCCCTCTGATTGGTCGGTGGGAACTTGGACTGTCCATCCGGCCGGCGGCCGGACGATTCCATTCTCTCGACAGGGGGTGGGGCAGACCTAAGCCTATCTCCGTCGCAAGGTGGCGCTGCTTGCGAGTTAAAGCTACAAATCTGTAAATAACTCTAAGGATATTTAAAGATATTCAAGAAATTATTTTTCGAAAACCTTTCCGGGGATATACCTAATAATATCCCAAAATTTCACGGCGATTGGATGTACGGTTTTTGAATCTATAGAGTACACACACACACACAGACAGATATTCATTTATATATATATATATATATAGATATAGATTAGGCCAGTTCGATTTCAATTTAAAAAATATTATTAACCCTTATTGTCTTTTTTTTTAGCTTTCATCTGTATAAATATTAAATTTGAAATACGTTAAATAAATAAAGATAATTAGACTTTTTCATATTAGGAAATTGATATATATTTTTAAAATAAAAAATGTATACTTTGAATTATATTTTCTAGAACAAACTCTGTGAAGTCGACCTTCAGATAGCGCGGCATTAAGCCATTTAAATCCACTGTTTTTGTTTTCTTTAGACGCCTATTCTGCCGATCGACGCTAGTTATTTTTCCTTACAGCAATTACCTCTTTGATACTGTCGGCCTCATCAAACTGCTTCTTGTCTAAATAAACAGTGGTTTGGGACAACTTAAGAAAATCCACTATCTCTTTTGGGCTTCTTCAGGCGCGCAGAGCAACGGTGATGATTGTTCGATTCTCGTTTTCTCGCTTTTTTCATCACTACACTGCATACACATGTACTGTTACATTTTACATGAATATATGGCTTAGAATGAGAAAGTCAATTCTGTTTATCTAAAGTAGTATTTTTCTTATAGACTGTCAAGGTAATTCTCAATTTTATTTGATACACATCCTATAAGTGTATAGGATGTATCAAAGTAATTTTTTAAAACATTACAATTGTTGAAGTTAAAAATAACATAGATATCATTTTATTAAGAACAAAGAGGCATATCCTTGTTTTTTTTTATTATCTCGATAGTTATGATTCAAAAATAAATTATATATTAATAACAATGTATAATGTATTTGATATTGATAATTTCTCTTTTCTATTACCAGATATATTCAAAATGAATTCGTTATATCTTTGATTTGTAACAACGCAGTAGGTTAAGACATTACCTTTGTATTATTTGTCTCTAATACATATTTTATTCTCTCACATGTTTGCTATATGAATCACATTATTTGATAACGATAAATATTCTATGGTAATAAGATTGTAATTTTACTTTATATTCTCTTTATATATAGTTATCGTGGGTAAGGCGGGTGTACGTTAAATGTTTGTTCAACATTCGAAGTACTGGGCATATATTCTAATTACTGAGAATATATCTCCCAATACACGACACGACTGCGATAGAACTGCGGAAAGATAGGAGTCGCGATAATGAAGTGGGCGTGTTAATTGACAACCTTGTCAGTTTGGCTGGCATTAGATAGATGTTAAATTGGATTTATATTGGGTCTACTACTCTGTATTGCTACAGACTCGCTTCTAATTGTTGGCGTTGTTCCATCTTTTTATTATCCTTCTTTTTACTCAATTTAAGCTAATTTTTACACTTGAGTTGTTCTATTGTGTGTTTTCCGTCTTCACTTGTACACTTTCAATTTTAGCTGGTTTTACTCTATTTTCTTTAAACCCGCGCACTTTTAATTATGCTTTATTTATAATTTCTCATTTATTACACTTTCAGGTTCCATTCGTTTCATTTGTATAATTTCTTTTCTGGTTTGATTCCATTCTCTGTTTTCACTTCATTTGTAAAATTTGAATTATGGTTTGGTTGAATTATGGTTCACCCTCAGTAGTGTTTGATTACCTCGTTTAAAGAGAGGTGTAATCACTACTAGCAACTACTAGCTACTTTCATTACTATGATCCAGCGTTATAGTCCACCTTATTCCTGAAAAAGCGCTCCAAGGCCTGAAAGATTGAATTGATTAAATTGATTTTGGCAAGGCACTCTTCTCGCTCTCTCCCTGGATGGATTTTCTCTCAAATGATATTATACAAGGGATTATCTTTTTTTTAGGAATGAACTATTTATAACACACAAATGGCAAGCCAATGCATCATGCTTATATTAAGAGTATGCTACACATGCTCTTGTATTGAAATTGTCAATCTTGTGTTACGGTCAGTATTCAACTGACATCTTCATCCAGTAGAAATATGTTGATAATTCAATCAGTTAGAGAACAACTATATATAGGTATTTACTATATATCTACAATATATATATTGTAGATACAATCCGATTAAAAAAAAAACTTATGTTTATGTCAAAATTGCTTCACACAACAAACATAAGTAACACCGTATTTAATACACTAATACTTTTCAAAATAAAAATATTTTTTCTCTTTTAGATACGATAATATTTGCATAATTTTGGATTTTTAGATACATATATTTTGAATGTTTATATTCTCTGTAATATATTATGGATTGCATTGTCAATAAAAAAAGTTTTATTAAAGATTGGAGACGTATATATTTGCAGAAATATGATTTGTTTAGAATTTTTTGTTAGAATATAAATTATAACAAACGAGAGAAATATGTTTGCAATTTGGTTGAAAAACAAAAAGAAATTTTAACTAAGGTAAATAACTTTCTTCTTGTATAAACCTTCAACCTGTTTCTAAGGTGGTAAACCTCGTTTAAAAGGTAATTTATGAAAGTTGTTTTTATGTTTCCTTATATAAAATATTCTTATAGAGGATATTAATTAATTTTATGTATTTTTGTGTTGAATTATTACTTGATATCCCTGTTTATTTTATAATTTCTGTGAGAAGGTTATTAGGGTAGGCTCTATGGAACGAATAATTAGTCATCTCGAACCTTTTTCATTTTGTATCGACACTTTGATGATACTTGGAGGTTTTAGACACATTCAATTTGAATTAATTTCCAGCTTCAATCAATATACACTGTATAACAACAACAACAAAAAGAAATCGGTGCAACAAGAAGGTGCTCACCGATTTATATGAAAATACGTATACAAAGACGTTTCGATCAAACATGCAAATGATTGGTGGTCGATTTATGAAAAGCAAGAGCTTCAGCGTATCTGAGCTGCGCATCTGGCGCTCTACTCAATATTCGGCGCGGCACGAGCTGATTTTAAAAATATCCGTTTAATTATTTTTTTTTTCAGTAAGCCTATTTCTCTACTGATCAATGCCCTACCGAAAGATTCGTGCTCATTACGAACATATGTCAGAGTTTGAAAGAGGTCGTGCTATTGGATTGAAAGAGGCTAGTTGGTCAAATCGACTAATCGCTCGACATATGTGCCGAAGTAATGCTGCTATTAGACGATGTTGGCTAGAATGGGACAACAACGGAAAAACGGAACGTCAGGACGACAGCAGTTAACCAAAAGACACAACAGAACGGGAGGACAGAGCGATTGTCAGAGCGGCTGTCGCAGGACCGGATTCGACGTTATATACCATTCAACCGGCACACAAGTGTCCAAACTGATCATCAACTGACGACTGAGAGAGCGGAATCTAAAAGCTCGCCGACCGTTACGATGTCTACCTCTCACACCCCTACACCGACAATTCTGACTACAGTGGTTTCGGGACCGAGCAACTTGAAAATGCCCTGACCGGGGACGTATAGTCTTCAGTGACGAGTCCCGTTTCTTATTGTGTCCTGACAACCGTTGCAAACGTGTCTGAAGAAGTCCTAGGCAGCATGGGGATTCTGCCCTTGGTTTCGAACACCACACAGGTCCACAAAAGGGCGTTATGGTTTGGGGTTCCATTTCATTCTACCCCATTGGTAGTCATTCCTGGTACACTGATAGCACAACGGTACGTTGATGACATTCTACTGCCCGTTTTATTGGCGCTCCTCTCATATCACCCCGGGATTGCTTTTCAACAAGATAATGTCCAGCCGCACACATCTGGCACGTGATGGGAAGGCGATAGCAACCATCCCGGAATTTTGACTATTTAGCCCGATAGTTGGAGACAATTTGATTAGAAATCCCGCAGAACACCACTGGGAGAGGCTACTGGGAGTCCAACGACATATTGACATTTTCAAAATATGTGACGATTAAGCTCTGGAATAAAACAATCAATTGTTCTTCACACACACCTATTTTTGTTCCAATCTGACAACAATTTCTTGGAGTGTCGATTATTTTGTTATAGAGTGCACTCGTATATAATATATATAAACATAGGGGACGGGGAGAGCATGAAGACCACATACAATCT
Source organism: Cordylochernes scorpioides (assembly GCA_030710605.1). Lineage (NCBI taxonomy): Eukaryota > Metazoa > Arthropoda > Arachnida > Pseudoscorpiones > Chernetidae > Cordylochernes > Cordylochernes scorpioides. The sequence goes on along the minus strand of CP092876.1, from coordinate 38,803,522 downwards.
GTGGGTGGAAAGAAACCTACAAGGAACAACAAATCACCGTTCTCCAACAAAGTAGATTAGAGAGGGAAGTAATTCTAACGGCTTAGTAAAGAGATTAAAAACGAAATTCTTTAATTAAACTTTCTTTTTTTAATCATCTTGTGAGACGTAATGATTGCTTCCAATTAAGGTAATGGGACATTGGTTTAATCAACAACATATCTCTCATAATGACAATTTGCTTCTATTTTATGCGAATTACAACAAGGCGACGGACTATATAGGGCAAGTAAGGTCATGTTCGACCGCTCAGATATACATTTAGGAAGTTATCTATTTACAAAAACGATCAATTCACACAAGATTTTGTATGTGCTTTAGAATATTTAGTCTTGCTTACTTTAATAATAAAATATAATAAACGTGTGTGAGAGATAAAAAAAGTTTGTGTCAGGACAAATTTAATTTATTAACTTCAAGGTGTATAGAGACTATGTGTTTCCATTTAGCACTCGACTCTGGCCAGAGTGAGTACCTTTCATATTCACATATATACAATTTGACGTTCCCTAAGAATAATTAACACTGGGAATTAGGATAGCTTTATAATTATTACATGAGAAATAAAGGGAGCAAAACCAGATAACAACGGTTACTACCTCCAACTGACTACTTGTCTGAAATGACTGACAAAATGTCTCTCTTAAAACACATTTTCCCAAGCGGCCACTTCTTTCATTGGGTCAGTGGCAACAAAAATGAACTGGTCACACCACCTTTCCGAACTTCTGAAGCCACTGATGAAGATGACATCAATATAACTGTAATATAAAATTATCATAGTATAAAAACGTTAATAAGGCTGATAATGTGCTATTGTTTTAGATTTTTATTCGTATTATATTAATAATATATTAATAATTTCTAACGATAAATTAACTATATAACTCGAAATAGAATCAGTCTATTTAAATTGGGATATTGAAAAATATCTCTTTTTTCCTTTATATACTTGGAAATATATGCTCTCTGGAAAAATAAATTTTAGGCGAAGCTTTTTTTAATTCATGACCTAATCTGGTAAACAAATAATCTTCGGTTCATTTTTAAAATATCAAGAATTTTCCAAATTTTGCTTTAATGTGACCATAGGAATGAATTTGTCTAGAGACTTCACCTATGGCCAATGAAGGGTACACATTCGACCTCACATCTGCTACCAGGTTTTACTCTAATTCCATTATCTCTACAGCTGTCTTCGAATAACCTAGTTAACAAGTTCGGCAAAGTCATCTCGGTCGAGTATATTTACTATAAACATTTAAAGGGCAATATTTCTACGCTTCTGGATTCGATACAATTTTATTGATTTTTTTTCGATTATAACAAAATGAAAAAGTCATTTAGGCACCTTCTGAATCTTGAAATGTATGAGGGCACGGAGAGAGTTTTTTTGAATCGATATTTTATCACATATACATACTAACATAAAATTCTCGCCAACTCATTCTTCAGGTATGCCAGAATTTCATTTAGTTATATACCGGACTCTGCCGTTTAAATTGACTTCCTAGACTTCAAGAAGTTTCCCAACAAGCCATGTTTGAACATATGGAATCAGCCGGTTATCTATTGAAAAGAATTTAAAATATTTAACGCGATTGATTCATATTTTAAAAAATACAAATTCTTACATTGTCCTTGTTGCGATTAAAAATATATACTTGAGGGCCTGATTTATCAGTGGTGAACCCTCGTAGCGATTTTTTCCAGCTTAATATATCGGGCTCTAAAATTATATATCGGGTTATAACACTTATATATAAAAATTTGAATGTCTAAATATTTGTAGACTAGCTCAATAGAGATAGAGATTTCATTGGCAAATTGACAAAATTTCAAAGTTCTCGTTATTCAGGTGCTATTTTTCCATATTTCCTTTAAAATTTGTGATCAGCCTATACTTTCTGACTACATAGATTTCTGGTATTTTATATACTATTTCATTCCTACTAGAATTGTGAGTTAATATATTTTCTGACTTCTGGGCAGCCGTGGTGGTTGGGAATAGACTAAAGATGTTTTGTATATTGCCTTTTAAACGAAGTTAAATAGGCGCAGCCGTTTCGTTGGCGTAATGAGCAGCAGGAGTTGCAAGGGGTCAGGATGGTCGAGAATAAACTAATTTCTATTCTTCTTTTCAAATTCAGCGTGGTCAATTTTTAATGTACTTCTCAATCACGTAGAAGTCTTAAATCGTGTAAACTCCCTTAATCAACCTGAAAACGCAATTTAACAAAATATAACAAAAGAATGACCTTACTTCAAGGACTTCTAGATGGCTATGATGTTCTAGAATATACTATAGAGAATAGAATTTATATATGCATATATCTATAAATCTTTAAATATAAAGGCATATATTGGATCAAAATATCATTTATTTTACCAATATTTCAGTTGGCTGAACGCCAACCTTTATCAATGTATTATAAATGTATACATCATTTATTTTCTTCCCATTGAATATAAACAAAAATACTTTTTAAACTTAATTCTATCTATAACTTAAATCTTGACGTTATGTGGCGCTGAGTTTGTTGGTGACACACTTTAAATTGTCATAATACCTTGATAAAGGTTAGCGTTCTGCCAACTTAAATATTGGTAAAATAAATGATATTTTGAACCAATATATGCCTTTTCATTTGAAGATTTATTTATGGATTGCTCTATTTTCAAAACGATAACTATAAATAAATACGAAATTTCATAAGTGGGCTTCGTAAAAAACTTTCGTTAGAATGCACGAATTTTATTCTTTAAAAACTTACGTAAAAAAGGATAGAGTCTTTTGTGCAACATAAAAAATATTTAACTTAGCTTTTTATTTTATTTTTTATTAATTAAAAACAAAAATTATCACATGATTAATACTTTTTTTTTCATTTATTAAGGAAACGTAAACATTGTAAATTTTGTAGAACGACATTTGAAAATTATCGCGCATGTGCTTCTTTTGAACGAAAAATGGAATTTTTTTTAAAGGAGAAATAACGATTATTTCTAACCTTAGGGATGAAGTATGAAAGGATGAATTGTGAAGAGTAATGATAAACGGAAAAATAAAGTTTGTCTATTTACAATGGAAAAATAAAGTGCCCAGGGATGGGAATAGAACCCACAGTGTTCCTCTTACTGGGCAGATGCCATGTCCACTAGGCTACCCTGGACATATTTTCCGTTCGTAATTCATACTTCATCCCTAAGGTTAGAAATAATTGTTATTTCTCCTTAAAATAAATTTCGATTTTTCGTTCAAAAGAAACACATGTGGGATAATTTTTAAATGTCGTTCTATAAGCCACAAAATATTGCATTATAACTTGTAAACATCTAACATCTATTATTACCCTTTCCTTATTAGGTTTGTACGTTTTTTATATGAGCTATTTAATATATTTCCTTATCGACCTTTTATATTTGTGAGTTTTTTTATATATTATCGCAAGATATTCTTACTCAAGAAGTATGGTGCTAGAAAATATATGGTGGTCAATTATTGTTTGGTGTGTTAATTAGCTAAATCATTATTTTAATTAAATATTGTGCGTGTGATGTTTGTTTTTGATTATTTGTTTTGAAATATTAGTTATAGCACAATTTGGTACATTTATTATTGTTCGACGCGACGTGATATCTGTGTTAGCTCGCTAAACTATACTGGTCCAACATAAATTAACATAGGCCTGCCAAATATTTAGGATACCATTTTAGCTTGAGTGAACACTTTGCATCTAATCAGAGGCCTAATAAATGTGTCATAGGTTTTTGAAATGTTCAACAAAAATGCTCTCTATTAAGGTATTAAAAAAGAAATGGGTTTAAGATAAGATTGATAATCAAAACTGATGCCTATGAGAATTACAATTTATTTTGAATTTTTTAAATAATATTTGTGTGTGTGTTGTAGATATTGTAAATTTATAATTTATCATTAAAAATAAAATAAATAAATAATTGACATATTATTATAATTGACAACAAAAACGGTTCCTTTATTTAAATATAATTGACAATATATTAAATCGCTTTAAGTTCGAAATTCTTGATGATCGACTCCCGCAGCTTTTAACGCAATTGTTTCTAGGCGAATGATGAGGTATTTATTTTTTACTTTTAGTGCATTTTCAAAGAAAACGTTTAAAAACCTTTTATATGTTAAAAAGGAAACACATATTATAAACCTTTTATGTATAATTTTTATACACATTGGCGAAAGTATGAAAGGAAGTTGTTTATCTTAAAAAAAAAAAGAGAGAGAAATTCGTGCTAAATTATTTCACATTTCTTTTATTTCTATTAAAAACAAGTATGTATGCAGGAATTGATCTTTGTTTTGAAGTACTTGACAACAAAAAGTAGAAAATGTCATTCTAATCACATATCTACTCTCTCCCTAAACAAGATGTACGCTTCTCGATTATCTCCGAACAAATCACAGTGAACTAAAACAACAACAAACCATTTTTTTAGAAAATAAAAAAAGGTTAAGAAATATTTATGACCTCCATCCACAAACTCACCCTACCAGGTAATCAATATAGAAATAAATTCTCCATAGAAACGCCCAAATAGCATCATTCACAGTTTTATTTCTTTTTTTTTGAAATTGTTGGTTTGTTTGTTGAATGTAGTTAGGGGTTGGTCAATTTCTGCACATTCTCATGTGGCTCCAGTCCGCGTTATTGTATATCGATATATGGGGGATGTAATCTATCTGTTAGTAATGGTTAAAAATCGTTGAAGATGTTTTTCAGGAAATATAATAACTTCCTATTGGTTTGAAAAACTATATCTTATGTGAAAATACATTATTTATATTTTTAAAACTATTTTATTGCCTCTTTTGTGGGAGATTACTTTAAATTATATCGCCTTGTGGACCATAATGTGAAGTTTCGAAAAAGGTTTAATATTTTATTTTATATTTACTCTTTTTAATTTAAATATATGTTCCTCAATTAAAATATTTTAATGTTTTTTATTTTATTTAGCAGAGATTGTGTTTTTGTCTCGAACATAACGATAATAAAATTTTACCATTATTCAGGTTCATTATATTTATATTTATTGTTTATCTTTTCAGAAATAAAATTGAAGATTGGTAAAAACGGCTGAAATAAATATCTCGATAGAAACGATACAGTTTAATTTTTGAAATGTTCAATAATTATAAGCATAACGAGCAATGCATTCTCTGATTATTTTTATTCCAATTTACTAATTCAATCGTATTTAATTTGCATTTTTATGATACTATCGTTTAATTAATTTGATTTTCAAATTCAAGTTCAGGGCATACATTTCAACAATTATTCGAATCGAAAAAATATAAATACAATTTAAAAAATAAACAAACTCGCACGTTATAACTTTAATATACAGTTGACTCTCGATAATCGAAAACTCGTAATTTGAATCTTTTGATAATTTGAAATGTTTTCTCGGTCCCTTGAAAAATACTCGATAATTTGAATAAAATCAATATTAACCCTTGAGTACTCGCGCGGGGTCTGATAGATTTTATTAAATATCTAGAATTCTCTATGAAACATTTGAAGATCAAAACTTTAGTAGCTTAATTTAATATGACAATGAATATGCAAACATATATTAACTCAATTTTTTTTAATTATGATCGACAATACAATGGAGTTGGGGTCCATTGGACCCCGCGCGAGTAATAACGTAACTTTAGTTTTCAAGCATGAGGAAATAGGTAAGCTACCTTATAGCTCTGCAATGATTTATATCCTTTATCTATGACTTCACTTAGTTTTTTAGGAACAATGAATAAAAATAAAACGAATATTTCCCCCAATATTTTTCTACAAAAGCTACATTCAACCCGCACTTTCATTTTTGGAGACAAGGAAAGAGAGAGTAGACTGGTTTCGTATGTACCAAAAAACGTGAAAGCAGTTATTTTAATTTCAATAATCGACTCCACAAAACAAATAGATTCTGAATCTGGTGGAAAATATTGTAATGAAACAAAATAAGGGGTTGATGTAGTTGATCAATTGTGTAAAATTCCACAGTAAGTAGGAGGACAAGGAGGTGGTCATTGTGTCTCATTTTATTTCATCAATGTTTCAACAAAAGTTGTATATAAAAGGAACAAAAATTGGAAATATTTAAAAGAAGATCGTTTATTGAAGAGATTGCATATGGGCTAATTGACCTGAACCTAACAAAACGGGAAAATAATTTTTTTCTGCCAAAAGATATCAAAAATATTATATCTGCACATACTTCTACAGATGAGCCACAACAAGCAAAGTCATGAAATGCTATAATTAATTGAGAGATATTAAGTTCTTGTTTCTTTAGGAAGAAAATAAGCCAGAGTCATCCTAAGCGAAACGGAGGGGTTGCCGATTTTGTGATCGATACAAAGACTAAAATTCAAATTTATATGTGCTAAATGCGCTAAACACATTTATATTGAACACCTAACAACAACTTTGCAGTAAGTGTACACATGAATAATTTAGATTTTCATTTATAATTTTAAGGAAATTGTTTGTATATATTGATTGTTTAGAATATTTGCCGTATTACCAATTTTATCAGATAAAAATAATTAATAGTGTAATTTTTTATAATAAATTGATATATTTGTAAACTAGTGACTGTATTATTTTTGCTGCAAGCAAAATTTATTTCCATATTTTATTTTTAAAGGATTTTATTCATTATAGAATATTGGGGTCTACGAGACCCCGCGCGAGTACTAACGTTAGTAAAATAGGCTCGAGTAACTAAGGGTTAATTGGTCCCCTCGGTAATTTGAAGTTGAAGAAATATTAGCTTGCCTCAAATGAACATTTGTGAATAACTATACAAATGTTTGAAATAATTAATCACGAGTTTTGATAAAAATTCTTGTTTACTTGATTTTATTAATATGTAAGATTTTATCTAAAAATTAAAATATGAGGGAAAATGTTGCCGGCGAATTTCTCAAGCCAGACCAGCCCGTGAACTAACTAAACAATGTTTGAACTCAAATTTACCACGCCGAGCGAGGCAAGGAGATCTCTTACTACACTAAGCTTCTACGGGTCTCAGAACGACACAAGTAATGATTTCTTCGCAGCTCTTACTACTATCGAAAATTCATTGGACAATGATAGACTGAAGTCGCTCACTCAACAAAAAAATGACTGACTTCTTTTTAAAATGAAAATTTGTGAATATTTGTACAAATGTTTAAAATAATAAATCTTGAAAATTTTGATATCAAACTCTTGTTTGAGAAAGGGCAAGACCCGAAAGCTCCCAATAAATGTATTACTTTAAAAACTTGCGATAAGTCACTTATTTAATCTTGTATCAACATGGTATGTATATCCCGAAACGGCCAAAACTTCAAACTCTTGTTTACTTGATTTTCTTCTCCCTCCCTCTTAGTTGTTTAAACTCTTGGTATTTTGATCTCTTTATAATTTGAATTTTTTCTCTGGTCTCTTGAGTTTCTAATTATCGAGAGTCGACTGTATTTATACACACACACATAAAAGCATCATGTTTTGCTAACAATAGCAATCAGCTTAATTCTACTTTATTATGTTTTCAACTAGTTAATTTTATACATTACTAGAGAGTGTGCACGGCTTCGCCCGGTTTTTACCCGAGCAAAGGTTTGCCTAGCGAACATTTGTTTAAACGATTCTAGCAAACATCCAATCCCTACTGAATCTATACTTGTCAAGATAACTTTATGTTTGATATGTTTGATACTCTGCTCCACCTAGCTGTTCCCGTTCACACGTTGCTGTGCTTGAACAAAAAGGTAGTTTTGATACCTCACACAGGAATGCTATTTTTGGAGCCTGCACATTTCCCCCCCCCCCCCGACAACACATGGCCATCCCTCCCCTCACCTTTCCCCAATTTTACTCTGAATTCTTGGCCTTGTCATCCACTTTATAATATGTACAAAGAATATATATACATAGCTGATGGTGGAATAAACATGCTTCTTCACTTGTGATATTAAATAATATTACAAACGAATTTCAATTGAACAATAATTTTGTAATTATTAAATATCATCATTAGTGTCTAAATTAAAATGATAAATAATAAATTTAAAATGTCTAATTAAAAGTTAAAACCTATATATAGATTTATAAACGCATATAAATATTGTTATATACGTTTAAAATATTCTTGAAACATGAATTTTTAAAAACATTTATTAAATATCAAGCAAACAAATATTTTCTTATAATATATAATAATATTGATATGTCAATTTTTTTACAACTTCATTGGATAATTATATTACTAAATCCTCAAATTAAATATTATATTTATTATACTCTTGGAACAGATTTTAACATTTTACAATTTATAAATGTAATTTCACCAGATGCAGCGAGAGGCGCTGCTTGCGAGTGAAAGTAGAAAATTTTCAAATAAAATTGCAACGAATATTTATTTCAAATCAAAATCAAACAAGAAACCTTGCCGGTAGTATAGTTAACAACTTGCCGAAGTTTCACGGTGATTGTATGTATGGTTTTCGAATCTATCGAGTACAGACATACATACAGAAAGACGCATATTCATTTTTATAAATATAGATTGTAACAAACTAGGCGAATAACTCGGGAAACACTCTGGTTTTTATCTCGACTGGACTTTCTATTAAGTGTATAGGCCGTTATTAAATAAATATTTTTTTTCAAATAAAATATTTAATAAGTAATTGGATTTGAAAATTGTTTTAAAAAGGCATTGCTTGAAAAGAAACAATATTCTAAATGAATTATTGCATGATTTTTTAAAATCTGGATTCTATATCAGTTTTATGTTTTTAAAGTCGATTTTATATATTTTACTTAGAATTTACTTCATTTGGGTTGTATTCATATTTTTGTTGTTGTAAATAAAATATTCAGCCAGTTTTTCATAAATAAATTTAATTTAAAGTGTTGCACTCTGTGATGAAAAGTTATCGCGCGACGTGTAAGAAGATTAAATGATTACAAATACGTTTCTGAGTTTGATAGAGGTAGAATAATTATAGCCTACCGGGATATCGGTTCATCGTGGTGCGGTGTTGATGCTCGCGTCGGTCGGGTTCCGATGACTGTTCGCAGAATTAGGAATTGATTGGTTCAGGCGGTCATACGGAACGACGTACTGGATCTCAGCGGCCCGCTATCACTAACAGCCGAAAAGACTGACATATTACCCGCAGCATGGTCTTAATGAATATACAGCCACGTCAAAAACACTTAGTCAATAAATGGGAACGTTTGAAAGTCAAAATTTGTCGGCACGAACAGATCGACGACGTTTGAGCAGCATGGACTGTTAGCTCGATGACCATGGCTTTGGCTACCCTTGACGTTACATAACGGACAGGAATGTCTTCAATAGTGTGATTAACGACGAATCTGGATGCATGAATGATGTGACGTCGTGTTTTCAGACGAATGCAGACTTTGTTTGCAGCACCATGATGGCCGCATCCGTGTTTGGCGCCATCGTGGAGAAGGCACATTGCCAGCATGTATTAGACATTGTCATACAGTGGCAGATCTCATGAAGAGGTGGTATGGGGTGCTATTGGATACACGTCTCGGTCACCTTTTGTTCTCCTTTACGCACTTTGTACAGCTCCCGCTATATTTCTGCTCTGTTTAGGCCCGTGGCATTGTCTTTTATTCGAGGCTTGAAAAACGCTACTTTCAGCAGTATAATACACGATCACATGTTGCCGGTATTGTACGGACCTTCCAACATACAGAAAATGTTCAGCTACTGCCCTGGCCAGTTACTTTAAATTTATTGTGCAATAAATTGATAGAAATGGAGCAATACCTCGAAATATTTTGAAAAAAATGTTTTTTTCTCCTTAAGAGATCCACGTACGCCTCTTTCTTATACAAAGAAAAGACAGCTTTTACTATGGTCCACGCATTATATGAATTCAACGTAAAGCCCTTCGGACTATGCAACGTCTCTCCTACCTTTTAGAGGAATATGGACAATGTGATTGGAAATATGAGATGGCAAATTTGTCCTTGTTATCTGGACGATGTGATTATATACAGCTCAGACTTTCCAACCCTCCATAATAGACTCGAAGCTGTCATCAGATGTTTTAGCGATTCTAATTTGAAATTGAACGACAAGAAATGCAGATTTACCTTCGAATAACTCGAAATTCTTGTTCATATAACTAACCAACAGGGTACAAAACTTAATGAATATGACAGAAAAAAGCCGTTAGTGATTTTCCTCAGCCCAAGAAGATCAATGAAGTGCAGTCATTCCCAAGAATGTGCTCAAATAGAAAATTCATTATAAATCTCTCGTTAATTGCTGACCGTTGATCAGTCTCATTAGAAAAATGTACAATTTATCTGGATAGAAAAAAAAGATAAAACTTTCCAAAACCCCAAAAAGAACCCTCATAAATCTACCAATTTTGGGTCACTTTGGTTCAAATGCATCCACCTATATTGGCACAGATGCCTCTAACATCGGCTTAGGTGCAACATTAGTTCAGAGTATTAGGGGCGAAGAGAAATATTTAGCTGTGGGGTGGGTGATATCATAATGACGACCCTATCTATATGGAAGACACTTCAAGATAATAACAGACCATCACGCATGGTGATGCAAGATTAAACAGGTAGACTTGCAAGATATGCACTGAAGATTCAGGAATACGATTTTGACATAATACATTAATCGAGCAAATGGCATTTGAATGCTAATTGCTTATCTAGAAGGCCTTTATCTTAAACAGATTGGGTCGAATATTATAAAAGTCTATTTTAAAACATATAATAAACAAGAGAATGACTTTAAATGAAATATTAAGCCTTACTGGAAACAAACTATCAATTACACATAATTTTAAAGATAGAAATTGTTGTTCTCTATAAGGAAACCCAAACCCAGAAGGCAGAGCATAGTTGCTTGTTTACCCAAAAGAAAAGAAGGAAGGAATATATTATATCATACCCATATGAGCTAAATGGCCGTCTGTGTGTCTCCAGAAACACACACCGAAAATAATAAATAATATTGGATTTCAATGTGTGACATGTGTCATCTTTGTCAAAGTAGAAAAGTATCAAGCCACTTGCTCTCTGAGCTACCACAACGCATTTCCCCATCCAATTACCCTTTCGAAAGAATCGGAATTACTATGTTGGCCCCTTGCCATCAACGAGAAGCAGAAAGAAATGGATAGTTGTTTTGACGGTATCTCACACCAAGTATGCTGAAACAAAGGCAGTATCTGGAGTATCGGTGAAAGAAATCTCGACATATCTAATCGAACATATTCTTTCATGTTACAAGGTTTCTTATTAGTGACAGAGGTTCATATTTCACTAGCAATTTAATGAAGGAGCGCGTGAAAATTTCAAAATCAAACACTGATTTCCCAAAGAGCTACCCTATCCAGATTAATGGATTGACGGAACTGCTAAATACTTCTTAATTCAACATGATCAGTATGTATGTGAACCCGGACCAGAATAATTGAGATGTCTGAATTTGTCAAAACTGGTGTTTTGGCTCCTCCTTATCACTACCGCTTAAGTATTTACTGTTGTAAAAAGCGTCATACATTGTTTCAATGCCAATTTAAAGGGAGATGTATCTCTTCTTATATATAAATGTAGTAATTATTAAATTTATATTATCTATTTTTAATTAACAAAATATCTTATTTGAAAAAAAAATCACTATGATTTTAATTAGAAAATCTGGGAGAAAATCCATTCGGGGAGAAACTTACAATCTATTTCACTTTTAATTAAATATTTTCATTTAATTATTTCTTTCTAGTTAATTTAATTCAATTTGGAATTTTTGATGATAAAAAGAACAAAATAATTTATATATAAAACAACGACCGTTGTTTCTACATCGAAATTTTGTTCCATTATGATTATTGTTCAATTATTATTTTAAAAATATATTTATATATATGGATATTATATTAAATTTCGAAAATGTACTACAGTTTAAGATCGAATGTATGCTCCCATGTTTACATTATTGAGAGTGAGTGTTGTGCCCTTGTTGTTCACAATTATATTTATATTTATTTTATTTGTCAATCAACCAAGTGTGATATTGAAATATCTCTGCCTATTACATAGGAAACAAACAAAACAACAAACAAATTAAAACTAATAATTAAAAATATTTACAAATTTACTAGTATTAATCGACAGAGTTCATAAAATTTAGATAGACAAAGTGGCTGATGTAAGAGATAAATCGTTTAGATCAGGGAACAATCGATGTCTCACGATTCTAAAAAATAGTTATATGAATATATATTTGCAAATAAATAACTTAACCTTTATAGTTAACTAGAACATGTTAGCCTGTTCAATGAACTAGTCTAAAAAAAAACCAGAACTAAACCATAATAAAATTTAATCTTAGAAAAATTAAGCTATGTAAGAAAGTATTTATCTTTTTATATAGTAATATTATCAAAATATATAAAAATTTGGTAATATAAAATGTAAAATAATGAGAAGATGTTGTTTAGAAAGTTATTAGGTTTTACTGAATTCTTTTTTTCATATTCTTCCAACACTCCCTAGAACTATTCGGTAAAGGACACCTAAATTCAGAGCCGAAGTGTCTTTTAGCGAGAGGTGAACTCTTACTAGAGATTCTATATAGTAGTAATTAAAAAATAAAAATACATTTTCAAAAAAGGCTTCTGTTTAAATGTATTATCTTCTCCCATTGAGCAATTAGATGTATCTGAGTGAAAATACAAGCGGCGGGGAAAGATCATCATGAATTTCGAACCTAATGTGACTTAATATGTAGCAACTGATTAGCGATTTTTATAAGTGTTTGCTATATTTTTACCTCTTCTCTAAATATGATGGTCCCTTGCCGCTTTTAAATTCACTCAGATACATATAATTGCTCAATAACAGATGATAAAATATTTTATTTTTTTCCTTTTTAGTGAATTTAAATAAAAATATTTTTGAATAATGTATTTTAATCTATTAATTATTTTTGTTTTTAGCCATGAAAATTTGCAAAACTCAGAATCAAAAGTTCACTGGGGATTAGGCCTTAAATAGAAGGGAGGCCTGCTCGCGGCGGATTGGTCAATTCTTTGTAAGAGGCGTAATATAAGACTTAAAAATAAATTTGGAAATTTGTTCATTCCTGGCCACTCCGAAAACTCAGAAGTCTGAAATTTGTAAACTTGCATTATTCATTGGACTGAGTGAGTGTTAAAAGTTTCATACTTCTATGTGATCTGGAAACGTATTAAAATTTAATTTAAAATTTTGAAAGTCAATTTGAAAATTTGTCCGTTCCTGGCCATTCTGACAACCGAGAAGTCTTAATGTTTCAACTACATTGTCATCGGTTCTGAAAAGTGTACCAAATTTCATATTCCTACGTGCTCTAGAAGTATACTAAAAATTGATTACAAAATTTGTGGACAGACGGACGGAAGGACAAACAGGAAAGCAAGTTAAAAAAGCTTTTAAAAATGCTCATTTTTGTAAGAGAGGAAACTGTCCATGTAGAGAGGTGTCTTCTTGCGGAAGTGTCTCTAATGGAGGTTCTACTGGATATGGCAAACGCTTCTTCTATGTCCTTATTTTTACATTTTCAGCCTTATAGAATATTTCATCAAAATTTTATTCATTTTCATTTTTATTTAAAATATTGTTCCCACTTGCACACTAGCGTCGATAAACGATACTATTTAAAACACCTTTCAGAGTTGAAGTAGAGTGGTTGAGAGTGTCACATTTTGAATAATTAAGCTATAATAGACTAGGGATTTATATACAAAGCAAATACTCGTAACGCGCCATCCATAATATATAAAATGAAAGGATTTAAAAGCACGAATTCATGGCAGTAAGGACAGTAAAAGTTTGCATGGTGTATAAAAGAAACATTCTTGCTTTTATATCCTTTCATTGTATATAGATGGCGCGTTATTGCTTTGTGTTAAAATATGCCTAACTGGCCTTGTCTTTATTGTTTGCTAAAGAGCATAGTTCGATGCAAATATTTGAATGTAATTCTACTGTCCTATAAGCTTATGTCCATAGTTTTCTTGAAAACCATTTCTGAGATTAGTTTTTTCAGTGCTGCGTATATAAGCAGAATCGTCCAATACAGTATTAGAGTTCTGAGAAGCGGTCTGGTGGGTTTAAATTGGCGAAACCGCTGGGAGGGTTCACCGCTGATGAGTCAAGCCCTCCCAATATACTTTTTCATCGCAGTAAGTGTGGTGTATTTAGGATTTAATGATCACACATTTATTTTACCTACTAATGATTTAATAGTCGTTATAGCAACTAATACATTCTATAATAATAATAATAATTACAATAACGAACGGAGAAATACGTCCAGGATAGCCTAGTGGACATGGCACCTGCCCGGTAAGCAGAAGGTTGTGGGTTCGATTCCCGCTCCTGGACACTTTAATTTTTCCGTTCGCCATTACTCTTCATATTTTTCACCCTTCCATACGTCATCCATTCATATATAGACCATCACTCTTCATATATTCAACCTTTTCATACGTCATCCAAAAGTTAGAAATATTAAATATTTCTCTTTGAAATCAAAAATGATTTTTCATAAATAAAAAAGAAACTTATGCGGTTAAACTGTTTGTATAGCTTTATAATTATACGCCGCAGTCATTTATAAGTAATAATAATTACCTATGCAAATTCTGCATTCAGGTCAATGGTCACAAATATTTAAATAATAAATATTATGAATACATATCAGCTCCTTCACACCTTCAAAAGCTAAATCTCTCGGGAGGTCTCCTGTCCCTCATAGGATACTGCCGCTGGGGCGTCCTATCCTGGTCCGACGCCGAAGCTGCGGAACCGGGCTCCTCTGGTGCAGAGATTCCTGAAGAGGAGGGAATGTTCTCTTTACTGGGAGAGACTGGAATCTCCACAGAACCATCCTCTGCACGGCTATCATTTCTTGGATAATTTATCAGTTGCTCCGGCAGAAATATCTCGGAAGCTGAACTAGGCGCGATGTAACTTTTCTTAATTGGCATACGTGGCGTCTCCATAATCTGCCGTCATTCAATTTAACAGTGTAAAAACACTTTCCAAGTCTACCTACAATTTTTCCCTCCTTCCATTTATTTGGACCCAGAAAATCTCTTACTAAGATATTCTCGTCCTCCTCAAAATCAGGGAAATATCCCTTTTTAAATCCTGGTTTGACTTCTAATTTTGGCTTCAATAGGTTCCACCTACTTTTAAGCATCCGCTTTAAAAAAGGACTGCTGGGGCTTCCCTAGTGCTCGAATGTGGTACTGTTCTATATGTGAACAGAAAATTTGCCAAACTCTTATTTAATTCTTCATTTCTCATATTCTTTAAGCTTCTTTTCAGAGTTTGTACAAAACGTTCTGCCAAACCATTGGTAGCTGGAAAATATGGAGCAGACCTCAAATGATAAACTCCATTTGATTTAAAAATATATTTCATTTCTTCCGAAACGAATTGAGGGCCGTTATCCGTGACCACTTGGTCAGGAATACCATAGCGCGAGAATAAGTCTCTCAGAACTCTGATAGTATTTCCCGCGGTCGTGGAATTCATTATAATAACTTCCGGCCACTTTGAATAACTGTCAATGACAATTAAGAACATTTTGTTCATGAATGGACCCGCGAAATCCAAGTGAACTCGATACCATGGTGTAGGAGTAGATTCCCACCTGTGAACACTTTCTTGCTTTAACGTATGGTTATTTATATTACACTCTCTGCAGACTCTAGTAATTTCCTCTATTTCACGATCTATTCCAGGCCACCAAATAAAATTTCGCGCCAGTGCTTTCATTTTTACAACACCTAGATGTCCTTGATGCAACTCAGTTTTAATTTTCGCTCTGAATATTCTTGGAATAACTACTCGTGTTCCCAAAAGTAGGATTCCTTGCTCTACAGTTAATTCTTCTCTTCGCAAATAAAACGAGAGCAAATCGGTATTTGATGGCATATCTTTCTAACCATACAATGTGTTGTGGTATACCATTTTCAAGATTGAGTCCTTGCAAGATTCTCGCCTAATGTGACTCGATGTGAGCGGCAATTATTCACATTGTTTAATCATCTTCCATTTCTTCATATTGTTTTAGTGGCAATCTAGAGAGTCCATCGGCATTGCCGTGGTCTCCAGTTTTCCTGCACTCAATTGTGAAGTTATATGAAGACAAGATCAATGCCCATCGCTGTAGTCGTGCAGACATGTTCGATGATATTTCCCGCTTGGGGTTTAGTATATGGTGCAAGGGTTTGTTATCAGTTATTAATTCGAATTTTCTCCCAAAAAGGTAATTGTTAAATTTCTTTAAAGCCCAAATTATACTTAAACATTCCTTATCAATCTGTGAATATTTCTTTTCAGCCTGAGATAAGGTCCTTGAGATAAAATATATGGGACGTTCATTTCCGTCGACATCAATTTGAGACAACACAGCACCGAGTCCGTAGCTGCTTGAGTCACACGACAGACGGATAGGCAATTTAGGGTCATAAGCAATCAATATTTGATCTAAAGAGATAATTTCTTTGATTTGCCTAAAGGCCTTTCGGCATTCTGTTGAAAAATGCCATTTTGTTCCCTTTTTTAGAAGAGCATATAAGGGCGATAAAACATCTGCAGCGTTTCTGATGAATTTATGATAATAGGTAATTAATCCCAAAAACGTTAGTAACTGGGTTACATTTAGTGGTTCTGGAGCATCCAAAACAGCCCTTATCTTATTATTTGTTTTATGCAAACCCATTTTATCGATCACATGACGGCAATATTCAAGACTTTCTTGGAAAAAATTGCATTTTTCCCTGTTAGCCTTGAGGCCATATTCATTTAATCTATTTAAGACTGCCTCCAAATTTCTAAGATGATCAGCCTCTGACTCTCAGGTAATTAGTATATCATCCAGATAGACAAGTGTTCCTGGTATGCCGGACAATATTTGTTCAATTATTCGCTGCCATATTGCTGGTGCAGAAGCAATACCGAAAGGAAGTCTATTATATCTATAGAGTCCTTAATGTGTATTTATTACAGCCATTTCTTTTGAATTTTCGTCCAATTCTAATTGTAAATATGCCTGGGACAAATCTATTTTACTAAAATTTATTCCTCTTCCGAGAATGGCAAAAATGTCCTCTATTTTTGGTAGTGGATATTGGTCAATTTTAAGGACAGGGTTTAGTGTTATTTTGAAATATCCGCAAATACAGACATGGCCATTCTTTTTCATTATAGGAACTATAGGCGTAGCTCAATCGCTTCTTTCTATTTTTGTAATTACTCCTTGGGCCTTTTTCAGATTTTCCAATTCTTTTTCAATGGCGTTTCTCATTACATAAGGAACATTTCTCGCCCTGAAAAATCTAGGATTAGCATCTTTTCTAAGAATTAGATGCGCCTTATGATCCTTAATTACACCTACATTTGAAGTGCCAAAAACCTCTGCAAATTTATTTACCAAAGAGGAACATGTTGTTTCTTGGACTAAATTTATGTCCGAGAATTTTAAAAATTTAGCAGGCAAGCACTTGATCCAAGTAGTGCCAAGCAATACAGGCCTATTTGCTTCAGTTATAATCAATGGAAGACTTTTGTTGGCCTCTGCTACGAACACTTCTCTTTTGCCAATATAATCAATCTTCGTATTTGAATATGATTTAAGATGTAAATTTATAGGAGATATTTTCTTATTCCACAATTTCTTATGTAAATTTATTGGCATTAACGTGTGACAACTACCTGTATCGAATTCAAACTGTATATTTTTGTTGTCCACATTTAACGTAATAAAACATTTTCCATTTTCACTTGCTTCAACCACATTTATTTTTTCAGTAGCTTTTGATCCATGCTGTATTTTTGCATATTTAGTTTTTCTATTTTTACAAGCCGGCTTTATATGTCCAAATTTTCCACATTCATGACATTTTGCATTTTTAAAAAAGCATTTATTTGATAGATGATTATGTCTACCACAATGAGAACATGCACTATTTAATTTTTTAACATCATGAACATTTGCATCTGCATAATCTACCTTTTTCATTGATAATAAATCTCGTTCTGCGGCTTCGTATGATAATGCAATTTCATAAATTTTGTTCAATGTTGCGTCATCGCCTTCTTGCAATAGGCGTTTCTGTAAATTTTCGGATCTAACGCCAACCACTAATTTATCTCGTAGCATTTCATTTAACATGCTTCCAAATTGATAAGGCTCTGCTAGACCCCTCAATGTTGCCATAAATTGAGATATAGTTTCATCTTCTTGATTTGACTTAAAAAAATTATATCTAGCTGGTATGACTCTAGGTGTAGGTGCGAGATGTCTATTTAAAAATGCGACTATTTCATCAAATTATTTTGTTTCCAGCCTTTCAGGCGCTACTAAATCTTCGGCCAATTTAAATAACTTCGGGCCTATCACCGACAGTAAAACTGGTACTTGTTTAGCTAACGAAGTATCATTAGCAGCAAAAGCAAAACGTAAACATTTCACGAAAATTTCAAAGTCTTGATATGGGGTGAAAACTGGAAATGGCACAATATTTGACATAATTAAATCTACTTTTTTATCCTCGTCGCCAGCTGTGGTGTATTTAGGATTTAATGATCACACATTTATTTTACCTACTAATGATTTAATAGTCGTTATAGCAACAAATACATTCTATAATAATAATAATAATTACCTATGCAAATTCTGCATTCAGGTCAATGGTCACAAATATTTAAATAATAAATATTATGAATACATATCAGTAAGGACAGTAGAAGTTTCTATCTACTTATATAATTGCCTTATTCTGTCTGTGTGAAGTTCACGGATAGATTTTGGTCATCAACGCGCGCATCATCGTTATGATCATTATCATTATCTAATGATAATTATTTATTATCTACTATATAATTGCCTTATTCTGTCTGTGTGAAGTTCACTGTGTGAAGTTCACGGATAGATTTTGGTCATCAACGCGCGCATCATCATTATGATCATTATCATTATCTAATGATAATAATAATAATTATTATTATTATCTACTTATATAATTGCCTTATTCTGTCTGTGTGAAGTTCACTGTGTGAAGTTCACGGATAGATTTTGGTCAGAATGGATAAAATAAAAAAAGTGTCAAGGGATGGGAATCGAACCCACGACCTTCCGCTTACCGGGAAGATGCCATGACCTCTAGGCTACCTAGGACAACGATATGTTATTTTAAATTATATATAAATTAAATATTAAAACTAAATATTAAATCGAAATATTTATAGACGCTCGCTCGATTTGAAGATTTATATCGTAACTAATCTGACTGTAAAGTTTGGAGCGGGACGTTTCACAAGAGTGTCATCCACGGCGCCAATTTATAATTGTAACGAACAGTGTTTGAATAAAACATTTAATCGGGTAAACCCGGGCGTTGCCCGGGTCATTCGTCTAGTCTACTTATATAATTGCCTTATTCTGTCTGTGTGAAGTTCACTGTGTAAAGTTCACGGATAGATTTTGGTCATCAACGCGCGCATCATCATTATGATCATTATCATTATCTAATGATAATAATAATAATAATTATTATTATTATCTACTCATATAATTGCCTTATTCTGTCTGTGTGAAGTTCACTGTGTGAAGTTCACGGATAGATTTTGGTCATCAACGCGCGCATCATCATTATGATCATTATCATTATCTAATGATAATTATTTATTATCTACTTATATAATTGCCTTATTCTGTCTGTGTGAAGTTCACTGTGTGCAGTTCACGGATAGATTTTGGTCATCAACGCGCGCATCATCATTATGATCATTATCATTATCTAATGATAATTATTTATTATCTACTTATATAATTGCCTTATTCTGTCTGTGTGAAGTTCACTGTGTGAAGTTCACGGATAGATTTTGGTCAACAACGCGCGCATCATCATTATGATCATTATCATTATCTAATGATAATTATCATTATTATTATCTACTTATATAATTGCCTTATTCTGTCTGTGTGAAGTTCACTGTGTGAAGTTCACGGATAGATTTTGGTCAGAATGGATAAAATAAAAAAAGTGTCAAGGGATGGGAATCGAACCCACGACCTTCCGCTTACCGGGCAGATGCCATGACCACTAGGCTACCTAGGACAACGATAGGTTATTTTAAATTTTATATAAATTAAATATTAAAACTATATATTCAAATTATTCTACTTAGCTCACGAACAGCGCCCTCTATCAAGGTTATAAATACGTTTATAATAGAAATCTTTTCAAAATTTTATTAATAATAGTTCGCTTACTAATTAGAATACTTGATCTAAATCGAAATATTTATAGACGCTCGCTCAATTTGAAGATTTATATCGTAACTAATCTGACTGTAAAGTTTGGAGCGGGACGTTTCACAAGAGTGACATCCACGGCGCCAATTTATAATTGTAACGAATAGTGTTTGAATAAAACATTTAATCGGGTAAACCCGGGCGTTGCCCGGGTCATTCGTCTAGTTGTGTATAAAAGAAACATTCGTGCTTTCAAATCCTTTCATTTATATGTTTCCTATGATATAAATCCTATTAGATGAGATATTTTTATTGATTAATACTTAAGTAAAAAAGGCCTAAAATTGTCAATATTTATCGATAGATGGCATTCTAAATATATAATTTACATTTACTCGTATAACCTTACTCGTTTAGTCCGCTTGCTTCCGCCAATCCAACCCGATTTAAATCAGAAAATTTAGGTTTCCAAAAAACGAATCAATTTAATGCATCCACCCTTTTATAACCCGATTATAAATCGTTAATAGGAAATTCATTTTGAAAAATAAAAATCTTTAAACTAATTTATCTTCTTTAATAACGTGAGTAGACAAGTGTTTTCTTAGCAAATATTTTGAGAGGAGATGGGGGAAATATGAAAATAAGTTGAAAAATGCCTCGCTTCGAAAATTAATAAATTATTTGGAAACTTAAATTGTGTGCGGAGTTTGTTTTATGAAAAAAATATAAATTAACACAACACATTATCTTATTATATAAATTATTAGAGAATACACGTATAGCGATGACTAGCTGTTCAAAATATATTATTTATCTTTGTAAGATCGAGAAAAATTGATAAATATTACAAATATCTAAAAATATATCTACATATGTATAAATTTTTATATATTGATATAATAATTTATTGTTGTGTGTATGTATTAATTGGAAATGTTAACGTTCGATCGCAATTGAATTTCAAATATATATATTTGTCGTATTATATTTGTTGTACATATACAATGTTGTACATATGAATGTTTTCTATAGAAACACCAAGCTTGATGTAACTACATGACGGCGTTCGATAAAATCTACCACCAGAAAAGAAGGGCTCGGCACCCAGTAAAGTCAAATAACAGGCCATTGGCATTATCCAAGAAGCTAAGAGCAGCGTTTGTACTCCATGTTAGGAGCGGCTGCACATGGCGTCTGTTCCTCATGTCAGAGGCGGCCATTTCTTTTGGAGCTAAGTCGGCCTGCCACTGAGTAGTGCTCCCAGTGTTAATGACAAAGGCAGACGCATTCTACTTTACCCAATCATGATGGTTGTCAAGATAAGAAAGAAGAAGAATAAGCTAAGACAGAGCATGAACATCGATCAGGCCAGTCCTTGATTGGACACGGACAAAAGGTCCACTCTCTCTGACGTCATTTATATATATATATATTTTTTAATATTTTGAGTCCAAATTAAAATCGTTTTTTAAAACCCCGTTTTTATTATCTATTAAAATTTGAGATCGTCTTTAACGTTAAAATAGACGTCAAAGCTAGACATTATCTTTTGACCGCTTCCACATACTAGCGGCCTATTGTCTGTGAAAAAGCCACAACACCAGCTTTAGCAAACTGAGAAGCACCCACCTGGAGACCATGGTTTCAAGCTATGGCTCTAGTCAATCCAGTGCGGGCTTTATTCCAAGAGATCCACACGGGATCGAATAGAATCTTCACAATCCGCCAAAGAGGTGTTTGGTTGGCAAAGTGGCTGGGCCAAATCTATGACCAAATTATAGATGGGAATTTTGTCGAGACGATATTGATCTATAAAAATAAAAGTCACCTCTCCCGGAAAAATATACGTTAAACCTAAACGCTATCTATATTGGCCTTATTCTCCTAGCATAACTTCCATCTATATTGAGACATTTCAATCTTATTTTTTCTTTGCACAAAGATGGCATATTGTATCCACCTCATTAAATTTTTTGATATGGTTTTCCTTAAAAAACGAATGTAGTATATTATGCTGTGCAATATAGAGTTTTACTAGAAATGGTAGATCGCTAAGAAAATATCTTTCAGTCAAAGATGAACTATGTAATTATTATAGTGGGGATAGAATTTCGCATTTTATATTTTAACCTGGCCATTTTGAATAGATTTCTATCTTGATTATTGATTGAATTTCTCTCTGGACCAGATTATATTATTGTAGTAAATTAATCAAGAAAAATGGTTGAATTGAGTATGTTGGCCAAACCTTCCGCCAACCCGAGATATAGGTATTTCATATTAAATAACTGAATATCCATTTTATATAGAAAAATACCAATTTATTCATGCACATAAATTGACTCCACACAAAACTAAGATGTATTATTTCTTAAGTAAACCCTTTCGTCAATATATTCTTGTATTATGTATTAATTGTAAAATATATAGTACAATAAATTGTGTTTGTGTTTTTCCATTGATTAACCGTGTCTGTGATACGTTGCTATTACTACAGGCATATATGGTCGTTGCCACTCAGTTATTCTCAATAAAAGAAGGCTGAAACCAGGTAACAATCGTATATTAAATCAAGTCTAGCGAGAAACGCCGCATACAACTCAATAAAATTCGATTAAAATGGAAATAATGATAATCCCATTGCTAATCAATCGAATGCTGATAATCATCGTCACAATAATATGGATGATCCATAAAATTATTCGCAGTCACTAGTTCAAGAGGCGATCCAAAAGTAGACTCAAGAAAAATCGAATGTCAGATCCAGAAATAACAACTATATAGACTTGAATATCGGCAGTGTGGCGAACCAGCATGACGGCCAACAAGTGGGAGCTCGCACTATGTTCTTCAGCGTCTCTTATCATATCAATTAACTACCACAACTAGCTATACAAAACAATGGTCCCTTCATTAAGAAATGTGATATAATATAGCGAATATTCTTTTGAGAGATACAGAGGAGCATAAATGAGGGAGGACTAATTGTATTTACAAAGGTATATGAGAAATATATATAACTAAAGATATATTTTTAAGTTATTGCAGAAATACAAAGAAAACAAACAAACCATATAAGCCTGGTTCTGTATCAGACGATTACCTCGTCAACAACCTTTCCGATAAATTGGCAGTTTCAGAGACAGCTGAAAACTGGGATTTGGAACGCTTTTAAAAGTAAACTTATATTTTTGGGGTATAACACTTCTAAAAATAATGTTACAACACCATATATATTTTTTCTAAGAGTATCCATATAACCGTTTCTATATAATAATATATATATTAAACAATTTTTTTTATTCTGAAAAAGGTAGTTCACAGTATATATTTTAACAGTAAAATTAGCTTTTTAAATCTTTTTTGATTTACTTTTGAATAGTTGCTTGGTTAAATAAAATTTAGTGTTTCCTTTAAAAAGATTTCGAAATAATTCTCAGTTCACGACCACTTCGTGAGACCAGTCACATTTTATACAATAAATCCACAACATATTGGTTCATTCGGAAACAGTCACTGCTTATCGATATCAACAACAATTAACGCAATTACGCCAAGAAATCGCAGTGAAACGATCAGAATGAGCATAACGAAATGAAAATTTGATACTGCTTCATAACATCGCAAGGCCACATATCGCACTATCGGTAAAAGACACCCTGAAATATTTCAAATGGGAAGTCTTACCTCACCCAACATACTCTCCAGACATCGCTCCATCTAATTATCATCTCTTCCGGTCGATGGCACATGGGCTGGCTGGCTGGTTGACCAACGCTTCCAGAATCGCGGGGAAGTTGAAAATGTTGTTGAGGTTGGAAGTTGTAACGATATAGAGATAAACTGGATTGCTAATTTCCACGGTTCAGTTTCAGTTCATTCTCGTTAGATTTTTATTTTTGGTTTATTTTTTACAAATGTAGATACAATTTAATTGATTTGTAAAGTTAGTTTTAAAACATAAATATATATATATGTATGACCCTTTTAAAAGAAACCACCACTATATATTAACACCCTATTTTTAAAACATCAAATTTTGATAATTTAAAATAAAGAAATTTCAATAAATATGCATACCTACGAAGTTTATTGTAATGTTGGGCAAAAAAGGTGGAAATATGGCTATTGGGTATGGATATATGCAACGTTCTTGTTACAAAATATTCGCCTATGCTTGAAATGGTGCTTGCAATGCTTAGGTTATAAACAATCATAGACTATTTCTAGAAACCTCCTCCTGGATTCTCCCAACGGAAAAATCTGCAAAACTATTCACATAGAAAGGTTACATTTTTCAAATGTAATCTGTGGAATTTAAGGTTTTTAATAATTCGCTATAATATTTTAACAATTAAATAAATTTTTTAAATTAAAGTTGAACGAGTTTATGGAAATGGATATATTTAAATAATGATTTGCCATTATTTTAATTTATTTATAAAAATTATATTCACAAAGTCAACTGGAACACTATAACAATTAAAATATGTATATTGATAAACATATATACCGGGCTTATATAAATATGTAGTGTGTGGCCTCTTCTCTAATTAGGAAAATCATTTTCAACTTATAATATATAAGACACACACCCATATTATAGAAATAATGAAAAACTGAAGTCATATGTGTTCGTAAACAGAGACTGCAATATAGCTGTTTCTTTTATTAGCCTATTTATTAAGGGGGTATTTTATTAGGCTTTTATTTAGCAGTATTTATGACCTTATTTAGAGAAAGGTTTTTACTATCTCGAGGTTCTATCTTATTATTTATTGCACTGACGTAGGGGTGGAATAGGAGGCTGTAAAAATGAATTAATCCAGATATTGAAACAATATACACATTTTCCTCAATTGTTTAATTAGAATTAGTTTATGAATCTATCATATCTCCATCTATTTTCACTCAAAAAGTTGTATAAACTCAAATTTAAAATATTTACATTATACAATTTTTGTAATCTTTCAATAGTGACATATGCATTGTCTTCGTTGCTCAAATATATCACATTAAACAATAGGGAAAAATATACATCTTTATTAGAAATTGATCAAGATGAGTTGTAAAAGTTTCATTTAATTTATAAAAGGTAATTTAAAAACTATTTGGAAACGTCCGATATTTAAGAAAAATATATAAAGGAATGGCCCATAAATTATTTTAAATTTTAAAATATCAAACTCCAGATATTCAGAAATTAATGACAACCCAAGACATAAAAGATCTGGACTCCGCTCAATCTTACTCGGATTTCCAGCCAGTTTGAAAGGTTTTATTTAAATTTCCGAGATATCTACGACAATTTGCACCATAGAGCTTTGAGGAAATATATAGTGCCTATACAACGGACACATAACCATGGAGTTTATAAGTTTAGACAAATATAGAAAGGTGTAGGTGAACCACAGCAAATTTTAATTAATTTAAAAACTGAATGTAGTCTTATGGCAAGCCATTTTTGTACCATTACGTTTTTTAGTTGAAAAAGGGCTTTTTCGCAATCTTGGGCAATTTCCTGTTAAATAAAAAAGAATCGAGATACCTAATCATTCTGTATTTGACACATGCTTGCATTAAATATATATAATGTCTTAATTTAAGTCGGAAAGTTACTAAGAGATATTTAAAAATTATATGATATAGCGCTTCTTCTGTTCATTAAAAAATATAAACTATTTATAAAGCGTTCTTTCATTTTTAAATATATAAACCAATTGAAGAGTCAGGTTCCTTGTTGGAAAATCCTTCCAGCGATTTCTCTAGTTCAATCTAATAATGTATGGTAAACTGACGAAACCGCTGGGGTGGTTCTCGACTAATTAGTAAGTACTAATAACGCTAGAAAATAGTTTTATTTGTATAATTTAGAAATAAATAAACGAAGACCTTATAGAGAGTGTTTGGTTAAAAATGTATGTTTTATTCTTATTTGTTATTAATTGTTAATTATTGTAGATATTGTTGTTAAATATTATTCATTGATGTTATTCTATTCTTTATTGTTAATTTATATAATTCATTGTTTTACATAATTAATTCTTTATTGTTTTATTTTAATCTGTATATATTTTCATTGATTCAGCAACAATGTGTTGTCTATATATTTTGTGTTTTGTTTAGTTTACTCATTAGTCTAGTTAAATCGAGCCATCAAGTCATGTTAGGCTAATCAAATTCATTCATGTAGCTTTTATTATAGAATCATTGAATCAGAAATTCCTTGTTCAATTACGTAGAGTTCCCTTATTCAAGTTAACAGAACTCATTCAAGAGGATCATCGCTATACCCCAGCTCATAGCATTTGACCTAGGTAGAACACGCGAACATATTTTGGTGCCCCGTGTGAGGAACTCTACAACGCGACAAGGAACTATTCAAGTAAAGGAATCTACGGCTCTGCAGAGAATCCACGGCTCGACAGGGAGGCTACCACTCTGCGGGGAAGCTACGATCAAAAAAGAAATCTATAAAGCTACATAGGAATCGACAAGTGCACCTGAAGTAAGCCAGCGGCCATTTCGAATTCAATTTCTGATAATTCCTTTAAAGGCCAAATCAACCCATCCCTTCTGAGTCGACCCAACCGCCATCTAAACAGCTTTTGAAAGTCTTAAGGTAGGATCCATACAATTTCTGTCTGTTTATTTTGTAATATTATTTTTTAATATGGAGGCAGAAATTGTTATTTTTGAAAAATTATTGGCTAAAATATATTTGTTAAAAAAAATGTAGAATATAAATTGTTGACCGGTGATTTGTATGTATTGAATCAGACTAAAGCAAATTTACATACTTTTTTTTAAAGTTTAATCTCGATAGTCAGGTCTTAAAATTAGCAAAATATAAAAGCTTTGATATTGCGGATAAATTAAAAATAACTTATAATGCAGGAAAAATAATTGATGGTATGCTGGTCAGCATTAATAGATTAATAGATGGTATTAAACAGGATAAATCGACTTCTGAAGAATTTTCGATAAAACTCCCTAAATTTCAGTTGCCAATTTTTAGTGGTAATTTTTCGGAATGGTTAGAATTTAAAGAAATATTTATAAAGGTAATAGACCAAAATAGGGCACTTGCAAATTCTCAGAAACTACAATATTTTGTTTCTGCCCTTAGGGGAGACGCTGCGAGATTGGTTAGGCCATTCAGCATCTCAGATGAA
The DNA here is from genome assembly GCA_030710605.1 of Cordylochernes scorpioides. Lineage (NCBI taxonomy): Eukaryota > Metazoa > Arthropoda > Arachnida > Pseudoscorpiones > Chernetidae > Cordylochernes > Cordylochernes scorpioides. The sequence goes on along the minus strand of CP092876.1, from coordinate 38,775,944 downwards.
AATTATCCCATAGCATGGCAAACATTGATACATATGTATGATAATAAAAAAAAATTGGCATTTAGAAAAATTCTGAAATTTTTTAATCTTAAATTTATTAAAGGCGACTCGGATAAGGCTCTTTATGAGTTTTTGGATATCTGCAATGAAGGTGTTCAAAATCTTAGTACATTGGGTTTGGAAAGAAACACTCTTGTGGATTTAATACTAATATAGTTATCCAGTCAAAACTTGATAATTCACTAAAAAGGACTGGGAGTTGCACATTGATGTGCAGGGTTATTCCTCTTATGATGAGTTGATAACATTCTTAGAAAAGTATGCACGGAGTCTTGCAAATATAAGATTAAGGGAAACCTCAAGGACCTCACCTAAACCGAATAAGGTTTATTCTCATACTACATCTGTATCCCGTCCAAATTCAAGTGCAGCTTGCACTCCCTGCATGTTATGCAAAAATTCACATTTGTTATCAAAATGTCAGTTATTCCAAAATAAGTCACTGCAAGAGAGATGGAGGTTTGTAAGGGATAACGGGTTATGTTATAATTGTCTTAGATCAAACAACTTGGTATATGCGTGTAAGTTGACTGCAGTTTGCGGAGTATGTAAACTGAGGCATCATACCTTGCTTCATGCATTTACTTCTGAATCACATGACTCTAATTCACTGCCTGGGGCTATACATGCAGTGGAGTCTAGTAATGCCACCAGAGTTGATTCATCAGTGAGATCTAATGTAAATTCTTCGGCTCGTCTTAATTCGGTGATTCAGACACATTCAATTAATCATTCTTGTTCTTCTAGTCAGATCTTGCTATAAACAGCTTTAATAAGGGTGAATGATTTATACGGTAATTCTTGTATGGCCAGGGCTTTAGTCGATACTGGATCTCAAAGGACTTTGATAACTGATTCACTAAGAAAAACGTTGAATCTTCCTGTGAATTATTCGGATGCCTCTATGTATGGCATCGGAGATAACTGCTTGGAAAAGCTGTTAGGAGAGGTGGATATCACTTTCTCTCCTCACTATTCAAACATGTTATTCACCGCTAAGGCCTTAATCTCAAATAAAATCAAATGTAATCTGCCAAACTTTGTAATGGAGGGGAATCGGTGGCCTCACCTGGTTGGCCTCAGGCTGGCGGATCCAACCTTTGACAAGCCCGCTCCCATTGATATAATCATTTGAGCTGATATTGCCCCAAGTTTGTATACAGGAAAAGTTAGGTTTCAAAACGAGAGGGGTCCAACAGCATATAATTCGAAGTTGGGTTGGCTTCTCTCGGGCAAAATCATGGCTCAACAATCAGATGGTTCATTGCATCATAGTGTTCTGACATTCTGTACTACCTCTATAGATAATCAACTCAGAAAGTTCTGGGAGTTGGACTTTATTCCGCCATGTACCCAACCTATCCTAACCAAAGAAGAAATAGATTGTGAACAACACTTTAAAACTAATGTTTTAAGGACTACAACTGGGAGGTTCAAGTAAGATAACCCTTTAGGGTTACTCCGAATTTCGGAAATTCGAAAAGAGTTCCTTTTAGGAGATTTCTTTCTCTTGAAAATAAGTTATTAAAGAGTGAGCAACTTTATAGTCGGTATAAACTTTTTATGAAGGAATATTCATCGCTAAATCATATGCAAATTATCTCAGCTGTAGATATTCCTAAATCCCCGTCCCAGGTCTATTATATGCCACATCATTGTGTGCTAAAAAAGGAGAGTACTATCACTAATCTCAGAGTAGTCTTTGATGCCTCAGCTTGCTCTGATGATAGTCCCTCTTTGAATAAAGCCTTACATATAGGTCCTAAATTACAAACAGGCATCTTTAACCTTCTATTGAGGTTTCGGACCTTTTTTGTTGCACTATCTGCAGATATATAGAGGATGTACAGGCAAATATTGATTCATCCTGATGATAGTGACTATCAGAAAATCTTGTGGTGTGATTCACCATCAGATGCTATTCAAGAATATAAGTTAACAACAATCACTTATGGAACAGCATGCGCTCCATATTTGGCCATTCGAACGTTGCATCAGTTGGCGGATGACGAAGCGATGAATTATCCTGTTGCTTCGGAAATTGTGAAGAGAGATTTTTATGTCGATGACCTTCTTACAGGAGCAGATACTGTGGAAGAGGCACAAGTTTTGATTCGACAGATCATTGCTTTGTTATCTGAAGGAGGTTTTCCCATTAGGAAATGGGTTTCTAACAGTCCAAAAATGCTTGACTTCCTACCTAAGGATCAAAAAGGCATTAATCAATCCTTTGATTTCAAGGATCTCCCGTCGGTTAAATTATTAGGCATTTTGTGGGATCCGAGCTTAGACTCATTTACCATCAGAGTGAAGCCCCCTGATATTCAGGTATATTCTAAACGGTCGCTTCTATCATCGATTGCGAGAATCTACGATCCTTTGGGCTAAATGGCTCCTTTGCTTATCATTTTTAAAATCATGCTGCAAAAACTCTAGGCCAAGGGATGCAACTGGGATGCGAGATTACCTAAGTGTATGCAATGGCAATGGACAGGCATTGAGGAAGATATTAATCAATTGAACAAAATTTCAATCCCGAGGTACATTCCTTTCCGAAATTCTATTCTCACTCTAGAATTACATGGATTTTGTGATTCTTCGAAAAAGGTCTATGCAGCTGTTATTTATGTAAAATCTTGTAAGCATGATGGATCAGTTAATATATCTTTAATTGCATCTAAAACAAAGGTTGCTCCAATCAAGGTCTTATCTTTGCCCCGCTTAGAACTGTGTTCAGCTTTGCTGTTAGCAAATTTACTTGTTACGGTGAAAGAGTCATTGAGCTTGCATTTTGATCAAAATTTCTTGTGGAGCGACTCCACCATTGCTCTTAATTGGATAAAATCAGAATCTAAAAGATGGAAGACTTTTGTTGCTAATAGGGTTTCAGCTATTCAGAGAAAGACACCACTTCATTCATGGTTGTATGTACCAGGTTCGAAAAACCCTAAAGACTTGGCTACAAGAGGACTAACTCCTGCACAATTGGTTGATAACCAGTTGTGGTGGCAGGGACCACATTGGTTGCAGGACCCATCGGTTGATTATTACATTGATTTGCCTCCCTCAGATGAACTCTCTGCGGAAACATTGATTGAGGAGAGGTCGACAATCTTGGTCTATCACTCTATAGTGGGACCTATGCCCGAATAACTTCTGAAATACTCATCTTGGATAAAAACAGTTGATATAATGGCATTTTGTTTGAGATTCATTTCAAATTGTAAATCAACTAATAAATCGTTAAATAAATTCCTATCAGCCTCAGAAATTCATAATGCAACGGTTAAAATCATCATAATAATTCAAAATCAAGAATTTACTCAGGATATTGGGTGGCTTCGAAATAAGGGCTCTGTGTCGGGGAAAAGCAATATCAGGTTTCTGAATCCTTTCCTTGATGCTGATGGAATTCTTAGAGTTGGAGGAAGACTTCAACATTCAAATCTCTCTTGACTATAATCAAAAACATCCAATAATCCTACCAAAAATACATCATTGTACAGATTTGATTATCAAACATTATCATAAGCAATCTCTAAATTCGGGTCTACAAACAACATTATCTATGGTTTCTCAGAAGTATTGGATTATTTATTGTAAAGCTGCAGTGAAGAGAGTTCTGAATCAGTGTATTACCTGTTTTAAGCATCGATCCAAGGTCGTGACTCAAATTATGGGTGAATTGCCACTTGAAAGGGTGGTGCCATCCCGGCCTTTCCAACGAGTCGGAGTAGATTTGGCGGGCCCTATCATTACTAAGCCAATGTTAAAAAGATCAAAAATACTGTTTAAAACTTATATTGTTTTATTCATTTGTTTCACCACCAAGGCAATACATCTTGAGGTGGTTTCTCATCTTACTGCAGAAGCAATTATAGCTACTCTTAGGAGATTTACCTCGAGACGCGGTTTGCCTTCAGATCTTTTCAGTGATAATGCTGCAATTTTCAAATTGGCCAATAGAGTTTTGTTGGATTTTTACAGGGAGTTAAATATTCAAATTTTCTTGCTCAAAGAGGGATTAGGTGGCATTTTATTCCTCCCTCCCCCCCCCCCCCCCCCCCCATTTTGGTGGACTTTGGGAGGCAGGTATTAAATCTGTTAAAAGTCATTTAATCAAAGTAACGAAGTCGGCCATTCTTAACTTTGAAGAATTTTACACATTGCTTACTCAGATAGAAGCAATATTGAATTAGAGACCACTTCTCCCCCTTGATTCCAACTTTGATTCTTATGAAGCACTAACTCCTTCACATTTTTTGATTGGCCTCTTCTAGCTATTCCAGATTAAATTGTGGAAAATTTAAGTCACATTTCCCGTTGGAAATGCATTCAATCAATGAAGAATAGTTTTTGGAAAAAATGGTCCCAAGACTATCTTAATCTGTTACAAGCGTGTCCAAGGTGTCATAAGACTCATCAAGATCTACAATCTGGACAACTTGTACTCATGAAACAGGACTCCACACCTCCTCATCATTGGCCTCTGACACGAATCATCAAGACCTATAAAGGACCAGACGAACACGTGCGAGTCATAGACCTTAAAACTCCAAAGAATGCCTTCAAGCGTCCCATCACCAAGATAGCTCCTCTGCCATTAAAGAAATGAATTTTATTCTTGTTGGACTTGGCTGTCCAACGGGTGGGGAGTATGTTTGGTTAAAAATATATGTTTTATTCTTATTTGTTATTAATTATTAATTATTGTAGAAATTGTTGTTAAATATTATTCATTGATATGTTATTCTATTCTTTATTGTTAATTTATATAATTAATTGTTTTACATAATTAATTCTTTGTATTTTCAAACTAAGATATCTTAACCAAGAATCAATAAGCGACCCTATTACTTAAGGGAAAAGAGTTTCCTTCAATATCCAGATGTAATAATGATTTTTTAAAAAAATATATTAGTTCAGATATGGTCTAATGACCTGCCTTGATATTTTGTCCAAAAAAGAAAGTAAAAACTGAAAGTCTTCAAGATTACTATAGAAAAACATCGGGTATCTGTTGAAACGCTGTGGTTGCCTCAAGTATTGAGTGTTCATAGAAACTAGAGATTGCCCCCAGTTCAACTCTATGAATGATAAAATTTGTCCTTATGGTTAGATTTAACGACATTTATCTTGAGAGTAGAAATATTCGCGGATATAAGAGAAGGTATGACTCATCTCTCCTATTTAACATAAGAATTGGAAAACGAACCACAAGGCGTGATTCGTTTCTTTATTTCGGACTATTTCGATTAATAGATCTTTAACCGGCCAATAAAAACTCAATCAAGATATTGGCCCGACAATGATTTATTGATTAAAAGCTTGCCAGTCCAATTTAAAGAAATGTTTCCCGTCCGAAGTCTATCATTATATTTTAATTATAATTTTTACTTTCAAATTTTAGCGGTTATTGATAATTTTTATATGAAAATGTCTGAATAGTCCTATATATAGATATTATTGGCGCACGCTAACCCGTTCATGTGAAAATATAGAAAAAAGGTCAGGTGTTGATATTTAAAACAAAATGGTATATCCTGACCGCTGACGGAAGAGCGCCATCTTGTAATAACAATAATTATATTTTTATTCTATAATACACAGTATAATAATATATATGTGTATGTACTCTCTTAGAGAGTCATCTTCCCTTTATATTTGCATCAGAACGGTGCATTAAAGGGAGAGATGCCTCACTAGTTATATGAAAATAATCCTCCCGCAACTTTATTTCGGGTATACATGTAGTAATATATTTCAATATAAACTAGATTTCATATCACCATAGTTATAAGTAGTGTAACAGCCCCTAAATGTAAATAAAATTAAACCACCAGCTTGGCCATCATGTAATAACAAACAAAGCAATAAAGTTTTATTGAGAGTCCGCCCCACCCAAACAGGGCGAGGTTCGAGGTCCAATTTCGCCAAAATTATTCATTTCCTCCCAGTAAACTTCCAATGGTTTTACGACCGCCGTCAGAGACAAACGGAATGGACAACATAATATCATCTCTGCCTCTCGTGCAGATCATATACTCTTGGACCTTGTCGCGTCTTCATAGCTGGCCTCTCTCCGAGTTCTAATAGATTGGAACTCAGGATGCAAGAGTTCGACATCACCGTAGTCTATAAGAGTGGGCGCGAAGATAAAGACGCCGACTGTTTATCAAATAACCCTGTGTCTGAGTGAGAAGATATCCCAAATATCGTATCTATCACGATATTAGTGCAGAACACAAAGTCGAGATCCCAATTTAATAATGATCATAGACAAAATCGAACAAACTGTACCTTTTAAAGGCTTCAAAGTTATGAACGGAGTGATTTATAAAAGAAACTACGAGCCAAATGGAAGGCAACAGCTTCTTGTACTTCCAAAGCAAATGTGGCTGGAAATTCTCAAAACCCTTCACGATACACCTACTGCTGGTCACTTGGGTTTTGCAAAAACTTATGATCGGGCACATGAAAGAGTATAAGATCATTCATCAGTATATAGCTCATTGCACAGAGTGCCAGCGCAGGAAGAATTTTACACAGCGACCGCCTAGACAACTTATGCCTATCCAACCGAATATTCCTTTCCGAAAAATAGGAATAAATTTATTAGAGATATTTCCCCTATTATGAATCAGATAAACAAATTTATCATTGTGTGCACTGACTATATGATTCTATTTGGAATTACAAAGGCGATTCCAGACGCAGGAGCCATGGATATTTATGGAAATTGCTAAATCATCACCGACCGTGGTACGAAATTTATGTCCCAAATCATTAAAGGAATAAATAATTTATGTGAAATGAGTCACCTCATAGTTACAGCCTATCATCCGCATATTAGCGGCTTAGAGATTCTACAAAACATTGACCGACATGTTGTCCATATACGTTAACGTGGAACAGAAAAACTGGGACAAAGTTTTACATTTTGTAACATTTGCTTATAACACCGCTAAGCAAGAAACTACAGGCTTTAGCTCCATCTTTCTAGTTCATGGCCGCGAGGCCGAACCACTTTGGATTCACTCCTTCTTCATCACGACAAAGATTGATTCTGGTGATTATGTATAAGCATCTTAATATCATTGCTGAAGAAACATATTATCCCATGTATTTGAAAATTTTCTTACTATTATTTTGCAGAAATCAAGGTTATATATACACTGGTCCGCAAAATTAAAGGAACAACATATTTTTTTCATTTATCTCAAATTTTATTGAACATTTATCAATGAAATTTTATACACAAATTTATTATCCATTATTGATTAGAATACCCGAAGTCAAATAATTCTAACACGTATTTTATGCAAATTAGCCGGTCAAACAATGATCTTCTTGCAGTCAGTGCATAAATATTTTGGATATTGTTGTTAATATGGGGTGTGATCGCCTTTTACTGATAGACAGGCTCTACATCGGTGTCCCATACTAAGAATTAGGGAGTTTATCAGCTCTTGTGGAATCAACGCTCACTCTTGTGTTAAGGCTGTTTCTAGCTCATGAGTGTTTCTAGGAGGGGATTGGAGGGATGAGATCCGCCGTCTTAGGTTGTCCCATACATGCTCAAGGGGATTTAGGTCTTGGGATCGAGCTGGCCAATTCATCCGAGCAATTGCATGGTTTTGGAGAAAAGTGTCGACCACACCAGCCCTATGTGGACGGGCATTATCATCCATTAGAAGTAAGTTTTCTCCCATTTCCAATGCTTGAGGCATCACATATGCTGCCAAGATCTCGTCCTGATACCTCTGTCCAGTCAGGATTCCTTGCCGAAAAATATGGAGTGCTGTGCGACCGCCCAAGAAGATTCCAGCCCAGACTATAAACCATTGGCTTCTCTAGGGATCCCTTTCAACCATATTTCGGGGATTATTTCTGGTTCCTACCTCTCTCCAGACAAACAACACGACGATAATAGCTGTTTAGAGAGAATTTGGACTCATCAGTGAACATTACACGTCTCCATTCATCTGGATTCCAGGCGACATGTTGTCTGCGCCAAAGTTCCCTTGCTCTCTTTTGAGGTGGTGTCAACGGCACACAAATTATGGGTCGTCGAGCATAGAGGCCCTTCATGTGAAGCATTCTGCGTATTGTATCAGTTGAAATGGGAGAAAACATTCTTCTAATGGATGATAATTCCCGTTCACATAGGGTTGATGTGGTCGACACTTTTCTCCAAAACCATGCAATTGCTCGGATGATTTGGCCAGCTCGATCTCCAGACCTAAATCCCATTGAACATGTATAGAACAATCTAGGACGACGGATCTCATCCCTCCAACCTCCTCCTAGAAACACTCATGAGCTAGAAACACACTTTTAAAAAAGAGTGGGCGTTGATTCCACAGGAGCTTATAAACTCCCTAATTCTTAGTATGGGTCACCGATGTAGAGCCTGTCTATCAGTTAAATGTGATCACACCCCATATTAACAACAATATCCAAGATATTTATGCACTGTCTGCAAGAAGATCATTGTTTGACCGGCTAATTTGCATAAAATACGTGTTTGAATTATTTGATTTCGGGTATTCTAATCAATAATGGAATAATAAATTTGTGTATAAAATTTCATTGATAAATGTTCAATAAAATTTGAGATAAATGGAAAAAATATGTTGTTCCTTTAATTTTGCGGACCAGTGTAGATATAAACCAAATATTTTATATATATTACTCTAGCAGAAGTAATGGTGACTTGTATGTTAGGGGAATCTATTTGTTATAATGAATCTGAATTTTCTGCAGGTAACTCAATTTTTTTGTTAATTCTATTTTAATCTTTGGATTATAGAAAGAAATTTTTAGAAGTATTCTTCAGTATTTTCGTGTGAATTTCTCATAATGTATTCTGATGTCTGACATATTGAAAATGTTGTCGATTTGGGAAGAAGGCTGATATATCATTGTGCGTTGTCTTTGTTCATTAATTTGGATGGATCTTCCGTTTCACCCATATATATGACATCACAATTTTAACATTCTATGGAAGAAAATACGAGCCATATGGAAGGCAACGGCTTCTCGTCATTCCAAAGCAAATGCGGCTGGAAATCCTCAAAAACCTTCACGATGCACCTACTGCTGGTCACTTGGGTTTTTCAAAAACTTATGATCGGGCACATGAAAGAGTATAAGATCATTCATCAGTATTTGCTGGTTTGATTTCCTTTGCCTATTTAATTTGGTAAGTGTGTGAAACAAGAGGATTCATCCAAATTCTAATTAACGAAAATGAAATGAGTTTACGAACAAAAATCTACTCTCAATGATATGTTAATATTCTTCTCAGCCTGGCCACGTTTTCAATATGTTAGACGTCAGATGCCATTATCAAATATATATATATCACACGAAAATCACAACGATTACATCTGAAAAATATATCCTTTCTATCCAAGAATTACAATGGCATTAACAATAGAATTGAGTAACCTGCAGTGTTCAGATTCATTAGAACAAATAGATTCCCCTAAAATACAAGTTGTACAAACCATTTCTACTTCTACTAAAGTAATATATAAAAAGTCCTATATATATTCATATAACCCCTAATTTCTATCACAAAATAAATGTTCAAAAATATAAATACATGGGACAATAAGCGTTTTGAAGGGCCTTTAGAGCTTTGATTTCGTTTTGAACGAACGCTCGTGTGCAGATGAACACTTGCTTTTAACAAACAGCTTGTAATGTGAGAAACCATTGAGGTTTTATCTCGAAAGCTCGCTTTTTTCTATAGAAAAATATATATAGATTGTTAATATTTTATTAATTTTTGAATAAAACTGTGTTTGTTAACAATTCTACTTAATGAATTCAATAATTATTATTATATAAATACAGATGTCTAAAATTTCGATATTTTATCTATATTGATCACATTCTGAAAATATGATTTTAAATTTAACTTCACACTAGAGAGAGAGAGAGTCTAAAACGCTCGATTCCACCATTTTTATTTTAAAGCCGAATTAAATCAGGAGATCCAGGTCCCGAAAAACAAGCGAATAAATGCAGCCATCCTTTTATAACCCGATTAAATCGGCTATATGGAAATTTTCATTTTGGAAAAGAAAGGAAATTGTTTAATCTAATTTATCTTCCTTTATAACGTGATTAGACGAGTGTTTTCCTAGCAAATATTTTTTAGAGGGGATGGGTGGATATATGAAGAAAGGACCTGAAGTGGAGAAAGAAAAGTTGAAAAACTCTCTTCAAAAATTAATAAATTAGTTGGAAAGTTGATTTGTGTCCAGAGTTTGTTTTATAAAATAAAAATATAAATTTTACAGCATTATATAATTATATAATTTATTAGAGAATACAATAGATACACCGTACACGTATAGCAATCACTACCTATTCAAAAGATTTTTTTGATTGTGTATATCCATGTAATATAGAGAAAAAATATATTCAAATATATCGCAGATATCGTACAAATAAATACACACACACATATAAATATTTTATTCAATCCAATATATATATATGCCTTTTTATTATCTACACATATACACGAGTTTTATGAATATATTTAAAATTTTTATATATACAACACTAGACAAATGACCCGGCTTCACCCGAGAATTTCCCCGAATGCAATTTCCTTCATACTGAAAGTACATCAATAATAAATAGTAGAAGTGCCATAGAATAGCAATACAGAAGTAACACACAAACCACAGGCAAAAAGTGTGTGTGATGGCAAAATTCGTATTATATTAGTGTTTAGGTATTTGATTTTATTATTTTTTTGCAATCCATTTAGTTGTTTCAAAATCAATATAGTTTAAATAGATAGCAGCTTTTCCATCCAACCCCCTCGGTAAGAATAAGAAAAATTGGTTGATAAAAAATTAATCCAAAAAACTTGCATCTAAATATTTTTCTGTAAAAAAATAAAAGAGCACATGGAAATTAGGCAAACATATGTGTTTGCTAATGACTGCGACTTCAAACGATTTTTTTTAAGAGATAAAAAAAAACAAATGCCAGAACAAAAATTAATAAAAAATACGAAAGCCATTATTTACATACAGTAACGCTAATATTGTAAAGATTTTTTTTTTCAAATTGCTTTGAGTGCACTTACCGTAACTTAGTAATATAAATTTCTCTCTCAATATTCAATACTTTTGTAAAAAAAAGTAACACTCGTATAAAAATATATTTAAAAAAAAGGTACGCAAGCAAGTTGAAAAAAAAAAACTGCAGAACGCTCATTGGTCGTTTAATTGGCCTGGTGTTGTTACTTCGCCTCGTATTTACTACTGCACGTAAAAAAGGTTCTTCAAAATGTAGCCGAAAAAATTTCCTCAGGTTTATAAAAGCGACATGCAGATTTTGATACCAATTGGTTCAGTGGTTTTTGAGTTAATCGCGAAAAAGACATTGACTTTTATATATAAGATAGTTTATTATATATATATAATATATATATAATATATTCAAAGAAGAGCAAAATCTTTTTTCAATCAAAAAGCTTTTCGAATAAATGAAGAACGTTTCTTGGCTCTTACCGTGTTTAATTAAACTTAAGCTAATAAGACCAAATCCAAATAAATAAATAGTGTGTGACATTTCGGTAACAGCGTTTTTATCATTTTCAGACAAAGGTGTTTATAATCTATAATCCAAAATGTCCTTATCACTTTAAGGTAAACGTTGATTTTTCGCGATCATTTTAAAATTAAAAAATAATAATTATTATATAGGGAATGATTTTCTCTCTGTTCAAAACTTGATACACCTAATGTCTATCTTAGTGGATCGAGACGAATTGGCTCCAAATTTTCAAAAATATATTTGTAAAGAAAGCGTTTAATTTTCTAAAATATCAAGTATTCCTAAAATAGGTTCATATGTATCAGATATATGCCACATATAAAAAATATATATTTCTCAATACTTATCATTATACAATTCCTCATTATATCTATATACGAGTATGTGTAGATAACAAACGTTCAATATGTTATAATTCCCAATTTCCAGTAATCTCTTTAAAAGAATAGTTTTTCAAAATATTCTCTATCTCCTAAATTCGATTTGAAATTGAATATTTTGGCACAGATATTACGTTTAGGATCTTATTTCCATATTTTCTAACTAGCGAGGCCCAAATAAAAATAATTTTCATTACATACGTGGAAGGTTGGAATAGGTTGTGAAAGTTGTGTTCAGACGGGATAAACTGGGTAAGACATCTTTCTATCTCCAATATTAGCAAACCCGACCAGTTATATCTTACAATCAGCGACCTAAACAATATTGGAAGGACCCAAAATATAGGTTTCACCCAATTTTCTGTGGATCGGTGGAATCTTTTAATGGATCTGTTAAAAAAAAAACTTTTTCACTAAATAATTCGAGGGATCGCTCTCTTTCTTTATCAAATAATTGCATAATAAACTTAATTTACACATTGTTGTAGATCACATGGAAACAACCCTTACATTGGTCAAAAATAAATTATATGATAAGAATTAGAAATATTTTAGAAAAATTAAAAGGATAATATAAAATATTAAAATGTATATTGTGAAGATCAAAGCTTTTGTAAAAATAGTAATGTAGTATGCTATATAAGGTACAAGAGTGAGATAGAGTTAGGGAAAGAAAAAAAAATAAAAGTATAGGATTTAAGCACAAATGCTTCTTTTATATACAATATAAACTTATTTTGTCCTTACTGCGATGAAAAAATATGTTGGGAGGGTTTGGCTCATCAGTGGTGAACCCTCCCAGCGCTTTGGCCAATTTAATCCACCAGACCGCTTCTTAGAGCTCTAATAATGGATTTGACCGTTTTGCTTATATACGCAGCACTGAAGGGTAGAATCTTAGAAATGGTTTTTAAAAACCTATGAACATAAGCTTATAGGACAGTAGAATTACATATAAATATTTGCATCGAGCAATGCTCTTCCGCAAACAATAAGGACAAGGCCAGCACTGCTCATAGGACTGTCCAAGCAAGTCGCAACAACTTCCTCCAAAGTATGCAAACTGCGATTTAATTTATACTGTTATCTTCCATGAATTTCCAAATATCCCTAGAGTACAACAAAAGTCAAGCTAACCTGGACAGTACGAACCCAATAAAACCACTTATATTGCTAAGAACACTGAAACACGACCTACAATTCTAGAAAATCAAAGCCAAAGGAGGCTAAGATTGCAGCAATCAAAGCTCTTCATTCTGACACTGAGGCCCGTGTGAGAGATTGTTGCAGGTAATTAAATCATACCTGCAAGGAACCGCCACCTAGCTTTGAAAATATTTTCTTGGAATTGCAAGAAAGATGAAATTTCACATTTCTAAGAAGATAATTCAATAGACATTGCGCTGCTCAGTGAAACTAACCTTAAACCTTCAATTGAGCTGAAAAAAGATTAGGAACTATCATATCATTATAGAACTGACCGAATCACAATATAATTTAGGGGAACAGCCATCGTTAAAAAATACTTTTTTTTTTTTTAATATAAAAAATCATTAAAAACAAAGTAGGCATATCCTGACCAGGAGCACATGTGCTTTTCAGAAGCCAGAGCGCCATCTGGTGGAACAGAAATCAACGTTGATTTCTGTTCCACCAGTTGGCGCTCTGCCTTCTGAAAAGCACATGTGCTCCTGGTCAGGATATGCCTACTTTGTTTTTAATATCAACACCTGACCCACTTATTATTTTTTTCTTTTGTTTTTTTTTTTCATTAAAAAATAATATTCTCATTTTTTTAATTGATCAAAAACGATGGAGAACTCCTCTTATAGATATCTACAATTTATAAGGAACCTGATGCGTTTAGAGGAAGATTTGAATCTAATGGCATAACCACGCATTAATCGCTGCAGGAGCCTGTAATTACAAGCTCTCTCTCTCTCTAGGGAACAAGAACTCCTAATAAAATTGGAAAATTACTACACAATATCTACAAGAGAGAAAACCTTGACATTATCGCAACCTTTTTCACCCTCGCACTTCAGTCCATTCGGTAATCCTTATTTTCTAGAGTTCGCTTTTTTTATAAACATATCCTGTATGCCGAAGGCCAGAACTACTGACGACTTATATTCTGACCATCTCCCTGAAATATTTCAATTGACTTTTACAAAGGATGAATTTACAACTAGACTCAGCCGAGTAACTAATTGGGTTCATTTTCAGCTATATCTGGTTTCTAAAACGCACCATAGACACTCCGTTCAATTTAAATGTATATATTCGTATATAAGGATTAAAACACACATGAATTACTTTCAATTAGAAATTTTACGAGATATTTTCAATAGTTTCAACATTTTTCAGAAAATCCACATTTGTTGGGGTTCAATTCAATTGTTAATACAGTAGTCTCCTATGAGCGACCACAAGAATAAGACAGCTACTTCTTATTGCTCCTGGAAGTGCTTGCTAATGAGGGGTCGGATTAGTCGAAAATATTTCGCTTTGGCCTCTCCTTAGATGTGTCGCTCATGGAAGATTACTGTAGCCATGATCTACAGTTCAGAAGAGTATTTTAAAATGTGGTGCAAAAGATGCCTCACGATATATTAAAAAAGAATGCTACATATAAATACGCAAATAATGAATCAATCAGTGTACCCTTTATTAAGAACTAGCCGAATGACCCGGGCAACGCCCGGGTTTTACCCTATTAAATGCTTTTATTCAAATACTATTCGTTACAATTATAAATTGACGCCGTGGATGTCATTCTTGTGAAACGTCCCGCTCCAAACTTTGTGTCTGAGAAGCGATATTTTTATAAAGAGATGATCTGGCTTTGTGTCTTCTGCTCGAATGAATGTTTTTCTGTTAGAATTTTGTTCCTGCATACTAAAAATGAACTGGCTTCACCCGTGGTCTCTGCTTTTTAGAATTTTTCCGGGTATAATTTTGTATCTGATAATCAAATATGATACAGCAATATTTTCATCATCATTTTCTGAATAAAAAACAACTACTTTTTTTCCCAGAACCTGTCAATTTATTTTTCTTGACTAAAAATCCTAAAAATATATTTTCCAGATTTTTCTCTATGTCCTGTTAAAACACGTTTTACATGTCCGTTTTACATTCTTAATTTTTAAGTAGATCTTAGTTTTCTTTTATGCTAATTCACTGCATATAAATATTGGTTCACTCTTTCTAATCACGCATTGTACCTGATGAAGGGCAGCTGATGCCCGAAAGCTTGTTGTGCGGAATAAAGAAACTTACCACGCTATTCACCTACTTCCAGTTTTAAACATGTGCATTAGGTCAGCTGATATTACCTCCCATCTTCACCGCTAGAGGCGCTGCTTGCGAGCGAAAGGGCAAATTTGCTACGCAATTTGCAAATAACTTGTATACATACTTGTATACTTGTATAATTTTCGAATTTTATGAAGATACAGTAGAACCTCCCTTTAGCGGACACCCCGCTAGAGGACATCTATCCACAAAGGACAGTTTTAATTTGCAAAATTACCATTTTTACAATTTAGTAACTCTTCGGTAAGAGGACATCTCTCCCTAAAGGACACTTTGGCTCTGCAATTAGGTGTCCTTTACAGGGAGGTAGTTCTACTGTATATGACCATAAATCTGTACATAGTCAGGAAAAGCACATATATTTTAATAATATAAATGAGAGTTTTAAAAATTGTGTAAAAAATAAAATGCATCGGCCGGGAATCGAACCCGGGGCGCCCTCGTGGCAAGCGAGCATTCTACCACTGAACCAAAAGCAAACGGTGACAAAATTGTTGATGACTCTGATACTTGTATATTTTATATTAGTGTATTTAAATACGTTATAAATAAATACGCATATCAAATGTGCACAATACATGAGTTATAAATAGTATCTAAATCACATTTGTGTGTGATTTAACAGGAACAACAAAAAATGAGTAAAATAGCCCATGCATGATGAATGCTTATCCCAATGCTAATATTTATCATGATGGTTATCATTATTATAATTTATATGATCCATAGGATTCTCTCTAGCCACCTACTCATGAGACGAGTGAAAAAGCTCAAGGAAAACCAAACGTCAATAATAAACTTGAATATCGAGACGAATGTCTGCCATTTAGAGTGAACTCGCGCAATGATATATTCCCCGCTTCACGACATATTAAATGAATGCTACATATAACTACGCAAATAATGAATCACTCAATGCAACCTTTATTAAGAATATTAGTCTTAAATAACGATGATTATTTTAAGATTTCCTAAGAAGGAGATGAAATGAGGGAGACCGAAATAAGGATTTGCAGAGTTATATGAGAAATATATAAACTCAGCTTTTTAAAGTTCCGAAGCCAACAAAACTGACAAAGTGTATACAATCCTAGATCTGTATCAGACGATTACCACGTCAACATTTTTTCGATAAAATGGCATTTCAGAGACAGTTGGAAAGCCGGGATTTGGGAAGGTTTTAAAAGTAAACTTATCAATTTTGAGGTTTAACACTTTTTGAGAAATAATGCCATCATTGCTATCCCAATGGGTGTGTGTGATTTTCTTTTAAATAAATAAAATCTTTATTTATAAATTTTGTGGGTATATTACATATAAAATATTTTAGTATTAAAAAATAAAGCTAAAATTAGTAATAAAGTGGTCTAATGAAATTTCATCATTTCAGTAAGGGCAGTAGAGAATTAATTTATTTTTTAAAAGAATCATACGCGTCAAAATAGTTCAAATTTCTTATAACAGATGGCGCGCTAATGCATCATATTAATAATGTAAATGTGATAAAACATTTTGATAATAGAATAATGAGAGAATAAAATATTTATTCACAATATATCAATAGAACATTTTATAAAATAAAAGAATAAAGAAAAAAGAGGATGATAAGTCGTTATAATTATTCTTTAATATATATAAATAAATATATGGGAAATATAATTCTCGGTAGATATGAGAGGATAACTAACATTTAATTACCCCATCAAGATATTCCATTATAAATGGTCGTTTAATAAAGGTAGATATGTAAAGGGATCACGTCATTTCTCAGAAGCTAACCTACTCAAATAAATTACAGTAGAATTAAGGTCCAAACGATCGTGAAATGAGCAGACGACGAGAAGTAATTAAATAATGTACATTCCTAAAGCTATCGTGGCAGCCATCTTGAAATAATTAAGACCAAGCAGCTAATTGATGCAAGCCTAGAATAATTAAAGGCGGCGATTACTTTCTCGACCAATATATTCCCGCCAAAAACAGAATAACTTTCAGACGATGATGTTAAAGAATCCTTCAAACAAATCCTTTGTAGTCGTTTGGTCTTTTATTTTTCTTTCTTCCACTTTATTTCCTGTTGTCCAATCAGCGTTCAGGGATTAATTATTTGTCAGGCGATTGTTCGATCGATGTGCTCGTTCTCTCTTGGGAACTTTTTTTTACTAATGATATTTGTCGTCTGTTCTTTTATTATATGGGCTGCGCGTGTGTTCTGTTTATTGATTGTTTGGCTCCCATCTATTGAAAATGAATTTGATTTATGTATTCTCACATTTTTATAATTATTTACTTTGCTTAATTAAAAAACTAATTTATATCTTTTATTTAGCTTCGTTTCACATACGGCAGTTCGATAGAGTATATAACTATTTATTTATTTGAATATAAATAATTTCTGTCCCTCTCTATAATTTGAATCGAAAATAATTAGATATTTTTATTCTTTATTGACAGATCTTTTGATAATTATTGCAAAACAACAAATCAAATTTTATATTCAATCAATTTCTCTACTATCCATACTGAAAATAAGAATTTTTACCTTACTATATTTCAATATTTAACAAATTTCTTCTATCATTTGAAACTTTATCAGCTAATATTTTACGAGGCAATTTCTTGGCCACATAAAAATGACACGGATTCAATAATGTTTATTTTTAAGACTTCACTTATTTCGAACGTTTTTAAAAGTCGATTTTAATATTAAAATAAATTTTAATTAAAAACCAAAATCGAAACATTTTAGAAGGAAGTTATTAATGTTGATATTTGAGAAGTCTGTATGCGTGTACGTTTTAATAAATTTGAACCTCTCCTTCGAAAAGGAAAGTTCCAGTAATTGGAAATACGAGAAAGTATAGAAGTAGGAAGAAATGGCTTCGAGAATATTTTTATTAATCATTGAATTTTTCAGAAGCCCAGTTTCTGTGCCGTTGAAATAAATTGATTTTATCTGACATAGCTTGTTTCACATCGTTTTTTATTTAGAAATATTTTTTTCTGAAATTTTCCACGTAGCAGGAGATTTGTTATAATATATTTTATCCAAACTGCTTCCAAACCTTCTCAGATATCAGTTTCGTTGAATTTGACTAAGTTCGCATCTAAATGCAAACTCTCTTTCGAAAATTTCTCAATTCCCAACTATATTTTCACCCTCTGCTATAAATGATATTTATTTGTAATTACACCGTAAAAAAGGTCTTAATTAAATATGGGAAATATTTTATAAAAAACTACATAGGCAATTAGAGAAATAGTCTGTGAACAATTATTCTGTTGTTTATTTGTTTATAATTGTTGTGTAGGTTAATATATATATATATATATACATACAATGTTGAAAATATTATTATTAATATATATATAAAATTATGATTATAAAGAAACATACAAGATAAACATGCAAGATTATTTCTAGAGAGCTGGGCATCTATAGAGGACAAAAATAGTATTAATAGAAGAATAGATATACCCCGATCATACCTACAGATAAAACAGAAACTGTAATTATGGAATATATGCAATAGTATTTTAATACTATAAAATTTAAGAAGTAATCATATTTTCATTGAACAGTTTGGCCACACCAATCTGGTTTATTCAAAACCTCGCCACTGGTGCATCGCGTGGATGTTTACAGGGTTAGAATCCCCGAGAAAAATAGGCGAATAGCTTCATCGAAATATTGGAAGTTATAATAAATATTTTGATCCGAAATGAGCGTTAATCATTCAAAAATATATATATATGTTTTATTGTTGCAAATGATCCTGTCGACGTATGGATAAACTGGCAGTCGTGTACATGAGGCGAGTGTTGATGTTCTTCCCACACGCGGACAACAGGAAGCAGAGGCAGGGCTAGATGTTAGCACCGAGAGTGATCGGAGACAGCCCACGGGACAGAGGTAGAGGCCATGAATAAACCCGGATTCCTAACACCGAAACATAGAGCGATTGAGATTGACTGATTTATTACAATATTCATATAAGATTATATGAGGTTAAATACAGATAAAATATAAAATGAATAAATATGATTAAATAAGGATAAATATAAATAATAAATGTAAAATATAAAATTGATAAATATACATATATATATAAAATATATACAAGGTCTTCATTGGTGGCGCCCACCGCGGGAAAGACTCCCCCGCCGATGGACTGCGAAAGTTCTTTACCACAGAGTGGGCAAGTCGATAAGATGGCTGGCGTTACCCATCTCAAGACCAAGATGGTACTTGTAGATGGTAGCCTTCGCCACACTAGTAAATTTCATTGCCTCGGAATGGTGACCGACGCCGAAGAGCGAGGCCTGCAGACCCAGGGGCAAGTCGCAGGTAACGAACACCTCCTGGAGCAGGGGTCGCACGACTCGGCAACTCTAATATCTATGGACCAGCGACCCGTCGCTGGACCCACAGGCGACATAGGTGGCACGCCTCGAGGCAGGATGGTCAGAATGGGGTATGGCGTGGAGGGCCAGCCGTAGGGCGACATCTACGTCGTGCTCCGAGAAGCAGTTCCGACGCAGGTCTGTCCAAGGGATGGTGCTGGGCACATCCACAGTGGGGGTCCACCGCGCAGCAAGTTCGGCAGCAGGATTCTCCTGGAGCCATGCCGAAAACAGTGCCCGGCGCGCCCTCTGGCTGGTGAATCGGGTAATGGGGGTCGCCGATCCCCGCAGGACGATGGTCTCTGCCTCGTACTCCGCATGATTGCTGGAGCAGGCGTTTTCCCGCAGCAGACGTTGGCAGAAGGCCCCCAGGTGCTGCGCATTCAGGAGCGTGGCCCGCGTTGAGCGCGCTAGGGCAGGAGCGCTATCGGATAAGTCCCTGACAGTCACCTGTAGCCAGCGCTCGGGAGCCAGCAGGTCTGGCGGTCGCAGGAATCTGTTGTCGCCTTGAAGGCACAGGGGCCTCAGGATGGCGGGATGCAGAACCCTGTGGTCCTGCTCAAGGACACTTGAGGCAGTGTCCCACAGGCTCAGCAATCTCTCCCTCATAGGCAAGAACCAGACGTCAGGAGCCGGCGGTGTCAGCCACGCCCGGCTGCGGTCCAGCCAAGAGTAGCCGTTGGCGGCGCCGCGAAGAGAGGCCTGGACCCCTTCAGGCAGGCAAGCCGAAGCTGGCCCGCGAAGTCAAGCAGGCCGACGCCACCATCGGAGACTGGGCGAGCCAGGATGCGCCCGGGGAGCCACGAGACTCGTCTCGTACCCCACACGAAGCGCACCAACCGCGCCTTCAACTGGCCGATGGTGGTTTCAGGCGGAAGGTAGCCGTGGAGGTGGTGCAGGATGGAAACCAGGACCAGGCTGTTGGCCGCGCGAGCACGTCCCACCAGTGACAGGCCGTGGGTGAAGAGTGACCACCTCGCGATGGCTCGCTCCAGCAGTCCCATCAGGTGTGAGGCCTGGGAGGCGACGGTGTTCCTGGTGGTGATAGTGCAGCCCAGGAAGGTCTGCGACTCGGACGTCCCTGAGATTCTCAGAGGACAATCCTTCCGGTGCATCCAGGAACCGTACCAGAGCCCGAAGCTCTTGCTGAAGTTGACAGCCACCCCGGAGGCCATGCGGAACTCTTCGAAGATCAGGGGCACGAGCTCAAACTGAGCGTCGTCCCTGATGAAGAGTACGATGTCGTCCGCATAGGCGACCACGTTGCCGCGGCCCAAGGTCCTCTCGAGGCGGCGTAGCAAAGGTCCAACTCCGATACTGAAGAGCGCGGCGCTGAGACGGCAGCCTTGCCGTTGAGAAGCGGGAAGGCCTTGGTGTATACATCTACGACCCGGATGGAGGCGTCTGCTTCCCCGTAGAGGACAGAAATCCACCCTAGGAAGGTAGATTGTAGGCCCAGCTTCTCCAGCAAGGCCGACTTCAGGTCCAAAGAGATGACAGCCAGCGGCGTGTCAGGTCTGGATGCCCCGACGGCTTCGTCAGACACTCTCGCGATATTCCAGGAGGATGACCCTCCTGAAATGGCATAGTCTGACATTGGAGCACCAGGTTCGGCAGATGACGTCGCAGGCGGGCCATGAGCACGCCGCTTAGGACCCTATAGTCGGTCGTTGGCAGGCTGATTGGCCGGAATGCCTGTAGACCCGGACCACCGTGCACCTTCTGCAGCAGGATGACCTTGCTGCGCCTTGAGGATTGAGGTAAGGCCCCGCGGAGTCGAGAAGCCTCGAACATTTGCCAAAGAACTTCAGCGAAGAATTCTTCAACGGCTTTGACAAACTCACAGGGTAGTCCGTCCCATCCCGAGGCACGGCCATTTGGCAGGCGGTGGTTGGCTGCCGCTATCTAGTCGCGGGAGATGTAAGCGAGAAAGAGCTGGTCCCACTCGTCGAACTCCAGGGGTGTGACTTCAGCTAGGAAGTCGGCGATGGCTTCTTCCGAGCTTGGAGCCTGACGAAGAGACTGCTTAAGCGCTGCAGAAGGAAACGCCTAAGCTGGCCCCCGGAGATGGCTTTGCCGTCGTCGTCGGTGAAGGTGGAGGGAGAGTGAAGTCTGGCTCGGAGGGAACGCTCGAAGTCCAAAAAGGAAGGATAGTCGGAGCGGGCAGTGTCGTCCTCCAGTCTCCGCCTCAGGAAGTGGCTTGCCTTCTCGATGTATCCACCGCCGGACTCGGTAGAGACAGGCGTGAATGACCGTATCTTCGCGACCAGATTTGCCTCGATCCTGGTATTGTTCCTATAACATCGGGGATGAGAGATTTTCCAGGTCTTCCAACATTTCATCAATGAACGTTTCCATTCGATCGAAGAACAGGTCTGACCGTAGCAGCTTGTCGATGCAGGGAAGTCTTGTAGGAGCTGTTTCTCCTACTTGGATCAGGACGGCACGGTGGTCCGAGTGGGCAGAGTCAATTGTTTGGTATTGGGTGACGCGGTCGCAGAAGCCTGATGGAAGTAGGATTCTGTTCAGACGACACGCGTCAACCCGGCTTCCGATCGTGGCAACCCTGGTGTGCTCTAGTGCAGCATTGAAGAAGGTGGTGACGTCGACTAGGTCGGCTTGGTCCAAGATCTCCGCGAGGGCTTCTGCTGAACCTAATGCCAGGTCCTTCGCCACTCCTCGGAGATGCTCAGGCCACCGAGAATTCACGCTCCTTCTTCAAGCGCTAAAGCTACGATGATCTGGAGCTGGCGGCAGCGCTCTTCAGGAGCATGAGAGACGTGGGCGTTGAGACACGTTATGGAGTAACCCTGGACGGTGAGGTTGATGACAGCCATCTTTCCAGGCCATAGGATCTGCCGCCGTTGAACAACGACGCCGGCCGTGAAGACGCAGGCGAGGCCTGATCCCACGATGGTCGTTGAAGGCACAACAACGGCCCTGTAGGCGTGGCAGAGGTCTCTTATTTCGTCCAGGGATATGACGTTGGTCTCCTGCAGGAAGCAGATGTCAATCTCATGCTCCTTGAGAAAACAGTAGAGCTGGATTCTCCGTCGAAGAGCGGCGATGCCGCGCGTGTTCAGGGTAGCAACTCGGAAGCTCATTTTGTCTGCCGAGCAGAAGTCCTGACACGTGACAACTTTTTATACAGGGTGCTGCTTGTGCCCCCTGTAAGAGCCATCAACGTGCTGACCAAGATGTCAATGGCCTTCTTCTGCTCGTTATTCGATTTGGCCCGAACCGTATTCATCTTGCCATTGTGGATAAAAGCCTGTAGGAGTTCACCTCTCTCCTAACCCAACGGCTCGACTTCTGTAAACGCTTCTGTCGCCTCTTCATTCTGTAAAAGAGTGTCCATTTGAATTTATGCCATATTACGCTTTTCCTGGGATGGAGGGGATCACTGATACGCAGATGGAGGAGGAAGAGATATCTAATACTCCTTTTTCTTATTCTCTTCGCTCAGAGGTGGCGGAGAGGCCTCAGAAGTATGGGGTGAAGAAGCTTTAGCGGCTGAGGGAGGAACTTGGGAAGAGAAGGGCTCCAAGCACTCGGGCGCTCAGAAAGCTGTTGTTCAGGGATGACTATCCTGAATTCCAGACCTCCGGGGGTAATCAGCTCTTTTATGGCCCATTTTGTGACAAAGTGAATATTGTATGCCATATGATACATAGATAGGAGCGACAATTCCCTTGGACCTCACCTCAAGACGAGATGGGATATGGGACAACTTCACGCCGTTGTGTAGTTTGATGAACGCCTCACTACATGCATCCATCCAGCAGGTATGAGGTTGTTAGGCAACCTCCAGCTCCATTAGTTTCTGGGTAATTGACACCACCTGCCCAAAGCATCTGAGCGCTGCTACCAGGTCTTCGTTCGTTACGAAAAACAGTACGTTACCGATCAGAATGCGCTCAGCCTTTTTTCTCAAGGGGAAGGCTCGGAGGGTGGTGTCATCAATGTCCAGCCCCTCTTCAATCAGCCTGTCTGAGAACTGCACGCTGGAGAGGCCGACCAGGATTTGCCCCTTCGTCTTTGTCAGCTGGTACACCGCGCCTTTACCCAGTTTTGCTTCCAGCGCCAGATAGTACTGGGCCTGGCTGAAATCCGGCCAAAATTCGAGGTATAAACATTAGTCTACCTTGCCGGCCGCCGACTTGGCTCTGAAGTTCGCCTGCTTCTGCCTTGAGTTGGTATATTCTTGTACTCTGCTGGGCTTGGCAGAAGGGGGTTATTTCCCACCATTTATGCTCGGGGCCGCTGTCTGGACACAGCCCCTATTGTTCTTCCGGCCCACAACTTCAGAGTCGGAAAATCTTTTCCGGCCTGCGCCGACCGCGGTGAAGCCGGTGATATCTTCCTCCAATGGGAGTTGTTTTTCCTGGTCAACGAACTCGGCTCAGTTGTTTGAAGGTTTGCCTGTTCCAGGCCCGGGTTGTTCTGTTTCCATATCAGATGCCGCAGTGGCCTGAAGGGTGCTGATCACATCAACAGTTGTAGATGGCAATTGGCTTACAGCCAATGCCATTATAGATTCTTGGGGTGGGGAATCCCCCATAAAATAGAAATTCTCTTCTATTTTCTTCGGAAGCGGTTGAGACATAGAGTGAGCCAGAGGCGGTCTGCCGATGGACCCACTGTAGCTCACACTGTGCTGTCCCTCTGCTAAAAACTGTCCCGCTGACAGGGGTCGTCTATATAAAGTCCTGGAGGGGGGCCCCAACCGGGCGTCGGCTATTTCCTCTCCTCTGGCTCGTAGCTAACCACTCTTGCGGTTTTTATTTTGACGCCACCATTTTGAGTTTAAATACAAATAGGGGTTTACAGGTTGTATTAATAAAGATATAGCATAAATACAAAATATGGGAATGGTAGAAAATAGGAGCAGTGTACATTTTAATAGAAGGGTATGATCCTATAAAGCATCGACTCTAAACAATTGGAAGATATGTGAAATATACTAAAAGTGGCATTATTATACAATTTAAAGTATACTATATATATTTTACATAAAAATATTATTTTATTTAGAATTATATTTAATAGAATTAAATATTCTGTCAAGTATATCACCAGATGTCGCGACTTCCCTTTATATAACCTATTGTTGTTGTTTCCCGATGGCCGGCTAAAACCTTTGTAATTTTGTAAATAATATTTTGTTTCCCTTGTTCTACTCGCCATAAGACAGGCAGTACCTTTCTCAAATTATGTTTATATATATTTTCTAATAAGCTAAATTAAAGCAATAATGATCTGAACTATTTTTATTATTATTGCTACGACTGCAATGTCACATGCTCATGGATTCCGGGATAAAGCAAATTATTAATAAATCTATATAAAATCCTTTAAAATCAAGCAGAAAATATTTTTTACAACAATATTCGACAGGATATTTACCTGTATGTTCAAACCAATTCAACCAGCCATCGTCATCTCCAGTTAACGCCAACCAACTACGGATATCTTCAATCATATCCAGCAGTTTCAAGCAGCCTTCTCCCTTCCAACTCCAGCCATCTCCGGAAATCAATTCTAGTCATAATCATTCTTTCCAAGGTACTTTGTATCTACTTTTACTTATTTACCTCGTTTTAACTTTTTAATTCTCATCCAAGATTTACAAAAGTTACAATCGCTTATTTGCTTAGTTATACCATTTTTGTCAAAAATCAATTTTAGCATTGCTGTTTTTTGCCTTTTAAATATAACCACACCTTTTAATCCTTTTAAACATTTTCTTTCTTTGTATAACTAGTTCTCTATCTCTCCTAAATATATTTCATTCCATATTATACCCTTTAAACATTTGCAATTAGGTTTAACCATTTTCATCATATCATTTTTATAATTTCGAATGTAAAACAGTCGGCGAAGAGAATACAACAACAAAATATTACCTATTTCTCACATCTTCAATATTTTATTTAACTGAGCTTGTACATTGTTAATCATATTTCCACTATATATTTTCAATAATGACCACAATACCCTATAGCTTCACATTTCCATCTTTTATTTAAAATTCCCTTCTGATCATTCTCTATTCTTACCATTATTTTATCATTTACATGTTAATTCCTTATTTACATATTTTTCTTTTTGAACATAATATTACCCTTTGCCTACAGTTTATTGCTTTTTCACAAATGCCTTTTTTCTTATAATCATCCAATGTTTCCACCTATCCTTTACTAATGTAATTATTTTTATATTGGTTTCAATGTTCTTCATATTTTAATTTTTATACTTTTGTAATACCCATTATATTTTTCTTCCTCATTAATATTATATGTGTTTTTTCTTGTCTATTTCCAATCTATTGGTTTACAACAAGCCAATATGATTATGGAAAACCACCTTTTTATTTCTCACTTTTGTAATAATCATGTATTTTATTTTCCTTCCTTATTTTTAATATTATATGTGTGTATCATTTTCTTGTCTTTCCAATCTATTGGTTCATATTAAGCCAATTCGATGATGGAACACCATTTTTTCTCTCTTTATCACATTTTCACTCTTTACCACTATTTTTGTTATCATTTATATGTATAACATTTTTGTAATTTCATATCTATTGATTAACAACAAACCAATATGATTATGGAATATAACATTTTTACTTTCACTCTCTACCAACAATATTTGTCAACATTCTCAATTTCATTTTTTATTTTTTGTAATTTCCAATCTGTTGGTTACCATCCAAAAACCAATATGATGTGGAATAATCACCTCACTTTATTTTTTTCATATACCATCACTTTTTTAAAACTATATTTTTTATCACTTTGTTCTAATAAATCCATATCATATTCTTCACAAAGTGGAAATGTTAAAAAATATTGTTTTATTTATAATTATATTTCATAGATTCAAATATTCTGTGGAGTCGACCGCCAGAGGTCGTGACTTCCCTTTATATACCCCGTTGTTGTTGTTTCCCGATGGCCAGCTCAAAACCTTTTGTAAATTATGTAAATAAGTTTTTCATTTTTTTATTCTTACCCCTTAAGCCAGGCAGTATTTTTATCAAATTGTTTTTTTTTATACGAGGGCCATCCAATAATTTTTTTTTCTGCGAACGAAACGTTGTAAAAATTAGTTAGTATAGATGAAATGGTCACTAGGATGCGTTGGAAGCTGGTGACCTTCAAAATCACGCTAACTCGTACGCGCAAGTCCGTAGCGCTTCAGTTTCCATGGAGCTACCACTGGTGAACGTGTCCACTTGCGAACTCCGTTCTGTAATTAGTTTTTTTCACGGCGAAAAATTAAACTGCGGTCAATATTAATCGCAATTCAGTGTCAGTGTATGGTGAAGAAGGTATAAGCATCCAAATGGTTCGCCGATGGCGTTCATGGTTCTTAGAAGGATGGCAAAACGTGCATGATGACGAGCGAAGCGGCAGCCCCGTTACTGCTACGGACAATGCAGCCGTTGCTGTTGTTCGGAATGTGGTGGAAGCAGATCGCCGCGTCACCATTGACGAAATAATAATTCGACTGCCTCCTGGAATCGAAATTAGACGCTCTTCGATTGGAACAATCATGTCAGATGTTTTGGATTTTCGCAAAGTCTGCGCAAGATGGGTCGCAAGATTGCTCTTGGAAAATCACAAGCAACAACGGATAGAGGCAGCCCGAGTTTTCCTGGAAATGCATCAAAGAGATGGAGATCAACTGTTTTCCCGTATTGTAACTGGAGATGAAAGCTGGGTGCATCATTCAACTCCAGAAACAAAACGACAAAGCATGGTGTGGAAGAAGCCTGAGGAAAGTGCACAAAAAAGGCGAAGGTCACAATCTCTGCAGGCAAAGTTATGGCTATGGAAAACTTCAAATGGGAAATTTTCACACATCCACCTCATTCTCCGGAACTTGCCCCAAGCGACTTCCATCTTTATCCAGCACTCAAGTGGCACCTTGGAGGCAAGCACTTTGCGAATAATGACGAAGTGCAGGCGGAGGCGAACCACTGGCTACTAAGACAGGACACGGCTTGGTACAACAGTGGTATCTAAATTTGCTACAACGGTACCAAAAATGTTTGAACAGAAATGGTGATTATTTAGAGAAGTAGTCTATGAGTTGTATAATGAAAATAAAATAACTGCATAATTGTAAATAATGTGGTTTATTTGTTAAAAAATAGGGAAACTTATTTATTGGATGCCCCTCGTATATTCCTTTATCTCAATTAAAGCAATTACTGATCAAAACTATTTTTATTATTATACTTTCAAGATTTTTGCCACGACTGAATTACCAATACCATTTAGTACTAAAAAGAACCAGCAAATAATTCCATAGCATAATCCTCAAGATAATCAGAATCATCAGAAAATCTTTTTATTCATAATATATATATATATATACAGGGTGATCCAAAAGTCTTGCACAAATTTAAATATTAATATCTCCGTGAATATTTGCGCTAGAGCAATGCGGTAAACACCATTGTGTTCAGGATGCAATGGATATTCAAGGGCAAATAATGAAAAATTCGAACTTTATTTTTGTTACAATTTTATTCGCTAGTTGGCGTTCTACCAGAATCAGAGATTCAGCGACCATATTTTTGATAAATTGAAAAATATAACTGATCGACAAGTATTTTTCATTTTTGAATACCAGGAAAGAACCCTAAAAATATCAAATGATAATTTGATAAAACATCATTTCGCCAAAATTAGTAAAAATTGGATGACGATTGTTGAATGCAATCCGAGATATATGTGGGTATGTGTGTTTAAAACAAGAAAAAAAAATATATAAATGGTCAGGTTTTGGTATTAAAAACAAATTTGGCATTTCCTGACCGTCCACATGACCATTTTAGATGGCAGAGCGGCAACTAAATATAAATAATAGATGTCACCACGATAACGAGGGCCAACAGCCCGAAACGAATACGTGGTTGACTTTTCTTGATTCATCAAGAAATTGGGTTGGCCAAATAATTTTGGAACAAACTAAATCAACGTTTAGTTGATATTTGTTCCACTGGATGGTGCTCTGCCATATAAAATTCTCATATGAGCGGTCAGGAAAGGCCAATTCTGTTTTTAATATATAAATATAATATTATCGTTCGGATTGGTTGGATTGGTTGTTTGGATTGGTTGTTGTAAGACCCTGTTGACTTACTTGAGGGGGTTGACGTGGGGTGATTGATGACAAAGCCGTTTTGGCTGAAATGGTAGGTTTTCTCACAGGGGAAATAACGAGAGGGACACAGAATGGGATTGAAAATAGGACCAGGCGATCAAGGGAGAGAAGGGTTTTTGACTAATGGGGTACTTGACTATGATATTCTAACATAGAAGTTACCTGAGCGAGAAGGGCTGAAGCGCGTCTTGCATCTTGTAGTGTCGAGCTCCCAACTGACTTACTTGAGTCCGATATTTACCTCGTTAACTCTCTATTGCTCTCATTGGTTGAAATCGTCTACGTGGTTACATTTGGTTGGCTGTTAGCTATTCCTGCTGGACTCTGATTGGATATTGGCGCCTCCATTGTCTTTTTCATGATTACCATCCTCCAGGAAGAAGAAGGTCTTTGAACTTAGTTTTTATTAGTTCCTGGGTAATAATCTTTACTTCCTGGATAATGAAATCCTGGTAATGGTTTCTCCCCAGTTCGCTAGACCTAGCTTTTATTAAAACCTTTTGGATCATACATTGCATATATTGTGGTGGGGTTACATCTTGGTATATACAAATTATGACATAAATATATATTATTATTATTATTTTAATACTGGGACATTATATATATTTTAGAAAAAATATGTGCATTCAAATTATTCTTTTTCTAGCATATAGCTGCCGAATATAGTTTTCTTCGTTTCATGTAATATTCCTTCCTTTGAAGAATAAAAGATTTTAATAGGAGCCTATGGGTGTCTTCTACCTTCTCCAATTTCCTACACTATTATGTCTAAATAAATTCGACAGAATTTATAGAACTATATATATTATGAAGCAATAACTAGTTTTCTTTAAAAACTTTTAAGCCTAACTATGTATTTATAAAACGAAGATTTCAGGGTTTCGAGTTCCAATTGCAATCCTATCAGGAGGATATCAATTCTCACAGACACCTCTCTCATTTCGACACCAAGTCGGCTTAGAATCCTCTATTTTAAAGCTCTATTTTTATTTTATAAACGGATCGTGTTCAATACAGAAATGTATATTTTAAAATAAATAATTATAAAATAGGATTTTAATTGCTCTTTTTAACTTTATGCTTTAACATTATTAGTTTCACGACCAGACGACTGTGTCATTATCTCTTAGATACCAGCTTTGGTATCAATGTATCAATCCGCACTGTGAGAAGTCCATGTCCCGGCAGTTGTTTACCAATTATAGACACGTACAAGGTGGGCGATGGGTTTATGGCGTGCGGCATGTTTTAATTCTTGTTGTCACAGCTCCATGGTAACTGAATGAAGTTACGTAAGCTAGGTAGTTCTTCGCTCTATACTTGATACTATAGATTTAGAGATATTAAGTAAAATATAAACTCTATTAAGATGTATTCTTGATATAAGTATCATTAAAGAAAGACCTTTGCTAATGTGTCCTGTAAATTTTATCGTGATTGTGTGTATAAACATATTTATAAACTTTATTTGAAAGATTTTATTTAACTACTCTTTCCTTATAACAATTTTTATATTCCTATGTGAAGTGGACATTGTTCCCCCGCAGACCGTCGCTACCTATTAATGAGTACGTGTAGTGAGCGAGCGTTGATTTCCGTCTGTGGTAAAAGGACTAAACAATTCAGAACACTGAAATATTTAGACAAATACTTGTGTGTGCGATAACCAAGTGAAAAATATTGGCAAATTCAAAGGCTTCAGGTGCGATTCCAGGAGAAACTCACAAATGAAAAAAAAGTGATAAAGCTGCTTCAAAGATGCCAAACATCAATGACCCTCGTTCAGGCAGACCAACATCAAGCAAAGGGAATTGCCGATTTTGTTAAAGAAGATCCGTCGGTTACAATTGCATAAATGAGCTTTGTGCATCTGATGAAATTAGAAATGCAGATATAGTAATGATACAAGAACCTTATATAATCAAAGAGGAGGTAATATTTCCAGGACCTTGTACAAAATATCAATTGATGAACAGTCCCAATATAAATACGGCAATAATTGTAAGAAATAGCAGCTTAAAAATTCAATTAAGTACAGAATTCACTAACTCATTTGCTACAACTATAACCATACAAACAAAAGATAAGAAAATATATCTTTCCAACATTTATATACATCCGAATTCAATGAAAAGTGAGCACGAGGAATTTATGAAGAAGTTAATTAATACAAATTTACATATACCGGTGATAATTTGCGGCGATTTCAATGCCAGAGCTCCGTTATGGTACGATATCAGGAAAAATTATAATGGACATAGACTGATCCCTATCATAGATGAAATAAACTTAATTATCCATAATAATAAAACTTTCACGTGTCGTGATGCAAGTGTGATTGATCTCACACTAACAAATAAACAGGCAATTGCGGCGATCAGAAATTGGAAGACGCAGCAGATATCGCAAATTTCAGATCATGTAGCTATATCTTTTGAAATATATACAAACGAACAATTTAGTTCAGAAAAATATTATTCCACTTGGAAATTTAATGAGAAAAATGCGAACTGGTTAAGTTTTAGTCAGAGAATTAACAGTACTGAACGAGAAAAAATTGAAAACTTACTAGACATAGTGGATACACCAGAAATGATTGATCAAACGGAAAAAAAAACTTACGAACATACTGATTGAGGCAGCACATAATTCACTTAAAGTAAATAATAATTTGACAACCAA
Source organism: Cordylochernes scorpioides (assembly GCA_030710605.1). Lineage (NCBI taxonomy): Eukaryota > Metazoa > Arthropoda > Arachnida > Pseudoscorpiones > Chernetidae > Cordylochernes > Cordylochernes scorpioides. The sequence goes on along the minus strand of CP092876.1, from coordinate 38,744,328 downwards.
AAATAATATTAGTAATAAGTGGTGGAATACGAATTTACAGCTTCTAAAGGATCACTGTCATTATCTTAGAAACTGTTACTATAGAAACAAAAATTGCCCTAATCATATTAAACAATACTATAAAAGCATACGAAATAAATATTTACGGGAAATAGAAAAAGCTAGAAAAGCATCATGGAGAATTTTTCTGGAGGAAAACAAGTCGAACAACCCTTATGGAAACTTATATAAGGTGTACAAAAACATCAAAAGTGGATCTAAGCGGAAGAGAAATATGCAAATTTTGGAGGGTAATACTGATATGGAATGTTTGCAGAAGGGTGAGGAATTATTGAATAAATTATTTCCAGATGATAAATGTGAAGAAGATACAAACATCCATAAAAGTATAAGAAATTATAATTTAAAACTACTCAATAAAGAAAAACAGATGGTTATGATTACTGAAGTTAACGACTTAATTGACAAACTAAATCCAAAGAAATCTCCCGGAATAGACAACATCTCTAACAACATGATAAGGCACACTAAACAATTTATAGCTCCTATACTGGTGAAACTATTTCAAAAATGTTTAGACCTACAATACTATCCTGCTGAATGGAAAAGGGCAGAGGCAATAATTATTCCGAAACCTGGAAAAACTGATTTTAATAACTTTAAAAATTATAGACCATTATGTCTTAATTCCAACATTTCTAAAATATTTGAAAAAATAATTAATAACAGAATAATAAAATATTATGAAGATTTTAATTTACTAAGTGATCGACAACATGGCTTTAGAAGATCGAAATCTACTATTACTGCACTAACTGAAATAATAAAAATTGCGTTAGAACATAAAACAAGAGAATATGCAGCAATAATTGCAGTGGATATTAGTGCAGCGTTTGATAATGCATGGTGGTCGGCCTTGATGAAAAGACTAGATGAAGATGGTGTGCAGGCTTCAATGATAAAACTTCTACAATCATACTTTGATAATAGAAGAATAAGATTTAGATATTCCTCAACTGAAATTAATAAGAAATTAAGTAAAGGATGTCCACAGGGAGGACCACTGTCTCCCACATTATGGAATATTCTTATTAATGAGATACTGAATAACAATCTGGATGATAATTGTGAAACAATAGGATATGCAGATGATATTACGTTAATATGTTGGAATAAAACTCCTGAACAACTAAGAAAGACAATAGATAATGTATCAAGAAAAATCAATAAGTGGTGTGAAAGTCGTAAATTAAAATTGTCAGATGAAAAAACAAAAATATTATATTTATATAAATGCAATAACGATATAATAGTCTCAGGTAGCAAGTTAATTAAACCGGTTGAAGAACTTAAGATCCTAGGAGTGACTATTAAAAATCACCGAGTCAGAAGCAAACTGGACTTTACGCCTCACGTTAATGAAATGATCATAAAAGTAACTAGAGCTAGTGGATACCTATTTGGCCTGACAAAGAAAGCATGGGGTCTAGACTTTAGACGAAGACTGATATTGTATAAGACATTATATCGAAGTACAATTACTTATGGTTATCCAATATGGTATCCATTCATAAACAAAAAGTCTAAGGACAAACTAAATTCTCTTCAATATAATATATTAAAACATTGTATACAGGCCTACGGTACAACATCATGGGATTCTACACATATACTTGCACAAGCCCCCAAATTTACTGATTTTATTGAATCTAACATGTTGAAAACCGAAATAAATTACAACCGATTTGACTCTTCAAGTAGGAATATAATCTCTAATTATATAAGGGGAAAATTGCAGAAATACTATGAGGAGACTAATACCATTTTCAAGTCCTTCTTCACTGATTCCCAAATACCCAAATATGTCAAGCCAAATTTTTACAATGTCCAATTTTTTACTGGACACGGTAACTTTAGATCATATTTGTACAAAGTCAGAAAGACGGATTCGCCTAAATGCTTATGTGGTGCAGAAGAAGAAAATCCTGTACATATTCTAACGGACTGTCGACTTGTAGAGGACTTGAGAGTCAAAAATCAAATAAATATAAACTGTCTAAATCAAATAGTTAATAATAGATTTATGTATATAAATTTTAATAGATTTTGTAGAATGTTTTTTAGTAATAGATAGCCTGGGCTGTAATAACTGATATATAGTTATATGCTGTAAATAGCTCTAAATTTCTGTTCTTATCTGTGATGTTCACTAATACTCATTATAAGGTAATTAAATCGTTAACTAACTGACAAATATGTTAATAATTTCTATTATAATAACTAAAATCATATTAATAATTACTGTAAATAAGCTCCCAAACTTGTGTATGCATGCAAATATCCTAGACGGATATCGCGTGCTTTGTAAATGATAATAAATAAAAATAAATTCGAAAATTAGCGGGCGAGATAAGGGGTAAAATTGATTCCATACTCTCAAATATGACCGAGGATTTGGGCATGAAGAGACTGCCCTCGAAATCTGTGCCAAATGTTGCAGAAACGACGCTGTTGTTGATGTTGTCGTGTCCAAAGAAAATTTCATTGGAAAATGGGTGCCGTTGCCACGCTACTCACCTTGGAAACGAACCAGAATTTGGTCGAATATTCCAAGGGTCCAGGGGGGACCGCAGGGAGGTGTGGTCGTATAGAAGATGCTGGACAATACAAACAATAGCTCCAACTTTCTATACACCGCGATCACATTAGTTATGGGTACGGCTTGGAAACCCCCCAAGACGCACTCTTCATGGTATAAAATTCTTATATCCTTGAGGTAAAAATAAATGTTAAAGTAATGTTGCTGGAATACTTCGACTTCTGTGGGATGATGTTTCATGAAGAGATAATTAACACAAACCAGACCATCACAAAGGAATCCTATCAAGAGGCCCTTTGTTGCCTCCATGATGCTATGCGGTTCTAACAACCGTATCTATGCTAAGCAAAATCTTAGCAAATCCTTCGTGATAACTCCTTGCCCATCTAGCGCATCTGGCTCGAAACCCTTTCACTAATGACAACTTTCTTGAGGTTCATTAAGCTTCCTAATTCTCTGACATTGTTTTTATTTTATGACATATGGCCATTTCACAAAGTGAAGTTTACCTTAGAGAAACTCGAATGGAGTAAATAGAAGACATTATAAGGAATACTATAGCCCGGCTGTTACAAAAGATGCATTCCAGGAGTAGTTCCAACAATGGCACACAGGAGCGCTGAGAGAAATGGTGAATTACCAAGATAAGAATTTTGAAGAGAATTAGGGTTCTGTATCTTAAAATTGATATTTATGCAGAACAGAATTTAGATATTTAATGACAAAGCAATTATTCATATGCATATGAAAGCACTTTTCTCATTCAAGAATGCATAAATTTTGTTTCTGCGCAGCACGCACGGATTCTGATAAGAGAATTTCGCAAATAAGCGCTTCAACATTCTCAGAGAGAAATAAAACAAACATTATATCATTTACAAAATTATTTTTTTAAATGGAATTTATAACTTTTGTGTGCACATTATAATATCAAGAAGGGCTAAATGATTTTCTCTGTCAACGAACTTTATAAACTGGAAGTGCATTTATCTTTGCTCAGATAGAAAAAAAAAGAGTTCATTAAATTTGAACTTACCTTTTTGGTACCTACGTCGTGGATTTGGAGAGTGACCTATTATATTGGTACGTACATATCAACACGTGTCATATTTTATATTGCCATGTACATTGCTACAATGATAAGTGCGTTATTAATTAAGTAGAAGTATTATTATACTGATAGATGAGCTCTCAAGTTGTGATGTGTTTGCGCTTTTATATTGGTATTTTTGTTATTATATTTGTATTAATGATATTATATTGGTATTTATGTTATTATATTGGTATGTGCGTTATTATATTTGTATTTATGCTATTATATTAGTATTTATCTTATTACATTTGTACGTGTGCAATTATATTGGTATGTGCCTTATTATATTGATTTTTAAGTTATTATATTGGTATTTATGTTATTGTAGTGGTATTTATGCTATTATATTATTGGTATCTATGTTATTACATTTGTACGTGGGCAATTATATTGGTATGGAGTTATTATATTAGTATTTATGCTATTGCATTGGTTTTTATGTTATTTTATTTGTACGTGGGCATTTATATTGGTATGTGCGTTATAATATTGGTATGCCCGCTATTGTATTAGTATTTATATTATCACATTGGTACGTGGGCAATTATATTGGTATGTGCGTTATAATATTGGTATACCCGATATTGTATTGGTATTTATGTTATTACATTGGTACGTGGGCAATTATATTGGTATGTGCGTTATAATATTGGTAACCCGCTATTGTATTGGTATTTATGTTATTACATTGGTACGTGGGCAATTATATTGGTATGCCCGCTATAGTATTGGTATTTATGTTAATGTATTTGTACGTGGGCAATTATATTGGTGTGCGCGTTATAATATTTGTATACCCGCTATTGTATTAGTATTTATGTTATTACATTGGTACGTGAGCAATTATATTGGTATATGCGTTAAAATATTGGTATGCCCTCTATTGTATTGGTATTTATGTTATTACATTGGTACGTGGGCGATTATATTGGTATGTGCGTTATAATATTGGGATGCCCTCTATTGTATTGGTATTTATGTTATAACATTGGTACGTGGGCGATTATATTGGTATGTGCGTTATAATATTGGTATGCCCTCTATTGTATTGGTATTTATGTTATTACATTGGTACGTGGGCATTTATATTGGTATGTGCGTTATAATATTGGTATGCCAGCTATAGTATTGGTATTTATGCTATTACATTGATACTTAGGCAATTATATTGGTATGTGCGTTATAATATTTGCATACCCGCAATTCTATTGGTATTTATGTTATTACATTGGTACGTGGGCAATTGGTATGTGCGTTATAATATTGGTATACCCGCTATAGTATTGGTATTTATGTTTTTACATTGGTACGTGGGCAATTATATTGGTATGTGCGTTATAATATTGGTATGCCCGCTGTTGTTTTAGTATTTATGTTATTACATTGGTACGTGAGCATTTATATTGGTATGTGCGTTATAATATTGGTATGCCCGCTATTGTAATAGTATTTATGTTATTACATTGGTACGTGGGCAATTATATTGGTATGTGCGTTATAATATTGGTATACCCGCTATAGTATTGGTATTTATGTTATTACATTGGTACGTGGGCAATTATATTGGTATGTGCGTTATAATATTGGTATGCCCGCTGTTGTTTTAGTATTTATGTTATTACAATGGTACGTGGGACTTTATATTGGTATGTGCGTTATAATAGTGGTATGCCCGCTATTGTAATGGTATTTATGTTATTACATTGGTACGTGGGCAATTATATTGGTATGTGCGTTATAATATTGGCATACCCGCTATTGTATTGGTATTCATGTTATTACATTGGTATGTGGGCAATTATATTGGTATGCCCGCTATAGTATTGGTATTTATGTTATTACATTGGTACGTGAGCAATTATATTGGTATGCGCGTTATAATATTGGTATACCCGCTATAGTATTGGTATTTATGTTATTACATTGGTACGTGGGCAATTATATTGGTATGTTCGTTATAATATTGGTATGCTCGCTATTGTATTGGTATTTATGTTATTACATTGGTATGTGAGCAATTATATTGGTATGTGCGTTATAATATTGGTATGCCCGCTATTGTATTAGTATTTATGTTATCACATTGGTACGTGGGCAATTATATTGGTATGTGCGTTATAATATTAGTATACCCGATATTGTATTGGTATTTATGTTATTACATTGGTACGTGGGCAATTATATTGGTATGTGCGTTATAATATTGGTAAGCCGCTATTGTATTGGTATTTATGTTATTACATTGGTACGTGGGCAATTATATTGGTATGCCCGCTATAGTATTGGTATTTATGTTAATGTATTTGTACGTGGGCAATTATATTGGTATGCGCGTTATAATATTGGTATACACGCTATTGTATTAGTATTTATGTTATTACATTGGTACGTGGGCAATTATATTGGTATGTGCGTTATAATATTGGCATACCCGCTATTGTATTGGTATACATGTTATTACATTGGTATGTGGGCAATTATATTGGTATTTGGGCAATTATATTGGTATGTGAATTATAATATTGGTATGCTCGCTATTGTTTTGGTATTTATGTTATTACATTTGTACGTGGGCAATTATATTGGTATGCCCGCTATAGTATTGGTATTTATGTTATTACATTGGTACGTGAGCAATTATATGGTATGCGCGTTATAATATTGGTATACCTGCTATAGTATTGGTATTTATGTTATTACATTGGTACGTGGGCAATTTTATTGGTATGTTCGTTATAATATTGGTATGCTCGCTATTGTATTGGCATTTATGTTATTACATTGGTACGTGGGCATTTATATTGGTATGTGCGTTATAACATTGGTTTGCCCGCTATAGTATTGGTATTTATGTTATTACATTGGTACGTGGGCAATTATTTTGGTATATGCTTTATAATATTGGTATCCCCCCTATTGTTTTTGTATTTATGTTATTACATTGGTACGTGAGCAATTATATTGGTATGTGAGTTATAATATTGGTTTGCCCGCTATAGTATTGGTATTTATGTTATTACATTGGTACGTGGGCAATTATATTGGTATGTGCGTTATAATATTGGTATGTGCGTTATATTATTGGTTTGCCCGCTATAGTATTGGTATTTATGTTAATACATTGGTACGTGAGCAATTATATTGGTATGAGCATTATAATATCGATATGCCCTCTATTATATTGGTATTTATGTTATTATATTGGTACGTGGGCAAAATATATTGGTATGTGCGTTATAATATTGGTATGCTCGCTATTGTATTGGCATTTATGTTATTACATTGGTACGTGGGCATTTATATTGGTATGTGCGTTATAACATTGGTTTGCCCGCTATAGTATTGGTATTTATGTTATTACATTGGTACGTGGGCAATTATTTTGGTATATGCTTTATAATATTGGTATCCCCCCTATTGTTTTTGTATTTATGTTATTACATTGGTACGTGAGCAATTATATTGGTATGTGAGTTATAATATTGGTTTGCCCGCTATAGTATTGGTATTTATGTTATTACATTGGTACGTGGGCAATTATATTGGTATGTGCGTTATAATATTGGTATGTGCGTTATATTATTGGTTTGCCCGCTATAGTATTGGTATTTATGTTAATACATTGGTACGTGAGCAATTATATTGGTATGAGCATTATAATATCGATATGCCCTCTATTATATTGGTATTTATGTTATTATATTGGTACGTGGGCAAAATATATTGGTATGTGCGTTATAATATTAGTATGTCCGCTATTGTATTGGTATTTATGTTATTACATTGGTACGTGGGCAATTATATTGGTATTTTTTCTACTATATTCATATGAGCGTTATTAAAATGGTACATGCTTCATAATATTGATTCCTGCGTTATTATATTGGTACATACGCCATTAATTGATACGTACGCTAATTTATTGGTAATAGCGTTATTATATTAGTAAACACCTATACGCTATTATATTCGTACGTACACTATTATATTTGTAAGTGCGCTGTTGGTACACAAGTATAATTTTAAATTGGTTTGTCCTCTAGTATATTGGTAAGTGCGTTAATATATTTATAGTTGTGTTCATATATTGGTATGTGTGTATTATATTTATATTTGCGATATTATATTTATACATGCGCTATTATATCTATACGTGCGCTAATATATTCGTACGTGCGTTATTATATTGGTACGTACGCTATTTTAAATTGATATGTGCGCTATTATGCTGGTAGGTTGAATATTAAATTCGTATGTGCGTTACGGAAATGGAATATGCGTCACTGAATCGGTAGGTATGTTACTAAATTGGTAGATATGTTATACTGAATTAGTTTGCATTTTCTAATTTCTTTAGATGCGCTACTGATTTGGTTCGTGCGTTACTCAATTAGTATGTGCGTTCTCATATTTGTAGGTGTTATTGAATTGGCACGTGCGTTACTATATCAGTAGGTGTGATTTTATTATTTTTATTTTTTTATTTTTTTGCTTATCCCTAGTACACGTGGTACAGGCCATGATAATCATGGTGGGTAGTTAGCGACTGCTTTTTACTGTAAGCGCACCACATGTCTACACATGTGAAAAGCAGTTCGACTTTGCACTTACAAATGCCAGAGCCCCGTTTGGTTACTTGCACTCGCTGGTGGGGTTGGACTTTTGCAAGAATCGAGGGCCATTGGAGCATTTTTTTTCTTTAAACAGAAAAAAGTGTCCAATGCGGGAATCGAACCCGGGTCCTAGTGGTCGAAAACCAAACGGTTTAACCAGCCTTCCACCGACGAGTGCGTTATTAAAATTTATAGAAGGGCTCAAAATTGATAAATTCATTAACAAATTGATAAGTATGAAAATTCGAAACTTCTTTTGACGCGTATGATTCTTTTTAAAAATTAAACAAATTCTATTGCCCTTACTGCAATGGAAAAATTAAAGAAAGGGCCTTGCTCATCAGTGGTGAACCCTCCCAGCGGTTTCGCCCGTTTATTCTACCATACCGCTGTTATATTGCATCTTTCGATTTTCCTTTTATAATGTTTCATATTAAAATTGATAAGTGCCTTTCTAAATTGGTAAGATTTATTACATAGGTAAATGTGTTACTAAATTGTTTGATGAATTTTATATATCTATGTGCGTTATTAATTTTTTAAATACTAGAAATCGGTGTACGGGTGTTATTTAAATCTATACACTAGGGAACGGACCTCTGTGGCTGATATTGACCCACATTCTTTTTCCAGCAGTAATTAGTTTTGAAGAAAGTCATTTTGTATGGAGAGCTCTAATCCCTGGAGCAGATTACCTGGGGAAGTAAATATTCATTCCACCGCCTGGAATTTCCCGAGCTAATTGTTTGGGACACAATTATACCTCTCTGCTATATGCAAATTTTACCTAAGCCTCTACTCTCTCCGTGGAATGATTGGAGTTTGACATATGCCTATAGAAAGATGTATTAGACTAATAGATATTTACAATCGTTTTTCAACTTTACATTACAGTTTTTAATAAAGAAATACCGTATTTATAAACTAAAACATTTAAGACAATATTTCCCAGACCTCAAATACAATTTTGGTAGAAATAAGGATATAAGGGAAATAGTCTTTCCCCATATATAGATTTTAATTTATTCCACCGTTAAAATTTATTCATTTTTTCTCTTCTAACTGTGTTATATATATTTTGGAGCGATGATTTCACCGTACCTAAAGTAACACCTCTTCCTTTAATTATGCCTCATAACGATATATTATTATTATATATTAAAATACTTAGCAGCAAACAGAGGTTAGCCTTTTGTCTTAATTTTCTAAAATTGATTTTGTGGCTCATTATTATCACGAACAGTAAAATATTACTAAGTTAATAAACATAATGCATCGTTCATAATTAAAGGGAGAGGTGCCTTTTTAGGTATATATTTAATATGTTAGCCCACGACGTTTGTTACATATAACATGCTTTGTATTTATTTATGTAAATATTTAATCATTCTTTGATTTTTCTTCATAGTTAGGTAGTCGGCAACACTGTACTTTCTTTCTTTTGGTAATTTTGCATAAGTTTGTTTTGTTTATATATTTTGATTAACCTTGTTTTAATTAAATTAAATATTAAAACACAAAGTATTGTGATTATCCCTTATTTCTAAATAGGAAATGTTACAGTACATATTATATGACCAATCCAATTATTTTCAAAATTCAACCACGTTGATCAATGTTTTGTTAATATCTGTTCCTCTTGATGGCGATCTGCCATTTTAACTACTCATGTACGCGATCTGTATAAGCCATTTTTATTTTTATTATCAATACCTGACCTGTGTTATACTTTTCTTACTTTTTCAGACACACACAAATATATGTGGAAAAAGTAAGAAAATATATTAAATACAATATATAAGTGAAAAATAGTAGGTATACAACATAAAGTTGGATTTTGTATTGGGCTGATAAAAAATTCCATTGTTTTAATATAATTTAAAATAGAGATGTGCCTCTTTTGCTACATAATTGAAGAGACCTATTGCTATATGTAAATTTTACTTCATTACGTATCTACAACTACAATCGATATTTAGATTACGAACAAAGAGAGAAGGGTATGCATTTATTTATACTTCCTCTCCAATATTATCTCTATCTATCTAATTTTCCTCTTCCCAGTTAAGACTCTGACTTTAAAGGTCGCACCCGTATTCAACTATTCCTATGTAGAAGAATAGGTCCATATATATGGGTTTCTTACTCTTGTTTCATTTCCTTTGATTTATTTTTTATTTTATATAATAGATGTCGTCAGGTATTGACGTTTATTTTGACGGGAGAGGAGCCCTATGCTTCTATGGATCAATTTCCTCCCGGCAAACTTTCCATCTATATATTATATATATGGTAATTTGAACTAACGACCCTATATTGTATAATAATTATAACAAGATTGTCATGTTGTATATAGAAACACATCTATAAATAATTAAACGCATGATTGACATGTGTCATTGCATCACCATATGTAATGTACTTTGTACAAACTGAGGATGAATAAATAAAACTATGTAATAGATTAAGAGCTGAGCTAAGAAAGATATATAATAGCGCAGACGCCCCACGCCCTTTGGACCCGTTCAAAGTCCAAATTCTCGCATGTCTCCCTCCTCGGCAAAGGTATATAAAACCTCGGTTTTAGCCGAAATTACAGTCACTTCACCATCGGCGTGATCCCTCGTCGGTTGTACCCAGGTCCACCTCATCACCATATAGAACAGTAAGAACTCTTCTAACTCCATCTTGCTCTTAGCTCGACTCCTATCTGTTCACGGAACTTTCCTACTAAAGCTGTGTCTCTTCGTTTTTTTGTGTGTGGACATTTCCAAGCTTTCCACTCTGCCTCGACCACGACTGCCTGTACTCTGTGAGAACTGTTAAAGGTCCTCCAAGGTGCAGAGAGGTACTGGAAAACTCTCCACGCCCTGACTGTCCCTCTCGGTTACTACAGGTTTGACCCTCGGTTACCACATATATATGCCTATTTAATTAAAGATTTATTTATGGGTTGTTCTATTTTCAAAAATATATTTAAATGGAAAACCTGTATAAAACTAAGTTTTTACAAAGGCTTTGTGTGTTTTTAAGACGAGGTTTTTAAAATTAAAATGCGCAATTTTAGTTTTGTTTTTAAATAGTACATATTAAATATACTGAAACCTTTGTTTTCAAATTGAACTCATCTATTTGTATTTACCAATAAATATACAAAGTAATGAATATAAATGTTATTGAAGAAACGAAGGCATCAAAGCACGAATATGGTTTTAAACATAAAACAAACTTGTACTCTCCTTGTTTCGATAAGAAAAATATTGGGAGGGCTTGACTCATCAGTGGTGAACCCTCCTAGCTGTTTCGTCAATTTAATCTGCCAGACAATTTCTTAGAGCTTTAATGCTGTATTGAACGATTCTGCTTTTACATGCTAAATGAAGGGTAGAAATAGTATTCAAGCAATTTCGTGCTTTAATGCTTCAATTTCTTATATATAGATAGCACGTTATCGCTCCATAATAAATGCTATTCATTCCGCCACGTCAGAACATAGCAGGAGATCTTTATAGCATGTGACCACTGATGTCTCAACTTTATATCGACAGTGGCATCTCTTGATGGGAATTGAAATCTGAAATAAGACAGAAAATTTTCTGATTCCCTGGCTTGTTCTTATTTCTAGAAAAAGACTGGAGGTTATTAAAAACGACTATCATCTGTGAAAAATATTGGTACTAAATTTCACTATGTATAAATGTAACGTTATCATTATCATGGCTATTTATACTATTTAATGAGAGAGAAAAATGTCTACAACCACACTAAAGGTAGGGAAATAATATTGAAAGTCTTATCAGTGACTAACCCTCTCGACTGTTCTCCAAGTAAATCAACTATATACTAACCTTTGTTATTATTTGTTTTCTTAGAGTGTCTCTATTTCTCGTTATATGTCACATAAAGAAAATTATATTTACATAAAATATGGAAATACAATTTCTGGGATTCTATAAAATATAGACATTTGTGGCTCCGAGAAGAATTGTTCGATTAAATAATAAAATACGTCATTTTGTTTTGATCACATTTTCTAATGCTGCCTGCTCTCAACCAGGATAAAATCATAACTGGTAAAATTTAAAAAATATTTGAAACTAATGATCAAATACACACAAGACACAAAATAAAATAGAATTATTAACTATACGTAAAAATTACTAGGTTTTTAAAACTATATAAATTAACTTGAGCGTAACCCCCTAAAACTAATGATCAATTTAACACATCTACAATTCAACATATAATGAAAGTACCGTTTGAGTAAAAAGGGTATATTTATTTTCATATTATAGAAGAGAAAATAATATATTTTATATTCATTTTGTGAAATATTAAAAATATTTCAGATAATACAAGAAGAGAACTTACAGAAAATCAAAATTAGAAAATGTGTAAGCTTCTAAAAGAATAATAATTTGCAAACTTCCAAAAATATTAACAAGGCTCTAGTCTTCAGATATTTATTTTTATTTCACACTCCTACAGATATAATGTCAGTTTCCAGCTTGTAATCATCAACGTGTGTTGTGTGACATTTCATAAATATTATTAATAATATGTCAACTCGCGAAAATAAAGTGTTGAAGTTGGTATAAAACGACGTGTTTAGGCACAACAATACCCAAACATAAAAGTATATTAAAGACGCATATATTTCAAAAAGAATATTATTTATGTCAATATATATTATTATACATTTATTTGAATATTATTCTCTGGAATAAAATTTTGGAAATTATATCATAGAGATATTTATTTGGTTATAAACTAAAAGGTTTTTCTAGTGATTTTGCGTAACAATGTAAAGGGTCGAATTGCAACTCAATATTGTTTTTGTTTCATCTTAATAACACCAACTGATTCAATAAGTTTGCATAAATATATTTTATAGAATTAATTTATGTTAAACAATAATGCTGACGCTATTCAAAGACGAACAAAACTTGTAGCGATTTGTTACTTCATATTTCGATACAACTGGGCGAGATTAGGAACGTGGGGCTCGAAAGTTCGCCCTATTTTACTGTAACGAATCGTTGTTAGATCTTGTATTCAATAAAATTTTGCAGGGTGTGTGTTAATAACTGCATACATGCTTCTAACTTCTATATCACTTGAAGAAATTGTCTTTCGAATAGTCACTTCTCTCTCTTGAAAGTTAAATAAATAAATCATACATATGTTTAGAATATTTTGATTTTAGATATTTTCACACACCTTTCAGTCGCATGTTCGACCTTAGGCTAATATATTATTAATTAAATATATCCTTAGATATTTTCCCGTAGCATACCAACGAATAATATTTGAATCTAGGAATAAGGATGATTATATTTTGTCAAAATCAATAAATTAGGCTACAAGTATTTCTAATATACAATATTACATATTTATCACGTTAGAAAATTTCTGAAATACAATATGTTCTGGATCAACACGACTCTCAAAGGAGAGTTTTCCAAAGCGATAATATTGAGGATTATTATATGAATTTATGCCGATTCTAAAATACCAACCACGCCAAAATAAATTTGAAAATTCATCTTAAAAATTTAATTCACCTAATTTTTTTCAAAATTTTATAAGAATAGATCAATCATAAACGAGAGAGAGAAGCAAATTTCCAGGTTTTATCATTGATTTCAGGAAGAGGAAAATATTTCCGAAATTAACAAAAATTTGAAATCTCGATTACCGCAAATTTCTCAATATTATTGGCTCATTTAATTCTATATATTTATGGCAAGTGTACAGTTCATATATGCCTATATAATTTCTATATGCAAAATTAAAATTTACATAGTCAACTTCTAATATGCAAATAATCCGTAAATATATATATATATATATATATATGTCATAATATATACTCTTCCAGGAATAATAAAGCAAACCTACAGTTGACCCAGAGAGAGACGGGAGGGTAAGGACCGGTCACTTTAGACATTCCAAGGGGCTCCTGGGGTCCGTCACTTAACACCTCGGGACTTTGAAGACAGTTGGGGGATTGTGGGCGACAAGAACGAACGGCCGGCCGCTCAGCGGTGGCAGGCCCGGCTGCCCCCCCCCCCCCCATCCTCTCTCTCTGGTTGCCTGGGTTCCTTCTCTTCCAACTTGTGGTGTGATTATTTCTCTTTCCCCACCTTATTATTATACCACATATATATATATATATGCATTATGTTTCTACGTGGATATAAGATAGAATTCTTCCTTATATCAAAGAGAACATGGATGTAGAATGTTTTAAGGACTGCTAGAGGACTTTTCGGTTCGAAATCTACCCACTCAGAATCTGGTAAGTAACACGTATACATTAAAACGAGGTCTTGTATCAGAGAGTTTTATATTATTCTCTTTGATAATTTAATGAACTGAAAATATTTTTACACTCTTCAAAAAGATTTTCGACGTCGTATAATTTTTTAATTTGTCAAAATCCGCAATCCTGGAATACTGAATTCAATAAACTTCGTGAATTAGACTTACAGATATGTAGATGTACCCCGACAATATCGTTTTCCAGGTTTCTACCTGATGGCCATGGAATTTATTAAATTAAGCCATCTTTGAATCGAAACTGACTTCAGTCATGGAAATAACAGTTGCCCTCTTTATTTCGTAGATTATACATAGTTCTGTTATTTTTATCTGCAGGAGAAACATATCTATAACTAAGGCATATAGCATGCCTATAATGTATGCAAGAAACAAATCAAGTTGGATTTTTTTTTTTCAATTTATAAAATGAAACAAATTTTCTACGATGTCGTTAGTGTGGACAGTGATAAAAATATTCAAAAGCCTGGTCCTTAACAGTGGTGAAAATTTCAAGCGGTTTCGACAGTTTAGTAGAAGAACGATATATCTGGTAGGTAAAACTATATAAATTGCTGAGAAGGTTCACCACTCGTGAGAAAGGCCCTTCTAATATATTATTTTTGCATTGATTCAGTAAGAAATTGACTTTGAAAAGAATTGCGCGGCAAATTGATTTCTGAATTCCAGATAGCTCCTTCTAGTCAATATAATAGACTCGCTCTAAATACAATTGTACTCTGTGCTCATTATAACGATACGTAATTTGGCTACACAGCTATGGGAATTATACCTAAATACTTGTAGAAACATTTATTGAATATATAATGGATGTTCTTTAAGACCTAATGTATCCATTATACCTAGGTTGACTGCTCTGCTATAGTAAGGGTGTATTATACCTGAATATTTACAGGAAATCGCATCCTGTGTATAACGATACACGTTAATTGCTGCATATCATAGCAAACGATATACCTCTAGGCACAACCAAACGATCTTCTAATTAGTTTTATGAGAGGCAGACAATTAATGGAGCAATTAATCAGAGATAATTGCTACCGACCTTACTCATCTCTGAGCTCCCTCGTTAGAAGGAGTTAGTCGGGCCTTCATCCTGATGAATGTAATTACCCGATAACCCGCTTTTAGTGTTATATATCCTATATATATATATATGTATGTATTCTATATATGGGCTCTATATATATGGGCTATATATATGTGCTCTCTCTTTATGGGATATATATTTGTGACAATATAGTGGTAATAATGTGGTGAGGTAAGAAATAATCACACGACGAGTTGGGAGAGCAAATAAACCAGGCAGCCAGCCGAGAGAGAGCGAGCGAGAGGTTATCCGCTGAACGACTGCTTGTGTGGCCACCACCCGACTACCAAAATAGTCCCCAGGTGTTCACGGGCGGGCCCCTTTTTCCCCCCTTTGGAATGTCGTGATGCCTAAAGTGTCTCGCTTTAGCTGCCCATCTCTCTCTCGTTGACTGTAGGTTTGTTTTATTAATCCTGGAAGAGCATATATTATGACATATAGAGAGAGAGAGCTTTACAATAAAACCATTTATGAGAACAAAGTAATTCTGAAAAAATCATCTTAATACTAAGATAGAGTTATGTTTAGGATTTGAAAAATAAAATAGACGCCTAACTAATTGTAAATAGGTTTTATTTCCTGAAATTCGGAAACTGAATTAGGCTTTAGTAGTATCCAATTTAAAAAATATATAAAAGGTAGATTCTTAAAATTACAAGCGTTCAGTATATTAAATATCCATTATGACCCAACCCCATGATTTGAACTAAAATTTTCTTTTATAGGGGCAAAGTATATTTTTGGTTACTATTTGAAATTTAAATATTGAGTTATGTTTTTTTTTTCAATATTTTCAATTCATCAGCCTATATATAAAGAAATGGTATATTTTATTGCTTAAAATAAAAATGATAAAATTGAGTTACTTATTTATCAAACATGCTATCGATGTAACGTCATCTCATTATGTGGATATATGTAATAGAGATATAGTTGCTTGAAGTCTCGCAAACTATTTGCTTGAAGAGAAAAATATATTTTTGAATAATATATATTGCTTTAAGAACTGGAATTTAACTATAGATGACACACATAAATATTATATTAATTGTGTATTACTTTTGAATAGTATACGATATAACACTTATATGGGAACGTTGTAGTCAATACGTCTTTAAATCAATATCCTCCCGGCAAAATATATATATGTGATATGATCCTGTCGACTTTTTCTGTGGCACTATAGTGATAATAATGTGGTGAGTGAGAAATAAGGAAACAACAAGTTTGGAAGATGGAACCCAGCAAACCGAGGGAGAGAGGGAGCGCTAGCGGCTGCCACCGCGGAAATGCACGTCTTGTGTGTCCCCCACCCCCCCGACTGAGTAAACATAGAACTGAGGTTCCAAGAAAAGGCCCTGCGGTCGCCCCCTTGGAATGTGACTGCTATATCAAGTGACCGGCCTTAGCTGCGTTCTCTCTCTCTCTCTCTCTGGTCGACTGTAGATTTGTTTTATTATTCCTGGAAGAGCATATATTATGACATATGGCCCCCGTTGAAGAAGGCTGAACATGGTTTGAGTATATTTAAAGCTGGAGAAGCCAGGAATAGAGAAAATAATTTACAGTTGAAATTAGTTAAGGTAATGGTGACATAATTTTATGTAAATAAAATATTGTATGGTACAAGTAAATATTATTTACAAGCAGTTTTACAACACCGGAGAGTTTGATATTTAAGGAAATTCTAGAAAATATCAAGGTTATATACAACAAAATCTAATGTATTATAAGGGAAGTGATATGGAGGAGTGTGAACAACGAGAAGAAGAGTCACATAGATATGATGAAATTCTGAAGATCATTAAGACTGGGGAACTCTACACTTTAAGATATTTTTCAGGCGGACATGGCAAGGGGAAACTTGTCATGGGCTTTCTATGCTATAGGTGTAGAGTACGAGAAATGAGATTGAGGTTGGCAATTGTGTGAGCTCAGGACTGAGGTAAATATAAAACTACATACAATGTTAGAACCTCGGCGAACAGAGCGAGGGGAAACTTGCTTTGGGCCAATCTAACTTATCTATGCAGTTACTTGTGTAGCGAGTCCGAGGGGAAAAGTCCCGTGTGTAGGTGAGGAAGTCGAACGTACTTATATTTAATTTGCGGAAAGTCTGCGCGCACAGTGTCAAAAATTGGGACGAGGACTGCGTTGTCCGTTACAAGTGACAAGCTGCTCGGACACGAGGTGTTTGAACCGTCGTGGGAGCTTGTGCAAGGCGATGATTTCGCGGTGGGTTGAAAATAAGACCCATGTCTGCGCGAAATGATGACGGACCGGACAAAATCAGCGACGATGTTTAAAGTACCTCCGTGGGAAATATCGGAGGTAGGCTATATCGTGCTGGTTTGGACAATGGACAAACATAGATTTGAAGACAGGGTCCGTGTGGCGAACGTGTGGCGCGAGAAGAAGAAGCGAACTGTGTCGCTCGATGCAGATTGTTCAAGTGCGAACAAAAAGGGGTTGATAAATATCTAGCAGTTAGTCAATCTGCACCCTGTGACGAACACGCCATTGGCTAGATGGTGTGGGTCGGTGGATATGCTAGAGATGAACTACGAAATAAATTATCATAAATGAAGGACGAAGGTTAGGATTTTGAAATGACAATATAGAAGTTCGATAATTGATTAATCAATAATTCTATAAAAGGTCCTGAGCTGGTATAAGGTTAACAAAGTTGTAAGAATGAGAGAGGCATTCAGGGGAAGATAGATAAGAGTCACCAAGGGTTGGTTGTAAGCAAGGCTCACGTGATGGTTGAAATTCTTCGACGCCTGACATACAGGGTGAATTTTGAGTCGTTTAGGGAAATAAATTATTTTTCGTGAGCCGTGCTTACAAGTAGGAGAGGTCATATACAAATAGACATACAAAATTTTAGGTGCTGGAGGCATATTTTTATAAATAAATTGATTATGAAAAATATATTGTTAATAGTAAAAATCGTAAAGCGTTAATAGGTAGAATTCCAATTTTTTTTTTTCAAGAGTTTTTTTTTTTTTTAAAGAGTTACGTTAAAAATGGAAATTATTTAATTAAAATAACGACTGTTAAATTCTACTGGTAAGGTAACTAATTAAATGAGTTACAAATATCTAGATAAATAGTATGGAGCATAAAATTATTGTTAATAGGCATGGAGAGAATAAATAGAGCTAATTTTGTAAATATTGGGACAATTTACAAGGAATGACTTATTTAATGAATGAATGGAAGGGGTAAAACAATTTCACTTACAGGTTATGCTGGTTTAGAGAGCAGGTAAGTTCACTGAGATTCGGGAGAGTTCTGTCTGTGACACTGAGCGTACCAGTGTTGTACATCACAGTAGCGGCAGGGATATGGCGGAGTCTTGTCCATGATGATGGAAGGTGTCCTGCTCTGGCACGGTGGTCGTTCTTGGGTAGATCTAGTGATGGAAGAAGTGTGTGGCAGCTCCATCTCCGTCGTAGGTGAATACTTCTTCGGGATCACGATTCAAAGGTTGGCGAAGAAGGGGTTGAGGGCTCGAAGAGGAGTGGTTACAGTTGAGTTGGGTTTGGCCGATCATCGTGGCTTGGCTTCTTGTTCTTCATACTCCGGTATATGAGGGATTTGCTTCCCGGCCAGGTCTTATCCTGTCGACTCTTCTGTGATATGATCCTGTCGACTTTTTCTGTGGCACTATAGTGATAATAATGTGGTGAGTGAGAAATAAGGAAACAACAAGTTTGGAAGATGGAACCCAGCAAACCGAGGGAGAGAGGGAGCGCTAGCGGCTGCCACCGCGGAAATGCACGTCTTGTGTGTCCCCCACCCCCCCGACTGAGTAAACATAGAACTGAGGTTCCAAGAAAAGGCCCTGCGGTCGCCCCCTTGGAATGTGACTGCTATATCAAGTGACCGGCCTTAGCTGCGTTCTCTCTCTCTCTCTGGTCGACTGTAGATTTGTTTTATTATTCCTGGAAGAGCATATATTATGACATATGTTTCCATCTATACCTCCTTTTTAATATACAAAAATTCTGAAATTGCTTTTAGAAATTAGAGGCAAAGTCATTTGTGAAATAAAACACCTTTAATAGTGTTTAGAAAATTTTAATAGAACATATAACAACAATATATAAAGGCAATGTTTATATATCTTTAATAATCCTCCTACTCGTGCATTACAAAAAAGGAAAAACGCAAAGCGCTTTAATACTAATATTCCATGACCTTCGGAACTCTGAACAGAATCACGGAATCACAATGGATATGTGTCTTACACAACTTTCAATATATAGCAGGGGCATCAAGACCGCTTTGCATTCAAAAATAGTCAATAATCATGGTGCTCCAAAAATCCTACCTCATAACTACGATCTCAAGACTAAACACGGAAAAAGTAATCGTATTAAAAAGGTTTTCTTCTTTTCAACTTGTCCCTTAGAAATTATGCGAAAAGGCTGGAGGGACCGTCTCCATTCCGTCACCAGTTAACAAAGGACATTTTCCCCTTCACAGGACATCATTCCCAACTTCCTCCTGTACCATGGCTACTAAATGTCAGCTTGAAGAGGAGATCATGTGGATCATTAAAAATATTCAAAAATATATAAAAATAGAATAAAAGATTATAAAAATATCCTTATATCTATAAAAATTAAATCCAAAATCGATGTTTGTTATCGCGTAGCGCAAAATCTACAGAATCAATCATTATGAAATTATGCATGTTGGTAGCTGAAGATTTCGTTTAACATATAGGCTATTCAAAAAAACTAAAAAGGTTAATGTGCTTTTTTCAAAAAATAAAAAACCAAAAGCGTTAGTTCCAGCCGTTTACTGCTTGAGCGCAGCACTGGTCACGACGATAAATGAATTTGATTGATTAATAATTAACACGTGGTTTGTTTACACGATGAATGTTAGTTTGTTCACACGATGAATGATTTTAAAAGGTAAGATTATCCAATCGCCGTGAAACTTTAGGAAGTTATTAACTATACTACTGGGAAGATTTCTGGTTTGAATTCGATTTGAAATAAATATTATTTGCAATTTTATTTGCAAATTTTCTACTTTCACTCGCAAGCAGCGCCTCTCGCGGCATCTGGTGAAATTACATTTATAAATTGTAAAAATGCTAAAATGTGTTCCAAGTATAATAAATTGAATTGGAAATATAGTAATATAATATTCCAAAGACGTTGTAAAAAACTTGGCATTTCAATCTTAATAAATATTTAAAGAAAATATTGTAACGTTTTTGTGTTAAATGTTAAAATGTGTAATGTTAAAATATATTTTTACATTGTTAATTTAATTTGCTGTTGTTTTATAATAACGAAGATGAAAATTTAATTGATGTTTTTATCGTTTGTTTATATAAAAAATTACATTGTATGTGATGATGATTAAAAAAATGAATTTTTAAATTAATATATATAATTCATTGAGAAAAAAAAAAGAAATAATTAATTATAAAATCCACAAACGTGACAATATCTTATTTAAAAATTAATAAGTGTTTTTAAAAAAATTATGTTTCAAAAATATATTCAAACGCATTTAACAATTTTTATATACGTTTATAAATCTATATATAGGTGGATTGGATGTTTTCTAGAATCGTTTTAACAATTGTTCGTTAGGCAAACTTTTACTCGGGTAAAAACCGTGCGAAGCCGGGTACATTCGCTGAATACAGTTATTTACAAATGTTCGTTTGTGACAAGATACTATTCCTTCAACTTCAAATTACCGAGTGGACCAATTAATATTGATTTTATTCAACTTATCGAGTATTTTTAAAGGGACCTGGAAACAATTTCAAATTATCGAGAGTATAGACAAGTGTAGATTCAATATAGGGATTGGATGTTTGCTAGCATCGTTTTAACAAATGTTCGTTAGGCAAACCTTTACTAGGATAAAACCAGCGAAGCCGGGAACATATATATATATGTTTGTCGGCTATGCACGCCCTCAATATCTAACTAATCCCGATGAAATTTGAACAGGACAGAGAGTTAAATCTGGAAGAGTTTTTTGTCGCGCTTTAACCAAGAAAAATTATAATTAACCAGGTACTGAGCAACAATATTTTTTTTTGTCATAAATGATGATGACAATATTGCTGTATCATGCTTGATTGACATAAACAAAATTCTTTAGGGGAATATTCACTAAAACAGACCACGAAGCCAGATAATAATTTTCAGTAGGCAGGAACAAAATTCTACCTGCGAAACATTCACTCGAGCAGAAGACACACGAAGCCAGGTCATCTCTATTTATAAAATATCGTTTCTCGGCCTTTTGGCTAAGATCATGTAGTATATCTCTAGATATTTTTTATTTATATATATATTTTTAAAAATATATTCAGTAGAGAGAGTGGATATGTTTGCTCGAAAAATATATTTTATATATTATATAAATATATAACGTAACGGATATTATTATCATTATTTTCATAATATTCTGTGTGTTCCGGAATATTATTATCAATAATAAATATATTATCAATAATATTCGTTAGGCAAACTTCCACTCGGATAAAACCCGGGCGAAGCCGGGTACACATCCGCTAGTATATATATATATGTTATAAATAAAAATATATTATGCTTTATTTTTGAATATTTTGAGGATTATGCTGTGACAATTTTTTTGACAATTAAAACAATTTTATTGTCATCTTGACAATTTTACAAGCTCAAAGAGTGCAACAATAGTTTAAGAAGAAGAAAGGATATATACAGAAGTTCAAAATATATACAAAGATTAAGCGATGGAGGATGAAGGAAAGCATCCCCGGCGCGCGAGCGTCCTCGTCCCTGTCCATAATTTGAATATATATATCAAAACTTTTTTCTCCCTATTTAATATAGCAAAATATTTTTAAAACTTAATTCTGTTGACGTTATGTGGCGCTGAGTTTGTTGTTGACACACATTAAATATGTTATACCACCTTGATAAAGGTTGGCGTTCAGCCAACTGAAATATTAGTAAAATATATATTTTGATCCAATACATGCCTTTTTAATCAAAGTTTATATTTATATAATCTATATAAATTGGAACATGCCATTTATGAGAGATCAAGAATATCAGCGTTCTCTACAGGCTAACTTTGATGATATGTATCGTTGTTTTTAAAATGTATTTCATATTATCTTATATATATATATATATATGTCGTAAACCCGGGTAAGCCAACAAGTGAGTTGGAAGCAGTCGGGGTTGAGTGGCAAGGCATGCAGAGTGGGAAGCCCACACGGGACAGTAAGGACAAAGTTTGGGATCAAAAGGGGCTCTCCCAATACTTCTCAAGTGGCACCAGGACCGGGTTGAAGTTGAGGACTACCAGAGGAAAGCTCGGCGTCCAGCCCGAAGCCGCGGGGGCAGGGGGGAGCCAAAACGGCGGCCACGAGGGCCGCCGTGATATGACAAAGGACCTAGTACTGAGCGCGCCTGTCAGAAATATTAACTGTAACTCTAACTAACTGTCGACATCCGGCCAGCCTTCCCTTTTTTTCCTGCCCGGATCCCCGGTGATTGATTCTCATTGGTTAGTGACTTATGTGGGTCATCCTCCCCTCCCCTGCGGTCCGGTGGCAAACTGGTGCCATCCTAAGACGACTGGGAAGACGTCATACTTTATTACTTACATATGGCAGATTGTAATATTTTAGAGCAATATAGTGGTTAAAAATAATCAATAGTGTTACAATTTATATGGATTTATAATAATTTAACTATGGCCTGTCCTATGGTATAAACATAATAAAGATTTAAGTTATATTAATAAAGTTATAATTAATTACACGCGAAATATGTGGTGAAGGCAGATAGGGACAGAATTAATGGTTATTAATATGGTACAAGCTTAAATAAGGACTATTAACCTCTATAGCTTTGTTTAAATTACGATATATATACAGTGGTACCTCGACATACGAGTTTAATTCGTTCCGCAACCTTGCTCGTATCTTGAATTACTCGTATCTCGAAGCAAATTTCCCCATACAAAACAATTGAACTACCATTAATCCGTTCCAACCTCCAAAATGTCACCCCAGTTATTTTTGTTATGTGGTTTTAAATAATAAAAACGTATTTATAAATATAAAATATTTATTTCACAAAACAAAAAAGAGAATGAAAAGAAATAAATTAGATATCCTCACTGGTCTTTGCCTTTTTCGCTACATTTTTCTCGCTTTCACCTGTAGGCCGTTTAGAAAAAAACATGTCCAAGGAGGTTTGTTTCTTCCTCCCTCTCAGAATGTTCCGGAAATGAGTTAGGCAAGTGTCATTAAAAAGGTCAGATGCACGACCTGTTGCAACTTTTTCTGGGTGTTTTTTTTCCACAAACCGTGAAACTCTCTCTCCCACATTCCTAAGATCTCCTTTATCTCACTTGTAGAAATAACCTCCTCCTCTGACTCCTCAAAACCAATTACTTGCATAACCTCAGTATGCTGCTGTTACTGTAACTCTTTATCTTCTCAGTTGTCAGTTCCTGGGTGTGCTCCTCGATGAGCTCGTTCACGTCTCTCTCTTCCACCTCTAAACCCATGGATTTCCCCAGAGATACCTTCTCCTCCTTTACTGAAACACCGGGTTCCAATTCTTCATAGATCCTTTCAGCTGCAATTTCACGTTTTAATTCAATACTCATCATCTTTTTCTTAATACTTGACTTTTTACAAACTTTCTTCCGATCCATGGTTATAAAAATAAATGAACTAAAACTGTAAATGTAAACGCAACACAAAACGCGAACACAAAACACAACTTATCACAGCGGAAGCATGCTGCTAACTGATCGTGATGGCGCGACTGCGTGTTACTATCTGTTGTGTTTTAACTTTAAAAGCACACAAAAATATAATAAACTTGAATTTGTTTATTCAAGTCTCAAAAAACAAATCTTCGCATATAGAACAAATAATAATGAAGAAGAAGAAAGAAACATTTTAGGAAAAGCAAAAACAAAACAAAAGTACTGGTCAAAAAGAAACATTTAAAATCACAGATTAATATCAGGCATACTTTAGCCACATTTTAAAAGTTAAAAGAGAAAACGAAAATATAGCGTGGTGAGTTTCTTTTTATTAAAATTACAAGCTTTCAAGCAAAATGCTTTTCATCAGGTAATCAAAAAAAAAAAAAAAAATGTGGAGAGGTAAATACATCCACCTAAGTAAGATTGATGAAAAGCATTTTGCTTGAAAGCTTGTAATTTTAATAAAAATAAACTCACCACGCTATATTTTCGTTTTCTCTTTTAACAGATTAATATCTTCAACACTACCGAACCGAATTCGTATCTCGAATTTCGCTCGTAACTAAAAGCAAAAAATCACTTGCTCGTCGGCTCGTATCTCGAAAAACTCGTATGTTGGGGCGCTCGTATGTCGAGGTACCACTGTATATTAATATTAGATACTAACTAACTTTTAAAAATACATACATAAATTAAGTATATATCGGCGTTTCATTTTTGTACTACTGTAGAAGTGCGGTAATGCCTGAAAACTTGAGATTTCAATAAAAATGAAAATAAAATCATCTCCAGGAACCTGTTACATTATTTAATTCATATACAGAAGGATTAGAGGCATCAATCCTGACAAACCAGTATCCAGAAGAAGCTCCTCTGGCAGCAATAACACCATTTATATGGCTCAGCATCGATCAAACAGTGTTTGGATTGTATTTACAGCTTCCCATGTAGATCCAAAACGAATCCTCGTTTTACATTGGTGACAGATCAGGAGAACATGATGACCAGGGCAGCAGCTGAGCCTTTTATTTATGTAGGAAGATGCGTACACAAAATACTGGCAACATGCGATCAAGAACTATCCTGCTGAAATGTAGCTCTTCCCTGGCCTCGAATACAGGGTAATTCCACAAGCCTTAACAAATCGTAGATGTAACGTGGGCTGTTGAAAGTATCGGTATAGCGAATAAGGGGTGACTGAGACCTGTATCCAATGACACCCGAGGTGATGGTCCAGTACGACGGGTGTCAATGCACACTGGCAATGAGGCCTTCCAATGTTTGCGATAAACACAGTGGGGCCATCTTGGTGCTGTAAACAAAATATGGATTCGTAAAGACGTCACGCCATTACTGCGTCCGGGTTCGTCGTTGAAAACATCAATGATGGCTCTCCAATCTGTTATGTAGCGTTAAGGATAGCCGAAGTCATGGTCGCTTAGCTAACAGTCCGTGCGGCTGCAAACGTCGTCGAATTGTTCGTGCAGTTACATTTTGACTTTCGAACGACCCCATTTATTGCCTCAGAGCTTTTGATGTAGCTTTACGATCTATTATGATCATGTTAGTAACTTGTCGGTTATCTCTGCTGTTATCAATAGCGGGTGCTGAGACCCGGTACTTTGTTTCGTATGACCGTCGTCATGCGAGCGAACTCGACCGTACTGAGAGACGATATATGCACAGTCCCAGTAGGCTACAATTCCACTTCTATCAAACTTTAAAATATGTTGGTAAGCATTTATTTTCTCACAAGTTGCATCACGACAACCTTTCACCGCGAAGCAACGTTGCATTTCTATATGAAAGAAACCTGCTGAACTATCTCTTGTAGTTGTCTCTACCAGACACAATTCTGAAAAATGCACTGAATATCTAACCATGTGAATCTCACATAATCTAATTATCATTTAAATGGTGTAGCAATTTTAATGGCCAGAACTGTATAGCAAACGGGAATTTTGTTAATTTGAAATGACTAAGAAGTTATTAAGTGGCACACACAAGTGTATAAATATAAAAACTATTTAACATTTAATTAAATCGGTCTCGTACTGAGTTGGTGAATCACACGCAGTTAAATTTTAGAATTCGACAAAAAGAGGCCCACCCAAATAATTATAATGTCTATTCTATTAAAATTCCGAAATTACATGTCATATAAAAATAATTTATTCTAGAAATAATCACCATTATGTTATAACCATTTCTGCCACTAATGGACATGGCTAATAATCGCCTGCTCATAAAATGTTAATGTTAATATTAAAGCCAGCTGCAGGAGGCTAATTTAGCTGAATGTCAGGTGAATGTCACAGCATCTTATTCCCATTGTGTGAATTTCATGTCGTCTTCTTGATTTAATAATTTAATGGTCAGTATTGTAGTTATTTAATATTATGGTCAAATTTTTAATTAAAAATAAATTTGCGTGCACAATAAAGACTCTTATCCATTTAATCAAATCAAATCATACCATCTCCTTCTCTCTTTTACGCTATATATTCAAAAATAGCTAAGAGTGATGAAGAAGGGAAACAGAAAGTTAATAATGCAACTTATAATCGCGTAACTGAATATTGCTGGTGACCAACTGTAATCTATTGGGAAAATACCAACGGAACATAGATATTTTTATTCCTATAAAATTTTAAAACTTGCTTAAATTATCAAGAAAAAGGCAACCCTGCGTACACATTTGGGACTCTTGGCATTTGTGAGTAGATTTCATGTTGAAGATTCACCAAAGAGATATTTAAGGCAAAAAGAAATCAACACGTTTGGTTGCTTTATTTTTTGATAAATGACAGTGGTTCTTCTCTCTCAGCATCATTCAATGGATCGAAAATGAAATGCGCATTTATCTCTCTTTTTAACATTCTTATTATTTTTCCTACATCTTCAATTGTTGATGAAAAAATAACTATTGAGATGACAACAAAAGGATATTAACATGGCCAAAATAATAAAAATCAGACTTGTATGCAGATTTGGCTGAAAATGATGTTAAATTGTTTAGGTCATTAAAGCCGTAATTTGTGTTAACACAACTACGTATATATATATATAGATAATAGTCTAACAGAGTTTACAGTTGTAAAGTTTGAAGCTAACTCCTCCAAAGATACTTAACTATAAATGGCCATCCATATACCAAAATATTCGTCATTTCTTTGCTTCACATGATCGTTTTATTTTATTTTCCAAACATTAATAGATTTGTTTATTTTTAATTTATTCGATTTTGCAATCGTAGAATTTTTGCCTTCAAATGTTGCTTATCTTACCTTATTTGTTATTATCATCATCGAATTGTTCATTTTTAAAACATGTTATTTTTGTATTTTTACTTTTAATTAGTTTCTAATATATTGTAACGTATAAATCAAGTCTTGGAATATGTAAAGGTATTTATTGATGACGTCACGGCGACTAGTCGACAATTATTAACAAATCAACAAAATTATCTACAGCTAGTGAATCTTAAGCAAGCAAGCAAAGAAATATTTTGAAGATGATATTACAAATACAGAGTAATATATATTTTATAATCTGTTGAATATTTTCATTGAATAATATTAAATTAAATAATAAAATATTTCTTCGCCACATAGCCTCCTCCTATAAAGAGCATCGACCCGATGCTCAGAAGGAGACTTACATCCTTAGTCTCAAGGCTCGAGAACGGGTGATAGGGCCTGAGATCTCTTCGCGGGTCTGTGGTTGTTGTGTTCGTTCAGTGAATGTTTCAACTTCATAGGTCACATCGGATATTTTTCGGGTTACTTTGTATGGGCCGAAGTAACGTCTCATTAGTTTTTCCGAATATCCCACTTTACGAACGGGGATAAAGATCCATACGCTCGTCCCTCCATCGTTCATCTGCTCTTCGCTAAAGTTCTGCAAAGTTACTATGCTTGGAATATCTTCCTCTATATCTTCACTGTTATCTAATGGACTTCTTGATAAGCAGTCTGCGTCCTGATGTTTCCTTCCGCTCTTATACACGACAGTGACGTCAAACTCTTTCAGCCGAAGTGCCCACTTCCCACATGGGTCTTTGAGGTTGGTCAGCCAGCACAAAGAGTGGTGGTCTGTAACAATAGTGAACGGCTGTCCAAATAAATATGGTCGTAATTTATTGATAGCCCAAATGATGGCAAGGCATTCCCTTTCTGTGGTTGAATATTTTTTTCTACATTATTTAAGGTTCTGGATGCATAAGCAATGGCTCTTTCCTTTCCCTTTTGTATTTGCACTAACACTGCTCTAATTCCGTAGTTGCTTGCGTCCGTGTGTATTTTGGTTGGGGATAGGTGATCAAAATGTCCAAGAGCGGGTTCCGAAATTAACGCTGACTTGAGACTTCAAATGCATTCTGCTCTTTCTGGTTCCAATTAAATGCTGAGTCTTTCTTCAAAAGGTCATTCAGGGGTTGATCTACGTGGGCATAATTGGGTATAAAGCGGCAGTAGTAGGATGAAAGGCCAAGAAAACTTCTAATTTCCTTTAATGACCTTGGCGTAGCGAAGTCGCGGACTGCTCGAATCTTTTCTTGGTCAGGACGAATTCCATTTTCACTCACCTCATGTCCAAGAACCGTGATAGGTTTTGCACAAACTTGCATTTCTTCGAATTGAGACATAATCCGGCTTTCTTAAGGCAATTTAATACAAGTTGAAGGCGTCTTAGATGTTCTTCAAAATCATCTGAAAAAAACGATGATGTCGTCGAGGTAACACAAGCAAATGGTCCACTTAAGACCCTTCAGAAGAGTATCTATCATTCGTTCGAAGGTAGCTGGAGCATTACATAACCCAAATGGCATTACTTTGAACTCATACAGTCCATCTGGAGTTATAAACGCTGTTTTCTCACGATCCGATTCTTCTACGTCGATCTGCCAGTACCCTGATTGAAGGTCCATGGAATAATAAAATTTAGCTCCCCGTAAGCAGTCTAACGTGTCGTCGATCCTTGTGAGAGGGTAGACATATTTTTTTTTGTTATTTTGTTCAGGCGGCGGTAGTCGACGCAGAATCTCCAGCTTTCATCCTTTTTTCTTGACAATACCACAGGTGAGGCCCACGGACTTTCAGAGGGCTGAATGATGTCAAGTTTTTCCATCTTGTTTACCTCTCATCCTGAATAATTTGGCGTTCTCTTGATGCAACTCGGTAAGGTCTTTGTTTGGTCGGTAGGTGGTCTGCAGTGTTAATTCAGTGTTTAACATTGACGTCCTCGAATTGTTCTCTTTTACTATAGTTTTTAACAATTTTTTAATTTTTCTTTTTGAGATTCATCAAGTGAATCATCTATAAAATATTATGAGATTTTCGGGTCTTCAGAATGTTTCGCCTCTGTTTCAACTTGGTTACAATCAGCTAGAGTACATAATTGACTATCTTCGATGACAACACTATCGGCTACATGCATCCCCTGTGGGATTAGTTTCGGATATGGACTCCAATTCACCACCCAAGGTTTACCTCGGTTACTGTTAAGTGAAATGACAGAGGAGAGAGCCGTTAGTTCTCTTTCCAGCAATAGCTTTTTTCGATATTCTGCCACCACAATTGCGTCATTAGGAATGTCACGACTTGCTACTTCTATTAGCTGAATAGAGACGGGCTCGACTCTATATTCCAATTCCGAGTAGAGAGGTGAGCTGTTCTTAGGTGTATCCTCAAAAAGACATTTTTCTAAGAAGAGTGTATCGTCAGCTGAATCAATTATCGCCTTAGATAACTTCAAAAAGTCCCAACCAAGAATAACTTCGTGACTAGAGTCTTCCATAACGACAAATTCAAAGCTTTCCTGTAGTCCATTCAAGTCCAGTTTCAGTGTGCAGCGTCCTTTTGGTATTAAAATATTGCCGTTGGCTACTCGTAATGTGACGTCAGTTTCGGCAAACATTATTTTTCTTAGTTTGAGTCTGAACCTCTCAGAAATGACAGAATATGAGGCTCTTGAGTCGACGAGGGCACGCGTCATTTTTCATTCTATTTTAATGTCTATGTAATTTTCTTTTAATTCTAATGTAGTCGATAAGGGAGGATTTATAAATTTTGCGGCCTTACCTCCAAAATAGGACGTATCTTCTAGTTTTCCTGACGGGAACGGCGAGGAGACTGGCTGGGTTTTATATCAAGAGACGAATGTTGTCATTTTCGGCCAGTGTAAGGAGAGGGGCTTCGGTAGCGGCGTATATTTTCTCTTGGCATGTCGTCGTTGGGCTCTTGGCTGCTCCGAGAATTATAGAATGTTCTAGGCTCTTGCCTATCTCTCAATTTGTAATTCCAAGTTTGTCTTTCTTCATATTCTCTCCTCCTGTCACGGCAGTAGCGCACGACGTGGCCACGGCGTCCGCAGTGGAAACAGATTGGCTTACCTTCAGTGGTTCGCCATTCGTTGGTATCGCGTCTTCCGTTTACTTGTTTCGGGTGCTGCGGTCTAGGTTGGAAATTCCTGGTTTGGAACTCGTACCTAGGTCTTGCTAATGGCCTTGGCGCTATATTTTGATGGGAACTTCTAGAAATTGGCGCAATAGTTTTTTCAATTTCTTGCTGTACCATATGTTCAATTGCACTAATATCTGGTTCTTCTCGAGGAGAGGCTAATGCTCGCTGTACCTCCTCGCAATTTGCCTAATCATAGATGACAGATCTGCCCTGTCATCATGATCACTGAGAGACGCCACATTTGGTAGTCGCTCGTACCTGGTTGGGGTCACTCGCTTACATTGTAGCGCTTCAATGCGGCTACACTCGGTGACGAATTGTTCAGTGGTATGTGCATCTCTTGAGAGAAGTGCCTGTGTTGAATTAAAAAAAAAAATGTGGGGAAGGTCAATCTTGCCCAGATCGAAAATAGAGATTCACCAGTTGTGTTTGCACAAGTTGTAGAAATACAATTTAACAAAAATGGCCTAAATATATATTTTATTTTGCTTATCAAAAATGAGACTGGGCAATAAAAATAAATAAACAGATAAAAAGGGTGATAATCAAATTGGCCAAAAGGTTAGATATATTTAAAATTAGAATAAACAAAACAAGTGATACAAGTTAAATATACATACAAACAAATAATGTAGAGAGCAAAATAACTAGGGGTGGAAAGGCAAAATCTTTTTCAAACAAAGTTTGCAAATACTTATCTAAGCTTCCGTTTTATAAAAAAAAAAAAAAAAATCTTGTTTTCAATTCTGTCGATAAATTTGATCAAGAGTTCACTTGAAATAATTCTTCACTTGAGATAATTTTCCAGATTAATTCTTCTGTTCCTTAACAGGAAACTATATAGCAACCCACTTAATTGGTGCACAATTCTATAACGACGCTCTTCGCGTTCGCTTCTTTGTTTCATTCACACGTGGTTACTCATTCCTTCTGAGGCAGGGAGCTCATATTTCCCCGAGCTCGTATTTCCCCGGTGCTGCCGTTTGTCCTTTTTTCTTTTTTCTCCCCGTCACCGCGCATGGGATGGGGGGGGGCGATGTCTTGTTTGTTTACAAATTTTGCTCCTTCCATTCTTTATTCCTTTCCACCTATTAAGAGAAAGAGGCAACAAAAATAAAATAAAAATATATATACATAATAATAATAGGGGAAAATCTATAAAGCATACAATTATAAATTATCTATTTTTAACAGCCTGATAGAGCTCCTCGGCTATCCCTTTCATCAAATGGGATATTTTATCTTCCTCATTCATATGAGGGTCTACCTCTTTGCAGAGGCGTAGGACGTCTTGAATGTAAAATTCGGTGCTTTCACCTTTAAATTGTGCGCGAGGTTTTTGGGGTTTCTCTGCTCGTAGCCTCAAGTTTTGTTTTTTTCCAAAAACTGATTCTAACTGGGACATGAACTCCTTCCATGTCAGGATGCTCTCCTCATTGTTCTCAAACCATTTGAGAGCAGTACCGGTCAAATAAATGTAAACGTTGGCGAGACAAAGAGCTTCATCCCATTGGTTGTGCTTCGCCACACGTTCGTACTTTTTCAACCAGTTATGGGGATCTTCAACACCCTCACCAGAGAACATTGAGGGGTTTCTAGGTAGATGTTGTATAAAAAATGAACCTACCTGAGTTGTTGCTTCTTTCTTGATGTTCATGGTTGTTTCTTCTTGCTCCCCGAATCAATTTTACGTTTTTTTCTGAATGGGTATCGATCTAGCTTTTTCACCAGTTGTAACGTAGAAATCAAGTCTTGGAATATGTAAAGGTATTTATTGATGACGTCACGGCGACTAGTCGACAATTATTAACACATCAACAAAACTATCTACAGCTAGGGAATCTTAAGCAAGCAAGCAATGAAATATTTTAAAGATGATTTTACAAATACAGAGTAATATACAGGGTGATCCAAAAGTCCCGCACAACTTTAAAAATTAATAACTCCGCGAATATTTGCGCTAGAGCAATGCGGTAAACACCATTGTGTTCAGGATGCAATGGGATTTTTTATGGCAAATAATGAAAAATTCTAAATTGATTTTAGTTACAACTTTATTCGCTAGATGGCGCCATACCAGAATCAGCGATTCAGCGGCCAAATTGTTTGATAAATTGAAAAATATAACTGAACGATACGTATTTTTACTTTTTGAATACCAGGAAAGAACCCTAATAATATCAAATGATAAATTAATAAAACACCATTTCGCCAAAAGTTAGAAGAAATGGTTAACGATTTTTAAATACAATCTGAAATATGTAAAATAGGTATATGCAAATTAAAACATGTAGCAAAAAAAAACTGATATTTTAGATGCGGTTTGCTGGAATCCTCTCAGCTATTTATATTTCGAAAATAATAATTTTCTATTTTTTTAAATTCAACTCTCTCTCAGTATCGATTATATTTATTTTAATTCATTTGAAAAATATTTATCTATCTCTGATGATTTATTTTACTCTGGGATGCCGTTGTTGTTTTTGTCGTGTCCAATAAAGAGCCTCAGATTCTTTTCGTTTGGCCAATAAATAATATCCAATTTATATACACATATATTCTTACATAATGAGACTTTAAAGAATGCAAATAATCTTCATCTATTTACATACACAACACATATTCCCCCTTAATAATACTCCAGTCGGTCTAGGGGTTTCCTTGCTCTCTGAGGTCTAGGACTGCGGACGGGCACTTGCACAGCGGCAACCTCCGGTTTAGGAGTGCAAGAGGGCACGTGCACAGCAACAGGCCCTGGTATAGGAGTGCAAGAGGGTACGTGCACAGAAGCAGGCTCCTCCTTGTTTCCTGATGTAACCTCTGGAACCTCCTCTTCACTTTATTCCTGACTTCCACCTACAGGCTTCTCTCCTGATGTTCGACGAAGTATCAAATTTCTTGTCTCCACTTGTTTCTTTCTCACAGGTCGCAATTGATTGATATGCCCCTTATACACGACGCCCTCGCAACTTATAAGGTAGTGACGGTAGCTCAATAATTTCAAAATGGTACCTTTTTACCGTTTAGGTCCAGTTGCATAGTTGCGGAAATAAACCTCGCAACCTGTAGTAAACTGCTCCTACCTTCTTACGGCCTCATGAAATACCTCTCGCGGATTTCCCATCTTGGTATTAAATTCGAGAATCTTGATCTTAAACTTCTCTTCATTAGCAGTTCCGCCGGGGAATTCCTTTATTACAGTTTGGGGGAATGCTCTATGAGCAAATAGGAATCTTTGTAGATTCGTCTCTAAATCATCCTTCCCATTATTATTTCTCAAAAGGTTTTTAAACTCTCTTATATATCTCTCAGCTAAACCATTTGTACTAGGATTATACGGACTGGTCTTAGTGTGCCGTATACCATTCATTTTGGTAAATTGCTCGAATTCACCGGAGACAAACTGTCTTCCGTTATCTGTAACAAAAAATTAGGGCAATCCAATTCTGGCGAGAATTTCTCTAAGATGACTTATAATCGTTTTTCTGGTAATATCTTTGATGATAAAAATTTCTATCCACTTTGAGTATGCGTCCACGAGAACCAAAAACATTCTTCCCATGAACGGACCCGCTAGATCAAGATGAAGTCGATGCCACGGTTTTTCGGGCCAAGTCCATTCCGAGATGGTAGCCGGGGGCATGCTTGCCGATTCTTGGCATACTCTACATTCTCTAGTTAACTCCTCGATGTTACTGTCTATGCCTGGCCACCAGAAAATACCGTCTGGCAATCATCTTCATTTTAACAATCCCCATGTGTATTTCATGCAAGTCATTTAAAATTAAAGATATTAATTTTTGGGGAATTACCACTCTTTCACGCCAATGAAGACAACCAAACTCCAAACTTAATTCCTCATTGATCTTATAATGAGGAGCTAGTGGGTTTTCTCTCGGTACCCTTGTGAATTTCCAGTTACCTTCTCTAACATTCCTTAATACTATAGACAGTATTTTATCTTGGGGCGTCAAATATGCCACCTCCATAAAAGAGAACGGTACCTCATTCAACTTCCTGAGAAGAAGTACCTGGTCTTCATCAAGAGACTCCCTGACACTCGATTCTAAAGGAAGACGTGACAATGCGTCAACATTGGAATTATCACTAGTTTTCGAAATTCCACAGTATAATTAAATGCAGCTAATTTTAAGGACCATCTTTTAATTCTGGATGATGTACATATAGGAATTGTTTTATGAGGTGAAAATATATGAATTAAGGGTCGGTTGTCTGTGACCAATAAAAATTTTCGTCCCAGTAAGTATTGTCTGAATTTCCCAACGCCAAAGGTTATGCTCAACGCTTTCTTTTCTAGTTGAGAGAAACAGTCTTCCGCTTCGGTTAATGTTCTAGAAGCAAAGGCTATAGGGCATTCTTTCTTTCTAGCATTTCTATGACTCAGAATTACGCCTAGTCCATAGTCCATTAATAATGATTTACATTTTTAAAATAACATTCGATATTCTTTCGTCCAATTCCATCTACAATTTTTATTCAAAAGTTGATAGAATAGCGCTAAAATGTTTGCTATATTCTTTATGAATCTATAATAATAAATTAAGAGTCCTATGGAAGATCTTAATTGCGAAACATTCTTTAGGTTCAGGCATCTCTATCACTGCTTTAATTTTATTTTATAAGGGATGCAGTCCATATTTATCCATTTTAAACCCTAAATATTCCACCGATTTCTTTTT
Source organism: Cordylochernes scorpioides (assembly GCA_030710605.1). Taxonomy (NCBI): domain Eukaryota; kingdom Metazoa; phylum Arthropoda; class Arachnida; order Pseudoscorpiones; family Chernetidae; genus Cordylochernes; species Cordylochernes scorpioides. The sequence goes on along the minus strand of CP092876.1, from coordinate 38,708,661 downwards.
AAATTTACATTTATATCTGTTTAACTTTAAACCTTTTTCTAGCAATCATTTAAACACTAGATCCAACTTTTGTTCATGATCTTCAAAGTCTTTTCCTGCAACCAAAATATCATCTATGTAGCAGGCCACACCTGGCAAATCAGCAAATTTCCCTACCATAATCCTCTGAAATCTATTTGGTGCTACCGCTACGTCATATGGTAGTCTTTTATAAGAAAACAACCTCTTTGTTGTGTTTATATCAACAACAGCTTTGGCTTCTTCCGCTAACATTACTTGTAAGTAAGCCTGTGATAGGTCTAGAGTCGAAAGTACGGTGCTTGTAGATAATTTTGAAAAGATCTCATCGATCGATGGAATGGGATACCTATCTAATTATATTGCTTTATTGGCTGTACATCTAAAATCACCACATATCCTTACACTACCATCCTTTTTTGATGCCGGTACTATTGGAGCGGTCCAATATGCATGAACTATAGGTTATAAAATGCAAGAATTCACTAAACGATCAATTTCATTCTCTACTTTGTTTTTTAGAGAGAAAGGTAAACTTCTGGCCTTACAAAACACAGGAGTCACATCCTTTTTTAAATTAAAATTTATTCTAACGTCCTTTAGACAGCTCAAATCTTTGTTAAACAAATCTGCATACCTATCCATCAAATTTTATATATTTAAATATATTTCTATTATATTCATTATTTAAAATTTTAATCTAAACAATATAGAATAATCAAGTTTCAACTGTTTAAGCCATTCTCTTCCTAATAAAATTACCTGGATTTTTTCATTTACAACTATTAATCGTAAATATTGGTTGGCTTCTTTTACAAAAACATTTCTTTGATCTATAATCTCTATTGATTTACCACAAAAGGATTTTAATCTTAATTTGTTGGAAATAATATTTTACCTTGCCAATAATTCTTATAAATATCTTTATGTATTAACGTAACTGGACTTCCTGTATCTATTGTAAAGCACAAAGAATAATCATCTACTGTTAAATTTATTGTGGCATCAGTTTCGCCCTGTACAGAATATATAGAGTCCTCTTGTACAAATTTACATCCCCACATTCTTTTACTAGCTTTGCAGACCCTACTTAAATGACCCAGTTTATTACATTTTAAAACAAGTCTTTGTTCTATGAGGTAAAACAGATGCCACGTGTGAATGTCTTTCACCACATCTATAACACACTATTTTGCCTTTGCCACTTTGCCTGAAAGGTCTATACTGCGCCGTACTATTATTGTACTCGCCCTTTTTATCCTTTCAATTCACAGGGGATATCTTGGCCACTAATTTATCTTGTAATTCTCTTGTATTTATCTCCGCCAATTCGAACGCGATCGCCACTGCAAAAACTTTATCCAGGGTGACATCGTCGTCCTCTTGTAGTAGCTTCTTTTGCAGGATTTCCGACTTGATTCCAGTCACAAAACGGTCTCGCATCATGGTTCCCAACATATGGACGAAATTACAATTTATTGCCAAATGTTTCAATTCTCTAAGATATTCCGAAATTGATTCTCCTTCCCGTTGAATTCTCTTTAAAAATCTGCACCGCTGTGGTATCACTTTCTTCTTTGGATCCAAATGCAGCTTAATTCTTTGAATGATAGTATCATAGGGTTGATCTTTCATTAGACCAGGAAGAAAATGTCGTTTCCCTGCTTCAAAGTTTTAGAATCTGGTAGCGAGGTAAAAATCAGCACTTTAATCTCCTCCTTCAGATGCCAAAAAGTAAGCCTCAAATTTTTGTACAAAAAGATCGAAGTGTCCTCCACTGGGCTATAGCATCTAAAAGGTACTATTAACTTTGAACTTGTCATGCTGATCTTTTCTACTCCTTTGTTTTCTTGATCCAGATAGTTTAAAAGATGTAATCTTAACCCATTTTCCTATTTTTCCTCTCCATAATCCGAGAGTCAGATTTGTTTAAAAGATGTAGTTGTTATGTTAAAAAATCAATAAGCTTGAGGGATGAGTATCTTTAGTAAATAAATTTATTTCAAGCTTTCGGGCTCTACCGCCCTTCGACAGGAAATTTTCCTGTCGAAGGGCGGTTGAGCCCGAAAGCTTGAAATAAATTTATTTACTAAAGATACTCATCCCTCAAGCTTATTGATTTTTTAACATTCTATTAAGGGATTAGCCTATTAATAATGTAGTTGTTATACTTGCATAGACACCGTTTTCCTCAGCTTTTTACTGGCTCTGTAGATCGCGCATCCTCGTCACCACTTTTGTTGTGTCGTAATTAGACGTACAAGAGCTCAAACTTGACCATGGCCAACAACAAATGTCCAATTTATATATACATATTTTTACATAATGAGGCTTTAAATAATACAAATAATATTCATCTATTTACATAAACAACGGTTAATACGAGGGCCATCCAATAAATAAGTTTCCCTATTTTTTAACAAATAAACCACATTATTTACAATTATGCAGTTATTTTATTTTCATTATACAACTCATAGACTACCTCTCTAAATAATCACCATTTCTGTCTAAACATTTTTTGTACCGTTGTAGCGATTTTTAGATACCACTTTTGTACCAAGCCGTGTCCTGTCTTCGTAGCCAGTGGTTCGCCTCCGCCTGCACTTCATCATTGGCAAAGTGATTGCCTCTAAGGTGCCACTTGAGTGCTGGATAAAGATGGAAGTCGCTTGGGGCAAGTTCCGGAGAATAAGGTGGATGTGGGAAAATTTCCCATTTGAAGTTTTCCATAGCCATAACTTTTCCTGCAGAGATTGTGACCTTCGCCTTTTTTGGTGCACTTTCCTCAGGCTTCTTCCACACCATGCTTTGTCGTTTTGTTTCTGGAGTTGAAAGATGCACCCAGCTTTCATCTCCAGTGACAATACGGGAAAAAAGTTGATCTCCATCTCTTTGATGCATTTCCAGGAAAGCTCGGGCTGCCTCCATCCGTTGTTGCTTGTGTTTTCCAAGAGCAAACGCGGGACCCATCTTGCGCAGACTTTGCGAAAATTCAAAACATCTGACATGATTGTTCCAATCGAAGAGCGTCTAATTTCGATTCCAGGAGGCATTCGAATCATTATTTCGTCAATGGTGACGCGACGATCTGCTTCCACCACATTCCGAACAGCAGCAACGGCTGCATTGTCCGTAGCAGTAACGGGGCTGCCACTTCGCTCGTCATCATGCACGTTTTGCCGTCCTTCTAAGAACCATGAACGCCATCGGCGAACCATTTGGATGCTCATACATTCTTCACCATACACTGACACTGATTTGCAATGAATATTGACCGCAGTTTAATTTTTCGCCGTGAAAAAACGAATTACAAAACGGAGTTCGCAAGTGGACACGTTCACCAGTGGTAGCTCCATGGAAACTGAAGCGCTACGGACTTGCGCGTACGAGTAGCGTGATTTTGAAGGTCACCAGCTTCCAACGCATCCTAGTGACCATTTCTTCTATGCTAACTAATTTTTACAACGTTTCGTTCGCAGAAAAAAAAATAGGGAAACGTATTTATTGGATGGCCCTCGTATATAGCGAGAAGAGTAGAGGACTGAGCACAGATCCCTGAAGTACACCAGCCCATGATCTTCGGTCCTTGGAAAATGTTACATTGACCCGAACCTTTATCCTTCTTCCCTTAAGAAGTCTGCAATCCAGATTAAGGTTTTTCCCCTTACTCCGATGTTGTGCAGCCTTTCAAATAATTTCTACACTCGATCAAAAGCTGAGGTCATATCCAGGAATACGGCCGTTGTCTTCTTTATGCGGGTTTTCCTAGAAATCTATTATTGATTGACAGAAGTAGAACAGTTTATCAGTTGTACAGTGTCTGGATCTTTAGGCAGTTTGGTAGAAGTTTATTTTATTATTGTTAGTGAGCCAGACTATAAGCCTAGAGTAGATTATTCATTCTGTTATTTTACAAAGTATGCTGGTAAGAGCAATTGGCCGATAGTTCTTGCATTCCTTAGCATCTTTGTTTGGTGTCAGTATTGGCACTATAATTGATATCTTCCAATTCTTTGGTAGTTTACCAGTTTTCCATGAAATGTTCAGTATTCGTAGGAGTTGATTTTTAGCTTCGTCTCCAAAGTGTTTAATCATTTGACCAAAGATTAGAGCATCTCCAGGTGACATCTTGGATTTAACTTTCTTATTGATGAATTTAGCTCATTCAGTGTGAAGTCTCTCGAGTAAATATCTTGTTGATGGTAATTTCTTGCTTGTTTAACTAATCTGTTTATATTATTTTTAGAGTCCTGCCTTCATTCGTATAGCTGAGTCTGGAAGTGCTTGAAAGATATTCAGCAATTATGTCAGCCATCTGTTTGTTCGTTCTCACTGTTCATATCGGTTTGAGTATTGGAGGATTAGTGTTGGTTTTGATTATTTATAACACTAATTATATTCCAGTGATGGCTTTCCTTTTTTGGATCCATTTTTTTCGCAGAATTCTGCCCATTTTTTTTTGTTTGAATACCCAAATTTCTTGTTCTATTTTGTGACTAATTTCAATGAGTTCCTTTATGATTTCTTCTGTTTTATTTGTTTTAAGAAATTCATTTTTATTGTCTCTCTCTGCAATCATTGCCTCGATATTGTGGTCCTTCCAGTAAAGTATTCACAGGTCTTTACGTCTACCTCTAGGTATCGATACTTTTGCAGCTTTGGATATGTTCAAAGAGAATTTTTCCAATTTTTTGTCAATCGTTCTGTGATTTAATTCTTCGTTGCACAGTTCTCCAAGCTTTTCTGTAAATTTTTTTCCAGTGTTCTTTTATTCTGTTGAAAATTCTCAATTTTGAATTTTAGGGTTGTTAAAATTGGTCTGTGGTCACTGATTGCACTTTTCAGAATTTTCCATTGTGTTGTGGGTGCGATGTTGTAATTTATCGCTGTGATGTCTATTGCGGATTCTGTGCCTGTGGACTTGGATAGATAGGTGTTCTTTTCGTTATTTAATCGGCGTAAGGTCGAGGTCGGTTAGCATGTCCTCAACCTGCTGACCTTTGTTATCCTGGACAGGTGATCCCCAAGTTGGTCTTTCGGCGTTAAAATCACCAAGTATGATTGCGATATCCGAAGACGCTTCATTTAATGTCTCTATCAGGCCTGTATTGATGCTTGTATTATTGTGGTGATAAACATTTATGATTGGGATTGTTTTATCTGTAAGATAGATTTCTATTGCCTGATCTTCTGTCGTGCTTTCTCTAGGCTTACTCTGATTATAGGCGATTTCCTTAAATTTGATTTCTAGAGTTTTAATCAAAACGGCAAGTCCTCCTCCGAATTTTCCCGGTCTGTCCATTCGTAGTGTTGTACAATCTTTGATATTGAATCTCAGATTCTGATTCAATTTTATCTCCTGAGGACAATTAATATGTACATTGTTGTCACAGAGAAGACAAGTCAGCTCTTTATTTTCCTCTGGGTACCATTTATATTGAGTTGTAGTAGATTGAATTGTGTCCTCGTAGTAGATTTCTCACCATGAGCTCGAGCTGCAGCTCCTGACGCGGCGGTTACACCGGACGCGGTAGCATTACTGGAGATATCAGTTTTGCTATTCATTTGAAAATGGGTGCCGTTGCAACGTTAGTCATCTTGGAAACGAGCCAGAATTTGGTCAAATAATCCAATGGTCCAGGGAGGACCGCAAGGAGTTGTGGTCGAACTTCTCCCCTTCCCCCTGGAATGCCGTCACTACAGGATAAAGCACTCTTGTTGAATTTTTTCAATTGTGATTCAGAATCTGCCACTGAAGCTTTACGAGCGTTTCGTTCCTTTAAAGATATTCGAAGCGGTAAAGGACCAATGAGTTGCTACTCTCTAAAGCGATTGATTAAAAGTTTTGAGGAAACTGGATCTCTGGAAGCAAAACCTCGGAGTAGAAGACCATTGACATGCAAGTCAGTGGCTGTTACGGTTTTTCAGAATGCTGAAGCTATTGAAACGTTATCCACGTATGGAGAAGTTTCTCGACAAACGGGGATTTCGTATGGAACAGTTTGGAGAGAACACACATTTAGAATTTTTCTATAAAAATATCCTAACAAAATTCAAAGTTTTCACAAGTTGAAAGTCAGCGATTTTGAGAAGCGTCAAGAATTCGCTGCATGGGTTTTCCGGCAAATTGATATTGATGAAAACTGGCTGTCAAATGTTCTAAGAACAGATGATGCTCACTTTTATCTAAAGGGAAAATTTAACATTCAAAACTGCCTCATTTTGGCAACAGAAAACCCTAGGAATTTTACAGAAATACCACTTCACCAGCACAGAGTTACAGTTTTGTGTGGGTTCACTTCTTCTTTTATTATTGGGCCATTTTTCTTTGAAAAAATCAATGGAAGAACTTTTAAAACCGTTTTTGTAACTGGTGAACGTTATGTTCAACTTTTGAGAGAAAAGGTTATTCCCATATTGCAGGACAGACAAGCACTAAGCGAAATAACATTCATGCAAGATGGAGGACCTCCTCCTATCTCCCGCGGTGCCAAACAATTGCTGAAGGATACGTTCGGTGAAATTCGTTGATAAGTCGCCACTTTATATACCAGTGGCCTCCAATATCACCAGACTTGACGCCTTACAATTTCGGTTATGGGGGTACATTAAGTCGCGTTTTTATCGATGACGGCCTACCACATTGGCCATGTTGAAGGCTTCTATCAGATGACACGTTTTATAAATTTCAACTATTTAATTGTAACCATTCTGTCATCTATCGTCTGCAGGCGGTGTTTGAGAATGAAGGGCGCCACATTGAGCAAGGATTGTGACCTAATACAAGAGAGAAGGCAGTTACCTCATGTGTTATATTTTGCAGCTCTTTGTTTTGGGTTATGGGAATAATAAATGCTGTCTTCACATCTTGACTCTTTTTTTTCTGTAAACAGTAATTTTTTGTTTGTCATTTGCCCACATTTTATATTATGTCGTGCAGGCCAAAGTGTTATAACTTCTCGAATAACACTGGTATACACAATTTTACCCCTTATGTTTAGTTTATCGCTTTTCGCTCATTAGAAGAAATAGCATAAGGAATAATCTTTGTATCCCCCCCTCCCCCCAACTTTAGATATTTTGCGCAAAAAATAATACAAAATGATTTTACTACCACGTTTTTCAACGCAAAAGTCGATTTAAAAATGAATTTTTTTTTGAGGGGATACATTTTCAAAATTATGTACAGTATAATAAACAATGATAACATTTGACAAACCCATAGGATATTTGGAATAAAGTACGACAAATATATTTTGTCACTCCCATCTATATTTCATTTTTGGATCATGACAAATATCCAGTTAAATAGTCAAGTGTCGACAATTAGTCAAGAAATTTTGATACTATATTAACATTTCAAAAATCGTGTATTGATATCAGTAGTTATTTTCAAACATTCAATTTATTTCACAAAACTCCATCTAAAATATAAATATTTTTTGCTACATGTTTTAATTTGCATATACCTATTTTACATATCTCAGATTGTATTTAAAAATCGTCAACCATTTCTTCTAACTTTTGGCGAAATGGTGTTTTATTAATTTATCATTTGATATTGTTAGGGCTCTTTCCTGGTATTCAAAAAGAAAAAATACGTATCGTTCAGTTATATTTTTCAATTTATTAAACAATTTGGCCGCTGAATCTCTGATTCTGGTAGAGCGCCATCTAGCGAATAAAGTTGTAACTAAAATCAATTTCGAATTTTTCATTATTTGCCATAAAAAATCCCATTGCATCCTGAACACAATGGTGTTTACCGCATTGCTCTAGCGCAAATATTCGCGGAGTTATTAATTTTTAAAGTTGTGCGGGACTTTTGGATCACCCTGTATATTTTTATAATCTGTTGAATATATATTTTCATTGAATAATATTAAATTAAATAATAAAATATTTCTTCGCCACACAATATATTTCGTATTTCTGATTCAATTGTTACTTTTATTTTATGATACATTATTTTATTTATAATTGTATAGGCTGATGCTGTATTTGTATAATCAATTGTTGATTACTTAATTAGAATTGTGAGCATAGCTTCGTTATAGTTTTTTAGTTTAATTTAGCTCCATTTTTCTGTCTAGTTTTCTGTTTTGCAGTATCTTCTTAGAATATTTTATTTTCCTCAATCAATTGTTCAGGACATCAAAGCATAGTCGAATTATCGTGGGTCGAATTAACAAGGTTATACTGTATATATAAAACTAGAAATTTAGTTTTTTATAAGGTCCTATAAATGAATTCATTGCTTTTAAATGTTGTCTTATCTGCAATATAGTTGTATTGTTTGCAATTTTATTTTCTGGTTTGTTCAATTTTTTCTTCTTTTTCCATTTTAAATATATTTTTTAATATTTCATCAATGCCTATAGTTTCTCACCCGAAATGAAATTTTTGTATTATTTGTTCACTAATAAACTATTTATTTTAGATTATTTCGATTTCTGGTCCTCTCTTTATTTACTTATTTTCACCACTGCTCTATTCATTAATTTTCTACATTTTTGCACTGTGCTGTCTAATATGTTGTTAATTATAAGGTTTGTTGTGGATAATATGATTCCATTCTTATTTTGATATAGAAATATATAAGATCTGCCCGAATGTATATACTTTTACACACCCTTATATTTGAAATGATGCTTCTTGGGTCACTCGGCTAGTATCTAGATATTACCTCAATTCCAAGCATGTCATATTCTCAATACAAATCAATAAATTGAAACCAATCTTAAAATGTTAGCAACACCATTACCACAAACTCTCTACCGTATATATTTGAAAAGAACGTTAACTATTTTTGGAATAAATCCATCTAACCATTTCAATTAATTATAACAATAGCTCCAATTTCCTCTTATCTATCAAGATTAAATAATGTTTGATGATCTTTAACCAGCTTGTCAAAAAGATTCTAGGGAGTTCACAAGTCGACCTCAAGCGTTATCTGCTCTATGATAATCAATAAAAAAGAACCACAGAAAAATTAATGGACCAAAAAAAACATATATATAGCTTTTAGAGGAGAAATGCAGTTTTATTGTATCAATATATAACCCAGGACCTGATCGTAGTGGAAGGTTACGGAGCAGAAAATCGCCATCCATACATAAAGTGAATCCTCCAATATGGATATCGATCTGATAGAATGCCACGCCGATTGCCTGTTTCGCTGACTTCTTGTGTCGAGCAAGAACGTTCTCAATTTACCAACTGGAAATATTGGAACATTGTGTTTGATCATTCCATTTCTTTCCAGCTGTTGCTCTTGTGATGTATAATCGAGTTTTTTGAGCGTTTGCGAGATTGCTTCAGCCTTATTTAATGTTTGTGCTATTAAAACTTACTCATTGTGTTATCCACTTTCAGAACAACGTATTTCTTTAATATAAAAAACAGTTCAAAAGGGTTTTATTTTAAAAAAAGGCCTATCTTGACCGCTCACATGAATATTTCAGATGGAAGAGCGCCATCTAGTGAAACAAATATCAATTAAACGTTGATTTAACTTGTTCCGTGATACATTTGGCCTACCCAATATCTTTATAAATCAGGAAAAGTCAACCACGTATGCATTTCGAGCTGTTGGCCCTCGTCAGCGGGGTGAAGTCTGTACGTCTAAGACCAATAATTACTTTAGACTTTTTAATATATTTAATATCAACAACTGACTTTTATTTTCCTTGTTTTTCACATGCACAGCGTATTTCCGCAAATTTGGTCCATTTCTCGATTTCTCAGAAAGCCTCTAGGAACAAATTATTGGTCGTAGAGTTACAGCCTGCACCACTCTGACGAGAGCCAACATCCCGAAAAGCGTATGTTATTTTTTTATTATTATTATTTATCAATAATTTAGGTTGGCCAAATATCACGGAACAAGTTGAATCGACGCTGAGTTGATTCTTGTTCCACTAGATAGCTCTCTGTCATCTAAAATGCCCATGTGAGCGGTCAGAATATACCTTTTTTGTTTTTAATGGAAATATATATTTTTTCGCTGAGATATTTTGGGAAAATATTTATGTAAGGATTTAATTTATTTCAAATATTTAAAATTATCCATCCTCTCAGGCTTTTTGAAGGTGTTATTAAATCGAAAAATCTTTTCTTAGAAATATTTTTTTCAAATTGAAACTTTGTGTGAGATCCTTCTTTATATTTATCAGAGTAAAAAGACCAAAAGCACTAGTATATAAGTGAAAGTATCTGAATAAACTTTGAGAAATAAATGCTCAATTTGAAAATTTTGAATCAAAGGGAAAAAATAGGCCTACCTCCAGATGGCTTGGCTTTTGTATCCAAGATAGCGCGGTATCTGAGATCACAATTGATATAAAAGTTTCTAATTTGTTTCATTTGAAGTTTATAAGTAATGGAATTATAATTGAGAGGTTATATATAATTTATTGGAATTTTGCCAGGAAGAAATTTATCTATAAAAGCATGTCAAAATGAACGTCAAAACTAGACGCCATTTATTGACCGTCGCCGCAAACTAGCGGCCTCAGGTCGGGCCTGGAGACCATGGTTTCGGGCTATGTCCCTCGTCAGCCCACAACAGACCTCATTCCATGAGATCCACACCGGACCCGATGGAATATTCACAATCCGCCAAAGAGGTGTTTAGCTGGTAAAGTGGCTTGGCCAAATCTATGGCCAAAATATAAATGGAAATTTTGCCTGAAGGAAATTCATCTATAAGATCATTGTGAATATTGGCAGATTGTAAAGATTCCATTCGGTCCCGTGTGAATCTCATGGAATAAACTCCTTCCTAGGCCTCGTCGGCCTATAGCCCGAAACCATGGTCTCCAGGTGAATGCTTCTCAGTTTGCCAAAGCTGGCGTTGCGACTTTGTCACCGACCCGAGGCCGCTAGTTTGCGGCAACAGTCAATAGATGGCATCTGATTTTTACGCTCATTTTGACAGGAGAGGCGCCCTATGTTTATATATATATATAAAGGCGCACTCGGGTAACGACATATATATAGGTCTTAACCTCGAGTAAGCCGACATGTGAATGAACTAGGCAGTCGTGTTGCGGGAGAGGGTGGTGTGGATCTTGCCGCATGTGGACAGCAAGAAGTGAAGGCAGGGCTAGGTGTTAGCTCCGAGGGTTTTGAAAAGACGGCCACGGGACGAAGGTGGTACCGGGATACCCACCGCGTGTAGGGTCAAGGCCCCGGCGGAAAAGTGTGAAGCGATCTGTCTGGCAGGAACGAACGCATGTAATAATGAATATCTCAGCTAATTCTGGGCGGTGGGGGACGGTCTGATTTTATGCCTGCCAAAGCCTGTAGCGGGACACGTGGATGCTAATTGGTCTTTTTTTTTTATTTTCATAATTTCTTTAACCAAGGTAAATGATTTTTCTACTGTTCCCATTTACTTGAAATATGAATGACCTTTGTTCTCTTCTTGAAGATGACCTCACATTTTAGGAAAAAAATATAAAATATTTTATGCAGAATTATTCAAATTTTAATTCCAAGCTAGTATCTTAAGAAGGTTGTCTCTATAAGAATGTATATTTATGAGAGATTATTTAGTGCGTGTATAATTTTCTAATTTTAAAATAGGAATTTCGCGAATATTTAATTTTTTTCCTGAAATTTAAATCAATGCTTGTTCTTTCGAATAAATAAAACCTCACTCGAATTGCGCGGTTTTTCACGAGCTACAGCATTTCAAATTCATCTTTTTAAAATAGAACACCCTCTTCAGTTTCTTATTGATGTAGGATGTCCGATACAATTATATTATCAGAAATTAATTCATTTACAATATCTTTCATTTGTTTTTATTCAGAATCTTCTGGTGCAGGCTCAATTATTGGTAGTCACTCTTGTAAAAAAAAAGAGGAACTCGATTTTTAAAAGGTTTTTTAGGAGTTTCCAAAAGGATTATCAGATCCAGTTTCTTCTTTTAAAACTTCGCCGACTGTTCCTTAATGCTTTTCCGATATTTTTTTAATAATAAATTTTGAGAGATTTAATTTTTTAACATTAATTTCTTCATGATAATAATATAGATTTCTCACATAATTTTGTTGAACCAAATAGGGTAACGAGTTAGATCTCCCAAGTTTTTTTTTTTTTAACTTTTAAAAAGTATGTTAGGTGAAATATTTTATTGGACTTTAGATTATTTGGTTGTTGATTTCTAAAGAACATCAAAAACTAAATAGCAGAGGCGATAGACATGCAGTCCATCAGCTTTCATGATGACCTTTTCTTTGGTCCTGAACAACCCCCATAAAGTTGATCCGAAGTTGATTGAAGGAGTATTTCTGAAGATGGCTATCAAATTTCTTCAAAATATTAAATGTGTGTCATCACATGTATTTGGAAGAATGTAATAGTTTGCTATATTACACGATAGGGTTTGGTGTATTAATATAGATTGGTACAAAAAAATTGTATTGGTGAAATTATCTAACTTTTATACGATATATTTTTACTAAAGTATAATTGTATAGTAATATAAATGTTTTCGGATGTGGAACATTATACTATGTTCGAGTCCATATCAAACACGACCTTCTATTTAATACATATTGCTCTTGGAGAAGGATAAAATATGGAGAATTATTTCTAATAGAGGTTCTGAGTTCATTAGTTGCACAATTACCCATCCTTAATATTCTATTATAGACACATTTGAATTTCACTCTAGTTAAAATTATTGATTCATTCATCGTGGACAGTTATTTAAAACGTTTATGGAAATGGTATTTGAAAATATTTAAGTTCCTTTCTACTTCGAAATAATAGATATATTGAGTTATATTAGGCGTACAAATACGTTTTGGGGGATTTTTTAATAAATTCGAAGCTTTATTCAGAGAAATCAGTACAATATATTTCATTCAAAGTATTGTCCATCTTTAGCTACGACTTTTTCCCATCTTTCAGGCAGCATACGGATTCCGTGTCGAAAAAAATCCTCGTCTTTTGAGGTGATCCAAACATCGACCCAATTTTTCGCCCCTTCGTAAGAAGTAAAGTGCTGCTCGGCCAGGCCATGTGTCATCGAACGGAACATGTTGTAGTCTGAAGGAGCAATGTCTGGTGAATACGGCGGGTGCGGTAGGACATCCCATTGAAGCGCCTCCAAAGTCTCCTTGACAACTTTTGCATCATGTGGCCGAGCGTTGTCGTGCTGATAGATCACCTTGCCATGTCTTTTGGCATATAGTGGGCGTTTGATCTTCAATGCTCGGCTTAATCGCATCAATTGTTCTTGGTAACGTTCTCCAGTGATGGTTTCGTTAGGCTGAAGTAGCTCATAGTAGATCACTCAAAGCTGATCCCACCAGATGCACAGCATTAGCTTCTTGCCATGAATATTCGGTTTGGCCGTTGAAGTTGATGCATGACCGGGCTTGTCCCACGATTTTCTGCGCTTTGGGTTGTCGTAGTGAATCCACTTTTCGTCTCCCGTCACGATTCGATGCAAAAAACCCTTCCGATTTTGTCTTTTGAGCAGTAGTTCGCACGTGCAAATACGGCGCTCGATGTTTCCTGGCTTGAGTTCATATGGAACCCAATTTCCTTGTTTTTGCACCTTACCCATGACCTTGAGATGGTTCGAAATCGCTTGTTGAGTCACTCCCAAGGTTTCAGCGAGCTCCTCTTGAGTTTGGCTTGAATATTCGTCCAATAAATCCTCCAATTCAGCGTCTTCGAACTTTATTGGCCTCCCTCCGCGTTCTTTGTCTCTGGTGTCAAAATCGCCACTTTTGAAACGCCGAAACCAGTACTCACATGCTTTTATTGATAGAGCATGTTCCCCATATGCCTCACACATCAATCGATGTCCATCAGCTGCACTTTTCTTCAAATTAAAACAAAAAAGCAGCGCTTCCCGCAAATTGTGTTATGTTGACACAAAGGTTGACATGGTTAGAGCACCAAAATAAAGTTCCTTACACTTGAGTGAAAAGACTCCTTCTGATTTTTTTTGGGGAAATGAAGCCTTAACATGAAACCTTACACAAGGTCCGACGCTATTTATATAATATTTGTTGTGGCTTCTTTTGCAAATCCCCCAAAACTTATTTGTACTCCCAATATTTATGCATCTGTCTAAGTGTATTTTGTATAGAAGACAATCACTCCCATTGACCTTGTAGTTTGTTGGTCCATTTATGATTATAACAATTATTACAACTAAGTTTATTCGAACAGAAATGAATTCTTTGAACCACACAGATATTTCCTTATTTTTTCAATTTTTAGTTTTTGATTTGAGGAAATAAAGAAATTCAAGCATCAACTAGGATTAAAAAGGAATTAGAATTGTCGATCGGATAGACTGATGTGATTAAGAGGCCTGTAATTCTGTATTCTCAGATGATGAATAGTAACATGTGCTCTACTCAGATAAATCTCAATAAGAAGCCGTTACTTGGATACAAAACGTATATCAGCCGAAGTCTCGTGAGCGACACCGCAAACAATGGAAATAATAGCAAATAAATGGTCAAATCAAAAACGGCCAAAATGGAAATAATCATTATTCCGATGTTGACATTTTTTATGTTAGTGTTCATCGTCACCATAATATGGATTAGCCATAAGATACTCTCTAGTCACCTGCTCACGAGGCGAGATAAGAGGATCAAGAAAAACATGGCTGATCCGGCCATTATAAACTTGGCTAAAGTCAGTGCGGTGACCCAGCACGTCGTACAACAAACTCGCGCAGTAAATATACCCCGCATCTCTCGACGTATTAAGTGAGAGCCACATGTAAATACTCAATTAATTAATCAACCAATACAATCATTATAAGGAAATTTGATTTTATATATACTTAATATTCTTTTTTAAGGAATACAGAAAAGGAGCAGAAATGAAAATTTTTCAAAGCATGCCTCTACGTGTGTTTGATGGCGGCACCCTGACTTCTCAGCGGCACAGAGACAAGATATTGGAGCCCTATGTAAGGTGTTTTAGGGGTGGAGTCGGACCCTCGTTCATCTTTATGGATGATAATGCTCGTCTTCATAGAGCCCTGGTGGAAGACGAATATCTTGAAAGGGAGGGTATTCAAAGGGTGGAGTGGCCTGCCAGATCACCAGACCTCAATCCTATAGAACATGTTTGGGAAGCCTTGGGGAGACGAATTGGATCTTGTTCACCTCTACCCAGTACCACCCAGGAACTGAAAACTGCTTTAGTTGAAGAGTGGGATTTGTTGCTTCAAGAGCTATTTGATTTTCTAATAAACCGCACGAAAAATCGTTGAACAGCTGTTTAGCTGTTAGAGGCGACCACACACCCTATTAAGTCATAAAATATCGGTCAACATCTACCTGACCTTTGGACTAATTAACATAAATTTGTATAACTCTGTAAAATATTTCAACAAAATATTTATTTTGTCAACTTTATTTCTTATAGTTTTGTCTATCCACCTATAAATTTTCGTTCAAAATAATTTTATATATTTTTAAGAAACTAACATTAAATGTTTGTTACCTTAATTTTGGACACCAGTGTATATTCATTATAGTGGGAGTGTGTTCTGTCCATAGAAAGCAGTTTGTCATAAAATTAATTCCAGTTTCGAAGTGATTTATTCCTTAGTACGTAACTTCTTTTTTTGAAGGTATCTATTGTTTTCCAAAATGTTTAAAGTCATGAATATTGTTTATAATGTTTTATTTCATTGTTTGGTAATATTTTTTTCACACTTTATTATTGCAGCATAGACTTCTTTTTCATATTTAACACGGTCTATTTCATTATTCGATTTCATATATAATTTGAGGAGGGATTTCATAGATATTTTGGTTAAATAGCATTCGCGATTTAGTTTGAATGAACAGGCTATATTCTTTTCTGCATTCCCGCTTTGACCTTTGAATCGTTGATATTATCGGTTATAGAGTTCCTCATACTATCTATAGAGCCATTCCCATCCCAGTGTACACCATTTAGTGACTGTGAGATCAACAGTAAATTTCCAGGTAGCCATCTTTATTTTGATAAGTATATTGAACTTGTATGATTTAATGGGATCCTGTTTATCTGTGGAGTATTACTATATTCATAACCAGGTGATTTAAGGGCTGTCAAGATAATAGGCAGATGATCAGAGTATGGAGAGATTTCGATTTTAAAGTTCGTAATTATACCTAAAAGTGAGGGGGTTGCTATAAAATAATCCAAAACAGATGAATCACTTCAGAAATGTAAGTGAATGTTTCTTTTTATCTGATGATGATCTACCATTTATTATTGTCAATAAATTATTAACCAAGAATTCGATAAACCGATTTGCATGTTGTGATTGCACTGTATTTTTAGAATTAAGCAATTAAGAGATAAATGGGGAAGCGTAAAAATCTGAAAATATCCCATAGTTCCCGTTCAAAAAAAAAAAAAAAAAAAAAAGTATTTGAATTAACCAACAAGTATCATTTATAATCAATATAATATTTTTCATCAACAAGCCTAAATAGTTTGTTTAAACTGGAATTACATATCTCATTTGGAGGCAAATATACAAATATTATACAATGTTTATATTGAGGCTTGGTTTAAAAAAAAAAGATTGTAATCCAGTTGGGTTCAGTTTCTATTTTATCTATAACAATCTCAAAGTCTTCTTGATTCCTTCCAAAATCCCCCCAGACGGTCTCCCAGTTCTATAGTATCTAATGGCCAAACATTCATTTATGTTAAATTCTCGAATGCTAATTTTCATATTTCGATCGCACCAGGATTTTACTAATGCAAATATAGGATACTGTGTTACATATAGAGGATGGAAACAAGTTATCCCCAAACTGAAATCGACAATTGGCTCTATGTAAGCAGAATCTGATCTGCCAACTCTGGAGTGAAGATAAAAGCAGGCAAGAAAATATTCACCACCACTCTAGAAGACCAGTATCTGATCTGATTGCCTAATATGATAGAGAGGAAGAAATTATTTCAGCTCTCCAAAGATTTCTCATGTGCTTCTGGAACGACAGTTTAAAGACAAATAGTTCATCAAAGTCATCAAGAAGGTGGGTTTGATGCAAGACGACAAATTATAAGTATGTTTTCCACTCCTTCTGAAAGAAGAGCCACAAAGGATGGTATAAGTCGAAAATTTCCTTGATAACATTTGAAACATATCTTAATGGTTTGACTATCTTTAGTGCCAGATACATCATTTGACATTACTAAATAAATATAAAATTCTCATTGATCACGTGATATATTGAATGGAACCATATTATGGAATAGGGGGGTGTTTTTGTTAATTATAAAAATTGAATAGAATTCAATATTAGCTTCAGCTCTATTTGTTACAGATATCTCTATGGCTTTCATATCTATTTTTTTTTTTATATATTTTTTTCAAGTTAGTTCAGGGTTATAAAAAGGGCTTTTCTTTTGGTTTCTCAGTTTCCTAATTGCATTTGCCATTGTCTCATATTGATAATGATTTTGATATATTAATTAATATTTAATGCATCTCACTAAAATTAAAACAAGTAAAACATCGACTATATATGTTCTAAACTATCTTTTTTGAAAGCTAATCAATTTTTCATCAAATTAAATTGATACAGAATATATATATATATATATATGATAATTTAAACCAATAACCCTATATTATGTAATACGTATAACAAGCTTGTCATGTTGTATATAGAACTAATTATAAACTATAACTAATTATACGCATAATTGACGTGTGTCCTTGTATCTCCAGATGTAATGTACTGAGGATGAATAAATAAAAATATATAATAGATTAAAAACTGAGTTAAGAGCAAGATTGAGCGAATCACAAAGTAACTTCTAAAGATAGATGGAAGCCAACAGACTGGTGCCAGAGTCGAGTTGCGGACACGTGCAGAAAGGCAATACTTCCTGGTCCACTTCCTAGTCCCCTTCCTGGTCCAAAAAAGTTGTATAAATAGGACCCCACGTAGCAACAGCCATTTGAGTTCTAGTCAGTCCCGGTCAGCGTCATCCCTTATCGCCGGTTGTCACCAACTCATCGACCATGTAAAACAGTAAGAAACCTTCTCGATCTCCATCTTTGCTCTTGGCTCGCTTTTTATCTAATCAAGGAACTTCCCTTCTACAACGTGTCGCTTCGTTTTTTGTGTGTGTGGACATTCCCAGCTTCTCCACTCTGCCTCGACCACGACTGCCTGTACTTTGGGAGAACTGTTAAAGGTCCTACAAGGTGCAGCGAGGTACTGGAAAACTCTCCACCCCTGACTGTCCCTCGCGGTTACTACAGGTTTGACCCTCGGTTGCCACAACTTATAGCGAGAGTCGACGAGGTTCTACAACAGGCTTTCCAAACCTCAACGCATTATTACAGCTAGTCGACAGGATCCCTAATCACAGATAAGGATCTCAACAACCTATTATTACAGAGAGTCGACAGGATCTCAACAACGCAATATTACAGATAGTCGACAGGATTACCACAACGAAGGAGACCACAACGAAGAAGGTAAAGACTGTCCAGATAGAAAAGAGCCAAGAAGCAAAGATGGAGGAACAAGCACGCCAATCCAACGAAACGATCAAGCAATCTTCCCCCCAACGACACAGCCGAACATCCCGCAAAATAAGCCGGTGAGAAGTTACCCACCTTCGACCTTACAACGCAACCATCCAGACGACATGCCACCATCGCCAAACAGAAGTCACAAGCTTCTACAAGATCTACATGGGACGCCTTCCACGTCATCAGGACAACAACCAAAGACCAAGTCTCCTGACTGAACAATCATAAAAACTGTGAGTTTTAAAAAATCTACTTAACTCTCTCTTCATGCTAACAACTTGATTTTCCATAAATATAATGTTTATTTTTACTGTAATAATTTTTAAATCAAATTTTACCATTTTTATAGCATTTCAATCCAAATTTTAAATATTGTACACCCTCATTTATCAATTTTTACTTTATTTTAAGCAACTTATATATTTTAATTCATTACTTGCAATCTTACAGTTTTAAAAAATCATATTATTTAAATTACTCGAATCATAATTCTAAACTTATTTGTGTGTTTTTTTTTAATACCTTATTTTTATACCAAAAAACACCAATGTCTTAATTAAATACACAAAACTTTGCAAAAAATCATTGTTATGTTCACTATTTTATGTACACGCCCCATTCAAATTATAAGTCACTATCATGCCATTGCCCTTTTACAAGTATAATTTTAGCACTAACATAAGCAACGATTTAAAAAATATGTTCAAATTTTAATAAACATAGGTGAAACGCATTTTTTTTTTTTTAATACAAACATCGAAAGATACACTATCTTCAAAAGCACAACTAGAAAAGTAACTGTCCTTCCCCAAAACAAGTTAAAAATTCCAGCATAGCTACACTCCCTCGTCCTTTTCTTTTTACATGCATAATTATTAATAATTCACACATCTCTCGGAACGAACTTCAACACACTCCCCCATCACTTTCTCCAATTGGCCACATCTATTAACGCGCGATTTAACAACACGTCCAATTTCGAGCAACACGAGCTCCATATCGTCGCGAACACAAAGATTTCACGATAAACATACCACCTCTATAACAATCTGAAAATTCTCGATGTGTTTCGTACAACAACCACCCATGACTAATACATTTGTTATTCATTCGGAAACAAGTTAGATGCTGTACCAAGAACAGACTTCACGTGACACCTTTCTATTCAATCCACTTACTAAGTGTCACACAGCGCACCACAACAATTTTCTCACTTAACAGGCCCAAGACGCCTTCATGCCTGTGACACCTCACCAAAGCGTGTCTACGTTGAAGTCGCACTTTTATTCACATCTAACCTGACATCATTGAATAACATTTTTTAATAAGTCCGCAACATCGTCGAAACACAACACTTACGAACACCAAGAAAACTATATTTTCAAACAGAAGAAAAATTTTATTTTCAAACAGGCAAGAGAAGATAACTCAACTCGGGACGTAGGCCAGACATGGGATCATGTGCCAGTCGGCAACAAAGGGTCGGCAACAAAGGACCGCCTACGTAAATAAACAACCCAGCTATGTCGGTCGGCATCAAAGGATATCGACACCAATTACAACCGCCATGTTAAAATGACACCTCCAGTTGCAGTTCGCCTGTACCTGACACGTCATCCAGCTCGCAGAATGGATAGATTGCAGCACCTAAAACTAATTGACTTACCAATAATTACCCAATTCACTTATTAATTTGAACTTTAATATTGAAATATTATAACACTTTATATCTTTAATTATCATTATGTGTTTTACAACTTTTACATTATTTTCACGCCCAGTATGGAATATTTTTTCTAAACTAGAACGCCATCTTTTATATAATGTTAACCCTTTATTGTTATATATTACAATCATCTTCGTCAATGCAATCCATTTTTTAAAGAATCAATCAAGTTATCATTTATTTTATATTTGTATGCTATATGTCTTTGTTTTTCTATACCCCAGCACGCAAAAGAGAAAACATTCTCTACATATCACCATGAACATGTCAGTTCACGTTTCAGAGAGGCATAGAAACACCAATGTGTACCAAAAGGGAAATGACCTAGTTACACACCACAGTTGTAACTTTTCTTCAAAAGAGACATTTTTTGCTCCATTTGTTACTACTTAACATTTATATAATCATTAATAACCTTTAATTATATTATATTTTTTTTGTATAAAATCTTGAATAATTATTTTTTTTTATTTTTTTTTTACTTTTCAATTATAATCAAATTTTTATTCCAACATTATTTTAACAACTTTATTTTAACAATAGCAAAACATTTAATTCTTTCAATAATCATTTTTAATTCATTATTATATCTTTTATATATTACTAATTCTCATTATTATATCTTTTATATTTTACTAATTCATTATTATATCTTTCATATAGTACATGTTTGATCTTATCCACTTATACTTTTTATCCGCAATCACATTTTTATCTTTTTATTCACTATATTTTTGTTTAAATACTTTATTATATGACAATGTTTATTTATCATCAACTATCGGGCATATACAACAATCGTTTACAACAATCTATTTCTCTAACCACTTCAGTGTACTTTACACTACTATCTTTCTCTCCGCCATTGCTTCACATCAACGTAGAGAAACGACAGTACTGCTTGACAATTTTTCTTTTGATTTCGTAATTCAACAAACTCTTTGAAAACACCGTTCCCCAGAAGTACAAGTCTCGACTTTTGGTCTGAACACGTTTCAAAAGTTTATTTCAATCATCCGCAGAGCACATCACCAACGCATGCACCAAGCGTTCACTTTTTTCAATTTTCAATTTTTTTCAGCTCTAGCGGACCACAATCAACCTTTGATTTCAAGTCAAGTCAGACCACCTACTGTCGATACAACAATTCTACTTATCGCATGGCTCTACCACCCCTTTCAAGCATATTAAGTCTTTTCTTCAACAACTTTTCAACCCAATAACCCTACAATTGTGTCAAAGCACTGTAACCTTATACAGGATCACAGGTGAAACATTGCCTAGGAAGACGCACAAGTCTATATCCTCGCTTTGCACCTGGATCTCAGTATTTGATTGTCTGTGCAACACTTACAATTGCATATTCTTCAACCCCTAACCCTTTCCAACGCCCGCCAACAATCTCTTAGAACATCATCATTATTTTTTTAGCAAACAAAGGTTTTACCTACAGTTCTCTTTTATAATGAATATCATAACTTTTAAATTAAACATAAGTTTTATTTTTATAATTTTCAGATATAGCCAAATAAACATCTTGTTATAGCCCTTTTCCCTCACAGTTTTAATTAATTAAAAGAAATTTTAATTACTTACCTGTGTTAGAGAGGCTTTACCCGCTTAAACCCGGATAAACCCTTTCACTCACGGGGCCCATCTATGATAATTTAAACCAATAACCCTATATTATGTAATACGTATAACAAGCTTGTCATGTTGTATATAGAACTAATTATAAACTATAACTAATTATACGCATAATTGACGTGTGTCCTTGTATCTCCAGATGTAATGTACTGAGGATGAATAAATAAAAATATATAATAGATTAAAAACTGAGTTAAGAGCAAGATTGAGCGAATCACAAAGTAACTTCTAAAGATAGATGGAAGCCAACAGACTGGTGCCAGAGTCGAGTTGCGGACACGTGCAGAAAGGCAATACTTCCTGGTCCACTTCCTAGTCCCCTTCCTGGTCCAAAAAAGTTGTATAAATAGGACCCCACGTAGCAACAGCCATTTGAGTTCTAGTCAGTCCCGGTCAGCGTCATCCCTTATCGCCGGTTGTCACCAACTCATCGACCATGTAAAACAGTAAGAAACCTTCTCGATCTCCATCTTTGCTCTTGGCTCGCTTTTTATCTAATCAAGGAACTTCCCTTCTACAACGTGTCGCTTCGTTTTTTGTGTGTGTGGACATTCCCAGCTTCTCCACTCTGCCTCGACCACGACTGCCTGTACTTTGGGAGAACTGTTAAAGGTCCTACAAGGTGCAGCGAGGTACTGGAAAACTCTCCACCCCTGACTGTCCCTCGCGGTTACTACAGGTTTGACCCTCGGTTGCCACAACTTATAGCGAGAGTCGACGAGGTTCTACAACAGGCTTACCAAACCTCAACGCATTATTACAGCTAGTCGACAGGATCCCTAATCACAGATAAGGATCTCAACAACCTATTATTACAGAGAGTCGACAGGATCTCAACAACACAATATTACATATATATATATATATACTAGACGAATGGCCCGGGCAACGCCCGGGTTTTACCCGAGTGCGTATATATTTTAAAAATGTTTTAATTAAAATACTATTCGTTACAATTATAAATTGGCGCCGTGGATGTCTCTCTTGTGAAACGTCTCGCCCCAAACTGTGTGTGTCTTGAAAATATAAAAATAAAAGTGTGAACGGAAAAATATGTCCAGGGTAGCCTAGGTAAGCCCGGTAAGCGGAAGGTCGTGGGTTCGATTCTAATCCCTTGACACTTTTTTTATTTTATCCATTCTGACCAAAATCTATCCGTGAACTTCACACAGTGAACTTCACACAGAGAGAATAAGGCAATTATATAAGTAGATAATCCAAATTGTGCCTTATCACACACTATTTTTTTATTTGGCCTTATTACCTTGTGTTTATAATCTATGACATAATGCCGGCGGCGCGCGCCCGTTGGCTGCCGGCGAGCACGTGACCTCCCTGTGCGCGCGCATCCGTGACAGAACCGGCCGGCCCATGACGGTCGTGACTATATATATAATGGATGGATAATAATAATAATATAATAATAATAATAATTATTATTATTATTATTATTATTATTATTATTATTATCACTAGATAATGATAATGATCATAATGATGATGCGCGCGCATCCGTGACAGAACCGGCCGGCCAGCCCGCCCATGACGGTCGTGACTATATATATGTTGATATAAATGAGTTTTAAAAATTGTAAAAAAAAAATGCATCGGCCTGGAATCGAACCCGGGCCGCCCGCGTGGCAGGCGAGCATTCTACCACTGAACCACCGATGGTTATGAAAAATCCCATCCGTGAGCTTCAGACAAACAAACAGACAAACAGACAGAATAAGGCAAATATATAAGAAGACGAATGGCCCGGGCAACGCCCGGGTTTTACCCGAGTGCGTATGTATTTTAAAAACGTTTTAATTCAAATACTATTCGTTACAATTATAAATTGGCGCCATGGATGTCACTCTTGTGAAACGTCCCGTTCCAAACTGTGTGTTTTTAAAATGTTTTAATTAAAATACTATTCGTTACAATTATAAATTGGCGCCGTGGATGTCTCTCTTGTGAAACGTCCCGCCCCAAACTGTGTGTGTCTTGAAAATATAAAAATAAAAATGTGAATTTTCATAAAGATTTCATCATGTCGATTTTTTTTTTGCATTTCACCTACTAAATCGATAGAGATAATTACATTTGCAACATGAACTTAGGTATATTGACTAAATAGAAAACTGCATAGTAATAAAGATCATTTTTTAAAGGCACCATATCGTTTTTTTTTCAATAAAATCGAAACAAAAATTAACGATAAATAACGATAATTGCCTTAAAAAGAAATTGCCTTAAAAAAAAAGAAACATTCGCGGTGATTTATCTTGCATTCGTTTATACAATTATTATATACGAATGACCCGGGCAACGCCCGGGTTTTACCCGATTAAATGCTTTTATTCAAATACTATTCGTTACAATTATAAATTGGCGCCGTGGATGTCATTCTTGTATAATATATAAATGAGTTTTAAAAATTGTAAAAAAAAAAAATGCATCGGCCGGGAATCGAACCCGGGCCGCCCGCGTGGCAGGCGAGCATTCTACCACTGAACCACCGATGGTTATGAAAAATCCCATCCGTGAGCTTCAGACAAACAAACAGACAAACAGAATAAGGCAAATATATAAGAAGATATATATATGGTAATTTAAACCAACAACCCCATACTGTCTATATAACTTGTAATAAGATTGTCATGTTGTATATAGAAACACATATATAAATAATTATGCGCATGATTAATCTGTGTCATTACATCGCCCTATGTAATGTAATTTGTACAAAGTGGATAAATAAATAAAATCTGTAATAGATTTAAGAGTTGAGCTAAAGCAGAGATCGAGCATAGTATTGCCAAAACAACAGAGTCTAAAGATGGAAGTCATAAATCAGGTAGATTCACAGTTCCCACGACAGGCCACCCACACTGTCACATGTGGTGGAATGCAGAGACCCCTCTCACACCTGGACAGGTAAAGGCGCCCTTTCTCAAACGCCCCTGTCACATAAGGTCACCCCGTCTTTAACCTATAAATCATCACCTTACAGTCTCTTGACAGCTCAGTTCAGTACAGTTTAGTTTAGTTCACCCTTAGTGCAAGCCGCGTCGGTCGTATGTTATGTCGATCTCATCCAACATGTAGTTAGGGAGAACTCGTCTATCTCCATCTTTTCGCTCCTAGCTCAGCTTTTATCTGTTAACGGAACTTTCTTAGTGCAACTGTCTTCGTTTTTTGTGTATGGATATCCCCAAGCTTTTCCACTCTGCCTCGACCACGACTGCCTGTATTTTGTGAGAACTTTTAAAGGTCTTCCAAGGTGCAGAGAGGTACTGGAAAACTCAACAAATCATTACAGTGAGTCGACAAGATCAATCATTTCAGTAGTCGACAGGATCTCTACAAAAGCTACTGGAATTCTCAACTCATTACATGAGTCGACAGGATCTCTACAAAAGCTACTGGAATTCTCTCTTATTACAGTAATCGACAGGATTTTATTACATGAGTCGACAGGATCTCTTTATTTCAGAAGTCGCGCGCGCGACAGGATCAACAAATTATTTCAGAAGTCGACAGGATCTCTACAAAAGCTACTGGAATTGTCATCCCATTACATGAGCCG
The DNA here is from genome assembly GCA_030710605.1 of Cordylochernes scorpioides. Taxonomy (NCBI): domain Eukaryota; kingdom Metazoa; phylum Arthropoda; class Arachnida; order Pseudoscorpiones; family Chernetidae; genus Cordylochernes; species Cordylochernes scorpioides. The sequence goes on along the minus strand of CP092876.1, from coordinate 38,683,143 downwards.
ACAGGATGACCAAAACGAAGGATGACACAACGAAGCGGTAAGAAGACCGTTCAGATAGGAAGCGAGAAAGAGCAAAGATGGAGGAACAAGCCCGCCATACCAACGAAACGACAAAGCAATCTCTCCTCCCAACAAGAGACGATATTTACGGAAGAAACGCCGCCCCAACGGACTTCCGCATACCCGCTAACCGATCGCCAACGTCGGGAGCAAGCTGACCGCGCCAACGACAGCCCCGATATTCCCGCAAGTCATGGAAACCGAGCAGCGATGTGGCCCAAACCCTGTGACAAATTCCACACCTTTGACTTGACATCGTCGAGACAATGCTCAAGGCAACAAGCCACAATCAACTTCACAGAAGCTACAAGCGTCTACAAGCTCTACATGGAGCGTCTTCAACGTCAGCAGGAATACAAGCCAAGACCAAGTTTCCTGACTGAACTTTCACACAACTGTAAGTTTAAAAAAAAAACCTACCTTAACTTTATCCTCAAGTTCACAACTTGATTCCCTATAAATTTTGTATTTATATTTTCACTTTAAGCATTTTAAAATCAATTTTTACCTTTTTTATACCATTTTTTAATTCAATTTTTAAAACTTTCACATTTTCATTGATCAAATATACTTTAATTTTTAATCAGATTATAAATTTCAAGTTATTACTCTCAATTTTACTTTAAAAAAAAATTCGCCCATCACGCATTTTTACTAATTTACTAATCTTACATGCCTTTCCTAAATTTACCTAAAATGGCATTATCCAAAGCTACGACTTGAAAAAAAAAATTCATTATTATTATTTTTTAAAAAAGCTCATTCATCATAATTCTCAACTTATTTTGTTTTACTTATTATAGTTATCTTTATACCAAAAGACCAATATCTTTATCAATTCTTAAAATTTGGTAATGTTCACCATTTTAAGTAAGCGTCCAATTCAAATTATGTGTAACTCTCACGACATTGCCCTTTTATAAGAATCATTTTAACTAACATAATCAACGATTTAAAAAGTATATTCAAATTTTAAATATAATTTAATCACAGCCTTCCAAAACGATTACAATCGTTAATATTCGAGGATAAATACACTCCCTCATCTTTCCTTTTACATGCATATTTAATCATCAACAAATCTCTCTCTCTCTCTCAAAGATGCTCCTTCATAAAACTTTTGATTCTTTATACAAATCTCTCTCAACAAACGTTACAACACTCACACATCACTTTATCCAATTGGCAACAATTTTTAGTGCGCGACTTAACACACAAATCCAAATCTTGAGCCACACAAGCCTCCACTTAGCTCTATATCGTCGCCACAATAAAATAATTTCACATTAAGCATGCCATATCCACTAACAGTCAAATATTCTCTCGATGTGTTTCATACAACAACCACCCATGACTTTATTAAATTTGTTATTCATGGTGAAACAGGTTAGATTTGTACCAAACTAAGACTTCACGTGACACCTTTTCATTCACATTTCTCACTTCGTGTCACAGTGCCACACCACAAAACTTTTTCACTTTTCAGGCCAAAGACGCCTTCACGCCTGTGACACCACATCTCAACCCAAATCGTGTCCACGTTGAAAGTCGAACTTTCACCACACATCTAAACCTGACAACACTGAATAATATTTTTCTAAACTAACTTCGAAACACAACAACTACAAACATCGAGAAAACTATATTTTCAAATAGGCAAGAAAATTGCCAAACTTCAACAAAAGAAGAGAGAGAAAGTCAGTTTCAAGCAAGACAGAAAATAAACACCCCGCACGTGTGACCACCCCAAAAATAGAATTTCCGTGAAAAAAGGAAGTGGACGCCCTTTTTGACGCCACTCCCTTGGTCACTACTATCTTTTGAGAATATCTTTGGACATGCCCTCTCTTCCCCCTCAAGGAAGATCATCTTGACCGCTAGCTTCATGACGCCATTTTTAACACATGTGTCACACTACTCATTTAGATTTCCTCGAGAATCTCACAAATCTCACCAACGAGATATCACAACACAACATACTTTAAACATTTTACATGTTAATTGATAACACCAATTAAAACAATTTGGTTAAGTCTTTTATAGACTTTTTAACGCGAAAGAGAAATCATTCTCTACATACCAGCATTGAGGACAAACGAAAAGATCATTTCACATATTCCCAGTTTCAGAGTCATAGAAACACCGATGTTACCAAAGGGATATAATCTAGTCACACACCACAACTGTAACTTTTCGTCAAAAGAGACAATTTTTGTTCAATTTTACACTACATAAAATTTATCCAATCATTAATAACCTTCAATTATATTATAAATTTTGTATAAAATCTTGAATAATTATTCTTATTCTTACCTTTCAATTATATAAACAAATTTTTTAATCCAACATTTAAAAAAAAAAAAACCTTTAATCAAATTTACTTTTATTTTTCGTGATATTATTTTGTTATTGTAAAACATCTAATTGTTTCAAAAATTATTTTTATTTTATTATTTATTATATATTTTATATATTACAGGTTTAATTTTATCCACTGACACTTTTTGTACCCGCAATCATATTTCTATATTTCTATTCACTATATTTTATATTTGTTTAAATACCTTTATTATCTGACAATGTTTATCATCCACTATCGGGCATCTACAACAATCGTTTTCAACAATCATATTCTTTAACCAATTCCCTATATTTTTCATCACTATGTTTTCAGTCATTGCGTCACATCAATGTAGAAAAACGACAGCACTGCTTGACAATTTATTTTTTGATTTCGTAATTCAACAAACGCCTTGAACACAGTTCCCCAGACTTACAAATCCAAACTTCTGGTCTGAACAAGCTTCAAGAGTTTATTTCATTTCATCCGCAGAGCAAATCACCAACGCATTCACAAAGCGTTCACTTTTTTCAACTTTCAACTTTTTTTTTCAGCTCTAGCGGACCACATTCAACCTTTGATTTCGAGTCAAGTCAGATCACCTACTGTCGCTACAATTCTACTTATCGCATGGCTCTATTTCACTCCTTTCTCAATCATATTAATAAGCAACTTTTCTTCAACAACTTTTAACCCAATAATCCTAAAATTGTGACAAAACACTGTAACCCTTTTATAGGATCGCAAGTGAAACATTGCCAAGGAAGACAGCTCAAGTCTATATCCTCGCTTTGCACCTGGATCTGAGTATTTGGTTTACATGGGCACTTCTAACAATTATGTATTCTTCAACAACTTTTCAACCCAATAACACTACAATTGTGACAAAGCACTGTTACCCTATACAGGATCACAGGTGAAACATTGCCTAGGAAGACGCTCAAGTCCATATCCTCGCTTTGCACCTGGACCTAAGTATTTGATTGCATGTGTAAATCTCACAATTGCTTATTCTTTAACTAATAACCCTGTCCAACGCCCACCAATATTCTCTTAGAATGTGAATTTTTATGTCATCATTTTATTTTAATCATCTTTTTGTTAATCAAACAAAATATCATTTTTATTTCACTTTTATATATCCAACAAATATCATCTTGTTATAGCCCTTTTTAACCCTCACAGTTTAAATTAATTAAAAGAAATTTTAATTACTTACCTGTGTTAGAGAGGCTTTACCCGCCTAAACCCGGATAAACCCTTTCACTCCCGGGGCCCATCTATGGTAATTTAAACCAACAACCCCATACTGTCTATATAACTTGTAATAAGATTGTCATGTTGTATATAGAAACACATCTATAAATAATTATGCGCATGATTAATCTGTGTCATTACATCGCCCTATGTAATGTAATTTGTACAAAGTGGATAAATAAATAAAATCTGTAATAGATTTAAGAGTTGAGCTAAAGCAGAGATCGAGCATAGTATTGCCAAAACAACAGAGTCTAAAAATGGAAGTCATAAATCAGGTAGATTCACAGTTCCCACGACAGGCCACCCACACTGTCACATGTGGTGGAATGCAGAGACCCCTCTCACACCTGGACAGGTAAAGGCGCCCTTTCTCAAACGCCCCTGTCACATAAGGTCACCCCGTCTTTAACCTATAAATCATCACCTTACAGTCTCTTGACAGCTCAGTTCAGTACAGTTTAGTTTAGTTCACCCTTAGTGCAAGCCGCGTCGGTCATATGTTATGTCGATCTCATACAACATGTAGTTAGGAAGAACTCGTCTATCTCCATCTTTTCGCTCCTAGCTCAGCTTTTATCTGTTAACGGAACTTTCTTAGTGCAACTGTGTCTTCGTTTTTTGTGTATGGATATCCCCAAGCTTTTCCACTCTGCCTCGACCACGACTGCCTGTATTTTGTGAGAACTTTTAAAGGTCTTCCAAGGTGCAGAGAGGTACTGGAAAACTCAACAAATCATTACAGTGAGTCGACAAGATCAATCATTTCAGTAGTCGACAGGATCTCTACAAAAGCTACTGGAATTCTCAACTCATTACATGAGTCGACAGGATCTCTACAAAAGCTACTGGAATTCTCTCTTATTACAGTAATCGACAGGATTTTATTACATGAGTCGACAGGATCTCTTTATTTCATATATATATATAAATAGTTGTTTAGTTTTGTATTAAAATTATCTTTATTATTTTGATTATTCAAATTCAAATTATAAAATTTGTAAATTGTTATTATTTAGTAGAGAGAGAGAGAGAAAGAAAAATCCTTTACTTCTTACATCATCCAATTAATTATATATTTATAATTAATAACAATAAAATATAACAACGTAACGTCTTTTGCATCGGCTTTTACACGTCATTTAGACATACTCTAAATTGTATATAGAATAATAGAAGTGAGAATATATTTAATATTATAAAATTTAGTAAGAAGAGAAAAGAGAGAAAGACAGAACCATACACTTATAATCAAACTAGTAATAAGAAAAAATAAAATTTTTTGTAAAGAAGGTAGATAAGATTGTTAGTATATATATATATTTTTTATAATTTTATATTATATCTTTTTTTTTTTTAAGATTTAAAAAAAAAAATATTTTATTTAATGAATATATCTAGTTGTATTTAGTGAAATATCTATAATATGAATTAACTTTTGTTATAAATTTGGTTATTATGTTTTGAAACCCTAATGGTAGACCAGACATATACAAAAAAAATTAAAATGAATTACTTAATGGAGAGAGAGATATGCTGGACCGAGGATTATCAAATAGAAATCCAGCTGATATTTCAACTCTTCTCTATTATATCATATATATCCCTTAGACCGGACTATATGTGTTAATATTAAGTTGTTTTAGTGAAACATTTATATATAAATATTCAACATACATAAGTGTTAAGGAATTCCAAATGTTACCTACCCAGTCTGTGACGCGTTCCTCTGTAAACAACTATTTCTGGATAACATCTGTTGCGGGGGGGGGGGGGGGGGGGACCCGTGCTCCTCTTTTCAGAAATAGATTGTTTTCTTAGAAATTTCAGAATAATAAATCAACTGAAGAAGAAAAGAGAGAAAATAGTTAATGGAAGAAAGCCAAACTTTATAATCTTTACAGTTAGTTATTTTGATATAACTGATGTAATTATTATTTATCTTTTAATTTTCCTTTAAAAAGGTAAATTATTAGATGATTAATAAAGCTATTAATTTTGAAAATTCATTAATATTTAATTTCCATTTTCCTCCCCAGAAATTGGAGATTAAATAAAATGAATTATATTCAATATTACTTTAAAAATCTTGTGAAATTTTTTAAAATCATTTATAAAATTTAAGTTTAATTAACTGTTGAAGTTTATAAGTTTGTATTAGTTATTATTGAGAGAAATTATAAAAAGTTGATTTAATAAATGGATACTTCCATTTATTTTTTATAAATATTTTATAATTGATATACTGGTGAAGTATTTTACTTGTTTAATACTAAATTTGTTTTTAATAAATTCCATGTTTAAATTTTTAATATCTTCTATGAAATTTTCTAATATATTATTTATTCTATAAGATCTTAGAAACTGACCAAAATATATACCTTTGCAGCAGTTTAATGATATATTAGAATTTATATTACAGTATTTTATAATATTGAAATTATAATTACTTTTTTATTATAAATTTTAATAGCATTATTTGTAAGGTTTATATTTAGGTCTAAAAAGTTAACTTTTTTGTTTCTATTAATTTTTTCATTGTTCTTAAGTTTCAAGTATTTAGGATATATTTCAGGTATTAAGTTTTTAAACTGTGGATTATTAAATATTATGATGTCATCTACATAACGGAACATTTGCCAATTAACATTATTTTGTAGAAAGTATTCTCTTTCGTACCAGAATAGTATTAGGTTGGCTAATAAAGGACTTGAAGAAGTTCCCATAGGAACGCCTTCTGATTGAATATATATTTTATTTTTGCTTGCCGCTTGTTAGAACAATATGGTCGATAAAATTGAAAAACGTACTGAGGAATGTAGGATTCAGCATAAGATCATCTCAGAACAAATTGCTGACACATTAAAATCAAAGTACTCATCTACAAATAAAAGCATAAATCAAAATGATCTTACAATTGTACAGGGTTTGCTAAAGCAATTGAATATATTGATGGATACAATGGGAGATATCGCTGTAATCAATGGCTCTATCTGTGATAGACTTGGTAATCTGGACGAATCAATAAATAAAATATCTCCTTCAAGTCAATTTTATAATAGGTCATATGCTCAAGCTACGAGAGTTACTAGTGAAGACGATAAAATAGTTATGCAAAATCAAAACGTAACGGATAAAACAATAATATTTAAATCCAAGTTAAATGTTTCCCCGGCTGAAGTATTAGGCGAGGTAAATAATGGTATTAAAAAGATGAGAAATGATAGATCTAAAGTTAAAATAAATAAAATAATAAAATCAAAATCTGGCGTAATGCTTAAAGTTGATTCAGGTGAAAATTTGAATACATTGATTGAAGAGTTTAAAAAGATTGATGAGGTAAATCAAAAAGCATTAATTTATGCACCAAAACCACTAGATCCTACAATTGTTCTTAAGTCAATTACTAAATCTACAGATATTAAGGAATTGCCTTCGATTTTATGCAATATGAACCCAGAGTTAGAAGGTCGAGAGAAGAAGATAAAGGTTCTGTTCGCTATGAGATCAAATACTGATGTACAGGATGTTGTTTTCCGCATTTCCCCGGCAACATACCAACTTATGAAGAAATTACAACGTATATATACAGACATACAGGTTACATATATGAAGGATAAGGTACTTGTACGTCAATGTCAAAACTGTTTTAGTTATGGTCATAGTAAAAATTCATGTAACATCATAAAATGTAAAAATTGCGGAGACAATGACCAACATGTTAACTGTCAATCCTTGCCCAAGTGCATAAATTGCTCTACACATCCTAAATATAGGAATAGCAATAATCATCGTTCTAATGACAAATTATGTCCTGTGTTCCTTCAACAAATGAAATATGAGATACAAAGAACATGTTATGCAGATTTAGATCATGATATTGTTACTTTGGATTAGAATAGACTTATTCTTGTTTTTTTTTTTTTGGTCAATGTTCAAATTAAAAATTCTACAACAAAACAGGCGGAAAAGCAATTTGGTTAATAATGAAATAAGGGAATTTATTTCTAAAGTAAAATATGATATGATTATTGTTCAAGAACCATATAGTATAAATAATGAAGTAATCTTTAATATGCGTTCAAAAATATATTATGCAAATATACCGGGAGTTCCAATATATACCGCAACAATCGTTACAAACCCTTTCTTATCATGTAAATTAATTAAAGAGTTTTCAAATTCATTTGCAACCACTATATCAGTACAAACTACTAAACGGCAAATTATTCTTTCAAACATTTATATACACCCTAATAAAATGGATACCTGTCATGTTCAATTCCTTGATAAATTAATTAAAAATTTTAACACAAATCCATTGATTTTAGCTGGAGATTTTAACGCTCGAAGTCAGATTTGGTTTGATAATATTATTAATCAAAACGGTAGAAGACTTCAACCTATAATTGATTTTCACAATATGCTCATACATAACAATCGAAACAAAACATGTCGAGGATTAAATATAATAGATCTTACTATTACTAATAGTCATGCTCATGTACTTGTTAATGGATGGAAAACGTTAAATCTTTCGCAAATCACAGACCATCACGCAATCTCATTCGACATTAGTCTGGAAACAGAAAGTTTATTACATGAAAATAATTCTACATGGTATTTTCAAGAAAAAAGAGCCAATTGGCAAAAATATGAGCAGGCAATCAACGTGTCTAGGATAAATGAGGCAATGATGAAATTAGGTAAAATAGTAAATATAAACGATATAAACTGTGTAGTTTCTCTCATAACTGACATATTAATTGAAGCTGCATATGTATCTCTACGAGTAAAACCAAAATATTTAAATAATAATCCATTTAATTGGTGGACGGATGAACTGGAACTTTTTAAAAATCATTTTAAATATGTTCGAAATCTATATTATCGGGGTAAACGGTCTAATAGACAGCTAGTTGATGAAAAAATGTATAAAGAAATACGAAATAAGTATATGAATATTATTGAAAAAACAAGAAATGTAAGCTGGAGGGTATTCCTGGAGGAAGTTGAAAATACATCTCCTTTTGGTAATACTTACAAAACTTTTAAACAAAAAATTTCTCCTAGGTCTTTTGATTTACCAATTCTAGATGTATCTCAAGATGTGCTCGAATCAGAAATGAAAAATCTTTTATCTTCTCTATTTCCGAATGACTGTCAATCTTCTGACACAAACTATCATAAATTAATCAGAGACAAGAGTTATACTTTTTCTAATGATAAAATCATTTATTTTGATAATATTCAAATCTGTTCAATAATTAAAAAACTTAAAAATGGCAAGGCTCCAGGAATAGATCATATAAGCAATCAGATGATTAAAACGGCAGTTCATCATATATCTCCTGTGTTAACAAAATTGTTCAATGCTTGTATTGGACTTAATTATTATCCGGAGGCCTGGAGAAAGTCAGCAGTAATGATTATAAAAAAACCTAATAAAGAAAACTATAAAGATCCGAAAGCCTACCGCCCTATAAGCTTGTCTTCTAATTTAGGTAAAATTTTTGAAAGTCTAATTCATATTGAACTTTTAAATCATATTAATAGTAATAATGTTGTGCATCCTGCTCAACATGGATTTACACAAGAAAAATCAACAATCTCTGCTTTACAAGAAATAACTAAATTAAGTCTTCTGAAAAGAGAAACAGAAAATACGGCAATAGTAACAGTGGACATCAGCGGAGCTTTCGACAACGCATGGCATCCGGCAATTCTCCAACAATTGGACAAGGCAAATTTTCCAGCGGTACTTATAAAAATAATTAATTCTTACTTTGAAGACCGGAGTGTAGAGTTTAAATATACTAATGTAAAGTGTGTAAAAAAGATAAATAAGGGATGTCCCCAGGGTGGTATTATTTCTCCTATTCTTTGGAATATATTACTTAATGATTTCAACTTATCTTTTAACGAAAGTTTTGCTAGAGTAATTGCTTTCGCGGACGATTTGACATTTGTGGTATGGAGCTCGAACATCTATGATCTTCAGTATAATATTACCAAATGTTTAATAAAAATCAAAGCCTGGTGTGAAAAGGTAAAACTTTCACTAAGTCCAAACAAAACAGGTATACTCTATCTAAATAACTATGAAAAATTGCCCATTAATTTTGATGGAAAAATAATTCAACCATCAGAAACTGTTAAAATTTTGGGAGTTATTTTTAAAAATCATAGACAAAGGAATAAGATTAATTTTGGAACACATGTTGACAATATAATTATGAAAGCTACGAAACTTAAGAACACATTATTCTCATTATGTGCACGTACTTGGGGCATTGATACTCGACGTAGATTGATCTTATATAAAGCTATGATACGCTCTACAATAAGCTATGCATCAAATATTTGGTTTCCTTTTATCACTGCAGCAAAAAGATCCAAGTTGAATTCTATACAATATCAAATTCTTATTAGATGCATTCATGCTTATAGGACTTCATCTTCTTACATCACACATATACTAGCGAAAACCCCTTTACTGTCCGATTATCTTGAATTATTACAAACAAAGTATAATATGACAAATTCTCTCACAGATCGAACACTCAAAAGGCCCCTTCAAAAAGAATTAAACAAACTATATCTGGATCTAAAATTTAAGTTTTATCTTTCTCAATCTAATGAACTGTTCAAGAAATTCTTTCCAATTGCTGTCCCAAATTTCATTTCTTCTGATAAATTCACTACTTTATTCTTAACTGGCAAAGGACCCTTCTTAAGTTTCCTGTTCAAACTGAATGCTATCAATGATCCAACGTGTGAATGCCGCTTAGATGTTGAATCACCAGAGCATCTTCTTTTATCTTGCCCTCTGACTAATCAAATTGTATGTAGATACTTTGAAACATTACCAAATTCTCTTTGTGTATATACTCTATCTTATGAGAACTTTGTTAAGTTTAGAACTATTTGTACAATAATTTACAAAACAATACTAATCCATCGTGTAAATAATTAATCATATATATGTAAATAATACTAGCACAGCACAATAGTCCTTTGGACTTCGTGCTTTTGTAACAATAAATCAAAAAAAATAAATCAAAAATTAAATCAATATATTTTATTTTTAAATTCTATATAATTAAAATTTAAAAATGTTTCCAGTAGAGTTTTTGCTGTTTTAAGATCTAATTTAATTGTTTTATATCTGTTATGAATAATTTTAATGTGGAAAGTTTTGTCATTAATGAATTCGTTAAATAAATTGGTTATTTTATTATTTAGATCTCTTAAATTTATTTTAGAATATAGGTCCTCAAAATCAAATGTGTGTACTGAATCAATGTTTGTCCAATCGTTCATTAAATAGTTAATGATTTTTTATTTGAGTCGATGAATTTATAATTATATTTATTAGTTAATTTATTTATAATAAATTGTAGTGTTGAAGCTAATTGTATATCAATGTTTTTTATAACTGAATTTATACCAGATGTGATTGTTCTGAAAGAAATTGGTTTTTTGTGTAGTTTAGGAATTATATAGAATTTTGGTATGTTTGGATTTTTGTTGTAGTTATAAATCTTTAGTGAATTTTCCACGTTTTTGATGTCTTTTTTGATTTTTGTAGCTGTAGTTCTAGCAAAAGTGTATTTATATTTATTATCAATTTCCTTTTTTAGAATATCGTGGTATAGATTTTTACAAATTATAGATAAATTATTGGGACATTTATCTATAGGACTGATAATAAAGTCCTTCTGTAATTTAATTATATTTTCTTTATACGAAGGAATATCTGAATTAGGTTTTGTGTATTTAAGTGTATTATTATAATAATTTATAATTTCCTTTTTAATATTATGTTTCCATTCCAGAAAAGTAAATTCTGGAATACTGTATTTTATGCTAGTTTTATTTATTAAAATGTCTATCTTTTAATATAGATTTAATTGTATTATTATAATTGTGTTTAATTTGAGGTATATATTTATACCCTTTATTTAAAATATCTTGATATTATGGATTTAAAAAAGAAAAATTGCTAGTTAATATATGACCTGAGAGCTTATATTTATCTATATAGTTGTTGCAATTACATTTAATTTTTTTAAAATTTGCCAAATTATTAATAAATTGGTTATAATTGCAAACTAAACTACCTATATTTTTGTTGTATCTCCAGATTGTTTTAAAATTTAATTTTTTTATAGGGAAAAGATTATTGATGTTTTGGTTATTAAAAATATCATTAAATTTAATATGATTAAATAAATTGTTATTAAATTTAATGATAATATTAATGTTATTAGTAGATTGTTTAATTTTTCTGTATTTAAAGATGTCGTGTGTGATATCTATTAATCTGTTATTCAGATTATGAATTTTAATATATTCTATAAGTTTGATAAATTTATTATTATTTAGTTTAAATAATGTTTTAATAAATTTATCGACGAAGTTGTTAGTATACATTTGTTAATATTATCATTAAATTTAATAACAATTTATTTAATCATATAATTTATTACCCAAATCATATAATTTATAACCCAATAATTTATCTATAATTTGTAAAAATCTATACCACGATATTCTAAAAAAGGAAATTGATAATAAATATAAATACACTTTTGCTAGAACTACAGCTACAAAAATCAAAAAAGACATCAGAAACGTGGAAAATTCACTAAAGATTTATAACTACAACAAAAAAATCCAAACATACCAAAATTCTATATAATTCCTAAACTACACAAAAAAAAACAATTTCTTTCAGAACAATCACATCTGGTATAAATTCAGTTATAAAAAACATTGATATACAATTAGCTTCAACACTACAATTTATTATAAATAAATTAACTAATAAATATAATTATAAATTTATCGACTCAAATAAAAAAATCATTAACTATTTAATAAACAATTGGACAAACATTGATTCAGTACACACATTTGATTTTGAGGACCTATATTCTAAAATAAATTTAAGAGATCTAAATAATAAAATAACCAATTTATTTAACGAATTCATTAATGACAAAATTTTCCACATTAAAATTATTCATAACAGATATAAAACAATTAAATTAGATCTTAAAACAGCAAAAACTATACTGGAAACTTTTTTAAATTTTAATTATATAGAATTTAAAAATAAAATATATATTCAATCAGAAGGCGTTCCTATGGGAACTTCTTCAAGTCCTTTATTAGCCAACCTAATACTTTTCTGGTACGAAAGAGAATACTTTCTACAAAATAATGTCAATTGGCAAATATTCCGTTATGTAGATGACATTATAATATTTAATAATCCACAGTTTAAAAACAAAATACCTGAAATATATCCTAAATACTTGAAACTTAAGAACAATGAAAAAATTAATAGAAACAAAAAGTTAACTTTTTAGACCTAAATATAAACCTTACAAATAATGCTATTAAAATTTATAATAAAAAAGTAATTATAATTTCAATATTATAAAATACTGTAATATAAATTCTAATATATCATTAAACTGCTGCAAAGGTATATATTTTGGTCAGTTTCTAAGATCTTATAGAATAAATAATATATTAGAAAATTTCATAGAAGATATTAAAAATTTAAACATGGAATTTATTAAAAACAAATTTAGTATTAAACAAGTAAAATACTTCACCAGTATATCAATTATAAAATATTTATAAAAAATAAATGGAAGTATCCATTTATTAAATCAACTTTTTATAATTTCTCTCAATAATAACTAATACAAACTTATAAACTTTAACAGTTAATTAAACTTAAATTTTATAACTGATTTTAAAAAATTTCACAAGATTTTTAAAGTAATATTGTATATAATTCATTTTATTTAATCTCCAATTTCTGGGGAGGAAAATGGAAATTAAATATTAATGAATTTTCAAAATTAATAGCTTTATTAATCATCTAATAATTTACCTTTTTAAAGGAAAATTAAAAGATAAATAATAATTAAATCAGTTATATTAAAATAACTAACTGTAAAGATTATAAAGTTTGGCTTTCTTCCATTAACTATTTTCTCTCTTTTCTTCTTCAGTTGATTTATTATCCTGAAATTTCTAAGAAAACAATCTATTTCTGAAAAGAGGAGCACGGGTCCCCCTCCCGCAACAGATGTTATCCAGAAATAGTTGTTTACAGAGGAACGCGTCACAGACTGGGTAGGTAACATTTGGAATTCCTTAACACTTATGTATGTTGAATATTTATATATAAATGTTTCACTAAAACAACTTAATATTAACACATATAGTCCGGTCTAATAGAGATATATGATATAATAGAGAAGAGGTGAAATATCAGCTGGATTTCTATTTGATAATCCTCGGTCCAGCATATCTCTCTTTCCATTAAGTAATTCATTTTAAATTTTTCTTGTATATGTCTGGTCTACCATTAGGGTTTCAAAACATAATAACCAAATTTATAACAAAAGTTAATTCATATTATAGATATTTCACTAAATACAACTAGATATATTCATTTTATAAAATAAAAAAAAATTAAAATCTTGAAAAAAAAAAAGAGAAAATATAAAATTATAATATATATATATATACTAACAATCTTATCCACCTTCTTTACAAAAAAAAATATTTTTTCTTATTACTAGTTTGATTATAAGTGTATGGTTCTGTCTTTCTCTCTTTTCTCTTCTTACTAAAATTTATAATATTAAATATATTCTCACTTATATTATTCTATATACAAATTAGAGTATGTCTAAATGACGTGTAAAAGCCGATGCAAAATACGTTACGTTGTTATATTTTATTGTTATTAATTATAAATATATAATTAATTGGATGATGTAAGAAGTAAAGGATTTTTTTTCTCTCTCTCTCTCTCTACTAAATAATAACAATTTACAAATTTTATAATTTGAATTTAAATAATCAAAATAATAAAGATAATTTTAATACAAAACTAAACAACTATTTATTTTTATAATTAATTTAGATTTAGCTTGCTAATCTAATCAAATCTACTTGATATAAATTATCTTTGTTATCAGTTTACTCATTAAATTTTAAATATAGAATCACTATTATATTTTTTTTAATATAGTTTTTACACTATATATATATATATATTAAGAAAAAGGCATCTCCTTATCGTGCAACTGAAAGTTGCCTTTTTCTTAATTTACGAACCTTATCCCAGTACAATGTTACATTTGTACTATTTTTTCATATATATGTGATGATGAGTTGCTGTCGACTTATCTGTGATGAGATCCTGTCGACTACTGAAATAATGTTGAAGTCCTGGTAGCTCTTGTTGTACTGTGTTGACCGAGAGGAACAGTCAGGATGTAGAGTTTTCCAGTACCTCTCTGCACCTTGGAAGACCTTTAAAAGTTCTCACAAAATACAGGCAGTCGTGGTCGAGGCAGAGTGGAAAGCTGGGGATATCCACACAAAAAACGAAGACACAGTTGCACTAAGAAAGTTCCGTAAACAGATAAAAGTTGAGCCAGGAGCGAAAGATGGAGACATAGAAGTTTCTTACTCGTCTACATGATAGTTGAGATCGACATAAGGTACGACCGACGTGAGCTGACGCTAAGGGTGAACTAAACTCAACTGACTGAACTGTACTGAGCTGTCAAGCCACTGTAAGGTGATGATTTATAGGTTAAAGACGGGGTGACCTTATGTGACAGGGGCGTTTGAGAAAGGGCGCCTTTACCTGTCCAGGTGTGAGAGGGGTCTCTGCATTCCACCACATGTGACAGTGTGGGTGGCCTGTCGTGGGAATTGTGAATCTACCTGATTTATGAGTTCCATCTTTAGACTGTTGTTTTGGCAATACTATGCTCGATCTCTGCTTTAGCTCAACTCTTAAATCTATTACAGATTTTATTTATTTATCCACTTTGTACAAATAACATTACATAGGTGATGCAATGACACAGATTAATCATGCGCATAGTTATTTATAGATGTGTTTCTATATACAACACGGCAATCTTGTTATAAGTTATCTACACATTATGAGGTTGTTGTTTTAAATTACCATATATATATATCATGGAACAGAACATTCAGCGACATCTATTAATTGAAGATGAAATTATATTGCTCTAATTTATCCAACTCATATAAAGCGAATTTCTGAAAATGCTGAATGGAAGACGAAAAATATTGGGAGGGCTTGACTGAACAGTGGAAGACTAGCGATTTTACATAATTTCAATCTTCCATAGCGCTATACCTCTATTGGAATTTTAATTTCTTTAATACAAGCTACATTGAGGCGAATCACCTAATATTTATTCAAGTTTTCAATAAAGTGATAAATTTTATATACCTACGGAGTTGACGGCTTCATTTGCCGAAGAAATCGTCGAGAGCTATCTCGAGGGATGGTTCTCTCCGATTCAGTCTTCGAAACTTCCTCGGCTCTTTCTTTTTCCTGCGGATCTGGGCAAGCTCCTCTTTGAATGAAAGGAAGAAAAAATTGCAACGAGTTTCTTTATTCTGAATGTTGGCGAGCTTTCAGGCGTTAGCCTATCTTCAAGCCGATTTCGCAAAAAAATATATATATATTTTTTTTTTTGCGAAATCGGCTTGAAGATAGGCTACCGCCTGAAAGCTCGCCAACATTCAGAATAAAGAAACTCGTTGCAATTTTTTCTTCCTTTCATTCATTGAATATCTAATTTCAATTATTTAGGATTTTTTTGTGTAAGCTCCTCTTTATCCTTCTTTAGGCATTCTTCGAGGCATTTAGCGGCATCGTCAAGAAGAGCCAGGACATTCTCATCTACTTGTTTTTCTTGATGGGAGGGGGATGTGGGGCACAGTCGTTTTTAGGTATTTTTCCTCGACACGAACAATACATCCGCCATGATGATATGGAATGGCCTTCGTTTTAGCTGAAGTGGCTCCACTTCTGCCCTGAAATATCTTATTTCAATTTCTTTTTGAAGGTAATTTTCCTTTCGTCGTTTCTTCTTCTGGATTTTTGTAAGGATATTTCTTCTGTGAAATATTGATTTATTATATCAATTTTCTTTTCTGGTATATCGTGATCGTTTTCGCTTTTTGACTTTCTGCAACAGTTACCCATTTTGATATCTAACTTTGTGTTTTTGACGTAACTATTGGTTTTTAAAATAGAAATCGATTGTTGTCCTATAGAGTGCCCAAGCTGTCACCTGTGATCGTATTTGGATAATTGTCAATGTGTGGGTGATGTAAAAATCTCAAAGCAACTTATTCCTCCTGGAAGGGCGATTTGAAACAAAACATTTCTGACATTATAGAAGCGGGTTTTCAAGAAGGTTTTAGAGGTTTACAATTAGCCACGCTCAGAATTTCAAAAATATTATAAAAGGGTTTATAAATAAAAAGTGTCTCCTCCCCTATAAAAAAAAAAGAAAAAATGTGATTATGTCGCTGACTCGGGATCAACTTAATTTCTTAACAGATCAACAAATGTAAATTAATATTTTTGATAATCTACATCTAAATTCTTATCTAGCTTCACAATTGACAAAGACTGAAATATAGAAATTCCTTTTTTAAGACAACTACAATCTCCCTATTGGCTGTAGAAGAAGAAACACAAGCCTGGGAGAAGAGATTCTTTTATAAGAGGACGATCTTACAAGCTTTCGGGCAAGACGCCCTTCTACGGGTACAGAATGACACGAGTGGCAATGGTTTATATACATTTCAAGAATTATTTTCACGTAATTTATTTTTTCTAAGCTATATATCACTAAACCTATTATACAAAGTGTGAAAAGATATTGACCAAATTTGTTGAACAAATACAAATATTTTTAAAAAGGCATCTCATTATCTTGCAACTGAAAAGTTTTAGTTGCACGGTTAGAAGATGCCTTTTTAAAAAATGTATCCGCCTTATACCAGTACAATTCCACATTTGTACTATTTTATAAAAAAATGAATATATGTAAATCAAATTAACCGCCTGTCTCTCCTGGAGGTGGTCGCTTTAGGTTTTCAGATCACGTATGCCAAAAGGCGGTCGTTCGGGGGCAGATTCTATCACATCTGGTTGGTCGCTAATTGAAAGTTTCAATAGAACATTTTAAAATAAAATTAAAGCTGTTGCAGCAATATGGACTGAGAGTTGGCTCTTCAAAGAATGTCAGTTCTAGATCTTCGCAGTAGGATTGGACTACAAAGAATTTGCTAATTATGTTTCTCTGGAAGGAAGGTTGTTTTCTCAACAATAAATGTCAATTACTTTATTCTTTTTTAATTAAATAATACTTCATTATTTTTTTTATCAAAATTCTAAGGTACATAAAAATGAAAAATGTAATAAATTATATTACAAAAAAACATAAGACGCCTTAGCACTTTTTCATTAATTGTATAAAGAAGCTTTCGGGCAAACCCTTCCTCAGCAAACTAAGACATAAAAATATAAAAAGGATGATGAAGAGAGATTATATAGAATTAATAAAATATGGTTGCGGCTCATTTGTCTTTTTGTAATTTGTAGAAAACCGCAAACCTGTGATAATCAATAAATGATATCGTAATAGTTTATGTTTATATGTGAATGCCGCAATATTAATGTTTAATGAAAACGACATTAAAATAAATAATTATTATATAATAAAAAGGCATATATTGGATTGCTCTATATACAAAACAAATAAATAATTATAAGAGATATAGAGAAAAGAATGATTGCAAATATGTACTTGATATTTAAGTAGATTAGTTAGGTGAATTGTGCTGTTTTATTCAGTAACATGTAGTTATATTGTAGAATTAATAAAAAGAGGTCTTCAAAATTAAGAAAAAAAGTCTGTGCTATTATACAAATAAATTACAGCATAGCATGTTAAACCATTTATTCCAGAAATAATCTTCAATATGATATATATATAACACTTCTTCCACTAATGGACATGGCTAATAATTTAGAAATTTGAACATTTTTGACGCCTATCTTTCTTTTAAAAAAAGGTTTCTACTGCTTTTACTAAAATTATATTAAAAAAAATAATGGCCTGGCTTATATTATTTAAAAGAAACATATGCGTCATAATTTCCAATAAAATATGGCGAGCTTATGCATCATGTTATGGGGAGTAGTTACCATCTCATCAACTTTTAAGGTCAATATTATAGCAGCTGCAGGAAACTGATAAATGATAGGACAATGCTTCTTACTAAAGTGTCTCGCGTATTTTTTTAATTTTTTTTTTGCAATTTAAACGCAAATTTCAGGCATTCGATATATACAACCCCCTCATATAGAAAAGCTTATAGGAATAAATATCATATGAACTTCTTTTAATATCCACACACAATAACATATATAAAAATATAATATGTAAAAAAAATAGTACAAATTTTAAATTGTACTGGGATAAGGTGAATAAATTAAGAAAAAGGCATCCCTTTATCGTGAAACTGAAAGTTGCTGATGGCTGGCGCCATCTATCGGAATAAATATAAACTATTCGTTCATTTTTAATCATTCCAGAATTGGCAAAATACCCATTCTTTAATCAAGAAAAACTAACCATGTACGCGTTTCAGGCTGTTGGCCCTCGTCGGCGTGGTGCAAGCTGTACCTCAACGACCAAAAAATATAATATGTAATTGTTGTGATATGTTAAATAACATATGATAATGTTACGTATTATATTTATTATCTATTATTGACTATGCAAAGCCATGCCATTTGTCAATTGTTAAAAAAAAAAAAAAAACTTATGTAAATTATTTCCTTTTTATCTCTATCTTGTATAAAAGGAGATTACTGGATTAAATAAACATTCAGTTCAACTTGTAAGGCTAGAACGAGTCTTATTCAGATAACACTTATCCATTACAACATGGCGCAGCCGACAAATAATTCCGGATTATGACAAGAAAAGTATCGAAGTAAAATAGATTAATTCAACTGTGAGTAGAATGGAAGGTATCAAGCCGCCGGCAGAATTTGTCCCATACAGCAACGAGAAAAAATGGGAGACCTGGAGAGAGTCGTTTGAAATTTTTGCAATAGCGGTAAATTTAGAAAGCATGCCGCTGGTGCGTCAGCGAACAATTTTGAAGCATATTGCTGGTGAGAAAACAATGATGATATACAAGACATTTCACATAAGTGAAAATGATACTTACCCAAGTTTAAAGGAAATGCTTGATATGTTAACGAACCATTTTAAGCCCTTCAAAAATACGATTCAAAGGAGAAATGCATTTTTTACTTGTGTACAAAAAGAAAGGCAGGGAATCATGGAATTTGTCACAGAATTAAAGCATCTGGCACAATAATGTGAATTCGAGAATTTAACGGAATCTCTCATAAGGGATCACCTTATAATTGGAATACGTGACCGGGAAATGAAAAGAAAGTTGTTAGAAGATCCACAGTTGACACTACCGAGGGCAATTTCGATAGTTATGATCTCCGAGTCAACATGCTCACAAGTAGCATCGTTGAATGAGCAAACAATGATTGAAAAAATTGAAAAACGTAATTGGGTGAATGATAGAAATCGAATGGAAAATGCAGAAGCAGGACCAAGGGTTATAAACCCGAGAAGAGAAAGAATAAACGAACCATGTAAGTGGTGTGGACAACGACACAAATATGGTAAGTGCCCAGCGTATGGGAAGAAGTGTAATACATGCGGGAAAACCAATCATTTCGCAGTTGTTTGCCGAACAAAACGTATCAGAAATCTCTTAGCGGAAAGTGAAGTTGAAGAATACTGTGACGATATAAATCTAAATGAAGTTGTTGTAAAGACTTTTGGGTCGGAAAAGTGGTCCGCGGTGATAATCATTAATGGCAAGAAGACCACGGTACATTTGGACACTGGCGCACGATCAATGTGCTTCCTCATAAAGTAATAAACCAATGGCCATCAAGACCAGAAATCAGACCCACGTCATTAAAGGCGTTTGCATATGGAAATACAGAATTGCCTATCGTCGGCAAATGTAATGTGCTATTCCAATATGGTGAGAAGAAAGGAATGTTTGAATTTATCGTAGCCGATGTAGAGGCCTAGACACTTATCACGGGCGATACTTGCGAGAAACTTGAAATATTGAGGCGAATTAATCATATAAACACGGATGAAATGAAATTGTGTTCTGAAACTCAAAAAATCCTCGAACAATACCACGAAGTGTTTCAAGGAGTAGGATTAATCAACTCGGAATGTAAGATTTATACAAAGCCTGAATATTCGCCTGTGCAAGCCCCTCCCAGGCGCATCCCAACAAGCCTCGGAGCCGAAGTTCAGTCTGAATTGGAAAAAATGGTGAAGCAAGGAATCGTTACAAAAATATATAATGAAACAGAGTGGTCTCATCCTATGGTCGTTGTGAAAAAAAATCTGGTCAAATCAGAATATGCATGGATCCTCGTAAACTAAATGAGGCCCTTGTGGGAAGGCACTTCCAGACTCCGGCTCCAGCTGAACTATTGCACGAGATACCCAAATATAGGTATTATACCGTGTTATACGTGAAATCAGCCTATTGGCATATTCCGGTTGCAAAGGAATGCAGAGATCTGTTGGTGATGACCACGCCATTTGGGAAATTCAGATATAATCGATTGCCATTTGGTTTGAAAATATTGGCACAAATTTTTGTTGAGAAAATGACGAATATCTTTAGGGATAGCTTTCAAAATATTACATATGTAGACGATTTGCTGATATATGCGGATACCATTCAAGAGCACTATAAAAAAATTGAAGGGAATTCTAGAAAAAGCAAAAGAAAAAAATATCAAATTTGATTTAACAAAGGCTCAAATATGTCTAACGAAGGGGCCATGTGATTTCGCAAAATGGAATTGATCCAGAGCCAAATAAGATTGATAAATTAATTACCTTTAAAAAGCCAGAGGATAAAAAGTCACTTCAAAGAATCATGGGCCTTATAATTACTTAGGAAAATTCATTCCGAATTTAGCTGCATCCACATCCAATATAAGAGGAATATTAAGAAAGAATGTTTTATGGCATTGGGGGCCTAAACAGGATGGGGAATTCGATCATATTAAGGAATGCGTTAGAAATGCTTCTTCATTGGCACATTTCGACAAAAGCAAGATGTTAATCTTGCAATGTGATGCCAGCAAAGATGCTATGGGAGCTTCTCTGCTACAGGAAGATCGACCTCTAGCATTCGCATCCGCGTCATTTAGCGACTCGCAGAAACAGTACTCTCAGATTGAGAAGGAGTTACTGAGTGTTTATTATGGATGCAAAAAGTTTGAATATCTATTATCAGGACACACGTTCGTTGTCCATACGGATCACCAGCCTTTATTGCCTCTAGTCAAAAAAACTCTGAGTAATATATATCCGCGTAAACAAAGATTAGTAATGAAGCTTATAGCATTTGACTTCAAATTGCAGTACAAACCAGGAAAATATTTGATTGTGGCTGATACCCTATCCAGGGATACTCACCCCATGGACAACCTACCAACGCCTTTTCTTGAGGACAAAAGAATGGTCAAGATGGTATGTGTTAATATATCGGACGAAAAACTGGTAACGCTGCAGAAAGATACCCGAGAGGATCCTGCTTTAGTTAAAGTAATCGATTATGTGATTGAGGGGTGGCCAATATGCAAAAAAGACGTCGATGAAGATGTCAAAGCATTTTTCGATTTCAGACACCGTTTATATTTATGGAATGATCTCTTATGTATCGGATCGGCCATAGTGATTCCGATGACACAAAGGAATAATATGCTCAATTTGTTGCACCAATCGCACCAAGGGATATCGGCAATTCAGGGTTTGGCGCGGAATCTTTGTTTTGGCCGGGAATGTCCATCGACATTGCTGAAAAAGTAAAAAATTGTGAAATTTGTCAAAAATATAAGAAATCAAAAATACGGCAGCCGTTAAAACCTTTCTCAGTCCCAGATTATCCATGGCAGGCAGTATCATTGGACATATTTTATATTCAGAAAAAGCCCCATTTGTTAGTGGTCGACGGATATAGTGGCTACCCGGAGGTATTTGCATTAAACCCACCTACGGCGATTAATGTAAAAAATAAATTTAGAGAAACATTTGCACGATTCGGGATTCCGGAAACCATGATGCCCGACAATGGACCACCGTTTCGCTCAGAAATTATGACTGACTTCTGTATAAAATGGGGTATAAAACAGCTATTTTCAAGTCCATACCTTCATAGATCTAATGGTCTGGCCGAAAGAAACATTCAAACAATAAAAAATCAATTAATTAAATGTAGAGATGAAGGGTCCGACCCATATCTGGTTATTCTAACATATAGGAATACACCAAAGAATGACCTGCCATCACCGGCGCAGCTATGTTTATCGAGGAGCCTTCGATGTCAAATCCCCAGAATTACACCGCTATATAGACCATATCAAACTAATTGGAGAAGTATAGAGAATTCCAAAAGAAAAAGACAGATCTCAATGAAAGAGTATTATGACAAAAACAGTAAATGCTATCCCAAGGTCAATGTAGGAGAGGATGAATGGTGTCAAATGCATCCAAAAGAGACATGGATACCGGTGAAGATTTCAGCGCAGGCTAATTTTCCTCAGAGCTTTGAAGTCGTAACACCATCAGGAAATAAGTTAATAAGAAATCAACAATTTATAAGGCTGTAAGATGGAGTCAACGAAAAAAGGCAGTTATCTTTAGAACCAATTCCCGGCTCCCCAGAAGCTCAACATCTGCATTACGACAGTCCAACAATAGGAGAGTCATCCACAACCCCGATACAGCGGTCAAGTGAAGAGACCAATATTAACCAGAAGGAAAACGCGACTGCATCCGCTGGGATTTCACCAGAACCATCCGGAGGGCCCCGGTTTTCAAGGTTCGGAAAAGATTTTGTTTTTAAGCAGAGGGGAGGCATGTCAACGGCCTTTTGATTTGCCTGATTTGATTTTTGATGGTTGTCCAAATTCGTGACATTCTTTAATTGTTGTATTGCTGTAGCAGAGGGGAAACATGTTGTGATATGTTAAATAACATATGAATATGTTACGTATTATATTTATTATCTATTATTGACTATGTGCAAAACCATGCCATTTGTCAATTGTTTTAAACTTATGTAAATTATTTCTTTTTTATCTCTATCTTGTATAAAAGGAGATTACTGGATTAATAAACATTCAGTTCAACTTTTAAGGCTGGAGCGAGTCTTGTTCAGATAACACTTATCCATTACAACAGTAATTAATTTTTTTGTTGTTGTTAATGTCCAGGTGACTATATGGATAAATATTCCCCAAATTTATTTGGTGGTGACCACCACTCTCAGTTTATCTAGCGACCTTCCTTTAGCTTCCTTGATCCCTTCCAATCAGCTCATTCGAGGTCCACCGACAAATTTTCCAAACATTAACATATTTTCTAATTTATTTTTTCTGAATATATTTCTGGCAGTTTTTGTTTGCATATTTATAATTATAGGATATTTAAGATAAAAATATTTGTCTTTTTATCTGTCCATGGCACATGAAGAGCTTTCTTCATGTCCAGACTTCAAAAGCCTAAAATATTATTTTTACTTTTTTGAGATTCCATCTCTCACATTCATAAGTGACTACAGAAAACATCAATGCCTTTACAATTCTCTTCTTTATTTAAAGAGAAATACCTTCACCTTTCATAATCATGTCCAATTTCATCATTGTATATCGTCTTAATGATTTTTTTTCATCTTTCTACTTTCTCCAATCAACCTCCTATCTTATCAACCCTAGAGATCCTAAGATTATGGATGAATTTCAAAGAGAGAGAGAGAGAGAGAGAGAGAGATAGAGAGATTGAGATTGAAACTGATTTATTATAACGTCCATATAAGATTATATAAGATTAAATACAGATTAAATAAAAATATGAATAAATAAGATTATATAATGAAAAATACAAGAATAAATAGATATAAATATATAAAGCAATTGATAAATATACATATATATAAAATATATACAAGGTCTTCATTGGTGGCGCCCACCGCGAGAAAGACTCCGCCACCGATGGACTGCGAGAGTTCTTTCCCACAGGGTGGGCAGGTCGATGTGTTGGCTGGCATTACCCAACTCAAGACCAAGATGGTACTTGTAGATGGTAGCCTTCGCCACACTTGTTAGAGATAGAGAGAGATATTTATATATTCTACACCTATAATTTTGGTCTTTCTGATATTTAATTTTAATATTGATTTTTTACAAACAAAAAAAAACACAACAAAAAGGCTTTTATTAGGGCCCATTGCCCTGTATGGATTCGCCATACAACAACAAAACAATACAGCAATTCCTCTCCCTTTCCCCTTGTGCACGCGAGTCTTTGTTTGAAATGGGATTTATTTACACATCTGTTCTAAAACTTTCCTCACTACCTCTTTTGTTTATGAATCTATTTACAATTGATCTGTAGAAATTAGAGTTCTATTGCAATATTTTTCTTTTCTGAAATAGTTCTCAGCGTCTTCAGTGGGTTGCTAAGTCTCCAGAAGGTGTTTTTAAGAGTTTTTTCTCTTTCTTCCCCTAAAAATTGGCATTCTGTGATATAGTGGGAGATTTCATCAGTTATCATATTTCCACATATCCTGCAGTGAATATTTTCCTTTTTGATGATGAGAATATGACTTTCTCTATCTAGAGTTGAAGTAATTCTAGTCCGTGCTATGAAGGCTATTATCTTCGATGACAGATTCCATGACAAGTATCGTTCTGGCATAAATGAATTACAGAGAAGTTTATAGTTTGAAATTTTTTTCGAATTGTCGAGTCTAGCGAAGTATTGTTGAATAAGCTGTTCTATTTTTGTTTTCATTATCTAAGGAAGTTCTTTTTTAATTGTATCATAGTTCGGTGGGAGGTTCAGCCATGACTGACCACAACAGTTGATTATATCAATAACGGTTCTGTATAATCCTATGGAATTTTTCGACATTTGATGTACTTCTCTCAGTCTGTTCCAACATAATTTTGGCAGTCTGTACTCGTCCATTTCCAGTATTCTCATGTAGTATTCCAATGTTAATTTGTGGCGGTAGCAGTGAGTGAGATTCTTCCAGTTTCCAATCTTAGTATGTGCCCCGGGATATATCTAGGTAAATCAAGAAAGTTTTTTATAAATGAGGTTTGAAGTTGCTCTATAATTTCCCCATTCTTGCAAGCCCACACTGGGGCGGCGTAAAAAAAATTGATTTTATAGAAGATTCAAATAGTTTGAATGCAACCTCTATCGAATCTATTTTTCTCTTTTTAGAAAACCAATGGTTGAGTTTAGTGCGGTGTATGTCTTTGCTTTGAAAACTAGCGCAGCTTGTCTGGTACTGTGTGTGTTTGTATAGGGAAATCCCAGATATGTTATTCTAGGGGTAACAGTCAACGGAGTGCCTCACCAGAACCAGTTTTTATTTCTTGTTGGTCTTCCACCATTTCCGAACACCATGATTTTTGACTTTTTTAAATTTAAAACTAATTTATTTTCCTTCAGATAAGTTCTAAGTAAATTGATTTTGCTTTGCAAATTGATTTTTGATTCTCCTATTATTGCTATGTCATCTGCATACATGAGAAGATGAAGGAAGCCGAAGTCTGGAAGATAGAATCCTGTAAGTGAAGAATTATTATAATATTCAATTAGATCAGATATATAAGTTATAAATAGTAGAGGTGACAGTGGCTCTCCTTGTAAAACTCCGGAATCAATTTTTACGTTGTTTTAGTATTCACCTTTCCATCTAACTGAGATGTTTGCTGCCTCATAATAACTTTTTATTATTGATATAAACCTTGGGCTGATTCCCATTTTTTGTAATTTATTCCAGAGTATTTCATGAGGAACTGTGTCGAATGCCTTGGTCAAATCAACAAAGAAAACGTATAGTTTACCTCGTTTCTTTCTTAAAGATAGTTGGATAAGGGTATTCAGGGTAAAAATATGGTCTAGACATGAGCGGTTTTTTCGGAATGCTGCTTGATTTTCTCCTATATATTGTCTTTTCTCAATCCATTTGTTGAGTCTGTTTCTTAGAATTGAGGTAAATAATTTGGACATACTGCTGCACAGTGCAATTCCTTTGTAATTAGATGGGTTATTTCTGTCCCCGTTTTTGAAAATAGGGT
Organism: Cordylochernes scorpioides; assembly: GCA_030710605.1. NCBI lineage: Eukaryota > Metazoa > Arthropoda > Arachnida > Pseudoscorpiones > Chernetidae > Cordylochernes > Cordylochernes scorpioides. The sequence continues at coordinate 38,656,369 of CP092876.1, read as the reverse complement.
GTATAATTGAATTCGTCCAAATCTCTGGATATTTCTCTGTTATCATTATCTTGTTGAATATAGTTCTTAATTTTTCTAGAATAGGTATTGGTATTTTTGAAAAGTTCATTGGGAATATTATCCGGTCCTGCAGCTTTTCCATCCGCTAAACCTTTTATTTCAGCTTTGATCTCATCAAGCGTTATTTCTCTATCTAGTTCTATATCTTCCCACCTGATCATCAGGTTTGCTTTCTGGAAGGGTTCATTGTCGCCTTTATTCAGCAGTTTCTTGTAGAAGATAGACCAGTCCTTTATATCTATATCAGCTGATAGGGTTACTTTTTTTCTGAGAATAGATAAAGCGCTCCAGAAAGATTTGGAATCTTTATCATTTTTTATTTTGTCTACTTTGTCTTTATTATATTCATCTCTTTTTGTTTTTAGTAATTTTAAGTATTTCTTCCTGTCCTCTATGTATTTTTCCGGTCCTGCTCTTCGCCTGAATTAGTATATTTCTTTAAGCTTGATTTAGTTGTGTTTTTCATTTGATAGCATTCCCTATCGTACCAGGGCTTAGATATTGTGTTGCATTTGTTTACTATTTTGGTAATATTTGATAGATCCATTGCCTTGAAAATTTTCTCGGTGAAATTTGCAGTCATTGCATCAATATCTGTAGCGATGTCATATATTTCTCCTAGTGCATCCAGATTTCGTTTCAGTAGTTCTTCATTTTGAGACCATTCGAATTTTCTGAATGGTATCACGTTTTTTTTTTTTTGTGTTGATTGCTTCTAATTTTAAGACCTGTATTTAGTACTAATATTATTGGTAGATGGTCAGAATAGGGGAGTTCTTCTATCCACATATCAAATATGTTCTCTATTAGACTTTGTGTGAACATAAAGTAGTCGGAGACTGATGAACCTCTATCTGACACAAAGGTAAATGAACCTTCTGTGTCTCCTTTTGCTCTTCCATTTGCTATTGTTATTCTGTATTTAGTACTAAGATTATTGGTAGATGGTCAGAATAGGGGAGTTCTTCTATCCACATATCAGATATTTTCTCTATTAGACTTTGTGAACATAAAGTAATCGGAGACTGATGAACCTCTATCTGACACAAAGGTGAATGAACCTTCTGTGTCTCCTTTTGTTCTTCCATTTGCTATTGTTATTGAGTTTGAATCATTGAAGGCAATGAGTCTTTCTGATAATGGAGGAATTACTTGGTCCTTGGAATGTCTGGGTTATTTAGGGTTGTTTCCAATTATAATGGGTTGTGCAGACTGCCCCTGTTCCCTGTTCTTATATTTATATCACCAGCAATCACGACTTCATTGCACTCTTTTATTTGGTATTCAATCTGATTTATCAATTTGGTTACATTTTGTTCATGTGATGCATTGGGGGGTAGGTATGTAAAAAGCAAACATGTGTTCACATCAAACCCATCGATTAATTTGTTTATAATTATTGTTATCCAGCAGGAACCTACCTGTTTTTTTTAATTGTAAATTGTAATTTTTTCCTAAGCCCTACTATAATTCCTCCTGAAGCTCTTCCCTTTATTTCTGTCTTGATTGCTGGGAGTTGTATAATATGGTAATCCTCTGTCAAAATTTTGGTTTCTTCTATAAGCCATGTTTCAGTAATTGCAAACACTTCGAATTTTTTAAAATAGTCTATGAGTGAAAATAACGATATGATTCTGTGGTAAATGTTAATATTCCACAGTGTAGTAATCTAATTGTCGCATTATTAGCAGGAAACTGTTTAGGAACATTTTTAGACAAAGATCAACATATATAGTTACCAGTTCTATTTGCGTTAGAATGTTTAATAACTATATGTTGCTATAAAAGTTTACCTCCCTGGTCCATAACTTGGTCATTTGAAACATAGTATCTTGTATTTCCCACTAATAAGGTGTTGTCTCTCAATTTAGCTCTTATTCCTCTATCCAGGAGTTCTTTTCTTTTTCTAATTAGTAGTTTTCTCTGGTTTATAATATTTGGAGGGTGAACTTTATTTAGAAAAATTCTGTTATCTCTGAGCTTGAATGAATTTTTAAAAAGTACACTTCTTTCTTTATATTTGGGTACCTCAATAAGAAGTGGTGAATTGACTTTCCTGGACAATCTTCTGCATTGTTGTATTTCCTCTGATATTTGCATCTTATCTGTAATTAGTTTTTGTATCAGCGAGCGAGATTCGTCGGGGCTCTCATTTTCTTTTCCTTCTATTCCAAAAAAAATAAAGTTTCTTTCCCTCTGTTTCATCTCGTAGAGATCCATCCTTTTCTCGATTTCACAGATCTTTCCCGAGTTAGCCGATACAGACTTCGCCATAGTTCCTAGGGAAGTCTCCAGTTGTAGTAGGCGCTGGTTAATTTTTTCCAAACCTGTTTCTAACCCCGAAAACCTTGATTCCAGCTTTGCTCCCCAATCGTCAATTCTATTTGACATCGCCGCTATTAACTCATGTAAATCTCTTTCTTTGCCTACATCCAACGTTGTCTGTCTTGTAGATTTAGGCCCTGGATTTTGCTCTATTCCGGATAGCAGTAATAGCATTAGCACTATACATCTCAGATTAGCTTTCCTAGTATAGGAGGGTACTTTCATTTCAGGTTTATTTGCATAACATAAAACAATTTCATTGTTGAAATTTGCATACGTTGATCTATAGTGAGTTTCTTCTTTAATTACGATCTAATTAAGCAAAAGCAGAATTATTATTAACTACATTTTCCCCTTAATAAAATAAGGAATTATAGTTTACTCATCAAATATTCAAGGTACAGTAATGAAAACCAAATTGATATATTATAATAAAAAGCAATATTTACCGGATTGTAAGAGCGATGCGACGCACGTCTAGTCAATTCGGCCACCTAGCGGCGAATTATAGATTTTTTACTTTCTTTCATATTTTCAATCTGTTTTACATTTTCCATGCTTCTGATAACAGTGTGTAGCGAAGCGTAGCGAAGGGTTTTCATTTTGAGCCTTACATTGTGTTTCATGAAGATTAACCAATTTCATAGCAAGTTCAATGTAGAGGTTGAATGGATATGGTAATAATATGTAGCCTTGCTTCACTCCTTTTATTGGTTTTAACTTTTCAGTGTCCTCATGTTCTCTCCCTCTCTCAGTGTAGCTTCCTGTTCTCTATCAAGTTCTTCAATCAGAACAATGAATTAGATTTTCTGCCACTTCCATAAATCTCAGCTCTTAACAATTAGTTGTTAATTATTCTTATAAATGAAGCAAGCTATCAGTAAATATAAGTTTATAAAATATAAGGATTTAAAAGCGCGAATGTTTCTTTTATACATAAAACGAACTTCTACTGTCCTTACTGCGATGAAAAAATATATTGGGAGGGCTTGGCTCATCAGTGGTGAACCCTCCCAGCGGTTTCGCCAATTTAATCCAGCAGACCGCTTCTCAGAGCTCTAATACTGTATTGGATCATTCTGCTTTTATATGCTACACTGAAGGATGGAATCTTAGAAATGGTTTTCAAGTAAACTATGGACATAAGCTTATAGGACATCGCCCTTTTAAATCCTTATATTTTATATGTATAGATGGCGCGTTATTGCTTTGTGTTAATTTATTCCTAACTGGCCTTGTCTTTATAGTTTGCTGAAGAGCATTGCTCGAAGCAAATATTTGAATGTCATTCTACTGTCCTATAAGCTTATGTCCATAGTTTACTTGAAAACCATTTCTAAGATTCCATCCTTCAGTGTAGCATATAAAAGCAGAATGATCCAATACAGTATTAGAGCTCTGAGAAGCGGTCTGGTGGATTAAATTGGCGAAACCGCTGGGAGGGTTCACCACTGATGAGCCAAGCCCTCCCAATATATTTTTTCATCGCAGTAAGGATAGTAGAAGTTCGTTTTATGTATAAAAGAAACATTCGCGCTTCTAAATCCTTATATTTTATATGTATAGATGGCGCGTTATTGCTTTGTGTTAAAATATAAGTTTAACACAAAGTTATAACGCGCCATCTATATATATTGTAACATAGTTTTTATTAATTTTATTTATGTAACATAGTATTTATTAATTTTATTATTTTTTATTAACAGAGTGGTCATTTTTATTTTTATATCTTGCGACTCTGTAAATTTCCCTCGTGGCTTATCTTTTGTTTACTTTTCTTAGTTTGTCCTTCCCTGAAATAAATTTTGTTTCCTCCTGAAGATTTTGTCTTCCCTAATTTTCCACGTGACAATATAATGAAAGGATTTAAGCACGAATGTTTATTTTATACACAATAAAAACTTCTACTGTCCTTACTGCGATGAAAATATAATGGGAGGGCTTGGCTCATCAGTTCGTCAGTGCTGCATATAACGAGAATCGTCCAATATAGTATTATAGCTCTAAGAAGCGGTCTGGTGGATAAAATGGCGAAACAGCTGGGAGGGTTCACCACTGATGAACCAAGTACTCCCAATACTTTCATCGCAGTAGGGATAGTAGAAGTTTGTATTGTGTAATAAAAGAAACATTTGTGCTTAAATCCTTTAATTTTATATTAATATAAGTTCCACGATAAGGATATGCAATCTTATTATTTTTATAAGTTTTAATGTCTCTTAGGTGTAGGAGAGGCATCCGATAAAAGATAATATACATTTATCATTGGGTTTAATAAGTTTCGCTCAAAGTGTGAATATGTGAATATAAATCTCTTCGTAAAAACGCATGGGGGAAAATATAAAAACGGCGCATATGTAAATAATAATTTAGAAAGAAATTTTATAGGTGATAAATCTGTGTTTATTCTTCTACTCAGGAAATTAACCAAGGAAATGGCGTCATCGGATTCACTCAGAACAAAGAATATATAAGGACATATTTTATCAATCAAAGTCATCTCTATTATGAGACTAAACTGGAGTCAATATTTGAATATTATACTGAATGGAGACTACAAGTAACGTTAATCTTCTTTATTGAAATACTCATGGTTTTTTCAAACTTTTATTTTATCTCTCTACAGCTTAGGATCATCCACTTTAAATTGTAGTTTTTTTCTATTTAATCAATTTCCAATTTAATTTTAAATTCAATTTACCTTTCTGATTATTTTAAAATAAAGGTATGCTTCTAAATTATCATACCAATTTTTATTATTTTTTTAAACCAGAAAAAACGTGTCCATCTTAATTCATTACATTTAATTTCGCATATAAAATATTCACGCCAATCTCGCATTTTTATCAATTTACTAATTTGGAATATGATTTACTTATGATTGTATTTATCTGAATTGATAACTTAAAAAAACCTTAATCTTATTTACTCACGTCATATTGTAAATTCAAACTTACACTTTATACACTTAATAAAAAATATCGACGGACCAAGAAGGAGTTATTCAATATGTAATATGAATATACGTATCAACAACAACGTACAAATGATTGATATTTGGTGGCCTATTTATGCAAAGCAAGAGATCCAGCACATCAGAACTGCTCATCCAGCACGAGTATTCTAGATTCGATGTTCGGCGATACACGAGCTTTAATATTATTGCAGTAAGCTTATTTCGACTGTATCAATTCTTCGCCGAAAGATTATTTCTCATTACGAACATATGTCAGTTTAAAAGAGGCCGTGCCATTAGATTGAAAGCAGCTAGTTGATCAGATCAACTAATCGCGCGACATCTGTGTCGAAGTGATGCAGCTTTTAGATGATGTTGGAAAGAGCGGGTCAACAATGGAAGAATACAATGTCAACACTACAGCGCCCTACCAAAGGACACAACAGAACAGGAGGACAATGTGATTGTCAGAACGTCTGTCGCAGCACCGGATTAGACGTTATCTACCATTCAATGTGTGACCGGCACACAATTTTCCTAAATGACATCAACAGACAACTGAGAGGACGGAATCTAAGAACTCGCCGACCATTACGATACCTACCCTCACGCCTGTACACCGACAGTGGAGTTGGGAGAGATCAACTTGGAACTGCGCTGACTATGGACGTATAGTATTTAGTGAGGAGTACCTTTTCTTACTGTATCCTGACAACAGTCACAAACGTGTCTGGAGACGTACTGGGCGCCGTGTAGATCCTGGCCTTATTTTCGAACACCACACAGGTCCACAACAGGGCGTTATGGTCTGGGATGTCATTTCACTTGATTCAGGACCCCATTGGTAGTCATTCCTGGCACATTGACAGGGGTAAGTAGAGGACATTCTACGGTCTGCTTTGTTGAGTTCCTCTCACATCAGCTTACCTTTCAACAAGATAATGCCGGGTCACCCATGACACGTGTCACTATGAATTGGCTTTAATCTTGCCGAACTCTTCAGTGGCCAGCAAGGTCGTCCGATCTCTCACTCATAGAGCACATCTGGGACGTGATAGGAAGGCGATTGCAACCATCCCAGAATGTTGACTATTTATCCCGACAGTTGGAGACAATTCGTCGAGAAATCCCGTAGCACACCATCCGAAATATTTATCCGTCCTTGACACGCCAGTGGCAGCCTGTATAAGGCCACTAGGGGTCCAACGACATATTGACTTTCTCAAACCTTTTGACGATAAAGCTTATAAATAAAACAATTAAAATTTTGTTTTCTCATATACATTTTTTTCACATACACCAATTGTTGTCCCAATCAGACAACTCCTTGGTGCGTCAAATCCTTTGTTATAGAGCTTATTTATATAGTGACTTCTAAATATTTAGAATATATATAAAGCAAATAAGGAAAATATATCAAGGTTTCCTATTTTAAAAATGAAAACACGTAACAAAATATTTCATTTCTTATAAGGTTCATATATTATAGGCACAAATCACTTAAAATGTAAGCAGAGGTAAATAAACATATTCAACACATTTATTTTATTTGACATATCAGACGCGATATCCCAGCTTGGGATACTTGCGCCTAAATACATTTTATCAACCTATATACAATTCATTATATATACAATTCAAAAACCGGACTGAAAACAAAATTAAAACTGAAACGTTGGTTTTCTCAAACAGAAGATAAAATGTAAAATGAATTTACAAAAATTATTTAATTTTACAAAAGTGTCTTTTTTATATACAAATTCGCAAATTTCTTCGATGGGAAAAAATGATTACTTCTGTAGCTGTGAAAGATCGGGCATTCTCTCAATAAATATTTATTAATATTGTAAAAGTATCCTTTTTTTTTTAAAGCTCTTCTACTCTAAAATATGACACCACGTGCATATTGATTATACAGAAATATATAAAAGGTTATAATAGGCTGGCACAAGCTGTTTGGCAAATCAAATTCTTGAAAGAAATGCATTAATGATTAATAAATCGAATCAAGATTAAAAAGATCTGGTTAAAATATATTCTAAAACTACGCACATTACATAAATGGCGTCAATATTCAAAGCTTACATTGCAGTGATTATAAGCCAATTTTTTTAATATCAATAATTCAAATTTTCCTATGAAATAAAAGACCAACTCAATAGAGGTCGCTTTAACAAACCTGTCTGAGGGAACAAACGTCAAAGAACAATATCAAAAGTGCTCAGTAATGTTTTTATGAAAACGTTAAAATATATGTATAACTTCTTCAGTGAGATTTATCTCATGCTTTTGAAAAATAATTATCACTTTCTGAAGGTTAACAAATTAAGGGTCATTTTGGTTTTTTCAGATAAATACTTTGAATCACTAGAATTCAATGTTAGTACCTATACGAAATTATAATTTTAAAATTTGCTTGTTAATCAATTTCTCGATCACAGTTTTTTAAAATTATAATTTCGGAAACTGTCTGATATCCAGGGAAACAAATTGACGAGATATAACTCTCTATCCGTCAAAGAGAGAGTTCTCCGTCCTAGCCATGGTGCTAGAGGGGGCCATCACCCCCAGAAGGGCCACCGTTGTCTCTGGTGTGGAATCCTGCCCATAATCTGTTACATGTCGCCAGGTGTAACATAGGACATTGTATCACTCCATGGGAATTCATCCCACCTTCCCCCTGCACCATGGCTTCAAGTGGCTAGATCGAGATTGATATAATAGATGAGGAAATAATCACACACATGAATATTTACAATTTACTTCAAATAACTAATGTGTGTGTTTACGTATGCAAACCTTTAAAAAAATATATTTGTTAATTGATATTTTTTAAAATACAATATAACGCGGCTGATGATTGTAAAACGAAAATTAAAATTATACCGCGAATGTTTCTTTTAAAAATCGAAATTTATTTTCAAATATTTTATTTTATTTTATTTTTATTTTTCCGTTCTCCATTACTCTTCATGTTTCACCTTTCCATACCTCATCCTCAAAGTTAGAAATGTCGCTATTTCTATTTGAAAATAAATTTCGATTTTTAAAAGAAACATTCGCGGTATAATTTTAATTTTCGTTTTACAATTGATATTTTATCAGAATTGAAAATTATACCCCCCTCCCACCCGTAAATCTTGAAAATAGATTGAAAATTATTTACAACGCTTTTTAAAGCTATAAAAGCTCTCTCTTTGGTTCCTGAAACACAACACTGTGTTATTTTATAGGGAGAGGAATAAAAAAATATAATCATTTTAAAACTTTAAAAAATATAAAATAAACTAAATATATACATCACATTGTCGTGCTATAGAGGGAGAATAACTCTGTTTATACTACCGCAATGAGGAAACTATTGAGAGGGCTGGTTGGCCAGTTTAATCTACCAGACTGTGGGGAAACTACTCAATGTATATAAGGGTTACCTTTTATGAACTAATCCCTCCCAATTATCTCTTCATCCATATAACCAAAATTCCCTAAGTACAGCAGTAGAGCATTCTGGTTAATCAATCAGGCGAAACCGCAGGATGGGTAACCATTGAGGAGCCAGGCACATGAGGATATAGTTTGATTGGAATAAAACAAATTGTTTTTTTTTTTGTGTGTGAATTACAACTTCCATTTTCGACCTATCTGATGATATTCACCTCATTGAATTTTATCTTTATAGAATAAAAATAAGACTTTTCTAAAATGAACCAATATATAATGGGAGACATACAACGTGTGATCAATAATTTCCAGAAATGAAATTGGATCACGTAAAATATTCAAAATAATGAAATAATTTTATAAGGACCTTATAGATAAAACATTTATCAACACGTAGGGAAAAAATCGATCACACAGACGCACGCGCTCACGTTTTTTCGAATTTATAAACTCGAGTGTATCAGAACATTTTCTAACTTCAGTATGGACTGTATTGAAAAACAGCGAGTCTGCATAGAGTTTTGCTTTAAATTAGGGAAAACAGCTTCCGAATCATTTCAAATGTTGAAGCAGGCTTTTAAAGAAGATGCCCTATCACAATCGAGGACATTCGAATGGTTTGCACTATTTAAAGCTGGTCGAACAAGCGTCAAGGATGATCTACACACTGGCAGAACTTTATCGATAAGAAACCCCGAAAATGTACTCAAAATCTAGTCATCGATCAAAGAAAACCCAATAATAACTATCAGAGAGCTATCAGAAGACTTAGATATCTCTTTTAGAACATGCCAAACCATCATAAAGAATGATCTGCATCTTAAACGATCCCCGGCTAAATTTGTCCCACATCTCTTAACGAATGAGCAGAAAGAGCATCGTAAAAGAAACGTGCAAAATCATGGTCGTAATGTTTAATTCTGATCCCCATTGGCTCAAAAATGTTATCACGAGAGATGAAATATGTGTGTACGGATATATGATCCGAGACTAAGAGGCAATCAAGCCAGTGGCTAGAGCTTGGAGAACCAAGATTCAAGAAAGCAAGGATGATCAAATCGAAGCTCAGGTGTCTTCTCATCACTTTCTTTGATGTAAAGGGATTGGTACACTTTGAATTCGTGCCCGAGGGTCAGACCATTAATCAACATTACTATATTAATGTATTGAAACGTTTAAGGGAGGCTGTGCGTCAGAAACGACCCGAAAAATGGCATCAGAAAAATTGGCTCTTGCATCATGACAACGCACGGCTGTCACTGTGCAACTCTATTTGACTAAACACGGAATTGATTTACTAACCCAGCCACCCTATTCTCCTGACTTGTTCCCAACGACTTTTTCCTCTACCCTAAAATTAAAAAAGTCTTAAAAGGACGTCGATTTGACTCAATACCTGAAATAAAGGAGAATACGAAGAATATTTTGAGAAGCCTGAAAGATGAGGATTTTCAGAGGTGTTTTGATATCTGGAAAAAAAGATACAACAAGTGATTATTTTGAGAAATTTTAAATAAAACTTTATTATACTTTTATATTTCTTTAAATATTTAGCATTCCTGGAAATTATTGATCACACTATGTATATTTTCCTGTGGTATCCCAACATTTCTCCCCGGCCAAAAAAATATATATAACACTCAATTTGGGGGTCAGTGGAAAGATGGTCTAAACCGTTGCTTTTCTGCCAATTACGACCCGGGTTCGATTCCCGCTTCACCACTTTTTTCTGATAAAAAAAAATGGTCCAATGACCCCGATTCTTTCAAAGGTACAAACCCACCAGCGAGTGCAAGTTACCAAACGGGGCTCTGGCACATGTGTAAGTGCAAAGTCGGACTTATTTTCACATGTGTAGACATGTGGTTCACTTACGGTAAAATCAGTCGCCTACTTCTACCCACCATGATTATCATGGCCTGTACCATGTGTACTAGGGATAAGCAAAAGAAAACACTCAATATAGAATAATCTGACAATAATTGGAGCAGATCATCGCTGCACGTACTGTGGTCAAAAGTCAGATTGTACCTGGCAACTGGTATTAGAATAACTAATATTCTTAGGCTTACAGACAACAGGAAAACATTGTCTTTACAAATTTCAGTGACTTCGTTGTAAAAATTAAAATACATATCAAATTTAATAAGATGTATAAATACATTTATGATATATTATTCTTAATATATAAATTCCTTTATGGTTTTATCTCTTTAAAATATTTAATCATATATAAAGACCTGGCAAATGTAAATACCCTACGCAAATATTCCTAGACACGATATTGCATCTCTTGTGTTAAAACAAATAAAATCTTCAGAAGTAGAAGAAATACCTTGTTCAGACCAACTCTCATGGGATTTCCTGTTATATTTATAGATATTTATATTAGATGTAATTACATAATTTGGATAATCAGAGTAGTGTAGTTAACTCCCACTTTCAATATTTCCCAGGTGCCTAAATATGGACATAGGAAGTATATCTAGTATGTTTCTTAGATTATTGCTATTTTTTTCCTCAGAACCCTTAGCTCTTTGTGGAATACTTGGATGGGATAGACTCTTGTTCTGCCGCTATATTATTGTTGTTCATACCTTTAGTGGATCACAGTGTTAATCAACGGCTCATGACTATCATTTACTGTATACTACTTTATGATTTTTACTTTACTTTTGACGATCTGTGATAACATGGATTTATTTATCTCTCTTTATAAAACTGAACCTAGAGCTCTAACTCAAATTAAATGAATCGACTTGAATATTTTAATTAGGCGATAACACTCACTTTCAGCCATCTGAGATATGAAGCAATTACACGATTTTAACGAATGATCCAAGAATGAAACTCTATTTCTATTTATATCTACACTATATTTACACACATTAACATCTTTAAAACATCTCAAAATTTACAATTATCGCAATTAAACCGGGAGAAAAACTAATTAAATTAGTCTGCGTCTTCAGTACCTTTTTGAAAACAGGATATTTTTTGCTTCACATAGACCTTCTTAAAGACCAGATAAACAGTAAAAAAGTGGCTGTGGTTCTATTTAACAACGTTATTTAACACCTTTCAATTTTTAGCCGTGAATTTTCACCCCTTTTGAAATATTTTTCACGTTTTTTTAAATTTATTTATTTGTTGAAGTAGATACCATTAATTTTAAAAAAGCAGTTTGTTTCTGCATCATGGTTTGAATCATATATCGGGCATCTTTTCCAGATGAAAGTTAACAGAGACAGTTACTTTGCATATAATTATTTTAAATTCTATACACTAGGATAATATGCCGCGGATGCCTACATATATGGATTGCCCAACGTACACAAGCCCAATATCGCCCTATTGTAGCCTACCACAGATCGCCAGCAGCCCTGTTAGCAAAATATTTAACTTTTTCTCTCCATTACGAAAGAAATATAGCCACAAGTATTCGGTACACAACACCCAATATTTCATTGAGGACCTGTGGAAACTATCACCTGTGACCCAAACAACGTTATGTGTTCATATGACATCGTTATACTTAAGCCTTCTCCACCAGTTAATCAAAGACAGTGTAAGTACCTTCCTCTCTGATGTACAGATACATGTACACATAATTTAGAAAGCCTAGCTGATATTTGTCTATTACGATTAATATCTTCATTTTTGTATCTCAGACATACCGGCAGATACGGGTGTTCGAACCGTCCTCGTTTCTCTACCAGTTCTGATACTCCCCGATATCCAACCGCTGATTCCGCACACTATCATTTAAGGGATGTGGCTCCATTTTCCACAGCACGAAGCAATTCGTTTTATGAAACGATAATTCACGAAATAGTTCAGCAATTGACGTCGAGTCTCAACCTAGCGCCGATCTGGGACCAGTGTCCACACATGGGACTTCTATAGCTTCCATTTCAGAACTTGGGCAAGATTTGAATCCCACCTGAATGTAATATTTCAAGTTCATCAAATCTTCTGCGCGTGTTTGTGGTGACACAATGCCTCACAATTGATAGTGGAGGGTCTTTTCCAGATCGAAGTTCATCGGGATTTTTTATTTTATTACTCTTATCTTCCTTATCACAAATTTCTTTGACCGTTCCTTTAATATTTATGTTTTTCAATATTGCTATAGAGCTCGTAAATTACCCGTCTTCTTCCATCAATATAAATAAAATAGAGATGAGGGTTTGTGTTTGTGCATTATAGAAATATCCATAATATTGGGCCTATCACCGGATTCTAGAGTTAGGGTTTTTTAATGTCCATTCAGCTAATTTTTACACTCGTAAATATGGAACTTCGCCAAATAATGGACTGATATGCATATTTTGATTTAGAAAATAAAATTGTTATATCTAACTCGTTTCAATTTAAAACCAAAATATGGTTTCAACCTTTTTGGTTCGATTACAATTTCACAAAGGTTATATTTCAGAAATATAAATAAAATGATTCAAAAACCACCACACAGTATTTCAAAGCAGTTTTTCTTTTTATTCTTTATTTATATTTTTAGATAAATATAACGAAATTGTAATAGAAAATAACTTTCAAAATGAGTATATAAAACGAAACGTTTTTTTTTTTTTGTTAAATAGGTCTAGGCGTTATTACACAAAGGAACGAGCAAAATCAATTATAATTTTAAATAATCTGAATAATTGTGAAATGTATTTTAGAGAGATTGATTGAAACATACTTCATGTATTGTCAATGGTGAAACAAACAAAATAGAACACACAAAACACAGAAATGTCCCTAAGTCATGCTCCTATATTTTAACTATAGAACGTTTATTTCTCTCTCTACTGGCACACACCTCGAAAAGAACCAAAAGGTGAAAACATACACAATTTAAAATATATATGGAGATACTCCTAAAGAGTCAAAGAGTTTTCATCCATACAATGAGCGAATCTTCCGTGATTCCCTCCATCTCAAGTGTAAGAAAGAACCTGAAGATTCGTTCCTTGGCCAATGATGTGATGGCCAGAGCGTCCAGGTCTTGCCCGACTTATTTTAGGTTTTGATATAGGCGCCAAGGTCTTTACAATCACTTCCTTCACTAAATCTTCAATGGCAGCGATTTTAGGCTCCTCTTGAGGAGAGTGCAATGCTTGCTGTATCTCCTCGCCGAACATTTTCGGATCAGCTATGACAGATCTTCTCCGTCATCCTGGTCACAGAGAGAGGCTACATTTGGTAGGCGCTCGTACCTGGTTGGGGTAACTCGCCTACAACGGAGCACTTCGGCACGGCGACATTCTGTAATGAATTGCTCGGTGCTCTGTACATCCCTCGGTAGGAGTGCTTGATAAAGCTCCTCAGCTACCCCCTTCGTGAGGTGGGAGATTTTATCTTCCTCGCTCATTTGAGGATCAACCTCTTTGCACAAGCACAGGACGTCCTGGATGTAAAATTCGGTACTCTCACCTTTTAATTGCGCCCGTGTTTTAAATTTCTTCTCCGCTTGCAATTTTGAATTTTTTTTTTTTCCGAACACATAATTGTGAATTCCTTCCAAGTCTGTATGCTTTCTTCGTTGTTCTCAAACCAGTTGAAAGCGGTTCCAGACAGATATAAAAAATAAACTTTTGTAAGACAAAGGGTTTCGTCCCAATGGTTGTACCTTGCCACACGTTTATACCCTTTTAACAATTTGGGAGATCTTCACCCACCATCCTCCCCGGAGAAAATGGAAGGGTTCCTTGGCAGATGTTGAAAAAAGTAGTTGCTTACCTGGGTATCCGCCTCCGTCTTTACATCCATATAAGTTTCTTCTGGTTCAACAGAATCAATTTTCCTTTTATTTCTTAATAGGTATCTACCCAGCATCTCCACCAGTTGTAGCGTAGAAATCAAGTCTTTGTATATCTGAATGTGTGAAAGTATTTATTGATGACGTCACTACGACTAGTCGACAATTATCAACAAATCAACCAAACTATATACAGCTAGATAATATCGAGCAAGCAAGCTAGACAACTAAATGATGATTTTACAATGATAAATCTGTTTCCAAATATTTTCATTGAGAATAATTAAATTAAATTATATAATAAATTATTTCTTCGCCACAATATAGTCTCCCAATACTCATTCTCTCACATAATGTAATAAGAATGAAAGGATACAAATAGCCCACCACACCCTGTCTGGGAGCGTAAAACAAACAACCTTGATGCCGTATATATTGGTTTTAATTTATAAAAATGTTTTTGAATTTAACACACTCCATTTTTTGAATAACAATTTAAATAATTATATTAACTCAAAATACAATCACTGGATAGAAATGCAAAATAATATTATATACGATTTTAAAACATGTAAATAATACACAATATAAATATTAGTTGAAGATAAAGGTTCATTTTGTCATATACTTCTGTAAAAGGGTTTGAGAGAGATATACCCGAAAGCTAGAGATAAATATAAATAAAACAACAAACTCACTATCGGGGAGAAGCCGTTTTGAATATTGTTGCACCAGGTTGCGGCTTAGCAGGCTCTTCAAACTTGATTCTCTCTTGTGCTGGGTCTTGCATCTTACCAGAGCGTGTTTCGACCATCCTACAAATTTATATAAGGGAATAATGAGATAACTCTACTTTAAGTAGCCCACAGAATGATTTATTTATTTCTCACATCAAAGAGAGCAGTGAAGTCACACAGTGTACCAAAATACAAATGGTGATTTTATAATACATAAATCTATTTATAATATATACTCTGTTTATTAAAATAAATAAATATAAAATAAAAATTTGAATTTAAAATATATAAAAAATAATATTATAAATTATGATAAAATAGGTACGTTAGCCATGATGCAACACTTATCCCTCTCCAGAGGTCGTCACGTCCTCGTGAGTGACCTCATCAATTCTTTCAAAATAGGGTTTGAATCTTGAGACATGGACTATCAATGGGTCTTGACCAGGATTATCTTTCGGCCCAATTAATTAATTTACGTTGGATATCTTCTTTAATATTCGATATGGGCCAAAATATTTTCTTAATAGTTTTCACATTTTCAAAATTTCCTGACTGGTGTCCAAACTGCCACTAGATGTCCCGGTTCATATATTTTCTCAATGTGTTTTTTGTCATAGTTTCTTTTCATTCTTTCCTGAGTCTTCTCTGTGTTGTTAATGACTACCTGTCTCGTCCTTTCTATTTTATTTAAGTAGTTTACTATATATTCGTCATAATCATCCATGTTACTGTTCATTGGGATATTCTCGTCGTCTAAGAGGGACATGGGTTCCCTCCCAAACAACAGAAAAAATGGAGAGTAGCCTGTGGTTTCTTGAATCGTGGTATTATACGCGTGATGATAAAAGGGAGGATTTCGTCCCAGTTCTTCTGGTCTGTGTATACATGCTGATCATATTGATTAAGTTCTATTTAGCCCTTCCGTT
This sequence comes from Cordylochernes scorpioides, assembly GCA_030710605.1. Lineage (NCBI taxonomy): Eukaryota > Metazoa > Arthropoda > Arachnida > Pseudoscorpiones > Chernetidae > Cordylochernes > Cordylochernes scorpioides. The sequence goes on along the minus strand of CP092876.1, from coordinate 38,640,160 downwards.
TGTCTGGGGGTGATAGCTCGTTGTGAAGCAATGTTTAACTTTGCACATTTTCATTACCTCCTTCATCAAATTGCTAGTGAATTGTGAACCTATATCGCTAATAAGGAATATTGGGGCCCTGTGACGTAAAATAATATGTTCGATTAAAAATGTAGAGACTTCTTTCACTGTTGCTTCTGATACTGCCTTTGTTTCAGCATACTTGGTATAATAATCAGTCAACACAATTATCCACTTCCTTTCTTCTTTTCGTTTATGGCAAGGGGCCAACAAAGTCAATTCCGATTCTTTCAAAAGGGTAGATAGCTGGGTGAATCCCTATATATATAAAGGTCAGTGTATGTATGTATGTGTGTTTGTTCCTATGTCGGCTATACACGTCCACAATACGTAACTAATCTGACTGAAATTTTAAGAGTATATAGAGTAGAATCTGGAAAAACTTATAGTGAAAATTTCAGGTCTCTATCCCGAATATTCTTCGAGTTATTTGCAAATTGCGTTGCAAATTTGCCCTTTCGCTCGCTAGCAGCGCCTCTAGCGGTGAAGATGGGAGATAATATCAGTTGACCTAATGTACATGTAAAACGTGTTTTAACAGGAGGTAGAGAAAAATCTGGAAGAGATATTCATCGGATTTTTAGCCAAGAAAAATTGAAATTGACAGGTTCTGGGCATAAATAGTTGTTTTTTTAGTTAAAAAATGATGATGACAATATTTCTGTATCATATTTGATTTTCAGATACAAAATCATATCAGGAAAAATTCCGAAAAGCAGAGACCACGGGTAAAGCCTGTTTATTTTTAGTATTCAGGGACAAAATTCTAACAGAAAAACATTCATTCGAGCAAAAGACACAAAGCCAGATCATCTCTCTATAAAAATATCGCTTATCAGACACAAAGTTTGGAGCGGGACGTTTCACAAGAGTGACATTCACGGCGCCAATTTATAATTGTTACGAATAGTATTTGAATAGAAACATTTAATCGGGTAAAACCCGGGCGTTGCCCGGGTCATTCGGCTAGTAGGTTATAAAATTTGAACCTTTCCGACTTTGTCAAAGATGGCACGTCTTTACAAATTCGGAAAAATCTTTCAGCATGGAAGGCCAATAGTATTTATTCCTCAATTGGTATGTGGTTCTGGCGACGCCCAGATGGCCATTCAGCATATGGTTGTGGTATTCACTCATGATTTCCTTCCTTCTCTTCTTTGGCACTACCAGCAACCATGCTCTACCTTCAGGATTTGGATTTTTCTTGTAGAGGCACCCATTTTCTTCTTTAAAGTTCTGTGCAATAGAACGCTTGTTTCCACTAAGGTTCTCCTTAATATTCTCGATAAAATCATCTTTTTCTTTTACTATTTGATTCAGAAAAAGTCTTTCATAATCTTCGTCCCATTCGTATAGATAGACAATCAGCGTCCAGATGTTTTTTACTCGATTTGTGTATAATTTCGAAATTATATTCCTGAATCTTCAGTGCCCATCGTGCTAATCGAACGGTCGGATCTTTCAGATTCTTAAGCCAGCATAGTGCATGATGATCAGGTACGATTTTGAAGTGCCTTCCATATAGGTAGGGTCGTAACTTGGACATTGACCACAGAACAGCTAGACATTCTTTTTCAGTGGTCGAATAATTTTGCTCAGGTTTTCTCAGTGTTCGATTTAAACATGAGATCATCTTTTCTTCATCGCCGAACTTTTGGACTAATGTTGCACCCAGGCCGATGTTAGACGCGTCAGTATGAATATAAGTAATTGCATTCGGATCAAAGTGCCCTAAGATTGGGGGATTAATCAATGCTACTTTAAGGTTTTAAAATTATTTTTCTTGATTTTCTGTCCAGGTAAAAGGTACATTATTTTTGATAAGACTGGTTAATGGATCAGCAATTTCCGAAAAACGTTTGATAAAGTTTCTATGATATGAGCAGATTTCTAAAAATGATCAAACTTATCTTTTTGGGCCGAGGAAAATCTCTAATAGACTTGATATTATGCTCAGCTGGTTTCATAACATGTTAGCTAGTTATATGGCCAAGAATCTCCAGTTATTCGAAAGCAAATTGGCATTTTTGTTGTTCAATTTTAAATTAGCCTCGCAAAAACATCTTAAAACAGCTTCTATTCTTCTGAGATGTCTTGAAAAATCCTACCTATATATGATTACGTCGTCCAGATAACAGAGGCAAATTTTCCATCTAAGATTACCAATTATATTTTCCATGTTCCTCTCAAATGTAGCAGGGGCATTGCATAGTCCGAAGGTCATTACGTTGAACTCATATAGGCCATGTGCTGTAGTAAAGGCTGTCTTTTCCTTATCTTTCTCCTTGACCTCTACTTGCCAATATCCTGAATTAAGGTCAATTACTGAAAAGTATTTATATCCTTGAAGTGTATCCAATACTTCATCAATTCTGGGAATTGGGTAAACATCCTTCACTGTTACATCATTCACTTTTCTGTAGTCAAAACAGAATCTGTACCTACCATCTCGCTTCTTTACCAATATTACGGAGAAGGACCATGGACTCGAGGATGGTCTAATTATGCCGTCTCTGAGCAGTTCATCAATTTGATCTTTCATGATTTCTCGCTCTTTAGCGCTCACCCTACACGGCTTGTGTTTTATCGGTTTCGCACCTTCTGTATGAATCCGATGTTTCGCTAAGTTGGATCTTCCTAATCCCGACGAAAACAAATCCGTGCACTTTTCCAAAACTGGTTTCAATTGCTCCTTTTCCTTATGTGATAAATTTTCGTTTATCTGAAATTGAGGTTCTTCATGCTCCTTTTGTTCACTTTCTTCCATAAGATTCACTTCAGCTGGCTGGCTTCCAAAGCACAATGTTTGTTTTTTTTAATATTTTTGATGGTGGAGGATAAGGGTTTGTTATCCAGATATATGTTTCCTTATTCGCAACATTTATTAAGCTTCTTGCTAGTCGAAGTCCATTTGCTTGAAACATTTTATTGTTCTCCTCGATGATGTATTCGCCATCCTCTGCTTCTACAAATGATCAATTTAAAAGAAAGTTCTGGTATAATGGCATATTTTGCGTTTTTTATTTTCTTCTGTTGATATTTGATCACGTCACGATTTCCTGTCAAGTCAAATTTGATTAATTCACGCTGACAATCAATTTTTGAGTTCATTTTCTTAATAAAATCTCTTCCATGTATAAAAATTCGCAAATGTTTTCTCACTAGCCGAATGACCCGGGCAACGGGTTTATCCGATTAAATGCTTTTATTCAAATTCTATTCGTTGCAATTGTAAATTGGCGCCGTGTATGTCATTCTTGTATAATATATTTTTCCCGGTCCCTGTGTGCCGTGTCATCCTGAATTTTGTCTTTCCTAATTTTCTACATTAGAAAATCCTAGTTTTATCTAGTGAACATTTTTTCCCGTGTCACATTGCCTTTATTCTTCATTGTTGGCTTTTTATATTATATTTACTCTTCATTGTTGGCTTTTTATATTATATTCTGACCAAAATCTATCTGTGAACTTCACACAGTGAACTTCACACAGACAGAATAAGGCAATTATATAAGTAGATTTACTCTTCTTTGTTGGCTTTTTATCTTACATTCATTCTTCATTGTTGGCTTTTTATATTACATTTACTATTCATTGTTGGCTTTTTATCTTACATTCACTCTTCATTGTTGGCTTTTTATCTTACATTCATTCTTCATTGTTGGCTTTTTATATTACATTCACTCTTCATTGTTGGCTTTTTATCTTACATTCATTCTTCATTGTTGGCTTTTTATATTACATTTACTCTTCATTGTTGGCTTTTTATCTTACATTCACTCTTCATTGTTGGCTTTTTATATTATATTTTTAGATTGAGATTATTAGCTAGTATGTAAAAATATTAACTCTGTTGAAATTTAATTTTGTATTTATATATAAATAAAATTAACTCTGTTGATTTTTTTGTATTTAATCGATAACAGCGAAGTTACGCATGTTAATGTTAGGGAAAAATATTTTGACGTTAAGCAAAACCTGCTCCATCTCGTTTTACATAAATGTTGAAAATTTGGTCGAAATTGATGCATTGTAACGAAAGTTTTTAGTGATGTCCTCTTATGAAATTTGCATTTTATTAATATAAGAAGATAAATGAGCTTTAAAAAGTGTAAAAAAAAATGCATCGGCCGGGAATCGAACCCGGGCCGCCCGCGTGGCAGGCGAGCATTCTACCACTGAACCACCGATGGTTATGAGAAATGGCCATATTTGGGTAATTATTCAATTCACAAAAGCAAACGGTGACTGAATTGATTAAGAAAGGGCAATGCCCGGGTTTTACCCGATTAAATGCTTTTATTGAAATACTATTCGTTACAATTATAAATTGGCGCCTTGGATGTCATTCTTGTGAAACGTCCCGCTCCAAACTTTGTGTCTGAGAAGCGATATTTTTATAAAGAGATGATCTGGCTTTGTGTTTTCTGCTCGAATGAATGTTTTTCTGTTAGAATTTTGTTCCTGCATACTAAAAATGAACTGGCTTCACCCGTGGTCTCTGCTTTTTGGAATTTTTCCGGATATAATTTCGTATCTGATAATCAAATATGATACAGCAATATTGTCATCATCATTTTCTGAATAAAAAACTACTTTTTTCCCAGAACCTGTCAATTTATTTTTCTTGACTAAAAATCCGAAAAATATATTTTCCAGATTTTTCTCTATGTCCTGTTAAAACACGTTTTACATGTCTATTAGGTCAGCTGATATTACCTCCCATCTTCACCGCTAGAGGCGCTGCTTGCGAGCGAAAGGGCAAATTCGCCACGCAATTTGCAAATAACTTGTATACATACTTCTATACTTGTGTACATCTCTATATATATAAAAATGAATGTTTGTATGTCTGTCTGTATGTCCGGTATACAAATTCGCAGTAGTTCACTAATTCAAACCAAAATTTCCATACATAGGTAAAAAAATACGGGGAAGACGATAGGCTATTTTAAAAAAACATATAAATCAATTATTAAAACTATATATTTTTATTCAGAAAATGATGATGACGATATTGCTGTATCATGTTTGATTATTAGATACAAAATCTCTATATATATAAAAATGAATGTTTGTATGTCTGTCTGCATGTCCGGTATACAAATTCGCAGTAGTTCACTAATTTAAACCAAAATTTCCATACACCGTTTAAAAAATACGGGGAAGACGATAGGCTATTTTAAAAAATATATAAATCAATTATTAAAACTATATATTTTTATTCAGAAAATGATGATGACGATATTGCTGTATCATGTTTGATTATCAGCTACAAAATTATATCGGGAAAAATTCCAAAAAGCAGAGACCACGGGTGAAACCAGTTCATTATTTTGTACGCAGGAACAAAATTCTAACAGAAAAACATTCATTCGAGCAGAAAACAAAAGCTAGATCATCTTTCTATAAAAATATCGCTTCTCAGACACAAAGTTTGGAGCGGGACGTTTCACAAGAGTGACATCCACGGCGCCAATTTATAATTGTAACGAATAGTATTTGAATAAAAACATTTAATCGGGTAAAACCCGGGCGTTGCCCGGGTCATTCGGCTAGTAGACCATAAATCTGTACATTGACAGGAAAAGCACATATATTTTAATAATATAAATGAGTTTTAAAAATTGTAAAAAAAAAAAAAATGCATCGGCCGGGAATCGAACCCGGGGCGCTTGCCTGGCAGGCGAGCATTCTACCACTGAACCAAAAGCAAACGGTGACAGAATTAAGAAATAATTGTGCATGACGCTGATAACTGTATATATTAATGATACAGCAATATTGTCATCATCATTTTCTGAATAAAAAACAACTACTTTTTTCCCAGAACCTGTCAATTTATTTTTCTTGACTAAAAATCCGAAAAATATATTTTCCAGATTTTTCTCTATGTCCTGTTAAAACACGTTTTACATGTCCATTAGGTCAGCTGATATTACCTCCCATCTTCACCGCTAGAGGCGCTTCTTGCGAGCGAAAGGGCAAATTTGCCACGCAATTTGCAAATAACTTGTATACATACTTGTGTACATAGACCATAAATCTGTACATAGACAGGAAAAGCACATATATTTTAATAATATAAATGAGTTTTAAAAATTGGAAAAAAAAATGCATCGGCCGGGAATCGAACCCGGGGCGCCTTCGTGGCAGGCGAGCATTCTACCACTGAACCAAAAGCAAACGGTGACAGAATTAAGAAAGAATGCATGACGCTGATATATATTAATTATCACAAATTGATGTGTAATTGTTTTGTCATCAAATTTTATATATATATTTTTTTTTCCTACAGGTAAACTCCGTACAATTGGTATAAGTGTATAACGAATCAAAAGTTTTTACGAAGGAGTATCTTTTATTATATTTGTGCAAGCTTTCGAACTTTGCAGTTCTTCCACAGGCATGGATAGCACAGAAATACTACCAATTTTTCAAAATATTTTGAGCCATTATATATACATGAATATTTACATAAATTAGATATAATTTTAGTATATTGTATAAGCAAAATTAAGATATTCACTGTATGCAAATAGTATAATATTTTAAAATTTGTAAAGTTTAAAACTAGTATACGTTAAAACATTTCAACATAGAAAAGCCAAGCGGGGTCACTCCAACCCGACCTCCTACCCAGGCATATCTAAAGGATAACTATTGAGGTATTATATGATAAATTTCCGGTAGATCTATTTTCCTGTTGATGCTGTTTGTTTGTGATTAAACGATGGATTCTAGTACCAATCTGTGCTGCTTATTGTTTATGTGTTGATATAGGACTTTGGGTTGATCTAAGTTAAAATTATGGCCAGTGTTTGAAATATGTTGGTATATAAGTGACTTCGGGTCTCTATTGTTTATGTTTCGTTTGTGTTCAGTGATTCTGATATACGCGGTTCTGCCAGTCTCCCCCACATAGGAGGCTGGGCAATCCAGGCAAGAAGCCGCGTATACTGCGCCGGTGGAGTGGATGGGATTGTTGGGTGTGTCTGCTTTGGTGATGGGATTCCTGAGGAGGGCAGCAAGATTGGGGGGGGGGGGGGGGGCTGTTGAAATAAACTTGGATACCATATGGGCGAAGAATATTGGAAATGGAAACGGAGAACGGGGAATAGGGGAGATAGCAAATGGCTCTATAAATCGTGGAGGTCCTCGGAGCAGTGGGATCAAACGTGTGTTTGTCTAAGAAATTTCCTGGGTATCCTGCAGTGGTTAGAAAGGTGGTAATTCTGTTTTTTTTCTATGGCTTTGAATATAGGTAATGAGCAATGAGTATGTATTATTTTGGTTAAGGTCCTGACTGTATTTATTTTATAGGCTACAGGGCTATTGGAGGAGAAATGGGTGTATAGGGGTGGGATATTCTTTTTGTGATAAACTGCTGTGTGTAATTTGTGTGGAGTGCGAATAATGAGGATGTCCAGAAAAGGTAACACTAGGTTTGTTTCTGTTTCATATGTGAATTTAATGTCTGCGTGAAAGGAATTTAAAGTGTTAAGTATGGGTTGGAGCTTATTCGGTTTGATTATACAGAAGATGTCATCCACATACCTCCTCCAATAATGGATGTCGGAAGAATGGGTTTGGTTGATCCACTGGTCCAAGGACCCCATCACGACTTCAACCACTATGGATGAAAGAGGGCTGCCCATTGGGGTGCCTCTGATCTGCTTGTAATGCTGGTGGTTGAAAGTAAAGGTACTGATGGAGAGACATAAGGAGGTGAGCCGGATTATCAGGGTTATTGTTTGATCTTGTATACCTGCCGACTTGAGAAAGGACTGTAATTTGTCTATAATAAGAGTATGTGGAAGGGAGAGGTACAGTGCTGTGACATCAAACGAAACCATAGTGTGTTGTGCGGGAGGTTGCATTTGTATGATCTCCTGTATAAAACTGGGTGGGTGTGTGATGTTGTATTGGTTAGGGTTGTTCTTCATGATGGGGGACAATAGATGGGCCAGAAATTTAGCTAAAGTGTATGCCGGGGAGAGGTGGTATGCGATGATGGGTCGGAGTGGTACCCCTGGCTTGTGTATTTTAGGGGCACGATACATGTATGCATCTTGTGTGAGGGAACCGGTGAACTGAGTCAATTGTTCCTTGGTAATCAGCTTCGCCTTCATCAAGTTCCTAAGTGATGACTTGTAGTATTTGACAATGGCGTCTTTCGCAGGTGTTGAGATATTCGTAAACGTGGATGTGTCAGCGAGTATGGTCATCATTTCCCCCTCGTAATCAGCGCGATTCAACAACACAGTCTGATTTCCTTTGTCTGCTTTGGTGATGACCAGCAAACGAGTCTTTTTTAGTTTGTGGATAAGGGAGCGATGGTCCCGGGCAGTTGACACTGGGTGATAGGGTTTGCGCAAGACCTGGGTAACTGCATGTCTAATCCTGAGGGCTTCCATGTGGTTGAGGTTGTTGAGTGCACCTTCAACTCCTGCTATCAATCTGGGTATGTCGGGCTTGTTGGGAGGAACGTAATGCAACCCTAATGAAAACATCTTTTCCTCCTTTTCCGTTATGGGCATCGAGGTCAAGTTGACTATTCCAGTAGAAGCATTGCGTGGAAAGACTGCGGATTCCGGGAACTGGTATTTCTTTACCCAATAAGACATTTTCGCTTGTTGCCTGCCTGTAAGGATATTTTCTTTGAGTTGGATGTCTCTAGTGATGGATATGATTACTTCGGTGAATTCTGCTATGGAAAGGAGTTGGTGAATGTGAAAGATGAGGCCCTTCACTGTTTTAGATAGGAATCTGATGTTGGAGTAACATCCCTGGATTCTCGACTCTAGCAGGTCTAACTGAAACTTCTTTGCTGTCTTTTCAGAAAAAGGGTTTCTTACCGGGTCTTTGATTCGGAGGGATGGAGGGATGAATTGGTGGTCTTTCCATATTCGATTGAAGCGCAGGTGACATCTCCATCTTGACAGTTGTGCAGATTTCTTTCTGAGCTGGCGTAGGTAAAAGGAACAAGCAGAATTCGGGTGGCTCATGACTGTAAAAGCGACTAAGGCATTAATTTCTACAGGTAAACTCCGTACAATTGGTATAAGTGTATAACGAATCAAAAGTTTTTACGAAGGAGTATCTTTTATTATATTTGTGCAAGCTTTCGAACTCATTCTTCCGACATCCATTATTGGAGGAGGTATGTGGATGACATCTTCTGTATAATCAAACCGAATAAGCTCCAACCCATACTTAACACTCTGCATTCCTTTCACGCAGACATTAAATTCACATATGAAACAGAAACAAACCTAGTGTTACCTTTTCTGGACATCCTCATTATTCGCACTCCACACAAATTACACACAACAGTTTATCACAAAAAGAATATCCCACCCCTATACACCCATTTCTCCTCCAATAGCCCTGTAGCCTATAAAATAAATACAGTCAGGAACTTAACCAAAAGAATACATACACAGTGCTCATTACCTATATTCAAAGCCATAGAAAAAAAAAACAGAATTACCACCCTTCTAACCACTGCAGGATACCCAGGAAATTTCATAGACAAACACACGTTTGATCCCACTGCTCCGAGGACCTCCACGATTTATAGAGCCATTTGCTATCTCCCCTATTCCTCGTTCTCCGTTTCCATTTCCAGAATTCTTCGCCCATATGGTATCCAGGTTTATTTCAACAGCCCCCCCCCCCCCAATCTTGCTGCCCTCCTAAGGAATCCCATCACCAAAGCAGACACACCCAACAATCCCATTCACTCCACCGGCGCAGTATACGCGGCTTCTTGCCAGAATTGCCCAGCCTCCTATGTGGGGGAGACTGGCAGAACCGCGTATATCAGAATCACTGAACACAAACGAAACATAAACAATAGAGACCCGAAGTCACTTATATACCAACATATTTCAAACACTGGCCATAATTTTAACTTAGATCAACCCAAAGTCCTATATCAACACATAAACAATAAGCAGCACAGATTGGTACTAGAATCCATCGTTTAATCACAAACAAACAGCATCAACAGGAAAATAGATCTACCGGAAATTTATCATATAATACCTCAATAGTTATCCTTTAGATATTCCTGGGTAGGTGGTCGGGTTGGAGTGACCCCCGCTTGGCTTTTCTTTGTTGAAATGTTTTAACGTATACTAGTTTTAAACTTTACAAATTTTAAAATATTATACTATTTGCATACAGTGAATATCTTAATTTTGCTTATACAATATACTAAAATTATATCTAATTTAGTAAATATTCATGTATATATAATGGCTCAAAATATTTTGAAAAATTGGTAGTATTTCTGTGCTATCCATGCCTGTGGAAGAACTGCAAAGTTCGAAAGCTTGCACAAATATAATAAAAGATACTCCTTCGTAAAACCTTTTGATTCGTTATACAAATTTTATATTTAAAACAGTATTTCCTACGATATCTAATTCTTTGCCATCGGGTCCGGAGCACATTTTATCAGGGTTTATTATTTCAAGACCTGTGTTAAGAGCTGTACTAAGGTCGACCACTGAAAGATCGGCGCCTGTATCAATCAAAGCTTCGCAGATACCGATTCTATCCACGTTAATGTTAATTTCAAATTTGGGGTCCAACTTTTTCATACCATTTATGGTCGACTTGCTTTGATTGACGGACTCCGGCGCGATGCTTAGTTTAAATCTTCCAACGCGGCATAATTATTCCGTGTAGGAATTCTCGAGTGTGTGCTTTTACTTACGTCAGCGTAGAGCAGAGGTCTCGACTTCTCAGTTCCCTTATCCATTCGAATTTCTTCTTCGACCTTGTCTTGTGTAACTATGGGGTCCTCTTCCACAATTCTTACAAACCGGACCCTGCAGTACCGCGCTACGTGTCCTGGCTTGTTATACCTGAAACATATTGGTCTCCCGTCTTCTGTCCTATTCTTGTTTGAATCTGGACTCTTATTGTATGTTTTCCTCGGATAGACCGGTTTTGGCTCAGGATTGAGAGTGTAGGTTCGTCTAGGGGCAGAGACCTGGGGCAGAGGCTTGTTCTGGTAGTGCCTCGGAGCTGGGGCCTGGGGTTGGGAGGCGTTCTGGTATGGTCTTCTGAACGACGGAGCGTTCTTCCATTGCTCTTGATGATGGGGACGAGGAGAGCGTTGTCCATTATATAGAGCTTTTGATTTTTCTACACGTTCTTGATAATTATTTTCAAACAAATCCATCTTTTTACACAATTCTAGAAGTTCTTTGGTATTCTTAGGAGGGTTTGAGTAGATGGCAAAAGATTATTCTTTCTTCAACACACCCTCCAATAACCCAATTTATTTTAGTTTCTTCTTCCATTTGGGGGTCGACCTTGTTGCACAGTACAGGGATATCCTCTGCAAACCTGATTGCAGGTTCATTCCACTGTTGCATTCTGTTTAGCCTCATCTTCATTTCTTCTTTGTTGGCGTCTGAGCAAAATCCTGAATTAGGCGGCTCTGGTGAAGCTTATCTTGTGTAGGTTCAGCCAGGTTTTGGCGCTACCAATCATATTCATGGCAGCATAACGGGAAATAATGTAGTCTGCCCAATGGTATAGGAAGTCAATTTCTTCTAGAGATTCAATCCATGAGCGAGGGTCTTCTGTTCCATCGTACTTGTGAATGTCTATGTTGGGATTCAAGACAACTGGGTCGGCACTTGCATCTCGACCAATTGTTGCACCAGGTTGCGGCTTGACAGGCTCTTCAAATTTGATTCTCTCTTGTGCTGAGTCTTGCATCTTACCAGAGCGTGTTTCGACCATCCTTCAAATTTATATAAGGGAATAATGAGATAACTCTACTTTAAGTAGCTCCCAGAATGATTTATTTATTATTATTTATTTAGGTAACCCAGGTTCCTGGAGCGTACAGAAGTCGCCAACTACCCGGGATGTCCTTCTGACCTAAGTCTTCTTGGATTTATATACAATGCCAGTGGAAGTCCAGTTAATGAGGTGTTGCCAGGCAGATTTCTTTCTTGGGAGATTTTCTAGGGATGCTGGACATATGTTGGTGATAGCTAGGAGAGTGGCTGTCTGGAATCTTTGGTATTGGAAGGTTGGGCAAGTGAAGAGGAGGTGGTCTACGGTTTGGTCTTCATCTTGGCAGTGGGGGCAAGTTGGGTCTTCTTTCGATATCGTTGCAAGGTCTGCCTGAATGTAGCCATGTCCGGTCAAGATTGTTGTGGAGGTAGATCCATGCTTGATGTTTCGAAGCATTTGGAGGAGTAGTTTCGGGGTAGCAGCAAATCTTCGTAGATTTCTGGTAGAGTAATCTTGGATATAGAGGTCTGTCAACATTTTGAGGGCTATCTGTTCTTTTTTACCGCGCGCGACGCTCTTTGGGAGGGTGGTAAAGGATAGTGGCAGATGTGTTGCAGCCTTTGCCGCCTGATCCGCCAGTTCATTTCCCGGAATACCGCTGTGGCCTTTGATCCAGCAGAGTTGCACATTTGGTGAAAAATGCAGGTTGTAGATTATTTCCGCAATTAGTTGTGTTCTTGGGGGCCAAGACCTACATATGGCTGATAGAGCTGATTGGCAGTCTGAGGCAATGATAAAGTGTTCTTTCGGGAAATTCATGGTGATTTTTGTTGCGTAGAGAATGGCAAGCAGTTCAGCTTGGAACGCTGAGCACTCCTGGTGGAGTTTAAGTTGTATGGTTTGTAGAGGAGGTGGTAGGATGACTCCAGCCCCAACTCCTTCTGATGATTGGGATCCGTCTGTGTAAATGGTGGTGACATTTAGTTGTAGTGATTTGGTAAAATAGATTATCTTCCGTATTGGGGGATAGGGTAAAAAGAAAGGACTTGGGCGTGATTCGTAGTGGCCCGTTTTCAAAGTTTTTAAATATTCTATGTGAGCCTTTATAGAGATATCGAGTGGGGGACAACCCGTCAATGAAATAGCTGGTATTGTCGGTGTGCATGGACCACCTCTTATTATTGCTTTCGCATATTTGTAGTGGAGACTACGTAGCTTGCGAGCCCCATTTGTGTCATATGCACGTTTTCCCCAGACACCAGAGCCATATAGTAGCGCTGGGAGAACGACTCTCTTGTAAATTTTGTGTCCGGAACTGAAGGTTGAACCAAATTGCCCTTTTATGGTGCTAGTGAGCCTTGGGAGTATCCATCGGTATTTGAATAAACTGTTATTGAGATGTTTAATAAATTGTCTCTTTGAATCAAAAGTAATACCAAGAATTTTAATTGTTTTGTTGATTGCAATGGGCTGGTCAAGAAGTCGGATGCTGTCCTTGTTTGGCCATCTTGGTTTGTTTCTGTAAAACATGCATGCTTGAGTCTTGTGGGGATTTACCAACATTCCATGCCTTCTGCACCATTGTGAGAAATTTCCAAGAAAATTGTTTATTTGACATTTAGGAAGCTTTGGGGCCACCTGCACCATTAGTGTGAAATCATCTGCGAAGCCCACTAATTCGCTCTTTCTAGGTTTTTGCAAAGTAAATGCTTTTCTTGCGATCATATTGAAGAGTAAGGGACTTAAAGCCACTCCTTGTGGGACTCCACGGAGTGACAGAATGTGAGCAGTGTGTCCCCATACGCTATAGGCCATTTTTCTATTTATTAAATAGCTGGTAATTAGTTGTAGTAATTCCTCAGGGCAGCTAACCTCTCGTAGGGCTTCAATGAAAGAATACCTATGTACGGTGTTGAAGGCTCTTCTAATGTCTAGGCTGATAACTAGTGTTTTCTCCCCATCTTCCATGTCCCTGTCTATGAATTGGTTTATTGCAGCTAGGGCGTTTTCGGCCGAACGGCAAGGAACAAATCCAAATTGGAGGGGTGAAAACCAATTGTGCCGGTCTGCTAGCCATTGTAGTCGAGCCAAAATGCAACGCTCAAATACCTTGGCTAGGGTGTTGAGGAGAGCAATTGGGCGGAATCTTTCCAGTGGGTTTTCTGCTGTGCTGTCCGGTTTGGGTATGAGGACTAAAAGGCCGATTTTCCAGGGTGATGGAAAATGGCCGAATCTTAAACACTTGGTAAAAAGTCCTGCAAGTAGTATATGTAGGGGAGGACCTCCTAATTGAAGGCACTTTGTTCCAAGTCGATCAGGGCCTGGAGATTTCTTGAGTCCACAGCATTTGATGGCCCGAAGTACTTCAGCGTCGGTGAAGTCTGGCTCAATGAGGCCAGAAAACTGTATTAAGGGCCGAGGCTGAGATATTGGTGTGTCAGGCAGACAAAAGTGCTGCAAGATTTTTTCACAGGTTTCCTCTGGTGTATAGGGGGTTCCGTCAGATTTTTTTAGCAGTGGAGGTCTTCTTTGGGTGCTTCGTCCTTTGGAAATATATTTGTGGACAGAGCTCCAAGCGGCTGAGGATACTTCTTGACAGAGGTTTATCCATGATAGGTGTTTGGCTCGTCTTATCTCGGCTCTCAGCCTGTTGTGACATGCTCTGTAGAGCCCTTTGAAGAAGCTTCTAATGGGCGTGGATGTGCACTGCGAAAGGCGCCTTAGAGAAACTACTACATTGCGGAGTTTTGCTAAGTCTTTATTCCACCAGGGTTTTGATGGTCTGTTGTCTTTATTTTTTCTTTTCATGGATATGTTGCAGGCCTCTTGAAGGATTTTGGTAAGAATATGCACCACATCATCTATATCCTGGTGTGTTGATGCGGCATGGAGACGTGAGACTGCATGTTGCAGAGAGGAGCCAAGGAATGTAGTGAAGGCGCTTTCCACACACGTCGATTCAGCCCAGGAAGTATTTTGCGCTGGGGATATTGTATCTTGGATTGTAGTGAGGATCGGTAGATGGTCTGTGAATGCCATTTCAGGGAGGCATGTTCTAGTTGCTCGGGCGGCTAGGGAACTGGAAGCCAAGGTTACATCGATGGAGGAAGACTGGTGTCCGTTACTCCAAGTGTATTGCACAGGAGCTCCCAGAAAGTGTAAGTTTGTGAGCATAGAAGATGCTTCCAGACTAGCGCCTCGAGCATCACGGACTGCACCGAGACCCCAGGTAGGGGAGTGGGCGTTGGCGTCCATGCCTAAAACACTTGGTATGGCACATGTGGTAATGATGGATTCGAGGGTCGGAAGAAAGTCATATTCTGTTGTATCATGGTGCCAGTAGGCTGAACAAACTAAGAGGGCTTGTTTGCCTAGCCAGACCATCGCAGCAGTGATGTTTGGGTCGGAGGAATCAACCTGTACAGGATGAAGGCTGGCGCGAATAACTAATCCCGAGGGGATGTAGTTACCAGGTGGAGCAAACGTTAAAAATGTGCTATTGGGCCATCTGAAGTTTCGGGGGAGTTCCTGGAGCAGGATTACGTCTGCTTGTGTTTTGATTGCCATTTGGGAAAGTTCCAGAACAGCATCTGGTGACTTTCTGAGGTTGGCCTGTAGAACTTTGAGGGGTTTAATCATATTTTCTAATCTTGGATATTTGTGCCTTAACTAAGGGACATGCGCGGGATGTGGCTTGGTGGGTTAGTGCTTCAGATGAGGTTCCTACCTTTTTGGAGCAGTTATGACATTTCAGTGTGTTGCTTGGGCATTCATGTCCCTCGTGTCCTGTTGTTCCACATTTGCAGCATATGGGGTTGGCGGCTTGGCAGGTCGATGCGCGGTGGTTGAAACCGCAGCATCTGTAACACTGCTTCAGAGAATAGCTTTTCTCATAACGGTGTATTAAGCTTGCGATGGGGATCTTACCACGTTGTTGCAGAGTCTTGGCGGCGTCATCGTCCACTTCGACGAATACTGTGGTGTAACCTTTTGGATTGGGTTTGGGTCGATGTGCAATTCTGAAGTGTCTTTTCCCTGGTAGATTCTTGAATGATGGGTTGTTTTCCAGACTTTTAAGGATTTCTTCATTTTTGGTGCTGTCTTCTACCCCAAAGATACAGTATCTGGGGTGGATCGTTGGACGTTCCTGACAAGACAGTTCGGATGGCATTGCATTGTTCAGCTTGGATGCTAGCTAAGCGGCGACATGTTTGGGTTTAGTGTGGATGACCAGCTTCCCTTTACCTTTCACTGAAGCAGCTACCTCGTTTGAGGCAAAGAGAGAAGGGTTTTTTGACTTTACTTCGCGGAGGATTTCTCGAGATTCCTTAGTAGGATTTATGGATTTAATTACGACATGGGATTCAAAGTCTCTTGCCAGGTTGTTATAGGTTGGTTTAACCTTCGAGGAGACAGGCGCTGGAGGTTTGGTCATGTCTGCTGTTTCAGCGTATGAGGGTCTGGATGGTGTCTCTGCCATTGGCTTGGGGCGAGACTGTGCGAGGTTGATACCAGTGTAGGCATCCTGGAGAGCCAGCTCAGCACAGGTCAGAGCGGAGTGAAGAGTTTTTATGAGGCTTCTGCGTAGATCTTCATTTAATTTAGCCTTGGTAGCGAGCGTATTTATTTGATTCACGCCGGTGTTGAAAGCGCAAGAGATTTGACCGAACTTGAAATCGAGATGTTTAGGGTCAGAGTCCATCTCGGAGCGATTTCGTTTCACGCCTGATGGCTTGTTACTTGACATCATATATCTATTGATTTATTTATTTCTCACATCAAAGAGAGAAGTGAAGTCACACAGTGTACCAAAATACAAATGGTGATTTTATAATACATAAATTTGAATTTAAAATTCATAAAAAATAATATTACAAATTAAAATAAAATAGGTACATTAGCCATGATGCAACAATATTATTTATACATCATAACACACATATCGTGTGCTGGAAATTTGAATAGAATAAATACAGAGGGGTTAAGAAAATTTGGCAGCAACAACCCTATTCTTTTATGTAGGGACATGTTAGAGTCTGAAGCTGAAATGAACATGAAATAATCGCAAAAGAGATGCTGATTTCTTGTAGGAGAGGAACATCCATTTTAGGAAATTGGAGCATAAAAGCCGTATTTTTATTTTGAACATAAAACTAACCTATACTGTCCTTACTGCGGTGAAAATATATTAGGAGGGCTTGGCTCATCAGTGGTGAACTTTCCCACCGGTTTCGCCAATTTAATCTACTAGACCGCTTCTTAGAGCTCTAATACTGTATTGGTCGATTTTGCTTATATATGCTACACTGAAGGGTAGAATCTTAGAAATGGTATTCAAGCAAACTATGGACATAAGGACAGTATAAATGTGTTTTATGTTTAAAAGAAACATTCGTGCTTTGATGCTTCCATTTCACGTCATATCGCATTATATTATCATTTCTGTCCTATATGTTGGAGTAAAGGATTGAAGAGAGACAATTTATAAAATGGGCACACTTCAATTCCAGAGAGCTTTAATAATAGAGTGTGAACCAATTTGTTCGGAAAACGTTTTGGAATTGAAATAGATTTCTTTTGGCTAAAGAAATGAAAACTTTAAAAGGTTTGCGTGATGTTTGTGATCAATTCTATCTCTATAGAACCTGAATAAATTTGTACGTCACATTCAAAGAAAGGCATCCTGAGGTTAAATGTTCCCTGCCACTGCGAAGAGATGTTTGGAGTTTGCAAAGCACTGTTGAGGGTTGAAGTTGTTTCTTTTTTTTTCACAAGGTTAAATAGGCCTGCTGAGAGAGGATTTGAAGAGCTATCTTTAAAATAGTACATTTGTAACGTTATTGTTATATATTGCACCATATCTTTTAAGTTTTAAAAGTAGAATTTCTGGATAAATTGTGGTTTTTGTTTTGAGTAATTTAATAAATTTGAGTTATTTTAAGAAGATATCGGCAGAATGAAAAATCTGTGAAGGTACTGACTATATCAGTGTCTTACTCCGGGCTACATTTTGCGAACAGAAACCGGAAGGATGTTTCTTGAATTAAACATTACGAAATTGATTCTAAAGTTCTGGATACGGATTTTAAAAATGGACAGGACAAGATTACCCTATGTTTGCTTGTCCCTGCTCTGGAAAGTTTCAATTGTGGGAAAAGCGGGAAACAACTTTATTCATAACTTGAATAGCATCATTGACTCTAGGGGTTTTTCTTTTCTTAAGAACTGTGAAGATTATATGGTTGTGCGAGGAGAAATCCCTAGAATTATTCAAACCACAGTGGACCAGCTAGTCCAATTTGACCGAGCTAAGATACAAGGCTCAACTCATTTTATTCACTACCAATTTCTAAGTAGCTCCTTTATGACGGAGGACTACTTACTATCAAACCTCCCTTTGAAAATTAAACGATTTATAGCCCGTCAAAGGATTCTATGGCTACTTTTCCGCGAGGATATCACGGGATTTTGGAACAGCGACCCTTTAAATTGCTACTTCTGCAATGTTGGCATCCAAGACAATTTGGTCCACTATCTATTCCATTGCCCATTCCCACATGAAAAGAGACTGGAAATTCGCGAAATTTCGGAGCTAGCTCACTACAATGAACAACATGTATATAAAATATTAAATGCTCTCCTGCTGGATAAAGCATTTGTTTATAAATATTTTAAATTTTTCAAGGCGATTGATAAAATGAGAGAAGAGGTGCTCAACTCCACAGACAACGGCTGACTGCTCCCCCTCTCCTCTGGATTGCTTTTCCTCCTCACTCATGTACATATATAACCTTCAGGGGAATCCCCTTGTAAGACAATAGTGTCTCAATAAAGGCTTTTGTTGTTGTTGTATATCAGTGTCTTCAATGTGCGATGTAATATTGAAACATACACAGAGAAACGGTGGTTGGAGGTTGTAGAAGTTTTAATTGAAATATCAGTGTTGGCTAGAGCTGACTCCAAATTTGGAATCGAGGTGGATGGCCAATTTACTTCTAACAAGAGAATATTTAGCTTGAGTGTGCCCATTGAATATATATCCTTATAGGGAAGAAATAAAAAGCTTAGTATTGTTTACCTTTAGAGGTATATAGAGATAGAAGGGTGATATAAGGTTAGGTTGATAAGAAATGTTCAATAACTGTCAAGGCAGTGTGGAATATAAGGTAAGTAAATTTTAGTAACCAAGTGGGATTCAAGAGTAACTTGGTGTTTTCTAGACAAAGCACTGACATTTCTTTAAAAATAAGTAATAGGAGAAATTAATAAGGTATTTACACCTTACTTCATTGCTTCATACAGCCTAGTTGAGAGTTCTTAACCATAAAACATTGTCAGAACTCTATATTAAACTGAAGACGATTTAGCAGATTCTAAAATTATTATCTCAAGTATACGTGATACAGGCAATATTATCATGAGGGGTAGTTAGCGAAATTTTTTTTTCTGCAAGTGCACCACATGTCTATACGAGGTGTGTTCAAAAAGTATCGCGAATTTTGAATTTTTGCGGGTTACGTATATTCGAATTTCGATCTTTTTGTGGCTTTATGTTGGTACTCATGTCTCTCACTTATACTGACAAGCTCGGCCATTTTGAATGTTCACTTAATTGTTGACAGCTACTTTGCATGCAGGTGTTTTGTATCGTCTTCGATTTTTACCTATTAAAAAAATGGATCAAAGAACCTGTATCAAATTTTGTGTGAAAAGCGAAATTAAGTGCGCGGATGCATTCCGAATGTTGACTGTGGCATACGGAGAAGCTACCTTGGACCGAAGCAACGTTTATCGGTGGTACAAAATGTTCTCAGAAGGCCGAGAAGATGTGAACGACGAAGAGCGTGCCGGACGCCCGAGCACTTCAACAACAGACGAAAAAATTAATGAAGTGGAGAAAATGATATTGACCAATCGTCGAATCACCGTTAGAGAAGTTGCTGAGGACCTAAACATATCGATTGGCTCGTGCCATTCGATTTTTATCAATGATTTGGGCATGAGACGGGTCGCCGCGAAATTCGTACCAAAATTGCTCAATTGCGACCCAAAACAGCATCGCATGAACATTGCTAATGAGATGTTGGACTCTGTCCGCGACGACCCAAATTTGCTCCAGAGGGTCATAACTGGTGACGAAGCGTGGGTTTATGGTTATGACGTGGAAACCAAAGCTCAATCATCTCAATGGAAGCTGCCGCACGAACCAAGACCGAAAAAAGCGCGCCAAGTTCGGTCGAATGTGAAAGTTTTGCTGACAGTTTTCTTCGATTGCAGAGGCGTGGTGCATCATGAGTTCTTGCCACATGGTAGAACGGTCAATAAGGAATATTACCTGCAAGTTATGCGCAATTTGCGCGAAGCAATCCGCCAGAAACGCCCGGATTTGTGGAAGAACAAAAATTGGCTTTTGTACCACGATAACGCCCCTGCTCACACATCGTTGCTTGTGCGCGACTTTTTGGTCAAAAACAACACACTAATGATGCCGCAGCCACCGTATTCCCCAGATCTGGCCCCCTGTGACTTTTTCTTGTTCCCTAAACTGAAGAGGCCTATGAAAGGACGACGTTACGCTACGCTTGACGAGATAAAGACGGCATCGAAGGAGGAGCTGAAAAAGATTTTTTAAAAATGATTTTTGAAGTGCTTCGAAGATTGGAAAAACCGTTGGCACAAGTGTATGAAATCTCATGGGGATTACATTGAAGGGGACAAAATAGGTATTCATGAATAAATAAATAATTTTTGAAAAAAAAACACAAAAGTCGCGATACTTTTTGAACACACCTCGTAGATGTAAAAAGCAGCTCGACCTTTGCACTTACCGGGCTGTATCAAAAGTTCGTTTCCATAATTAAAATTTTAATACACAATGAATAATATACAAACAAAATATAATTATTCATTGAAGTAGAGACGGTCATTTTTAATAACAGCCAGCCATCTTTTTCACAAGTTTTCAATTTTCTGACGATAACATTCTCGGGGTTTGGAGTCGAGAAAGTCACGACTAGCAATTCTGACGTCTTGGGAATGTAGCCATGGATTGAAATAATGCATAATCAGATGCCGCAATATCCCGGCTATAAGCAGGGTGAAGTAAAACTTCAATACCCTCTAAATCCTTTATTATATTCATTGTTAACCTAGCTCGATGAGCTGTAGCGTTGTCATGTTTGCAGGAATACTCTATTTTGGTTGATCAAAGCAGGGTAACGAGTCTTTAAAATTTCATATACTCGGCTGAGTTGTTCTGAGTATATCAAGTTTTAAAGACTCGATACCCTGATTTGATCAACCGAAAGAGAGTACTTCTGTAACATGACAACGCTCCAGCTCATCGAAATAGGTTAGCAACGAGTTCGTAGTGTACAATACCATCGATGTTCCACCATACAGACAAAGTGGCCAAAGTGATCCTGTTTAAATACAGGTTAAGCCTCTTGATCAAAGGGTACCCGTTGTCTTCTTGCGTCGGGGTTACGAAGATAGATCCATCTTTTATCCCCAGATATCGACTCGCCTCTGGGACTGGGCTATAGTCAGGTCGTGGGGATCTTGTCTTGGGCGTTTGTTAACAAAGTGAAGCTTGTGTAGATTTCGGTTGATCGCATCTTAGGATAGTCCAAGTCTGTCTGACATTTCACTCGTAGATTGTTATGGGCGTCCATCACCAGAAATAGTAGGGTCTCGATATCCGTCGCATGTGGTCGTCCCATTCGAGGTTTGTCCTCAAGACTGATGTCTCCTTCTCTAAATCTCTTGAATCATTTTGAAGCTGTTCTTCTATTGACTATTCCTTTCCCTTCTACTTCGCGCATTTCTTTTGCCGTAATATTTGCATTTAGCCCTTAAAAAAAGGAAGAAGAACCTCAATAGTATTCGGATCGTTATTTTTTTTATCACACATTCTTTAACTCTCTGATAGAATACTGAAATGTTATTCTAAACACTACGACATTATTTCAATCACGTGGGCACACTCCTCGACCGTGGGATCGAACCTTTATTTAAACTTTATTTAGGTATATTGGTATATATTTGAATAATTTATTTTATATTGGGCTTTCGCCTCTGGAACGAACTTTTAATAAAGTGTGTATAAGTGTGCCAGGGGCCCGCTTGGTTACTTGAACTCTTTGGTGAGGTTGGATTTATGCAAGAAAGGGGGAAGGGGTTATTGAATCACAATATTTTCTTCAGAAGAAAAAGTGTCTAATGCGAGATTAGATCCCGGGACTGTCGAAATTTGCTGGTTTAATTGACTCCTCTTCACCAAACCACTTCAATCTCCGCTGAAATATAGTATTTAAACATATCCTGATTATTTCAAACTCCGAATGCAAGTTGCATCGCCGTATTCAAAGAAATATCAACAAATCACTACATTATAAAATATGCAAATACCTGTAATTAGATTACATTATGAAAAATTAAATTTATTTTAATTTTATCTCATTTGTTTTCACATAGGTAGAGAGAGTCCAGAATAATATTTTTCATATGTGTTATTTCAGAAAATTATATAAAGAAATAATTTATTGGTTTCTTAGTTTCTTGAATAATTCCATTGTCTCGCCTTAATAACCCCTTTATAAAAAACAATTGAAAATTGGAATAGGTCAAGCTTGAAGGAAAAAGGAATACTTTTCTCATTTTAAAATATATTTAGAAATATTAGGAAAATTGATGTTAAATATATAAATCGACTTATCGAATCTATTTCAAAAATAATCCAAATTATTGAACAAATCAATCTGATGCGAAGATCAATAAGTAGCTATAATGCCGGAAATGGTGGAGCATGTGTATTTTGAAGAATAGTGTTCTATTTGTTTACCAAACTATATTAGCCAAATATCTACTATAAAAATTGGAATGTTAGAAACGATCTGAAGGAATTAATTCATCAGTGGTGAAACCTCCCATCGATTTCACCATTTCCATCAACCAACTACAACTTCCTGGTGTACATTTTACTTAGGCAAATTATATTTGAAGGCTTATTATCCAAGAATATTGATATTGTCGCAGAAAATGTATTAATATTTAAATATTTAAAATATTATATTTTTATCAAATATATTTTATTACCATAATTAGTATATGTTGTATCAATCATTTATCATGATATGTTACCTCAAGCTTTCTGTAAATAGGGCACCAAAAATATAAACATAATAAAGTGAAATTATTTTATGACTACCCGCTCTGGTCTTGTCTACAATACAGCAATGGATCAGTCTACAGCCGAAACAAAACCAGTCATTCAGAAAGGGCGTAACATCTGGTGGAGACGTTTGACCTAATTCAGTATTTATCAACGGAAATATAGCATCTGAAGTACGACTGGAACGAAGATCCTTGCAAATGAATTGAATCCCTACAATAAATGGGATTCATTTACAAATTGGCAGACTATATCTTCGCCAGATATGCTGCCATGAACTTTGTGAGCAAAGTCTAGATTTTGTATTATGACTTGAACAAACCACTTTCAACAAATAGAAGTCTTAAAAGTCGTCTTATTCAATACTTTTTACAAAGAATAATAAAGAAGTCCTCAGAATGAAAATGCATAGGACACAAAACTGGAACGAGCCCGCAATCAGATATGCTCTTGTGCAATAAATTCGACCCATTAATGGAAGAGAAGGATAAAATTACATTATAATAGATGGTTTTAAAAAGGAATATTAATTAGCCCTGTATCTGACACCTCCTGATTCAATAGAAGCCCTTTTAAATACCTGCAAGAAATTGGACTCATTCGAGAAAGAATATAAGGAGAGAATGGATCAAAAGCAAAAAATAATTTAAGCCAAATCCCACGAGGAACTCCTATTATCCTCAACCAAGAAGATAAGAGCCACAGCCGAGAAGACAAGACTTTCAACCAAGAAAACAATACTTCCATCCAAGACAATTTCAAGGTAAGCCAACTTATAATGCTAATTATAAACAAATGACCCATAAATATTCCCCAAAAACAATTTAGCGCTCATGAAATTATAATGCAAAAACGGATAGGAAACCACAAAAGACCAGAACTGTGGATGGTAGACCAATATGTTTCAATTACAATTGTCCAGGACTCATGGCTAGATACTGTTGAACAAAATATTTTAGAATGATATAGATCACTCACACAAGGAAACCAGCCCTCAATCTCTAGGACAGATGATAATGGCAGAAAACCCTAGAACAGGTTCCCAGTCCTACGCCGAAATTTGTACAGACCCAGACATATTTACACATAACCAATACGCTGTCCTAGAAGAATCAAACTAGGCGCTACCCCTGATTGGAGAAACTAAAGAAAGTCAACCATTAATAATATGAATAATTAATTAATAAAAATACATTTAAAAAAATATATATTTTTAGCACTAAAAAAGGAAAAAAATATTTTATCATCTGTCATTGAGCAATTAGATGTATCTAAGTGAAAATAAAAGCGGTGGGGGACGATAATCATGGATTTCTCACCCCAATGTGATTTAATATGTAGCAACTGATTACGATTTTTATAAGTGTTTGCTATATGTTTACCTCATCTCTAAATATGATGGTCCCCGCCGCTTTTATTTTCACTCAGATACATATAATTTTTCAAAATGACAGATGATAAAATATTTTATTTTTTCCTTTTTAGTGCTAAAAATGAATATTTTTTTTTTTAAATGTATTTTTATTTATCAATTATTTAGTTAGTTTTTAGTCATGAATTTACAAATCAAACCTGCTCGCGGTAGATTGGTCAATTCCATGTAAGGAGCGAAACATAAGACTTAAAAAGAAATATAGAAATTTGTTCATTCCTGGCCATTCCGACTACCCAGAAGTCTGAAAATTTGTACACTTGCATTGTTCATTGGACTGAGTAGGTATTAAAAGTTTCATATTTTTATCTGATCTGGAAGTATAATAAAATTAATTTACAAAATTTGAAAGGCAATTTGGAAATTTGTCCATTTCCGGCCACCCTGACAACCCAG
Organism: Cordylochernes scorpioides; assembly: GCA_030710605.1. Classification (NCBI taxonomy): domain Eukaryota; kingdom Metazoa; phylum Arthropoda; class Arachnida; order Pseudoscorpiones; family Chernetidae; genus Cordylochernes; species Cordylochernes scorpioides. Next base: position 38,615,333 of record CP092876.1, on the reverse strand, counting down.
AAGTCTGAAAATTTGTCAACTTGCATTGTTATAGGGTTCTGAAAAGTGTACCGAATTTCAGATTCTTACGTGCTCTAGAAGTTTATTAAAAGATATTACATAGACAGACAGACGGACAGACAGGGAAGCAAGTTAAATAAAAGCTTTTAAAAGGTAGATCCTAAATATATGATCCAAGTATTTGTGCAATACTTCGAATTTTGCAATGCTTTGGTGTGTGGACAAAGCTGGAGATATATCAGTAGTCGAAATTAATACAAATTTGTAATTCATTTTTAATATGCTTCCAGACCACATAAAAATCTAAAATTTTGTATTTCTCACTCATCTGGTAATAATGCAAGTGTACAGATTTTCTCAGACTTTGGCGTGGTCGGGAATAGCCGGGAATGAATCAAATTCTTTGTAAATCTTGAGATCAACTATCTATACAATGTCTATGTGTGAAGCACGATGTCAACTCGGAACCTGTTGAGAGTTGAGGCTTTTATTTTTCTCGGCGATTGTTCAGAATTTCAAAGAAGGAATAAATCCAAATATTAAGGTTCCTCTCTAAATCCTCCTTGAATTGACAATTTAAAACTCTAAAAAAAAAGAATACATTAACTTTTCTGTTTTAAATTATTTATATGTATGTCTGAGAAAAATATAATAAAAAAGCTCGTGTTCTCAGGGCAGGATATTCCTTTTTATTAAAAGCTTTTATTTAACTTGCTTCCCTGTCTGTCTGTCTGTCCACAAATCTTGTAATTGATTTTTAATATACTTTTAGAGCACGTAGGAATCTGAAATTCGGTACATTTTTTAGAACCCGATGACAATGCAAGTTGACAAATTTTCAAACTCCTGGGTTGTCAGGGTGGCCGGAAATGGTCAAATTTACAAATTGCCTTTCAAATTTTGTAAATTAATTTTGATATACTTTCAGATCACATAGAACTATGAAACTTTTAACACTCACTCAGTTCAATTAACAATGCAAGTGTGCAATTCTTCCGACTTCTGGGTGGTCGGAATGGCTAGGAATAAACAAATTTCTATATTTCTCATGTTACGCCCCTTACAAAGATTTGACCAATCCGCCGCGAGAAGGCTTCCGTCTATTTAAGGCCTAATCCCCATTAAACTTTTGATTCTAAATTTTGTAAATTCATGACTTTACGTGTATATAAAACCTAACTATATAATTAATAAATAAAAATACAATTTAAAAAAAGCTTTTATTCAAATGCATTAAAAATAAAAAGAAAATATTTTATCTTCTTTCATTGAGCAATCAGATGTATCTGAGTGAAAATAAAAGCGGCGGAGACGATCATATTTAGAGAAGAGGTAAAAATATAGCAAACACTTATAAAAATCGCTAATCAGTTGCTACATATTAAATCATATTAGGTTCGAAATTCATGATGATCGTCCCCCGCCGCTTTTATTTTCACTCAGATATATCCAATTGCTCAATGACAGAAGTTACAATATTTTATTTTTTGCCTTTAAGTGCATTTGAATAAAGTTTTTTAAATGTATTTTTATTTATTAATTATTAAAAGCTTTTATTTAACTTGCTTCCCTGTCTGTCTGTCTGTCTGTCCACAAATCTTGCAATCGATTTTTAATATACTTTTAGAGCACGCAGAAATATAAAATTTGGTAGACTTTTCAGAACCCGATGACAATGCAAGTTGACAAATCTTCAGACTCCTGGGTTGTCAGAGTGACCATAAATGGACAAGTTTACAAATTGCCTTTCAAATTTTGTGAATTAATTTTTATATACTTCCAGATCATACAGATTTATGAAACTTGTAACACTCACTCAGTCCAATAAACTGAACAATCTAAAAATGCAATATAACAGCGGTATGGTAGATTAAACTGCGAAACCGATGAGAGGGTTCACCACTGATGAGCCAGGCCCTCCCATTAATTTTTCCATTGCAGTAAGGGCAGTAGAAATTGTTTAATAAAAAAAAAAGAAACATACGCGTCTATAATAATTTCGAATGTTCACATATAAATATCAACATATATATATATATATATACCTGTGATAAAGGATTGCTGTCGACTTATCCGTGATGAGATCCTGTCGACTCTCGCTATAAACTGTGGTAACCGGTGGTCAAACCTGTAGTAGCCGAGAGGGACAGTCAGGGCGTGGAGAGTTTTCCAGTACCTCTCTGCACTTTGGAAGACCTTTAACAGTTTTCACAGAGTACAGGCAGTCGTGGTCGAGGCAGAGTGGAAAGCTTGGGAATATCCACACACACAAAACGAAGAGACACAGCTGAAGTAGGAAAGTTCCATGAACAGATAGGAGTTGAGCTAAGCAAGATGGAGTTAGAAGAGATCTTACTGTTTTACATGGCGATCAGGTGGTCCTGACTATAAGCGACAAGGGCTCGCGCCGACGGTGAAAGGGGTGACTGCTGACTAACTCTGATCGGCTAAAACCGAGGTGTTTATATACCACTAGACGAATGGCTCGGGCAACGCCCGGGTTTTATCCGAGTGCGAATATATTTTAAAAACGTTGTCTTGGGTGGTCGCTATAGACAGGGTGGTCTGTATAGACAGGTGTATGTATCACACAGCTGATAACAGGGTTGTCTAGAGTGGCCGCTATAGACAGGGTGGTCTGTATAGACAGGTGTATGTATCACACTTCTGATAACAGGGTTGCCTAAAGTAACCGCTATAGACAGGGTGGACTGTATAGAGAGGTGGATGTATCACACAGCTGATAACAGGGTTGTCTAGAGTGGCCGCTATAGACAGGTGTATATATCACACAGCTGAAAACAGGGTTATCTAGAATGGCCGCTATATACAGGGTGGTCTGTAAAGACAGGTGGATGTATCACACAGCTGATAACAGGGTTGTCTAGAGTGGTCGCTATAGGCAGGGTGGTCAGTGGTCGCTATAGACATGGTGGTCTGTATAGACAGGTGGATGTAACACACTGCTGATAACAGGGTTGTCTAGAATGGCCGCTATAGACAGGTGTATGTATCACACAGCTGATAACAGGGTTGTCTAGAGGGGGGCAGGGAGGACACGTGTTCGCCGGCAGCCAATGGGCGCGCATTCTATCCGTGAGCTTCAGACAGAATAAGGCAATTATATATATAGACTAGACGAACGGCCCGGGCAACGCCCGGGGTTTACCCGAGTGCGAATATATTTTTAAAACGTTGTCTTGGGTGGTCGCTATTGACAGGGTGGTCTGTATATACAGGTGAATGTATCACACAGCTGATAACAGGGTTGTCTAGAGTGGTCGCTATAGACAGGGTGGTCTGTATAGACAGGTGGATGTAGCACACTGCTGATAACAAGGGTGTCCAGAGTGGCCGCTATAGACAGGGTGGTCTGTATACACAGGTGGATGTATCACACAGCTGATAACAGGGTTGTCTAGAGTGGCCGCTATAGACAGGTGTATGTATCGCACAGCTGATAACAGGGTTGTCTAGAGGGGGGCAGGGAGGCCACGTGTTCGCTGGCAGCCAATGGGCGCGCATTCTATCCGTGAGCTTCAGACATACAGACAGACAGAATAAGGCAATTATATAAGTAGATTCCCGAGGAGGGGGGTTGGAGATGTCTGAGAATGTGAACTTTGGACGTCTGCACCCTTTGACCTTGATGGCAACGACTGCCTAATTCCTTTAGAGTTGTCTCGATTGTAGACGTTTTTGAACTTTTCAATCTTGCTTTAACTCAGCTCTTAATCTATTACATAGTTTTATTTATTTGTCTTTAGTTTGTACAAAGTACATTACATATGGTGATGCAATGACACAGATTAATCATGCATATAATTATTTATTGATGTGTTTCTATATACAACATGACAATCTTGTTATAAGTAATTATACAATATAGGGTTGTTGGTTTAAATTACCATATACCTATATATAAGTAAAACTTTAATAAGGCTTAAAACTGGCTGTTGTTCTAGACCAGGTGGAAATTACAATTTTTGTGATTAATTTTTAAGGTATACTTCAGACCACATAAAAGTCTCAAATTTTGTAGACTTACTCAATCCTACTAACAATGCATGTTTTCAATTTTTAAAGATCCTTCGGTGTTCGAAAATAGACGAATTTATAAATTTCTTTTCAAATTCCATGGTGAAATTTCAATATACTTCTAGACCACATAGAAATCTGAAATATTGTGCACTCGCCCAATCCAGCTATCAATGGAAATGTACTTCTAGGTGGCTATGGTGGTCAGGTATAGAATATAAATCTCTCTATGTTTCTCAAATATAATTAATTAATTGGGTAGAATAAAATGTGAATAAACAAAGAAAAAAAAGTTAACTAATCAAATTCCATAAAGGTTTGTATATGTAAAATGTGCGACGAGCAGTGGAAAATTACCAAGGGTCGATATGTAAATACGTAAATACCAAATCGATTCCCCAACTTCACTCTATTTTATAACTACGGTGGAGCGCTTGTAAGTAGGTATCCTCGTGAAAATATAATGTTTTTATTCACAAAGCCAACTTAGGTCTTGTACATTCAGTCAATTTTCAACAACTACGACCAGTTAGTGTAAGTAAAAGGTCTGTCAACTTGTATATAAATAAAAAGGTCGAACTGATTTATACATGTGTAGACACATGGTACACTTACAGTAAAAGACAATCGTTAACTAACTACCATGATTATCGTGGCCTGTTACAGTGTTTTTTGGAAATAGAGTAAAACCTGCATGTGGTATATTAGTTTAATATTTACCGTAGTAGTCGACTTGGGGCTGAAAGGAACTCCCTAAAAATATTTATTACACTACTATTTATTGTGTGTTTTAGCGTTTTGTGAGTTACGTTGGAAGTCCCGAAATGGCTGAACACTCTCGTTTAATCCAGTAGAACGGAGTTTGTGCAATGATGTTTTAATTAGAACACATGTGTAATATTGCTGTCCGAGAAATTGACATCTCCTTAGTTTTCTTTAATACCATGACCATAGTTCCATCCTATAGTGTCAGATATATAAACAGAATCGTCTATTACAGTTTTAGAGTATTACAAAGCGGATTGATGGATTAATTTAGCGAAACCGATGGGAGGATTCATCACTGATGATCCAAGCCTTTCCAATATATTTTATCGCAGTAAGGACACAGTAGAAAGATTATATTTTTTAAAATAGAAATTTGCGGTAAATGTTTTTATTTCTTACACGTATACTCATAAATTTGTATACTCAATATATATTTAATTCAAAATCTATCACATTATAAAACAACATATCATAAATATGACAAGTTATAAGTTAATTATAAGTCCATGTGTTAAGAACGGGGTAATTAAAAAAGCTCGTGGAGGAAAAGAAAAATTCTGAACGCTCCACAAACCCCCTTTTTAACAAAATAAAAACTTTAACCTAAAGTTTGATATTGTTTTGGGCTGCCTTGGGTGTTCAAGCAAGAAAAAAGGAAGACAACAAAAGGTTACACATATAAAGTTTTGTTTAATGTTAGCTATAAAATGAAGGATAAAAAATATATGAAAAACTTATTATTTTTTGTGTAATCCAAAATTTGCATGCAACTTAAATGTTTTTTAACAAAAGCAGATATATAAAAATGATGATATTGACGAAATAATAAAAAACTTAGTAAAGATAAGAAAAGAAAAATACAAAAAAATATGCTAGATTAACATAAAAACATATATCAATTTTAGGAAATAAAAGCATGTGAGAGAGTGCTCACCAAAAACAGTTCCTCTCAGTTGTTAGGTCGGCTTGCCCCCCCTGCCTTGGAAGCACAATTCGTCGTCCTCGACGAACTTCCTGTTATCTTCAGATGAAGCACAATTCGTCGTCCTCGACGAACTTCCTGTTATCTTCAGATGAAGCACAATTCGTCGTCCTCGACGTACTCCAACCACTATGCGAATCTCTCAAAAGATTCGTCTCGGCTTCACCTTTTCTTTGAGATGTCAGCCACCCTGTCCCTTCTCAGACCGCTTATATGGTCGTTTATGGAAGATGGACGAAGTTCCCGGAGCTCATCTAGGGCAAGCCGCCGCGAGGCTTTTTTCTTGTCTACTCCGCACAGCTGTGACACCAACTCTGGCCCCCGCGCCCTGACCTTTTTTGACCCCTCCGCCCCTCCAATTGGTCGGTGGGTACTTTGGACGGTCCATCCGGCGGACGGACGACTACATTCTATCGGCAGGGGGGGCGGTGTGTGAAAAGAGGAGAAGAAACAGCAAAAAATAGATTCCCCTTCGCTGAGGGGTCACACACACAAAAACCAAAAATATGAAAATAGTTGTAATATTTACATATATACATACAAAATGCCATGAGTTCTAACATACCCCCACCTTTTCTTTGTGTGAAAACACAAAAAAAAAAACAAGGAAATGTGCTCTCCCTTTCTTTTGTCACTGATTCAAAACATCAGGAGCAAACCTTATTGGTTTGCGGACTTCACGTCCGGATCTTGTTTTGATCGTTAGAGGTTTTTTATCCCCAGAGGCCTTTTCAGGAGTTTCCTCAGAGGAAATCTCAAGGGGAAACAGTCTCTGTACAGGGCGTAGCCATTCGCCTGTTGATGTCTTGACTCTGGCAACCCTGTTCACCCCATCTTTCCCCAAGTAAAGTTTTATTATTTTTCCAACAGGCCAGAGAATTCTTTTAGTGTTGTCCTGGCCTATAAGGACTAAATCCCCTTCTTTTATGCATAGCTCCCTTTTATTTTCGGCCCGTTGTATCAGTACCCCCAAATATTCCTTGCGGAATCTCTGTTTAAGTTCCTCATTTAGTTTACTCAAAATCTTGTATTTTCTGGTGAAAGAATTCACTCTTATTTTCTCTAGCTCCGGAAAATCATTGTTTGCGTTAGTCTGCAGAAACATTTGAGGGGTCAAGGGAATGAGGTCTAGGTCATCTTCCGATATATATGAAAGAGCTCTATTGTTGATAATACTCTCTACCTCACATAAAGCAGTCTCAAGTTGTACATAATTCAATTTACTAAATCCGAGCATACGAACCAATAAACTCTTAACAACCCTTACTAATCTCTCCCAAAACCCTCCCCACCAAGGCGCTGAGGGAGGGATAAAAATCCATTGGATTCTTTTTACACTCGATTCCCTTTCAATCTCCCCCCAATCCAAGCGTTTAAGTAATTCGTTTGTTTTTGAGAAATTTGTCCCGTTATCACTATATATTTTTCCGGGACGTCCACGCCGACAAATGAATCTTTTTAGAGCTAACAAAAAAGTGTTTGCCTCTAATGTTCTCACAATCTCTAGGTGGACAGCTCTGTAAACAGCGCAAGTAAACAAGGCCACCCAAACCTTGCTGCCACCTTTAAGATGTAGCGGTCCCAACAGATCCACACCTGTCACCTCGAAGGGTTTGCCTAATCCTATTCTATTAGTCGGCAAAGCCGCGCCAGGAGTCTGAATAGGTTTCTGATTATGCCTCCTACATATCACACATTTTCCAATTATTTGTTTAATCAATCTGCGACCACCAATGATCCAGAATTTCTCTCTCAATTGTGAAAGAATGAATTGGGCCCCTCCATGCCCATTTTGTTGGTGTATTTCACGAACCATCTGTTCCACCAAAGGATGATTACGAGGTAGTAAAATAGGTCGTTTAAACACTTCTGAATCTTGTCCATGTAGCAGTTTCGTCTCAACGCACCACAAACCTTCGACGGATTTAATAGTCTTTAATCCATTTTTCGGAGCCTGTTTTCCTGGGAAAGTCTCTTGTTGAACCAATTTCAACAGCTTCCTTTCGGCCTTTTCTAACTCTATTACTTTCAAATTTCCCCTTTCCGTGGGTATTCTTCTCGCATTGTCCAAGAATCTTAAAACCCAAGCCATAATCCTAATGTTTAAGCTATACTTGGATCTTCTATCTAGGAACCATCGATTTGCCTCGACAATGAGAGTGGTGTGGGCCTGTAAGGTTTTTCTTTTTTCTTTGATGATCTCTTCCTCATCAATAGTCGGTTCAAAACTAGGCCAACTCTCCTTTTCCCCTTTGAGCCATTCAGGACCCTCCCACCAGTTGGTCGAGACAAATTGTACGATAGAGCACCCTCGAGAAGGCAAATCCGCTGGATTAAATTTTCCGTAAACAAACTTCCAGTTCTCATTATTGACAGTGTCTCGTATTTCCTGTACTCGGTTTCTTACAAACACATTCCACTCATTTTTTCTCTTGAGCCAAGCCATAACGGTTGAGGAATCGGTCCATAAAGTAACAGGGCAACTATTTGTTAAGGCAGTCGAAATAGATTTAACAAGTCTAGCTCCTAAAACGCAGGCCAAAAGTTCTAACCGAGGAATGGTTACCCTCTTGGTTGGCGCAAGCCTAGATTTGCTCCAAAGCAGAGACAAATGTACTCCCCCCTGCACTTCACTTCTCATATATGCCACTGCTGCATAAGCTGATTTACTGGCATCGCAGAAGACGTGTATTTCATTCTTATTAGTTTGATCAAACCAAATATGCCTGGGAATTTTGATTTGACTTAATAGACCAATTTGGGAGTACCATGTTCTAAACTCCCGATCCATATCTTCGGGTAATTGAGAATCCCATCCAATTTTCAACTCCCAGGACCTCTGTAATAATAGTTTAGGAGGCAAAAATATAGGACTATAAACTCCCAAAGGATCAAAAACTTGCTGAATTTTAGAAAGGATAATCCTCTTGGTTAGTCTTCGGGGGAGATCCTTTTCAATAGAAACATCACAATTAAGTACATCTTCTACTTTGTCCCACACAAGTCCCAACACCTTGGTAGTAGTTATTTTTTCCTCCTTTGAATTACTCACTGGTAAATTAAATTCCCACTCACGCAAGTCCATTTTTGCCATTTCCATGATATTGACAGCTGTATTCTGGAATTGTTGGACCTCCTCCTGAGAGGAGAGGGATGTTACCAAATTATCCATATAAAAGGATCTCGCCATAGTCTTTGCGATTTCAGCTGCCGGACCTTGTACAGAATTCAGATGATGATCAATAACTGCACCCAAGATGAATGGACTACAGTTAAGCCCAAATACCACACGTTTATGTCTAAAAACGGTTAACTTCATAGGGTCAGTTTGATCCCACCAAAGGAAGCGAAGAAAGTCCTGGTCTTGAAGCTGCACTGTAATCATCTGAAATGCCTTTCGAATATCGGCTAGAACACCAATACCCTTTTCTCTAAACCTAATTAATATTTCAGGTATTTTTTCCAAAAGGTTAGGTCCCTTTTCTAGATAGTCATTCAGAGAGAGACCATTATACGACCTGCAGGAGGCATCGAAAACAGGACGAAGAGGCGTCGTCCTACTTTCAGCCTTGAACACCGGCCTATGCGGTAAATAATGGCCCTTCTTTTGAGGCCTATTCTCCTCTATCCTCTCAATTAGGCCCTCTCTCTCCCATTCTTGAAGAATAGTAGAATATTCAATAACCATTTTCTCCTTCCTTAACTTACTAGTGCATGCTTCCAATCTCCTCTGCGCTATTTCTAAATTCGAGGGTATATTATTTCTCTCGCATTTCCACGGTAGCGCGACTGAATATCGTTGATCTTCATCCCTCTTTATATTTTTTATAAAATGTTCCTTTAGTTCAGTTTCCCTTTTCTTTTTTGAGACAATTTCGATGGGATCTTGGATTCCCAAGACATCCAGCTCCCAAAGATCCTTCAAGTTGTTTCTTGCAACCAACATATTCAATGCAATTTGGACCTTATCCTCCTTACACACCACCGGAGATCGCCCCATAAGCGTCCATCCTAATTTTGTCTCTACGGCAGTTAGGTCCTCTCCTAGATGGACGACCTTCCCGGTCAGTAATTGTCCAAGGTAGTCACTACCTATTAAAATATCTATTTCCTCATTTCTAAAATTTGACGGGTGAATATAGATCTTTTTCCGTTTTAATTTGTATAACAAACGTCCTCTTGGAATCGGCGGTATCCTTGCACAAATTTCTGGTTGATCGAGGGCGACTATGTCTACATCAATTTTATTGGTTAGACTTCCCAGTTTCAAAACATATTTCCCATGCAACGCCTCCTTCATATTTCCTCCCCCGAAAAGAGATTTTTCCAAACTTATCTCTCCTATTTTGTTTAAACTCAGTTTTTCGACAATTGATCTCTTTATATAGGAGTAGTGACTTCCAGTGTCAAATAACACTTTTACTTCTTTAGTCTCTTTAGCCCCTTTCAATTTCGCCACGGAAGTCATGAGTAAGATGTCATTGGCGCATGTTCGCGCAGACATATTAACACCCGTGCATGTTGCATTTCCTTCATTAACAACCTTAGATGTTTCACCTTTGAAACTATTGTTTCCTCCTTGCTTCAAAGCAATTTTATTGCAAAAGATATCTAGATGATCTTTTCCGCAATTTCTACATTTTATGTCTGCTCGGCATTCCCTTTTCAGATGGTTACCCTTTAGACACTTAAAGCAGACTTTAGCCTCCTTTATCCTTTGATCCCTCTCGTTAGGTGTAAGCCGCGAGGCAACAAAACATCTACTACTCAGGTGATTATCCCTCTGGCAGAATATGCATTTTCTCTTAAATGCGCTGCCGAATAAATTGGAGACAGTGGGCGGTGTCTTCCGAGGAGTCTTTAGTTGAGAACCTGTAGCCCTCATTGAGCTATTACCCTCAAAATTCTCCTTAGCAAATGCCATTCGCTCAGCACCCTTCACCTCATCCCGAAGGAAGTCCATCAGAGCCTGAAGTCTACCGCTGGCATCGCTCTTATCTCCATTCTCCGCTCCTTCTTCTTTTATCCCATAGCCCACAGCAGGATTCCTCTGCCACACCTGAATAATGTCCAATGGCAGACTCGACTCAACCAATGGGTAGAGAAACACGCCTGCCATCTCCGTGTTAACACCCAGTGATTCTAGGTTCTTTAAGTGAGCCGTTAGATCATCGTAGATCTCGTCAAGAGGAAGCTTTTCTTTCCTTGCATTAGAAACAACCAGTTTCAACAGTCTCCTTATGTAGTGTTCTATAAGAAGGTTCTTATCTCCGAATCGATCTTTTAGGGCTTGTACTACCTTGGGATAATTAACCTCAGTTATAGGGTAACTGCACACAAGACGTTGAGCTCTGGATCCCTCGACTACCGCTTGTAGCAGATAGTGAAATTTATCTACATCCCCCAGAGTTTCATCGTCATTGATTTTACTAAATTGCCCCCACCATGAGAGCCAATCCTCTAGGTTGCCCTTAAATTTTGGTAGCTCCACTTTTGGCAACCTAATAGTTCTTTTAGATTCGGTATTTACAACCGAATTCGCCGCGGACTCCACCAATGAGCCGTCGACCCTATCCCTCGCGGTTTCACACCGAGACAAATATTTATTTTCTATGTCAAACATCCCTTGAACATAGTTTTCACAACCCTCGAATTCTTCTTCGATTTTGACCTCCGTTATGGTTTCATCCTCCAGAAGGAGCCCATGATACCTTGAATCAATTTCACTTATTTCCTTAGAGAGAGCACAAATTCGGTTATATTTAGCTCTATATTTTTCTGTATCGAAATCTGGCTTTTCTATTTCAGCCCAAAACTCGGTGGACAGCCGAGTAAAAATAGCTCTTTTGGGGGCTCTAGCCCTTTTTAAGATATCAATATTCTGCATTATTTACTATATAATTTTTCTCGAGACCTTTCTTTTTTTTTTTCCTTTTCTCGATTTTGACCAGCCAATGCAGCCCACCCGGGGACGCCAAAAAATATAATGTTAAGAACGGGGTAATTAAAAAAGCTCGTGGAGGAAAAGAAAAATTCTGAACGCTCCACAAACCCCCTTTTTAACAAAATAAAAACTTTAACCTAAAGTTTGATATTGTTTTGGGCTGCCTTGGGTGTTCAAGCAAGAAAAAAGGAAGACAACAAAAGGTTACACATATAAAGTTTTGTTTAATGTTAGCTATAAAATGAAGGATAAAAAATATATGAAAAACTTATTATTTTTTGTGTAATCCAAAATTTGCATGCAACTTAAATGTTTTTTAACAAAAGCAGATATATAAAAATGATGATATTGACGAAATAATAAAAAACTTAGTAAAGATAAGAAAAGAAAAATACAAAAAAATATGCTAGATTAACATAAAAACATATATCAATTTTAGGAAATAAAAGCATGTGAGAGAGTGCTCACCAAAAACAGTTCCTCTCAGTTGTTAGGTCGGCTTGCCCCCCCTGCCTTGGAAGCACAATTCGTCGTCCTCGACGAACTTCCTGTTATCTTCAGATGAAGCACAATTCGTCGTCCTCGACGAACTTCCTGTTATCTTCAGATGAAGCACAATTCGTCGTCCTCGACGTACTCCAACCACTATGCGAATCTCTCAAAAGATTCGTCTCGGCTTCACCTTTTCTTTGAGATGTCAGCCACCCTGTCCCTTCTCAGACCGCTTATATGGTCGTTTATGGAAGATGGACGAAGTTCCCGGAGCTCATCTAGGGCAAGCCGCCGCGAGGCTTTTTTCTTGTCTACTCCGCACAGCTGTGACACCAACTCTGGCCCCCGCGCCCTGACCTTTTTTGACCCCTCCGCCCCTCCAATTGGTCGGTGGGTACTTTGGACGGTCCATCCGGCGGACGGACGACTACATTCTATCGGCAGGGGGGGCGGTGTGTGAAAAGAGGAGAAGAAACAGCAAAAAATAGATTCCCCTTCGCTGAGGGGTCACACACACAAAAACCAAAAATATGAAAATAGTTGTAATATTTACATATATACATACAAAATGCCATGAGTTCTAACACCATGTGTATAATCAAAAGAAACATACCCCCCCCTCCCCCCGTACCATAAGATTAATCGTATATCCCTATTTAAAGCCATGTAAAACGTGTTCCAAACCTTGAACCAAACACGTAGGGTGAAACGATAAAGGTTCAAATAAACTTTGGGGATTTTCCAGTCGAGTGAGGCCAAATATTCCGGAAGTGTTAAATTTCTTCTAAGAGTCCATCAGTCCTAGAACATGGCAGTCCACGTTGGTGATTGGCCAAGGTCTAGAAAGACCTGTCCACCTTCTTACGCTATCAAACTCCTTTAAAAAGGTCTCCGCAGTCTACGAGTTCAGACCTCGTCACTTTACGTTTCCAGAGTCCGCAGAGTGTCGCTACTGTCCACTGGTCACTTCCCATTCTCAAGTAAGAAGATCTTGACATTTACCAAATAGATTTATTCTTTTATTTTTTGTATCGTTAGAATTCACCCTTTTGTGCGTACTTTATTCTCGCATGGATCCAGCCGAGCAAGGGTTGTACTTGGCGCATATTAAGGTAAACGCCTGTAAAGATTATATATATATAGTGTATATATAATACAATATAATGCGGCTTATGCTTATATAACGAAGTTTGACAATTATACCGCAAATGTTTCTTTTGAACGAAAAATCGAAATTTATTTTGAGGAGAAATAGCGATTATTTCTAACCTTAGGGATGAAGTATAATAGAATGAATTGTGAAGAGTAATGATAAAACGCAAAAATTCCCATCCCTGGACACTTTATTTTTCCGTTTATCATTACTCTTCACAATTCATCCTATCATACTTCATCCCTAAGGTTAGAAATAATCGTTATTTCTCCTTAAAATAAATTTCTATTTTTCGTTCAAAAGAAACATTTGCGGTATAATTGACAAACTTCGTTATATAGTGTATATATACCAATATAAGAAATCCTCTACCTTTAAAAAGTATGAAAACAAATCATTTTTATCACTCCAGTACAGGACGCAATGGTGATGCTAAAGATTTTCCATAACATCAGTTTTTAAAGGAAGAGGTGCCACTTGTGGTATATGAATGCCCACTCTCCTCCCGTAACTTTATATAATATATTTTATTTTCTATTTCATTTTTTATAAATTTATTAAAATTTAACTAGAAGAAAAGGAAACACGAGTGTTTTTGTAAGAAAAACAAACAGAATAAAACAGACAGAAAAGAAAAACTACTAAGCAATAAGACCGTGAAATACCACAAATTACAAGGTGACCAGCTCTTATATTAACAAGTGATCAGTCAAACTTCTGAATCAGTGAGCGCGAAAAACTTTCTTTTAATTTGTTCTACCGTAATCAATTTGGCAACCATGCAGCAAAAAAAGTAGTTCTAAAGAATATCACCGAGTTGGTGCTTACTAAGCGAAATATTTACTTTGAGAAGTAGGCTTAGCTGGAGATTTTTGGTGGGAATTAGTTTGATCGTCTGATACTTATTGGATTAATAGAGATCCCTTTAATTTGCCATTGATATAAAGCAGTAAATATAACTATTAATGATATTTTTTATTATTTTTCACACACAATTTCTTATATGTGAAAAAATAGTACAAATGTGATATTGTACTGGGATAAGGTGCATAATTATGAAAAAATCCTTGCGCGATAAGGAAATGCCTTTTTTCGTAATTTCTTTTTTTTTTTTTTCAAAGATTAAAAATGGGCTATTTTAAATATTTTTTATTTATTTACACTGTGAAGAAGACTATCTTTTACTCCCTGAATTTTCCTTGCCAATGGCCTATTCTAAATATACCAATGTACAAAGCTCATAAAAAAGTCTTGTATTAATATAATAAAATCCTTTACAATTATTCAAACACACAATTTCATATTGAAATGTTTCAAAGGTATATTATATAATTGTGTTCAATTGGCAATATACATATATTTAAATTATAAAACTATTTTAGAGGCGTAATATTATTTTTTAAAATAAAACAATTTCTACTGTCCTTACTGCGATGGAAAAATTAAAGGGAGGATTTTCCATCGCAGTAAGGACAGTAGAAATTGTTTTATTTTTAAAAAGAATATTACGCCTCTAAAATAGTTTTATAATTTGATAACAGATGGCGCTCTAGTACATCGATACATATATTTGTATTATATGAAATTATTAAATTCTCCGAGGAAACATATGTTTTATTCTGTAGATAATATATATATATATATAAATATATATGAAATAATTTGTTGAGATCCTGTCGACTCTGAAATAAGTTGAGTTACTGTTGACTCTTGTAGAATCCTGTCGACTAGCTGAAATAAGATGAAGTTCTGGTAAGCCTCTTGTAGAGAATCCTGTCGATTAACTTTGTGATGAAAGTGTTGACTCTCGCTATACTGTGTTGACCAAAAGGAACAGTCAGGATGGGGAGTTTTCCAGTACCTCTCTGCACCTTGTAAGTCCTTTAAAAGTTCTCACAGAGTACAGGCAGTCGTGGTCGAGGCAGAGTGGAAAGCTTGGGAATGTCCACACAAAAAACGAAGACACAGTTGCACTAAGAAAGTTCCGTGCACAGATAAAAGTTGAGCTAGGAGCGAAAGATGGAGATAGAAGAGTCCTTACTAGTCTACATGGTGAATGAGGAGGACCTTGGTGACAACCGACGTGAGCTTGCGCTGAGGGTGAACTAACTGTATTTTTGGCTAAAGACGGGGGCCTTTATATACCTTTTCTGAGAAAGGGGGTATTGCATTTCAGCACATGCGAGAGGGGCGTGGATCGTCTGGCGAAACTGTACACTGGCGCCGTGGCCGTTTCCATCTTTAGACTTTGTTGTTTTGGCAATACTATATGCTCGATCTCTGCTTTAGCTCAACTCTTAATCAATTACAGAGTTTATTTATTTATCCTGTTTGTACAAATTGCATTACATATGATGATGTAAAGACACATGTCAATAATACGTATAATCATTAACAGATGTGTTTCTATTATACAACATTAAAATCTTGTTATAAGTTATTTACAATATGGGTTTGTTGGCTTAAATTACCATAGATGGGCCCCGGGAGTGAAAGGGTTTATCCGGGTTTAGGCGGGTAAAGCCTCTCTTACACAGGTAAGTAATTAAAATTCATTTTAATTAATTTAAACTGTGACGGTTAAAAAGGGCTATAACAAGATGATTTGTTTGGATATATATAAAAGTGAAATAAAAATGACATTTTTGTTTGATAAAAAAAATGATGGTTGATATAAAATGATGACATAAAAATTCGCATCCTAAGATAATATTGGCGGGCGTTGGAAAGGGTTAGTAGTTGAAGAATATGCAATTGTTAGGAGTGCACATGTAACCAAATACTCAGATCCAGGTGCAAAGCGAGGATATAGACTTGAGCTGTCTTCCTTGGTAATGTTTCACTTGCGATCCTATATAAGGGTTACCGTGCTTTGTCACAATTTTAGGATTATTGGGTTAAAAGTTGCTGAAGAAAAGTTGTTTATTTATATGATTGGGAAAGGAGTGAAATAGAGCCATGCGATAAGTAGAATTGTAGCGACAGTAGGTGGTCTGACTTGACTCGAAATCAAAGGTTGAATGTGGTCCGCTAGAGCTGAAAAAAAGTTGAAAGTTGAAAAAAGTGAACGCTTTGTGCTTGCGTTGGTGATTTGCTCTGCGGATGATCGAAATAAACTTTTGAAACGTGTTCAGGCCAGAAGTTGAGATTTGTAAATCTGGGAAACTGTGTTTTCAAAGAGTTTGTTGAATTACGAAATCAAAAAAAAAATTGTCAAGCAGTGCTGTCGTTTTTCTACGTTGATGTGACGCAATGACTGAAAAGATAGTGATGAAAAATATAGGGAATTGGTTAAAGAATATGATTGTTGAAAACGATTGTTGTAGATGCCCGATAGTGGATGATAAACATTGTCAGATAATAAAGGTATTTAAACAAATAAAATATAGTGAATAGAAATATAGAAATATGATTGCGGGTATACAAAAGTGTAAGTGGACAAAATTAAACATGTAATATATAAAAGATATAATAAATAGTAAAATGAAAATAATTTTTGAAACAATTTGATGTTTTCAATACTAAAATAATATCATGAAAAATAAAAGTAAATTTGATTAAAGTTTTTTTTGTTGTTTAATGTTTGATTAAAAATTTGAATATATAATTGAAAGGTAAAAATAAAACTAATTATTCAAGATTTTATACAAAAATTAGAATATAATATATTAAAGGTTATTAATCATTGGATAAATTTTAAGTAGTGTAAAATTGAACAAAAATTGTCTCTTTTTAAGAAAAGTTACAACTGTTGTGTGTAGATCATATCCCATTGGTAAACATTGGTGTTTTTGACTCTCTGAAGCGGGAATATGTGAAATGACCCCTTCGTTTGTCCACAATGCTGGTATGTAGAGAATGATTTCTCTTTCGCCTTATAAAGTCAATATAAGACTTAACCAAATTGTTTTAATTGGTGTTATCAATTAACATGTAAAATGTTCAATGTATGTTGTGTTGTGATATCTCGTTGGTGAGATTTGTGAGATTCTCGAGGAAATCTAAATGATTAGTATGAAACATGTGTTTAAAAAAAAATGGCGCATATAAAGATAGCGGTCATGAAGATCTGTCTTGAGGGGGAAGAGAGGGCATGTCCAAAGATAGCAGTGACCAAGGGGAGTAACGCCATAAAGGGCGGTCCACTTCCTTTTTTTCACGGAAATTGCCGGGTTCTATTTCTGGGATGGTCACACATGTGGGATGGTTTTCTAGGTTTGAGATTTACTTGAAACTGACTTTCTCCTTTTGTTGAGTTGGCAATTTTCTGCTATAATTGAAAGATATGATTTTCTCGGTGTTCGTAGTTGTTGTTTTCGAAGTTGTTTAGACTTAATAAGATTGTTATACGATGATTTCAGGCTAGAAGTGAGTGAAAGATATGACTTTCGACGTGGACACGCTTTGAGGTTAGATGTGGTGTCACAGGCGTGAAGGCGTCTTTGGCCTAAAAAGTGAAAAAGTTTTGTGGTGTGGCACTGTGACACGAAGTGAGAAATGTTAATGAAAAGGTGTCACGTGAAGTCTTAGTTTGGTAAAAATCTAACCTGTTTCACCATGAATAACAAATTTAATAAAGTCATGGGTGGTTGTTGTATGAAACACATCGAGAGAATATTTGACTGTTAGTAGATGTGGCACGTTTAATGTGAAATTATTTTATTGTGGCGACGATATAGAGCTAAGTGGAGGCTTGTGTGACTCAAGATTTGGATTTTTGTGTTAAGTCGCGCACTGAAAATTGTTGCCAATTGGATAAAGTGATGTGTGAGTGTTGTAACGTTTGTTGAGAGAGATTTGTTGATGATTAAATATGCATGTAAAAGGAAAGATGAGGGAGTGTATTTATCCTCGAATATTAACGATTGTAATCGTTTTGGAAGGCTGTTACTTAAATTAGCTACTGGCGGTGAAGTGGAGTGAATCTTTATTTTTAACTTGTTTTGGGAAAGATAGTTGTTTTCCCTAGTGGTGTTTTTGAAGATATTGTATCTTCCGATTTTTGCAATTAAAAAAAATGCGTTTCACCTATGTTAATTTATATTTAAAATTTGAATATATTTTTTAAATCGTTGATTATGGCAGTTAAAATGATTCTTGTAAAAGGGCAATGTCGTGAGAGTTACAAATAATTTGAATTGGGCGCTTACTTAAAATGGTGAACATTACCAAATTTTAAGAATTGATAAAGATATTGGTCTTTTGGTATAAAGATAACTAATAATTAAAACAAAAATAAGTTGAGCATTATCATGAATGAGATTTTTTAAAAATAATAATAATGATTTTTTTTTTAAGTTGTAGATTTGGAAAATGCCATTTTAGGTAAATTTACGAAAGGCATGTAAGATTAGTAAATTAGTAAAAATGCGTAATGGGTAAAATTATTTTTTAAAGTAAAATTGAGAGTTATAACTTGAAATTTATAATTTGATTAAAAATTAAAGTAAATTTGATAAATCAGAGTGTGAAAGTTTTAAAAATAGAATAAAAAAATGATATAAAAAAGGTAAAATTTGATTTTAAAATGCTTAAAGTGAAAATATAAATACAAAATTTATAGGGAATCAAGTTTTGAACTTGAGGATAAAGTTATGTAAGATTTAAAAATTTACAGTTTTGAAGATAGTTCAGTCAGGAGACTTGATCTTTGGTTGTTTTCCCGTTGACGTGGAAGTCGCTCCATGTAAAGCTTGTAGAAGCTTGTAGCTTCTGTGAAGTTGATTTGCAGCCTGTCGCTTTGATCATTGTCTCGACGATGTCAGGTCGAAGGTGGAGAACTTCTCACAGGGTTTGCGTCACCATCGCTGCTCGATTTCCATGACTTGCGGGCATTTTCGGCTGTGTCGTTGGGGTGGTCAGACAGCTTGCTCCTGGCGCTGGCGATCGGTTAGCAGGTCTGCGGAAGTCCCTTGGGGCGGCGTTTCTTCCTCTTGCTTGGTCGTTTCGTTGTAATGGTCGGTTTGTTCCTCCATCTTTGCACTTTCTCGCTTCTATCTGGACAGTCTTCTTACCTTCTTCGTTGTGTCATCCTTCGTTTTGGTCATCCTGTCGGCTCTCTGAAATAATTTGTTGAGATCCTGTCGACTCTCTGAAATAAGTTGAGTTACTGTTGACTCTTGTAGAATCCTGTCGACTAGCTGAAATAAGATGAAGTTCTGGTAAGCCTCTTGTAGAGAATCCTGTCGATTAACTTTGTGATGAAAGTGTTGACTCTCGCTATACTGTGTTGACCAAAAGGAACAGTCAGGATGGGGAGTTTTCCAGTACCTCTCTGCCCCTTGTAAGTCCTTTAAAAGTTCTCACAGAGTACAGGCAATCGTGGTCGAGGCAGAGTGGAAAGCTTGGGAATGTCCACACAAAAAACGAAGACACAGTTGCACTAAGAAAGTTCCGTGCACAGATAAAAGTTGAGCTAGGAGCGAAAGATGTAGATAGAAGAGTCCTTACTAGTCTACATGGTGAATGAGGAGGACCTTGGTGACAACCGACGTGAGCTTGCGCTGAGGGTGAACTAACTGTATTTTTGGCTAAAGACGGGGGCCTTTATACACCTTTTCTGAGAAAGGGGGTATTGCATTTCAGCACATGCGAGAGGGGCGTGGATCGTCTGACGAAACTGTACACTGGCGCCGTGGCCGTTTCCATTTTTAGACTCTGTTGTTTTGGCAATACTATATGCTCGATCTCTGCTTTAGCTCAACTCTTAATCAATTACAGAGTTTATTTATTTATCTTGTTTGTACAAATTGCATTACATATGATGATGTAAAGACACATGTCAATAATACGTATAATCATTAACAGATGTGTTTCTATTATACAACATTAAAATCTTGTTATAAGTTATTTACAATATGGGTTTGTTGGCTTAAATTACCATATATATATATATATATATATATATATGTCATGCCACAAGCAACAGCAGTCATGCGCCTCGTGGTTTCAGGCGTCTTGGTAATACACAAAGATCGAGACAGGCTGTCTGGCACCTAATTTTGAGGTGACGTAAGTGGGAGTTATGAAGGCAATACTTTGAATTTTTAAATGGCAAAAAGTGTCTAAAAATAATAAGGTTTGTTTAGTTTGAATAAGTCGGACGTGACTCATTGCCATTACAGTGATTCTTACGAGGTAAAAAATAAATGAATGAATGAGCCTTGGAATGACATCTTGCGCTAAATAGGGAAAGAAAGTTGTTAATATGTATGCCTAAGTGATAAATCGAGCGAACGTTTAAGTCGTTGATATATAAGTAGTTTTATAAGAATTACGAACGAAAAAATATGTCCAGGGTAGCCTAGTGGACATGGCATCTGCCCGGTAAGCGGAACACTGTAGGTTCGTTTCCAATTCCTGGACACTTTAATTTTCCCGTTCATCATTAATCTTCACAATTCCTCCTTTCATACTTCATCCCTAAGGATAGGAATAGCCGTTATTTCTCCTTAAATGATTAAATTTACGATTTTTCGTTCTGTAAAAAGAAACATTTGCGGTAAAACTTGTTAAACGACGTTCTATAAGCTAGACACATTATATTATAAATTAACTTTATAAAAGAATTAATTAGCTAGTGGGTAATTGAATGTTTTTGAATCATGCAAAATAGGGTTAGTGGAATAGGAGATATGGGAGATGAATTGAAATAGGGGTGGAGAATTCGGAATGGTGTGGCGTAAATAAGTGAAAACATTGAGATCTGTGTGCAGAAATTCTAGACCGTGCGGCCTATATAATTATTACGTTTTTGTGCAAACTGGAAATTTTTGTTGGCTTGGTATAGTATTTTGTTTGTTGGGAGGATGGTCAATGTATCAGTGAATTATGTAACAAGACTTGTTTGGCGCGAGTGCATTAAAATATTTTATACCCTAACCTGGATCTGGTGGAATTAAGGATACCTTACCTATATATTAGGATATTAAAAACAAAGAAGGCAATTCTTGACCACGAGCACATGTGCTTTTTAGATGAAAGAGCGCCATCTAGTGGAGCAGAAATCAACTAAACATTGATTTAGCCCGTTCCCTGATATTTGGTCAACCCAATTTCTTGATAAATCAAGAAAATCCATCCACGAACGCGTTTCGGGCTGTTGGACCTTCGTGGTCAGGGTATGCCTTCTTTGTTTTTAATATCAACACCTGGCCTTTTTATTATTTTTCCTGTTATTTTTCACATGTTAAGCGTATTTACGCAATTTTGGCATCAAATGCCCATTCTTGGTTTCTCAAGAAGCCTCTGAGACCAAAAGACTTTTGGTCGCAGTGGTGCAGCCTACTCCACGCTGACGAGGGCCAACAGCCCGAAACGCGTTCGTTATTGGCTTTTCTTGATTTATCAAGAAAATAGTTTGGCCAAATATTTGGGAACAGGCTGAATCAACGTTTAGTTGATTTCTGTTCCACTAGATGGCGCTCTGCCATCTAAAAAGCACACGTGCCTTCTTTGACTTTAATATCAACACCTGACCTTTTTATTTTTTATATTCTTCTATTATTTTTCACATATTAGGATATATAAAAGAGAAGTAATTAGGGGGAAAGAGGTTAGTGTAGAGGTATGTAAATAGGTTTTTGAATTCATTGTAAAGAGTAGAATGCCAGTTTGCTTTTGTGACAGCATTTTGGATAAAATCCGTTATTAGGTCTTAATGAATTATAATTATTATTTGTGGCTAAAATTAACATTGTTTGTTGTGATTTATATGAAAATGAATGTTGTGTTTTTTTTTTGTTATGTGGTGTTACTTGATTTTAATAGATTGTAGGGTAATTCATTCGAAGAGTTGGCCTAAATTATATCAAGTGGGTTATAAGGATAAGATGTGGAGAATGATTAGCAGACGTGTGAGAGGGGGCGATAATAAAGACT
This sequence comes from Cordylochernes scorpioides, assembly GCA_030710605.1. Lineage (NCBI taxonomy): Eukaryota > Metazoa > Arthropoda > Arachnida > Pseudoscorpiones > Chernetidae > Cordylochernes > Cordylochernes scorpioides. The sequence goes on along the minus strand of CP092876.1, from coordinate 38,593,076 downwards.
CTGCCGCGATATAGAAGTTTGTGGTGACTGCTGACCATTTAGACAACTAGTGTGGAAATGTATTTTTATTTGGGTTATGTACATGAATCATTATGAACGTGTTTGGAGATGAGAGAATAATTTATAAATTTGTTATATGTATTGTTAAAAAGCTTTTGTTTTAACGAAGCCTTCAGGTCAATTAGGACCTGAAAGTAGAATGTGAAATATATAATAATAGTAAATGTAAAAATATGGCTGACTCAATTGCACCATTAGATTTGAAATAGTGTAGTCAGAAAGTTTGCACTAGTCAATGCACTGTTTGCACTGTCTTTTAAACTTCAATTTCTTATGTAAGATTACATAATCGCTACAAAGCTGGCGCGTGGAAATTTATATACATTTGGGACTTTACATTTCTTATAATTATGGTACTTGAAAATCTCAAGTGTATCTCTAGGAACTTTATGGGAGCTATTATTTCGGCTTGGAATTGATTGTAATAGTTGAAAGATATATTCCTTCGGGGTACTTTTCCAAATTCATTCCATTGTTACATTAGATCGGTTGGAGGGCCCTGTGCATCAAATTCCAAATATTGGTGATAGATCCAGCGACTTTTCTGACCAAGGCCGTGTTTGGAAAGCACGAAGAAGTAGAAAATATATGTGCTATGATTCTGCTGAAAGCCCAGGTTGTTTTGATATGATAGCCAACACAACGTCGACGTACCGCCGTGCTGTAAGGGTGTCACGGATGACAACCAGGGGTCCGGCTATTCTGTTGTGTGACAGGGACAGCCATATTAGTTTTCAACCGCTGTCATGGACGTTTTCAGAAAGTTCGCTGACCCTGGTGACTCAATTCTAAACACGGTTCACAAATGAAGACATTTCTACTCCATTCGGTCAAATCCCAGGTTGAACAAGTTCTGATCCACTGCAAGCGTGTAGTCGAAACGCCTTTGCATATCAAATTATGTTAAATTTGCATACCCTTTCTTAGTGAGTATTATTTTTTTATAATATATTTATGTATTTATAAGTGTGACTAATTTGTTTAATAACTAAAAACGAATATTCTATTTACCTTTATACTTATAATTTATTTGAACTTCTTTTAAGGTGTTTTCAGTCGGATTCAAAGCCGAGTCGAATTTAAGATCGCGAATATATAATTTACTTCGACGATAGCTAATACGAACCTCTTATAGTCGATTCAGTGAAACTGATTCAGAACGTTGAATCCTTCGTTCTGAGATATCAAAATGCCTGGAATGTTAATCACTTAGAGAAAATTTGAGAGAAACCCCAAAAAAGAATTACGTTTGACAATTTTTTCCGTTGCCATGATAGATGCACACTTATGAACATGACAGCTATGCACAAATATTTACAGTTAAGTAATCTCCTTCTCAACGACTGAGAGTTCACTTTCAGATAATCAGGGAATCTTTAAAACTCTCCTCACACAACGGATTAGTAAAAACTTGTAAAATGGATGCCTTGATTGACTTGAGAATAAAGTGGGTCTCACTATACAGCCCTTGCCAGAACAACCAGCCCTCCAGGTCGCTGGTTAATGTTGAAGACCTCCCGTGTGAGAGGTCAGCGGCATGAACAATGTCAAATCGCTGGAGATACAGAAGGACTGGCCAAATTAGACAAAACACCGACATGACCCTGGAGTAAACAAGAAATCTGGTTACAAACAAAACAAAATAAAGAAGGTTCATCGGTGAAAACTTTCAACTAGCTAGTGTGTAGCTGGAAACTTGATAGTTTCCGCATATAGCTAAAAAATGTGTTAAATCCCATTTTAAAATACAATTACTTTTTCCCTCAAGTTTATCGATTACGACTTCCTCTCTCTATAATCGACAGTAAAACAAGAAAGTTTAACTACTTTAATATATGCCGAGCCAAGACTATTTAAATCTCTCTCTCTCTCTGCGTATGTAATTCACTGGGTGTGTAAATGGTAAATATGTAAATAGAATCTTCTGCAGGTGATTGATGAATTATCAGCCGAAAATATTTCCGAATATGATTTATTGCCAGTTGGAAACCGTTAGACAGACTCTTTAATAAATTGGCAAGTCGATAAAAAGGCGTGTTTAAAAATAATTTTTCACTCTGCGAACATTATTCAAATAAAAAATTAAATTTGACCACCACGCTCTATTTATTATTTACTTTCAGCGATATTAAACGCGTGCCTAGATTATATAAAAAGTTTTCTATTAAAAAACTGTAAGCAAAAATATAATTTAAAAATATTTTTTTTTCAAATGTGCTTCTAATTCTTTTAAACTCAACTAATTCTTATTCATTTTAAATTAAATTAATTTCACAATGAAAAAAATAAAACGTGTCTCTCGAAAATGATATTGGTGCTCATATGATGAAATAATATATATTTGACCCAGCAACTGAACATTGCTTATGACTGTATGTCATCATTTTTCCTTAGGTGAACCCCTTGATTTTATTATTTAATTCCCCCCCCCCCCTCTTTTTTCCATATGAACTTACATCTAAAACAATTTTTGGTCTTGAATACTTTTACCTTGATTCTTCAAGAAGACTCTATGACCAAATTAGTAAAGCGTTGAAGTTCAGCCTACACCATGCTGACGAAGGCCAGCAGCCTGAAACCCCCATGTACTTAGCTGATTTAACAAGAAAATATATTTTTTGCCAAAACAATAAACCAAAGCAAAAACTATATTTGGTTAATATTTATTGAAATAGATAGTCCTCGGAGTTATTTATAACGTTGGCTACATGTTTAGGAGAAATCAGCATTTTCCTTTTATTAAAATCAAATATTCAATTTTATCCTTTGTTAATATCGTATTATATAAAACTCGTCGCTTACTTACCTTTGGTCTCTTCTTAGGAAGGACACCCTGTGATTCCTTCTTCTATTGTAATATCGTATTATATAAAACTCGTCGCTTACTTACCTTTGGTCTCTTCTTAGGAAGGATACCCTGTGATTCCTTCTTCTATTGTAATATCGTATTATATAAAACTCGTCGCTTACTTACCTTTGGTCTCTTCTTAGGAAGGACACCCTGTGATTCCTTCTTCTATTGTAATATCGTATTATATAAAACTCGTCGCTTACTTACCTTTGGTCTCTTCTTAGGAAGGACACCCTGTGATTCCTTCTTCTATTGTAATATCGTATTATATAAAACTCGTCGCTTACTTACCTTTGGTCTCTTCTTAGGAAGGATACCCTGTGATTCCTTCTTCTATTGTAATATCGTATTCACATGTTGTTTCCTCAACTTTGTGTTATTGCAGCATTTCGGTTTTTTTTTATGGTTCGCTTAAAATTTTCAGTCTTCTTCAAGCAAAAAAAAACATATTTTAGAAATGTTGATAGTTTCTGCATTACTTGTATTAATATATTTTGTGGAGTCCAAACTATTCAGTTCTATTGAAACCATAATTCCTTGGTATCTCGATAGGTTGATCCATAAGTTCCCAAGCCTTTTTGAGCTACTACGGTCTCTGCAAAACATGAATTTCGTAAGACCCTCCTTAAAACATTTATTTTGATGGTGTTCCGCGATCAAGCCAATAACAACACAAATAAAACAGAAATGCTTTTGAGGTCTTATGGAGAAAGCTTATAGGTAATTATCCTTTGACACAAAATGAATTGAAGAGCTTTAAACTCAAAATTTTGCCTTTTAAATGTAAACGAAAAAACCTCGTTGCAAGAGTTTATTTTAAATATTCTTAAGAGATAGTCTTGCTAGACTATATAATGATCTATTTTGAAATGAATTGAAATTTAGAATTTGAAACGATTATTCAATCGAAAATTGACGTAGTTATTTATATTTATATATATATATATTAAAAAACGAAAGAAAAGAATAAAAGATAAAAAGATCAGGTGTTGAAATCAATATTAAAAATGACATATCCTGACCAGGAGCACATGTGCTTTACAGAAGGCAGAGCGCCATCTGGTGGAAATATATATTTCATCTACAAGGAGTCTTCGGTCTCTGAACCCCCCTCTCTATCCACCCACAAGAGGGACTTAGCTGGGGTGGCGGTAACCTGCGCATTACACCCGTTGCCACCTGAGGATTTTGTTTCCAGCTGCGCCAAAGCGATCAAAACGGCACAAGTTTCTGATGTTTAATACTGGTATGAAAACGGTGATTGTTCACCCGTGATGAGCCGTCCTTATATTCCAATATACTTGACCATTTATACAAAATATTATCTCAGAAATTATTGCAGAAAAAGTTATCAATTCGTTCCATAGATGGAGCTACAATAGACACGAGAGACCTCCAAAAATATCATCAAAGGACGCTCGTCATTAGAGGTCGAAATAGATAAGGTGGTTGAGTTTTGGTGATTTCACTATACAAAAAAAAAGAGTCTCCTCTCAAAAGAGTGATCGCTCATCAGATAGGTCACCAATAGGAAGTTTCACTCTATATTCATAATTTATAAACATTTAATTGTTCTTAAAATTGCTATTTTATTCATGTAAAAATGTCATATATGCCAAGTTTCTCGAAAAACTTCTGATAATATATATTAAGAAAATTGTATATAAATGATTTGTCCATGTTTCTCCGGAAATTTCCAGAAAGACTGTCACATTCCGATAAGACGATTATTTTAGCGTAGAAAAAATAGAACGGCGCACGCGCGGTGAGGAAATCGTCTGCAGGAAAATCCTCCCAGCCAATAATAACACAGAACGCTGTTCCATGGAATATTTAGTGGAATGGGAATTGCCTTTCGATGGAAACACACTTCCTAATCTTCTTTCAGAACTCTGCGGCCAACTTCATTTACCAATACTTTTATCTTCTGCTGACAGGCGGGACATCTATTTACTGCCGAGATAGCTAGCTGGGAACAATATGCAAATATATGTTTATACCCCTCCCTTGAGCTACCTCTTTATAAAACGGCCTAAAATATAATATTCTTCTTAGATATATGTAATATAAAATGTATAAAAGTGAACGGAAAATTTTCAAATATAAGGATAAAAGCTCTTCTTTTATTCTTTATTAAAAATAAGTCAATTTATCCTTACTCTTAAACCTTTTATTATATTTATTTTTGTGTTGATTAATGATATTTTTATAATAAATTGATTAGGGAGAAATGAAAAATATATTGTCAGTATCGCGGGATATTACTGGACAATAATTTTAAAGAAGTAATATATATAATTGAGAGAGAGAGAGAAAAAACTAAGAAGAAAAACAAGAAAAAGGTGAGGTGTTGATATTAAAAAAGAAATAAAAAAGCATATCCTGGTCTCTCACGTAATCATTTTTAGATGGCAGAGCGCCACCTAGATGGACAAAAATAAACTAAACGTTGATTGAACTTGTCCCAATATACTTGGCCAACCCTCTTTCTTTCGAGCTGTTGGCCCTCGTCATGGTGGGGAAAGCTGTACCTCATCGACTAAAAATTTGGTCCGAGAGGCTACTTGAGATATCAAGAAATGGGTATACAAACCAAATTTGCGTAATTACGCTGAACAGGTGAAAAAATAAATAGAAAAGAGGTCAGGTGTTGATATTAAATATAAAAAGGCCTATCCTAACCGCTCACATGAGAATTTTAGATGGCAGAGCGCCATTTAACGTTCGTGGTTGGCTTTTCTTGATTTATCAAGAAATGGGTTGGACAAATATCCTGAAATAAGCCTAAATCCGCGCTTAGTTGATTTTTATTCCACTAGATGGCGCTCATCATCTAAAAATGTATTAAAAATTGAAATATGAAAATTCGATTTGTAATTAGCTATTTCTTCTAGTACACTATATTTTCAATTGAAAATATATAGAATTGATATCGAAGACCTCCTCCCCCTGTACTGATTAAAGCAGAGCTCCAAACTATGGCATACAATGTTTAATTATCTCCACTGCAGCCTTTTTTTTTTTCTTTATTTCCGAAGTTTCGGCAATCCACCTTGTTCAAATTTTTGCTCGCATAATTTCATAATATTGTAGCGTAGAAATCAAGCCTTGAAATATCCTAAGATGTAAAAGTATTTATTGATGACGTCAGGGCGACAAGTCGACAATTATAAACAACTCAACCCAAAACTATTTACAGCTAGAGAATCTTAAGCAAGTAAGCAAAGAAATATTTTAAGATGATTTCACAAAAACAGATTAATATATATTTTTATAATCTGTTGAATATATTTTCATTGAATAATATTAAATTAAATAATAAAATATTTCTTCGCCACATAGCCTCCTCCTATAAAGAGCATCGACCCGATGCTCAGAAGGAGACTTACATCCTCAGTCTCAAGGCTCGAGAACGGGTGATAGGGCCTGAGATCTCTTCGCGGGTCTGTGGTTGTTGTGTTCGTTCAGTGGGGATGTCTTCTTCCTGGAAGTTTGTCGAGTCATCTTCTGGGTCCTCTTCTAGCTGGTCCTCCTGGTCCTCCGGGTTTAAATAAGGTTTCATCCTACCAATGTGAACTAAATCTTTTGTTTTACGACGACCTTGCTGGTTTCCGAATGTTTCAACTTCATAGGTCACATCAGATATTTTTCGGGTTACTTTGTATGGGCCGAAGTAACGTCTCATTAGTTTTTCCGAATATCCCACTTTACGCACAGGAATAAAGATCCATACAAGATCTCCAGGCTGATAAATTATATTTCTGTGATGGGCGTCATAGCGATGTTTATTGCTACCTTGAGATCTCATGGAGTGGATACGTGCCAGTTTTCGTGCTTCTTCGGCTCTTGCCCCTAGAGTTTGGATGAAATCGTCGTCTTCTGGCAATAACTTGGGGAATAACACGTCAAGTGGAGTCTCGGCTTCACGCCCGTGTACAAGGAAAAATGGGGTGAACCCAGTAGACTCTTGTTTTGCTGTGTTGTATGCAAATGTAACGAATGGAAGAATCCTGTCCCAATCTTTATGGTTGACATCTACATACATGGACAGCATGTCTGCTATGGTCTTATTCAACCTCTCCGTGAGTCCGTTTGTCTGGGGGTGATAGGCGGTCGTCTTCCGATGGGTTATTCTGCACTGGTTGTTCAGATCACTTATCATTGAAGATGTGAAGTTCCTTCCTCTATCCGTGATTAATTCCCTCGGCGCGCCGTGCTTTAAGATGACATCTTCAATGAAGAATTTGGCGACTTCCATGGATTCACTTGTGGGTAGAGCTTTAGTTATCGCATATTTCGTTAGGTAGTCCGTACATACAATAATCCAACGGTTGCCACTTTCTGATGTTGGAAATCTCCCCAGGAGATCCATTCCTACCTTTTCAAAGGCAACTTCAGGAACAGGTATTGGCTGTAAGTGCCCTGAGGGGAGTTGGGGCTGATGTTTACGCCTCTGACAATCTGAACAGTGTGCCACATACCTTCTAACCGTTCTATACATTCCGGGCCAGTAATACTTTTTTCTTATTCGGTCATAGGTTTTAGTAAATCCGAGGTGACCAGCCGTGGGTGAATCATGGAAATTTTTCAGTAATTCCTGCCTTAAATGGCGTGGAACCACCAAAAGCCATGGTTTCCCCATTGGATCATAATTTTTTCTGTAGAGCGTGTTATCGATTTTTACAAAGGAATTATTAGGAGAACTTTGTAATTTGTCAGCGATTTTTCTAATAGCTTGATCATTCATCTGTTCTTCGCTAAAGTTCTGCAAAGTCACTATGCTTGGAATATCTTCCTCCATATCTTCACTGTATTCTAATGGACTTCTTGATAAGCAGTCTGCGTCCTGATGTTTCCTTCCGCTCTTATACACGACAGTGACGTCAAACTCTTGCAGCCGAAGTGCCCATCTTGCTAACCTCCCACATGGGTCTTTGAGGTTGGTCAGCCAGCACAAAGAGTGGTGGTCTGTAACAATAGTGAACGGCTGTCCAAAGACATATGGTCGGAATTTATTGATAGCCCAAATGATGGCAAGGCATTCCCTTTCTGTGGTTGAATAATTTTTTTCTGCCTTATTTAAGGTTCTGGATGCATAAGCAATGGCTCTTTCCTTTCCCTTTTGTATCTGCACTAATACTGCTCCTATTCCGTAGTTGCTTGCGTCAGTGTGTATTTCGGTTGGGGATGAGTAATCAAAATGTCCAAGAGCGGGTTCGGAAATTAACGCTGACTTGAGAGCTTCAAATGCATTTTGCTCTTCCTGGTTCCAATTAAATGCTGAGTCTTTCTTCAAAAGGTCATTCAAGGGTTGGGCTACGTGGGCATAATTGGGTATGAAGCGGCGGTAGTAGGATGAAAGGCCAAGAAAACTTCTAACTTCCTTCAATGACCTTGGCGTAGCGAAGTCGCGGACTGCTCGAATCTTTTCTTGGTCGGGACGAATTCCATTTTCACTCACCTCATGTCCAAGAACCGTGATAGTTTTTGCACCAAACTTGCATTTCTTGGAATTGAGACATAATCCGGCTTTCTTAAGGCAATTTAATACAAGTTGAAGGCGTCTTAGGTGTTCTTCAAAGCCATCTGAAAAAACGATGATGTCGTCGAGGTAACACAAGCAAATGGTCCACTTAAGACCCTTCAGAAGATTATCTATCATTCGTTCAAAGGTAGCTGGAGCATTACATAACCCAAATGGCATTACTTTGAACTCGTACAGTCCATCTGGAGTTATGAATGCTGTCTTCTCACGGTCCGATTCTTCTACGTCGATTTGCCAGTACCCTGATTGGAGGTCCATGGAAGAATAAAATCTAGCTCCCCGTAAGCAGTCTAAAGTGTCGTCGATCCTTGGGAGAGGGTAGACATCCTTTTTTGTTATTTTGTTAAGGCGGCGGTAATCGACGCAGAATCTCCAGCTTCCATCCTTTTTTCTTATCAATACTACAGGCGAGGCCCACGGACTTTCAGAGGGCTGAATGATGTCAAGTTTTTCCATCTTGTTTACCTCATCCTGAATAATTTGGCGTTCTCTTGGTGCAACTCGGTAAGGTCTTTGTTTGGTCGGTAGGTGGTCTCCAGTGTTAATTCGGTGTTTAACATTGACGTCCTTGAATTGTTTTCTTTTACTAAATTCGAAAATATCCGTATAGTTTTTTAACAAATTTCTTAATTTTTCTTTTTGAGATTCATCAAGTGAATCATCTATAAAAAATTCCGAGATGTTTGGGTCTTCAGAATGTTCCGCCTCTGTTTCAACTTGGTTACAATCAGCTAGAGTACATAATTGACTATCTTCGATGACAGCACTATCGGCTACATGCATCCCCTGTGGGATTAGTTTCGGATATGGACTCCAATTCACCACCCAAAGTTTACCTCGGTTATTGGTAAGTGAAATGACAGAGGAGGGAGCCGTTAGTTCTCTTTCCAGCAATAGCTCTTTTCGACATTCTGCCACCACAATTGCGTCATTAGGAATGTCACGACTTGCTACTTCTATTAACTGAATAGAGGCGGGTTCGATTCTATATTCCAATTCCGAGTAGAGAGGTGAGCTGTTCTTAGGGGTATCCTCAAAAAGACATTTTTCTAAGAAGAGTGAGTCGTCAGCTGAATCAATTATCGCCCTAGATAACTTCAAAAAGTTCCAACCAAGAATAACTTCGTGACTACAGTCTTCCATAACGACAAATTCAAAGCTTTCCTGTAGTCCATTCAAGTCCAGTTTCAGTGTGCAGCGTCCTTTTGGTCTTACAATTTTACCGTTGGCTACTCGTAATGTGACGTCAGTTTCGGCAAACATTATTTTTCTTAGTTTGAGTCTGAACCTCTCAGAAATGACAGAATATGAGGCTCCTGAGTCGACGAGGGCACGCGTCATTTTTCCTTCTATTTTAATGTCTATGTAATTTTCTTTTAATTCTAATGTGGTCGACAAGGGAGGATTTATAAATTTTGCGGCCTTACCTCCAAAATAGGACGCATCTTCTAGTTTTCCTGACGGGAACGGCGAGGCGACTGGCTGGGTCTTCTATCAGGAGACGAATATTGTACTTTTTGGCCAGTGTAAGGAGAGGGGCTTCGGTAGCGGCGTCTATTTTCTCTTGGCAGGTCGTCGTTGGGCTCTTGGCTGCTCCGAGAATTATAGGATGTTCTAGGTTCTAGCCTATCTCTCTGCTTGTAATTCCAAGTTTGTTCTCCTTCATATTCTCTCCTCCTGTCACGGCAGTAGCGCACGACGTGGCCAGGGCGTCCGCAGTGGAAACAGATTGGCTTACCTTCCGTGGTTCGCCATTCGTTGGTATCGCGTCTTCCGTTTACTTGTTTTGGCTGCTGCGGTCTTATCGTTTGGGCCACATATCTATTATTATAAAACTCTCGGGGTCTTTCCTTCTGTGGGGAACTTCTCCTAGGCTTTGAGATTGGCGCCAGGCTTCTTCCAATCTCCTCCTTTACCATATCTTCGATGGTAGAAATTTTTGGTTCCTCTCGAGTAGAGCCTAATGCCCGCTGTACCTCCTCACGAACAATTTGCCTGATCATAGATGACAAATCTGCCCTGTCATCATGATCACTGAGAGATGCCACATTTGGTAGTCGCTCGTATTTGGTAGGGGTCACTCGCTTACAGTGTAGGCTTTCAATGCGGCGACATTCGGTGACGAATTGCTCAGTGTTATGCACATCCCTTGGGAGAAGTGCCTGGTAGAGCTCCTCAGCTATCCCTTTCATCAGATGGGATATTTTATCTTCCTCATTCATTTGTGGATCTACCTCTTTGCAAAGGCGCAGGACGTCTTGGATGTAATATTCGGTGCTTTCTCCTTTTAATTGTGCGCGAGATTTGAGTATTTTCTCAGCTCGCAGTCTTGAGCTTTCATTTTTTCCAAATACATTTTCTAATTTTGACATGAACTCCGTCCATGTCTGGATGCTTTCCTCGTTGTTTTCATACCATTTGAGAGCAGTGCCAGTTAGATAGAAATAAACGTTAGCGAGACAAAGGGTTTCATCCCATTGGTTGTGCTTCGCCACACGTTCATACCCTTTTAACCAGCTACGGGGATCTTCAACACCCTCACCAGAGAACATTGAGGGGTTTCTAGGTAGATGTTGGACAAAAAATGAACCTACCTGAGTAGTTGCTTCTTTCTTAATGTTCATGGTTTTTTCTTCTTGCTCAACCGAGTCAATTTTCCGTTTTTTTCTGAATGGGTATCGATCCAGCTTCTTCACCAGTTGTAGCGTAGAAATCAAGCCTTGAAATATCCTAAGATGTAAAAGTATTTATTGATGACGTCAGGGCGACAAGTCGACAATTATAAACAACTCAACCCAAAACTATTTACAGCTAGAGAATCTTAAGCAAGTAAGCAAAGAAATATTTTAAGATGATTTCACAAAAACAGATTAATATATATTTTTATAATCTGTTGAATATATTTTCATTGAATAATATTAAATTAAATAATAAAATATTTCTTCGCCACAATATTTATCTCGTGACAATTTACGAAAATATTATATTGTCAGGAGAACAGAGTTTCCCAGTACTCCCTCTTAACTTGACTGGAAGGACCGGTCAGGACAACAGTGGCGCCAAGTGGAAGGGGGAAAACTAAAGACTCCTGAATGTCTCTGATTACATGAGGCTTGTCTGCAGTTCTTAAACGTAACGGCAGTATTAGCGTCACATCTTGTTTGTTGCACCATGTTCCAACTCTGGCCCTTTTTCAACTCTCAATCAGTGTCGACGGCTTGCTGTCGAGCGACCGGCCTATCACAAGGCGGTGGTTCTCCGCATAATGGAGACCATAGTTCACTCCTTTCCATCTGTGGCTTGTTTTTTTCTCGCGCACATCCTGTATCTTAGTTGATTTTTGTTCCAATAGATGGCGCTGTGCCAACTAAAATGTAAATTTGATCGGTAATGATATGCTTCTCTTTTTCGTTTTTTTTTTTGTTATTTTCAATATATTTCTTGATAATCCTTTCTTTCGAAATTATATCTTCCCTTAGACGAGGTTATCAATAAGAACTTCCTCTACAAATGAGGGATAAACTTATAGAATATCCAGGTTCCTAGATCTCAGAACGAGCTTTGCAATTCAAAGTACAGAGTAGTGAGAAGCACTTTTAATCACGTTCAAGGTGGATTGCTGAACAGAACTAGTTTACCAGGGAAGTTCCATGCTGAATTCGAGTCTGGCCATAGATGTAATATTAGGTGGAATTGTCCAAGCAGAATAATGCCATAGAATTTCAATTTATTAATTTATCTTATAATCCCATTCTCGCATATGATTAAATAATCGTTGAAGTATTCTGAGGTGCCCACGCTTCTTTAAAAAATCGTTTTAATATTTTATTTTTTAAATTTTTTTTGTTTTTATTTGTATTTATTTTATATATTTATATTGTTATGTATATCTTTTTTTATATGGCATGAGCCATTTTTCTCGCGGAGCTGAGAGCCTTTCTGGTGGCCACGTGCGCGTGCCTTGGCGCACTTTGGCTTAAAATCAAAAGTTTGCGGGAAGAATTGGAAGAGAAAAGGAGCTCAAACGGTCTTCTTCGTCAAGAGCTTCAGGGCGCCCAATCAGAGAATAAGAGATTGAAACGACTTCTTCAAGAAGAATCATCAAGATGCAAGGCTATCCTGAAGGAGAAGAAGCGTTGCCAACTCAAATCGAAAATCCTTTCTTGGAAGATCACGAAACTGGAATACGACCAGCGAGTCGTCAAGAATAACGTGAAAGTACTAAAAATCAAATGAAGAAAGAAACTAAATTGGGATTCGACCTCAAGAACTTTCTGCTTCACATTGGAGCAAGAACAAGAGAGCTGTTCGCTGTCGTCGATCACTTCAGGACTTTTCCTGGCGTAGCTGGAGAGAAATGGATAATCTTGAAGTCCCAGTATTGTGAATGGAAAGCTAGAGCCGCGTCTAAGCTTGAAATGCTGGAAGACGCTTTCAAATAAAACGGACGTTAGAGAAAACTGCATAATTTAGGAGGATCTAGGGAATAAAATAAAACAACTACATTGATGTACTTACTAGCTTTGAACCTGATTTCTTTTTCATAAAAAAAGAATTGAAATTGTTTTAAAGAGAGTGAGAGTTATCTTTTTTATCAATCTCTATCACACTACGTGGAAAATAAGTATGTAAACAAGAAAACTTCAGCCTATGGCACATGCGGCGATGAAAATCGAATATATCTCTCCTAAGCCTTTCAAAATATAATGCAGGATAACTGATCTTGTAACTATTGTAACAATTGAGTTCATGAATTAAAGTCTTCCGGCTTCAAAGCTCGTGGCCCAGTTTTATTGAAATAAAGAACTGAATCGTTATAGGTTTAGAGTTCTCGTGTTTTATATAGCTTCAGTGATTTAGGTTCATTTTATTTATAAATTTGTTTATAACTTTTAAATACTTTTAAAGTAACTTGGATGTAGTTTTTTAACGACACTTTGGTTTGGATTAAATACTTATTTTAATTTAGCCTTAATAGGGTTTAAGACGAATAATCCTTTCAATAATTATAATAACGTATAGATTCAAAAAGGATAAGTTTCTTTATTTGAAAAATCAATTCGAGCTTTCGGGCGCAAGCTGCCCTTCTACAGGAATAATTGATACAATTTCAAGTAATCATGTATGTACAGTTATATTAATAGGGTTTAGCTCACCAATGGTGAACCCTCTCAGTGGTTTCTTCAATTTAATCTCCAGACCGCTAGTGAATGTTTGGTCGAAACGTCTTTCTATACGTATTATAATATATACAGTTATCAGCGTCATAATCAATTCTTTCCTAATCAATTATGTCACCGTTTGCTTTTGTGAATGGAATAAATACCCAAATATGGCCATTTCTCATAACCATCGGTGGTTCAGTGGTAAAATGCTCGCCCGCCACGCGGGCGGCCCGGGTTCGATTCCCGGCCGATGCATTTTTTTTTTTTTTTACAATTTTTACAACTCATTTATATATTATACAAGAATGACATCCACCGCGCCAATTTATAATTGTAACGAATAGTATTTGAATAAAAGCATTTAATCGGATAAAACCCGGGCGTTGCCCGGGTCATTCGGCTAGTTTTCATATAAATAGGATGACTTCTTCTTGCTGCGTCGATTTTTGTTATAGAGTGCATAAATATGAACATCCTTCAATAATCTTTTGAAACTAACACGATTATCTATTCGTGTAATATCTCTCTATATGAAATTGCCCTTAGGATATAAAAATACATTAAAACCCCAATAAAACAAACCCGTGATATCGCGAACCTTCCATAATAACGAACCTTAAATAATTTCTAATACCGCTTATTTAGTAGTTTCAAGTTTTCTAGTATTTATCAGAGTTATAAATAATTGTATATAAGAAACCACCCTTATTTCACGAATCTAATTCTAATTGCCAAAATTATAACTTCCAATTAAAGTAGCTATATAGAGAACCAAAAGTTCAGTTCCATTGGAGTTTGTCATAGAGAGGTTTTTCTGTCTGTATTATAGAATACTAGCCGAATGACCCGGGCAACGCCCGTGTTTTACCCGATTGAATATTTTTACTCAAATACTATTTGTTACAATTATAAATTGGCGCCTTAAATAAATGCATATATTAGTTAATTACTATAGCCTATGTGCTTTATCTGTCTATGTACTGTTGGCTTCCGTAGGCGTCTCTTACTGGGTAAAAGAAAGAGAGGATTCCATTTAGTTATTAACTAATATATGCATTTATTTAAGGAGCGACCCGCTCCAACATAATAGTTACAAAAACAACAAAGCGAGTGGGGGGGGATATGATGAGGGGGGGGGGGGGGGGGGGCAAAGGTGGCGTGATTGTAGCCAACCAATAGGAGAGCTCCATTCCAAAAAAAAAAGCAAACGGTGACAGAGATGAAAAATAATTGATGACGCTCGTAACTGTATATAGAATAGCGCGCGAATATATTACATATTTTATAATCAACAGAGGCATTTCCTGAACACGTTCACATGAACCTTTTAGATGGCAGAGCGCCATCTAGTTGAACAGAAAACAACTAAACGTTGATTTAACCTGTCCCCTGATATTTGGCCAACCCATTTCCTTGCTAAATCAAGAAAAGCCTACCACGAACGCATTTCAAGCTGTTGGGCCTCGTCAGCGTGATGCAGGCTGTACCGCTACGACCAAAAATGTTATGGTCCCAGAGGCTTCTTGAGAAATTTAGAAATGATAATTTAAGAGGCCAAAAGATGGCGCTAAATGGCGCTCTGCCACCTAAAGAATGCATGTGATCGTGGTCAGGATATGCCTCTTTTGATTTTAATACCATATTTTGTAATGCAGTTGAAATTCTATTATCCAAATTATCAAAATCCATATCTCCTAATTCGATTAGGATTTCACAAATTCACAGCGAAGTCTTTGAAGTTTTGAACTTAATCTTAACTCTCTCTTAAATAGAAAACCCATCTGAGAGTTAATGGTAACAATTTAATTACTTCAATTTTGGGGAGTCCGTGGCTTAGCTGCAAATAAGGCCTTTTATATATAAATTAATATCCAACGAGTATATATGCAAATTATTAAATGCTTGAATTTTCAGAGAGAGATTTTTCATTTAGATTTATTTTTGTTTAAATTGGTTTATTTATTTATTTTTAAAATGTGAATTTGTTTTGAAAATATAATTAAATTAGGATTAAATGGATGATTAATAAATTAGGAATGGTATAAAAGGAAAAGATTGTCTTTAAATTAATTCGATTTAGCTGGTATATTTCTATCCAGCGTGTATTTCCAAGTCTCCCTTGTGTCCAAGCTTTTCATTGTTCTATTCTAGTGAGCCTCCATAAAGATTAGAAATCTCAACAAGTATACATTAGGAATTATAATTGATTTTTCTTAGTTATGATTATTTATTGATTAGACCACACACACAATTCATATATGGAACATCCATAATAAACACCTCTATTTATCATATTGAATCATTAAGATTTTTTTTAATTTGAAAGAATTTAAATAAATCAGGCTTTTTTTCAAAATATATATTTTTCAATTTAAATATAAATATGGTGTTATCTAAACTAAATAGTTTGTAGAGTGAGCAAAAAAAATGAAAATATGGGGAATTTTTCCTAAAAGGTAACGCATGGGTTAAAATGAGATACAATTGGTTCTTGTACCAGCCTTGAAGACTGATGTAGCCAACAGTTGTGTAGTTCACAACGTCAAAATGAGATATTGTTAGCATTGTAGAAAAAGTAAAGTTGTTGAAGGATGATTACATTCTCGGAAAACCTCTTGGACTAAAATATTTGGTCGTTGAGGTACAGTCTGCACCACGCTGACGAGGGCCAACATCCCGAAACGCGTACGTTGTTGGCTTTTTTCCTGATTTATAAAGAAAATGGGTTGACTAAATGTTATGGATTAAACCTAAATCAACGTTTAGCTGATTTCTATTCCACTAAATGGCGCTCTGCCATCTAAAATACCCATGTGAGCGGTCAGGATATGCCTTTTTAAATTTTAACATCAGTGTACGTTTCTTTTTGCTGAAGTGTTTAGAGATATACATAAGTTTGGAATAATGGGAGTTCAAGTTTTTATATATTGGAGGATAATATTTTCGCGGTTTAGGTATATTTCAACAATATGTATTTATTCTCTGGTAGGTTATGTTTCCAGGATGTGTGGCTTCAAATATCGGATCCGTACAGTATAGCTAGAGAAGCAAGGAATTTATGTTGTTTACATCTTTGTGATTTAATATTTCCTATTTAGATTTATCTTCTGGATATTTAATACAGTATATCAATTCATATTTTATAGTTCTCAATTATTTCTGTCTTGTCACATTAAATCAGAAAGGATATATTGGAATGAAATATGGTGTTACTCCATACTTCCCCTTTTTTCAAGTACAATTTCAGCGCAATTATTAAAAAAAAAGTTGATTACCAGGTGTTTGAAGATGTTTCACTGGAGAAAAAGTTCTAAAAAATACCATCCTGAAACAGTTTAATTTCTAAAAAGAAGCATTTGTATACTTTGTATAGAGCGAGTTCTATCTACTTATATATTTGGCCTCCCTGCCCCCCTCTAGACAACCCTGTTATTCAAAAACCATACATCCAATCGCCATGAAATTCTGGGATATTATTAGGTATATCCCCGGAAAGGTGTCCGAAAAATAATTTCTTGAATATCTTGAATTTCCTTAGAGTTATTTGCAGATATATAGACTTAACTCGCATGCAGCGCCGCTAGACGGGGATGAAAGCAATGGGGAGGTAACGCCATCTATGTTTGATTTTTTAAACTGTTTATATATTAAATAATATTAAAATAATTATTATTAAAATATTTATTATATAATATATATAAATATATATAATTATTATTATTATAATAAAAATTAATATTAAATAATAATAATATTAAAAAATATATTATATAACATTTTTCTCTTTTTTACCCCCAAAAACACCAACAGGGATGGTATAGTTGCATAAATGATACAAGTTTTGTAACAGGTTTAAATATGGTCAAATATAATTGGAAATTTTAGTATAATATGTAAATTAATAGATCACACGCTCTCTATTTATAACACTATCATCCCTGTTTGTTGAGAGGGGTGAGAAAACTTTGACACTGTGTATCAAATACAGGTAAACCTGTCTATAGCGCTCCCTCTTGGGACTCACCAAAATAGGGTGTTATAGAGAGGGGCTACTATAGACAGGTTACTTTTAATGTAAATAGCATCGTAATACGTATTTAAAATCGGGCGCTATGACCACCCAAGTCAACGTTTTTAAAATATATTCGCACTCGGGTAAACCCCGGGCGTTGCCCGGGCCATTCGTCTAGTATTACATAAAGTGTTGAAGTAGGCTGATATTCATGTGCCAAAATATGTGCCTCTCTCCTTAAAACTACATTAAAACAATTCACTTTGGCTAATCACCACAGCATAGAACGTTATGGTGGGGATGAAGAATGTACCACAGCATATATTGTCTAAAAATTGTATATTTCTCTATCAGTGTCATATAATTTATACACCATATAATATACATGTATATATATATAAATTATTTTGTATAGCTGTACATAAAACCTTTATTTAAAGGTAATTCCTAAATATAAATGTTTCCTCAAATTTTCGATTTCTATATATAAAGGTCCCATTATCTGAATTTCTTCTAGAGACATAGGCTTCTAATGGTTTGAGTTTTTATGGAAATATATACAAGATAGAGTCTATATAATTTTTAAATTGTTTTTCACAAATATATGGTAATTTAAATCAACAACCCCATATTGTATATAATATAGCAAGATTTTTATGTTGTATAATAGAAACACATCTATAAATAATTATACGCATGATTGACATGTGTCATTACATCATCATATGTAATGTACTTTGTGCAGACTGAGAATAAATAAATAAAACTCTGTAATATATTAAGAGTTTTGAGCTAAAGCAAGAGATTGAGATGTAGAAGTCCCACAACGAGGCCTAGAAGATAGGACGTTGCCAGTGTACAATGATCTCTTCCGATCCACGCCCTTATAGCATCCGCTGAAACTCAATACTTCCTCTCGGCAAAGATATATAAAACCTCCGCCCTAGCCGAAAAACAGTCACTTCACCATCAGCGGGAGCCCTTGTCGGTTGTGTTCAAGGTCCACCTCATCGACCATGTAGACCAGTAAGAACTCTTCTATCTCCATCTTTCGCTCCTAGCTCGACTTTTATCTGTTCACGGAACTTTCCTAGTACAACTGTGTCTCTTCGTTTTTTGTGTATAGACATTCCCAAGCTTTCTACTCTGCCTCGACCACGATTGCCTGTACTCTGTGAGAACTTTTAAAGGTCTTCTAAGGTGCAGAGAGGTGCTTGAAAACTCTCCACATCCTGACTGTTCCTCTCGGTTAACATAGTATAGTAAGAGTCGACAGGATCGCACACCATAGATTAAGTCGACTGGATACCTCACCACAGACTAAGTCGACAGGATTCCACAACGACAGGATTCTACATATATATATATATATATTAAAAACGAAAGAAAAAAATAAAATATAAAAATATCAGGTGTTGAAATTAATATTAAAAATGGCATATCCTGACCAGGAGCACATGTGCTTTACAGAAGGCAGAGCGCCATCTGGTGGAACAGAAATCAACTAAACATTGATTTAGCCTGTTCCCTGATATTTGACCAACCCAATTTCTTGATAAATCGTGGATGGCTTTTCTTGATTTATCAAGAAATTGGGTTGGCCAAATATCAGGGAACAGGCTAAATCAATGTTTAGTTGATTTCTGTTCCACCAGATGGCGCTCTGCCTTCTGTAAAGCACATGTGCTCCTGGTCAGGATATGCCATTTTTAATATATATATATATATATATAATTAAAAATGGCGTATATTTTATCAAAACACAATTTATTTACCAATATTTCAGTTGGCTGAACGCCAACCTTTTTCAGTGCATTATAACATATTAATGTGTGTGTCAACAACAAATTCAGCGTCACATAACGTCAATAGAATTAAGTTTTAAACATATTTTTGCCTTTATAGTAGAGCCACCATGAGAGGGCACTCCGGCTAGAGGATAGCTCTCTACAAAAGACCGTTTTCATTGTCAAAATGGCCATTTTTACTATGTAACAACTCTCCGGTAAGAGGACACCTCTCCATAAAGGACACTTTTGCTCTGCAACTAGGAGTCCTTTACAGGGAGGTTTTACTGTATTTAATGGGGAGGTATATATATTACAGACAAAATAAATTTTGTAATAAGGGTATGTGTTAAGGTTCCCTTGTCCTTAACGAATTAGAAGCCGTTTACCTTTAGAGGACTGTATTTTCAATCACCACCTCTTCTACTACCCAGGCGACACCCCAATGGTGCCGATACTGACTCAACAAAAGAGAAAATAAAGCACAACTAAATTACTACTCACTCTCTCACACTTTATTTAAAAATAAAAACTCAATTATATACAAAATAGTCAGCGGTCAATATATACATAATCACAGAACAATTAAATTAAATATTAATAAACAAAATAATATTTCTCTGAAAACTCAACAGTATGAATATTTTGAATAATAACAATAACGCTTATTTTATATTTACAATTATTTTGTACTCTATATATTTTATTTATTTTATTACCATTCTATCATCTTTATTTAATTACTTATATCAGGTCATTCTCTGTCCTAAAACTGGCGCACAGCCTCCTCCTAGGTATGTAGCCATAGTCTGATGGTAAGACATTGGTCCATCCAATAAGAAATAATGTGATGTCTTCCCGTTTCCCTGCTTGCCGTACAATGACGTACGTTGGTGTATAGGGAGCGGGCCTTTAATCATCGTCACCTCTCTACCAGAGGTCTGACACTGGAATATCTTAAGAAAAAGGCATCTCCTTATCGTGCAACTGAAAGTTGCTGATGACTTGCGCCATCTATCGGAATAAATATGAACTATTCATTGGTTTTCAATTATTTCAGAATTGGCCAAATACCCATTCTTGATTAATCAAGAAAAGCTAACCAAGCGTTTCGGACTTTCTTTTTCTTAATTTATGAACACTATCCCAATAAAATGTCACATTTGTTTATTTTTTTTCACTGGAATATTTGTTTCACCGATGGGAAAATACACAAAATAGAAATCAACAAAAATATATTATAGGATATTGTAACAGTTATATAAGCATGTCTTACTGGGAATAACTCTCGCTAAGCGTTTCCCTGCTCCAAACAATTCGTCGTTGATCTTATCATTCAGAAAATCGCCGCTAAAGTTAAAAGGAGAAAGCGAAGAAGGACTATTAGACTCAATAATAATGTCACAATAATACCACTACCCTCAATCCCTGAAGAAGGGCGTTACACCCGGGCATTGACCTCTTACATTCGGACATACAGAAGTACTTTATTCCCCGAATTTTCGACAGTAAAATGTAGCCTGGCTGAGGAACCTTAGACGTCTGCCAGTGCCCCAAGTAATGATCAGTCATGATCTGACCACTGCCCATCGAATGACCGGACCTCTCTCTCATTGTTCTCTTATGTAAGGTATTTTAGTTCGGTTGTTTCCCGCTGTCAGGTCTATCTCCCTTTTTGTCTTCTGGTGACACTCAGGAATAGATTAACGAGATTTCACGCTCTGTCCCTATCTACCACAGCCAAGCCAAGGACCCTGTAGAGTTTCACTCTAGCCGAGTTTTCTTCACTGTAATGTATTTGGATCTCGCATCTTTCTGCGCGCCTTACCTTTCTACTACACCGAGATGATTTAAATCCGATAATATATCATATATATAATAATTAATTATAATATATATAACGCTATATATCTACATATAAGAAAAACTATTAACCACGATTTTTTCTTTTTAATAAAAACAAAGGCCTTTCAAAATATTTCATCGCACTAAGGACAGCAGAAAGTTTTTTTTTTTTTATTTAAAAATAAAAGCCCGTGCTTTATTTTGTTCCATTTGATGTATATAAATATCGCTCAAGCCTCTATATATCGCTTTTCGGCCAATTGTTGAAAAACAAAAGGCAAGTTACGCTGAAACTGCAAAAAAGAAAACTACTCATTCTGACACCAGGGAACTGTGCGAAAAGTTATTAGAAATTATCAAAACTTTCTTACAATGAAAGGCAAATTACCTTTAAAAATCGTTTTCTGGAATTGCAACGGAATCAAACTCAAAAAAGAAGAATTCCTACAGTTGGTGACCTCAGCCACCGAATCCGACGACCTGGACCCAATGGCTAGCTGACAGCCAAACACCCAACAACTGCCCTCCTGTAAGGTTCGGGGGGCCACTCCAGCATTACAACTCGCCATGTGTAAATAATCTGGACAAGGTGACTCGTGAGCTGTGCTCGAATGTAACACCTGTAAATTGAGATGAAATAAATAAAAAATGGCTTGGTTCAAAGTGTTCCATATAAAAGTTAATTCTAACCATATTTCAAAAGTCTACCTAAAATAACATTATATGGCAGGTGAACGATTAACAATATATATTGTAGAAAATAATTATCTCATGTTCGCGGGACCTGCTTGCCGCACGTTCGCATCGAGGACTTGGACCTGTGATCCACGTGTCTCTGGATCTGATCCAACAGTTGTGTTTGTTTAATACTCATTCACATACCTGATAATACATCTATGATTGTTCAATTCATGATCATCATAGTGAATATTTAGATACGTAATTTAGTGTATATACATCCCATGTGTATATATTTGGCATACATTAAGAATTCGCGTATATTGCGATGAAGTATTCGATGAAATTGTTTTGTAAGGATGTCTAAGCGGATGAAAAGTTCCAAATTAAATGAAGCATGCGAGTTCACGCTGGCTGATGCAACATTCTCGACTTCTTACAAAAAAAAGCGATTATATCGGTCTCTATATTCTTAGACCCAGAGTTCGTTTCCGATCCTTTCGGAGAGATTTATAAAAGGAAAACTTGGATCGTGGGTTAGTAGCCATTTCTTCGACGCCGTCGCTCTGCTGAGCCTCTCCCTCACCTAGAAGGTCTGGGCTCCCTTGACACTTCTACCTCGACTGCTATACCACCACATCTTCTTCTTGTTGAGAAATTAGTTCAACTTTGCATTTATACAAGGTGTCATAGCCCAGTTTGGTTACTTTCACTCATTGGTTGGGTTGGACCTTTACAAGAATTGAGGACATTTTGATTTTTTTTTTTTTTCATTTATACATGTGAGATGGGATTCTTAGTTCTGACTGTAGAAAAATTGATAGTTCGTACCTACCTGCCAAATAAGTGAAATTCGACTGGTAACAAGACTGAGTACTATACACAAAATAGTTCCTGAATCGATTTATATTCTAATACAAAATTGTAAAAGGTGAAAATCATGTTTATCAAATGATTTAACCTTTGTAAAATTTTGGAGGAATACTTTGATTCACATAAAAAAAAAATTATGTGAATAAAGCACTTTTTTAAATAAAAAATTGCTCCAATTTTGCAAAAGTTCAACCCCATCAGTGAGTACAAGTAACCAAACCGGGCTCTGGCACACTTCAAAAGTCGAATTACTTTCCACGTGTGTAGACATGTGGTGCACTTGCAGTAAAAGCAATCGCAACTACTACCCACCATGATTATCATGGTCTGTACCACGTCTACTAGAGGTAAATATGATCTAACAATTTGGCTAAAAGCCGCCAAGTACCGTCACTCACAAGTTTAAAGTTCTTTCAGACACTGTGTACATCATGTCTCAGAGGAAATAAGATTCTCATCTCCTACAATAATTCCTTATTTCTTATATATTCTTATGCTATATAGGTAATATATTATTTAAATTCAAATCAAATTAGTAGATTGAAAATTAAGTCATGTTTCATCTCCTCAATACCAATAATTGTGATAAATACAAGGAATAATGAGAAGAGGTTGGAATAAATGTTTTATTACAACTTTTGAACGTTTCTCACACATCATAGAGAAAAGTCAAAATTTAAAACTACGAGGAAAAGATCAATTTGTGATTTACTTTAAATACAAATATTCTTAATCCTTAATAACAATACAGGTTTAAATAGTTTGAAATAAAGCTTAGCTTTCGTCATTAATAGACCGTTGGCCTTCGCCGGATTCCTTGACGCTTTGTCGATTAGGCTTGTCCAAAAGGGTAATGGGCACCTCCCTTACGTTAATCGGCGGAGGCTCAAGTTGTTTCTTGGGGGCCTCGATGATCAGTACTCCGTCGGTTGTCAGAGAGGACTTGAGGTTTAAAGGCTCGATATCTTTTGGAAGCATGTAGCGTCGAGTGAATTGACGAGAGATAAAGCCATGTTCGTCAGGCTTCTCTTCATGTTGACCAGTAACCACAATGGCGCTGTCAATAGTCTTCACACTTATTTCTTCTGGCAGAAAATGACTTACATCCAGTAATACTTGGAATTTGTCGGCATCATTATGAACTTCCGAGGTCCCATGATGATGTTTTGGCTCAACCGCAAAATGGGAATGTGAGCGGGGAAAAGGTTCGTCTTCTAAAAGTGGCAATCCAAAGTCTTGGTCGTGAACAAAGCGAGGAAAATCCCAAGCATCCCACCAATCCCGGCCAAGAAGTGAAGGAATTAAACTTCGTGAAAATGACATACTTGTACGTACAGTACTTCGAAAGTTTCAAATAAAATGATTATGTTTTTGGGAAAATAAATGGCTGACAATAAACAAACTCAATCGAACATTTCAAGAAACGAACGCGCAAAGCGCCTTCTATTGGATAAATTAATTTTGTTCTAAAAATTGTAAAGTTAGAAATATATTTTATTTTTTAAAGTTATAGTAAAAATATTTAGTATTTTTTAAAATCTCAACATGTAATAAATATATTAGAGTATGATTTTTTTCTTTTAAATAATATAATTTTTATAGGCTTTTTTTACAAATATAAATATACTTTGCGAAAATGTAAATAATGTTTTGAAAATATCGCAATAATATCTGTAAAATGATATTGTATCTAAATTTTAAATAATATAAAACTTTTTAAATGTTTTATATTTAAAATATTGTAAATCATAATTGTTACTTTTCAAGTTTGTTTCAAATTTTTTAAAGCACATTTCTGTGAAACTTTTCGTTTTTACGCATTTTATGCCTAATTATAATCAAACACAAATATAAATTTCCATGCCGATTATTACACTTTCTTACAGAAATTTTCACAAATATAAACCCAGTTTTCGGAAATGAAACTGTGTTAGCAGAAATGAAGATAAAAGTTTGAGAAAACAGTTAGCAGAATATATTCTTTGAAAAAATATATATAATTATTTATTTGATTTTTGTTTAAATTTTAATTTGATAAACGCTTTAAATATTTAAAACCTTTTACGACGTAATTGATATTTTTCGTATTTTATTTTTTTTAAATGTAAGTGTATTAAGCATCTACGCATTTATTAAACAATAATATTTTTGAAAATTTACTGCATATTTTACATAGATTTAAACTTCACTTTGAAGTAAAATATTTTTGTGAAATTATAAACAAAATATACAAAACTTAAAAGTATTTTTAATATAAACAATGTTTATAAATTTTTAAAAGCGCATTTTGCAGAAATATAAATGGGGTTTTAAAAATATATGTCATAATTTGTATATAACTAGATGTAACCCCACCACAATAATATATGCAATGTATGATCTAAAGATTTTAATAAAGGTTAGGCCTAGCAAATCTGGGAGAAAAGCCATCAGAGAAGAAACAATCATTAACAGTGTTAAATATCCATTTTAGTGGGCAAGCGGCTCGAAAACATGACCCCATCGAGCAGCACGCGGTGGCGGCGGGCGTGGTGTGCGCCTGCGCAGGATCGAGTATAGAACAGTTGCTGGTAGACAAAGAAGAATGGCGGTCGCCAATGTTTACGTTTTTTTTTTTTTTTTGGTTTCTTTTTCATTTGTTCTTTAATTTACATATAGTTATATGTGTAAATAAATATTATTATCTTTAATATGTTAAAAATTTAATTAAAATTAAAGGCAATAAATAAAGGTTTTTTAGTAAATTCTATTTATTTTTGTTATTAATTAACAAAAGTGGCGAGCCTGCCAGGATGGAACGTGACAAGAAGTTGCGCTCAGTAACCAGAACGCGATTTACTAAGGTAGTAAATGTTTTGGATTCCGAAATAAGTAAAACTAATGCTGATCTAGGTGTGATCAGGGACAAATTTAGCAAATTAAAAGACATCGATTTCAAATTAAAGGATCTTGACCAGAAGATGTTGGATCATATGATGGTGGCTGATGCAGAAGAAGACACTTTAAATTGTGAAATTGAGGAAGCAGAACATTATTCGGATACCTTCATCACCCTGGAAAGAAAGGTAAGAGAATTAATTGATTCTGATAACGAAAGTGATGTTAAATCCCTGGGAAGCTCAAATGGGTCATTAATGGCCAAAAGTTATAAACTTCCTAAGATCGAAATAAGAAAATTTGACGGAGAACTAATTAATTGGCTTCCATTTTGGGCACAATTTGAAAAGATTCATGAGGATACTGAGCTGCATGATGCAGACAAGTTTCATTATCTGGTGCAGTCTATGCAATCAAACACTAGAGCCAGAGAGCTCATAGAAAGCTATCCCCAAACAGCAGAAAACTATGCAAAAGCGGTCCAAGCCTTGAAACAAAGGTATGGACAGAAAGATTTGCTTGTTGAAATATATGTAAGGGAACTGCTTAAATTAATGATAGCAAATGTCAAGACTCCGCCAGATGAAAGGCGGTCAGTGGCTAAACTATACGACAAACTTGAAACACATCTAAGATCTCTGGAATCTTTGAGTGTTGACACCAAGGAAAACACAGCAGGGCTTTTCCCAATGATAGAGTCTTGTTTGCCAGAAGATGTGCTGGTTGCTTGGCAGAGATCACCGCTGAATAATTGTGATGCATCAAAAAACTCTGATTCTAACTCCAGCTCTCGCCTTAACAATCTTTTGGACTTTCTTAGAAAAGAAGTGGAAGTGGGAAGAAAGAAGACTTCTAGCCAGGAGAGGATTTGAAGGGTCTTCCCCAAAAGAGAAACTTAGAAATAAGTTTAAACAGAATTCAAATATACCTACCGCTGCAGGTTTATTTTCTGCCAAGGAGATGAGATGTTTGTTCTGTGAAAATAATCACCAAAGTAAAGACTGCATCACTGCTCAATCTATGCCATTCAAGGATAAAAGAGCAAAGATCTATGAAAAGAGGTGTTGTCTGAAATGCCTTAAACCTGGACATCTTGCAAAGGCTTGCAAGAGGACAGTTCAATGTAATATTTGTGCCAAAAGACACTACGTTCATCTTTGTCCTGACTTGCCCTGCAACCGAAAGGAAAAGACGCATGTCTCTGAAGTAGTGCAGAGTGCTTTAGCCAATCAGCAGTGTACAAGAGATGTAACATTAATGACCTTGATGGTCAATATTATGGGAAATAATGGCTATAGAAGAGTGCGAGCACTCTTGGACCCTGGTTCTCAGAAGTCCTATATTTTGGAATCCACTGCACTAGAAGTAAAATTGAAGCCCATCGGCAATCTAAATATTGCTCATTCATTGTTTGGTGGTACACAAACAGAAACAAAATGCCATAAGGTATATACGGTCGCATTATGCAGCAACCTATCAGAATTGGACACTCTGAGAGAATTCGAATTCTTGGGTCAAGACATTATTTGTGGAGAGATTCCAAGGACGCCTAAAGGAGCATGGTTGAATGAACTGAAAGGATCTAGAATTTGGCTGTCTGATCTTGGGAGAGATAGCCCCAAGATAGAACTTTTGATCGGCAGTAATATTTATGGAAGCCTTTTGTCGGGACGTGTGAAGCAGCTGGAAAATGGACTAACAGCTATAGAAACACATCTTGGATGGACAATTTGTGGCCCTTCACCGAAAAAGATGAGCAGACTGATTACTCATCACTGGTGGTCATCAGCATGCACAGTAGAAATATGTCAGTTGATTATTTGTGGGATTTAGAAACGATTGGCATAAAAGATCCCAGGGAAAATCTTACCAAGCTAGAAGAAGATAAAATAGTACACCAGCACTTCTTAAATACTGTTCATCAGCTGGAAGATGGACGCTTTTGTGTAGGATTACCTTGGCTGGGGAACCAAGAAGGAATTCCATCCAATCGTCATATTGCAGAGAGAAGACTTTTCAACACAACCCGTAAATTGAGAGCTAAATGTATCTTCAGCGAATATGATAGGGTGTTCCAAGAATGGCTAGCTGAAGGTGTTATTGAAAAGGTGTCTCCAGAAGATTTGAACAGGAAGTGTCATTATCTCTCCTCATCACCCAGTGGTTAAAGCCAATAGCAACACCACCAAGATAAGACCTGTGTTTGACGCATCATGTAAGGACAAGGGGAATCTTTCATTGAACGATTGCTTGGCAAGTGGCCCAAATGTTATTGAACAGATCCCAGCTATCCTACTGAAGTTTAGAGAAAAGGCTATTGGAGTTATTGCTGACATTAGAAAAGCCTTTTTGCAAATTGAAGTGAAAGAAGAAGATAGAGACTATCTTAGATTCTTATGGTGGAAAAATAATCATCAGATTCAGGTTTTCCGTCACAAGCGAGTTGTCTTTGGTGTGACCTGTAGCCCCTATTTGCTTGGAGCAGTCATTCTGCATCATCTCAAAGGAGTCTCATCTGAATTTGGAGCTCTTCCTCAGAAGTTGATGGAATGTTTGTATATTGATAATTGTGTCACTTCAGTGGATACCGAGGCAGAATTAGTTGATCTGGTGGAGAAATCTACTGAGCTATTTGAAAAAGCCAAGATGGATCTCAGAATGTGGCAATTCGGACCTATACACCGAGTCAAGGAAGTCTATTTTAGATTACCTCCTAGTGTTGATATAGAAAGGAGTGAAGAGGCTTCAGTTCTGGGCATGAAATGGGATCTTTTAGAAGATACTCTTAATGTGACCCCCAAGTTCGGAGTTATAATAAACTCACTTTCCAAGAAAGACTTCTTGTCTCATACCCAACAGATCTTTGACCCAATTGGATTCTTAGCTCCTGTCTTATTACCTGCTAAACTACTTATTCAACAAGCTTGGACAGTCAAAACTGATTGGGATGAACCTTTACCATCAACCATTCAAGAAAATTTTATGAAGTGGTACAGTGAGTCGGACACTCTTGCCGACATAAAAATTCCACGTAGAGTGGGCCATGGGATTAGAGCCCATTGGTCCATTCACATATTTTGTGATGCCAGCCAAAGTGCATATGCAGCAGCAGCTTTTCTACGTTGTCCTGAGAACAAAGGAGTGTCAGTACAACTTTTGATGGCCAAATCCCGGCTAGGTCCACTTAAGAAAACTACTATCCCTAGGATGGAACTTCTTGCTTGTATGTTGGGAGTTAGACTCAGCAGGTACATAACTGAGTCTTTGAATTTGGCTGCGGAACCGGTGTCTTACTGGACAGACTCTACTACAGCACTTTCATGGATCAAGACAACACAGGCAGTGGGGCACCTTTGTAAACAACAGAGTCAAAGAGATATGCAACACTTCAGGTCCGAACAAATGGTTTTATGTACCAGTGAGCCTCAACCCTGCAGACCTTCCTTCAAGAGGTTGTAGTGTACTACAGCTTAAACGCACCAGATGGTGGGAGGGATCTGAATGGCTCAAGCAGCCTCAAGATCACTGGCCAAAGCAATTATTCCACTCAGACAGAACTTTGGTCAATTTAGAAATAGATAGGAAAGTATTGGTGACTACTCATGCCAGAACTGAAGTAATGCCATGGTTTGAAAGATTTTCAAATTTTACAAAGATTGTCAGAATAAATGCGTGGATCCGGAGGTTCATACGAAATACACAAAAATTGTCCCCATCAGGTATGCATAGTCTACAGCTTTCAGAATTAGAAGATGCTGAAAAGGGAATTTGGAAAACTGTGCAACAGCAAGTTTTTTCTAGCCGAGAAGATTCGATCAACGGGTTGATGATAATCAGAGATCATTTTGGATTGATCCGTATAAAATCCAAGCTTGTTGAAAGGGATGACGAATATTCATTTCGTTACTCAATTTTGCTTCCAACAAAACATCATGTTGTCACATGCCTGATAAGAGAATTCCATCTGAGACATTGTCATGCAGGAGTTCAGATCCTTTCTGCCAAACTCAGAGAAAACTATTGGATCTTAAATTCCCGGCGCAGCATACGAAGTGTCGTCTCTCAGTGTGCCAAGTGTAGAAGATTTTCATCAAAACCTGTGAAAACTACTCCGATACACTTACCCCTTGATAGAGTGAGAGATGCCACAGCCTTTGAAATTCTGGGAGTAGACCTTGCTGGTCCACTTTACCTCAAGAACAAGACCATGGCATGGATTGTTCTATTTACCTGTGCCGTCTTCAGAGCTATACACCTGGAACTTGTAACCTCATTAAGTACTGAAGCTTTCATACAAGCTCTGAGAAGATTTATAGCCCGGAGAGGACGACCAACAGTCATTCATTCTGATAATGGTACTAATTTTGTGGGCGCTAACAATGCTCTCAAGGCTTTAAACTGGAAGAAGATAGTGTTAGACAAAAATCTTCACAAGATAAGTTGAAAGTTCATACCTCCTACTGCTGCATGGTGGGGAGGTTGGTGGGAGCGTCTTATTCGTTCCATCAAGGATCTCCTTGTTCGAATTTTGGGCCATTCTTCAGTGTACTATGAAGAGATGTCCACTATCCTATGTGATGCGGAAGCTACAATCAACAGTCGTCCGCTGACATACGTTCATGAGGACTTTGACAGTTTGATTCCTTTATCACCCTCCATGTTTCTACATGATTCAAAATACGTGGGAGTTCCAGATCTTGATAAGTTGGATTCAAAGAAATTTCAAGATAGATATCGGCATTGTCAAAGGCTGCGAGAAGCTCTCAGAAGTCGCTTTCGGAGTGAATATCTGGGCCAGCTTGTCCAGAAGGCCAATGAGAGGACTCCGAAACTGATTGTGGGTGATGTGGTTATAGTGAAGGTGGAAGACAAGAGGAGACTCCACTGGCCTATGGCAAGAATAGTGGAACTGTTTCCAGGAAGAGATGGACATTCTCGGGTTGCTAAAGTTCACACAAAACTGGGAACCCTTATACGCCCTGTGCAAAAGCTCTACCCCCTGGAAGTTTCAAGTGGGGATCCAATTCTTCGATCCAAAGGAGATACTACAATTGAAGAAGCGCATAGTGAGGCTAAGCGAACTCGATGTGGACGCGTGGTCAAGCCACCACAGAGACTCAATTTATAATGCTTAACTCCTTTTATGTACCACATATATATCACTTATCTGAATTGTATGATTTTCTTCCCCAAATCATAGGTGGGAGTATGTTAAATATCCATTTTAGTCGGCAAGCGGCTCGAAAACATGACCCCATCGAGCAGCACGCGGTGGCGGCGGGCGTGGTGTGCGCCTGCGCAGGATCGAGTATAGAACAGTTGCTGGCAGACAAAGAAGAATGGCGGTCGCCAATGTTTACGTTTTTTGGTTTCTTTTTCTTTTGTTCTTTAATTTACATATAGTTATATGTGTAAATAAAATTATTATCTTTAATATGTTAAAAAATTAATTAAAATTAAAGGCAATAAATAAAGGTTTTTAGTAAATTCTATTTATTTTTGTTATTAATTAACAAACAGGTTTTCATTATCCAGGAAGCAAAAGTTATTACCCAGGAACTAATAAAACTGAGTTCAAAAACCTTCCGGGAGCATGTTAAAACATGACAAAGACAAAGGACTAGCTAAGATCCAATCAGAGTCCAGCAGGACTAGCTAAGATCCAATCAGAGACCGCCACGAGACGAGAGTCATCCAATGAGAGCACTGGAGAATTAACGAGTTAAATCTCAGACTCAAGTTAGTTAGTAGGGAGCTGGACACCACAGCAAGCAGTACGCTTAACCCCTTCTCATCACAGAGTAGGACCTGGACCTGCCAAGGAACAGTTGGAGCTCGCCACCACCTTCTCAGCACCCAGATAAGTCCGATCTTCAATATGTGAACAGTCTAAGACATTAGTCAAATACGTCAATAGTCTAACCCTTCTCTCCCTTGATCGCTGGCCTATTTCTCAATCCAATCCTGTGTCCTTTCTCGTTATTTTCCCCTGTGAGAAAACTTTACCATTTCAGCCAAAACGACTGCGCCCACATCAACCACCAAGTAAGTCAACAGGGTCTTACTACTTACAACAAACAACCAACCATCAATCACTCAAAACAATCACTCAACCACCCCAAAAAGTCCCTATTATTATATATATAATAATATTCGTAAAATATGAAATATTGATTATATTTTCAATAAACTTCTTCACATATTTTTTTAAAAATTAGAGATAACTTAAAACTTTAAATTTTTGAAAATTTGAAGGCGAAAATATTGTTGGTACTTGGTAGAATTGGTACCCTGAGACTTTCATTACATCATGAAAAATGTTAAAGTCTCGAGAGGTTTTCAATTTAAATTACTTAACGGCTTATTGGAGAAGCGATGCGCCTTCCATCTTCCTTCCTTGGGTGGGTACTATCCTCTAAGCAGACATTGCCATCCGGGTCAGAGATGCCCACACCTGGGCCTTGTCACTTCTCAACCTGGTTAAGGAGAGCTGTAGCCTCAGCGTCGCCTTCTTCGGCCTCGAAGTTGAGCCTATGTTGTCCCGCCTAGAGAGGATCTTGGTTCCCGGATGTATGGTTGCCAATGCGGATGACATCGTTCTCTTCATCTGTGACGACGATCAGTTTGATCTCGAGCCCCTGATCTTCAAAGATTTCCGCATGACCTCCGGTGTAGTTATCAGCTTCAACCAGAGCTTCTGCCTCTGATGAGGCTTTTGTATTCATCGGACAGATTTTCCTCTGGAAAACTCCTGGACGTCCGAGTCGCTCTAGATCTCTGCCGGGAACGCCGTGGCTTCCCAGGCCTCCCCTGATAAGAGTGTTATAGCGGGCCATCACGATGTGATCTCCTTTCACTCGCGGCCTGTCATCGGCTCAAACAGATGTCCGCTTTGAGACACGATGATTAACAGACCCCTCTCGACAGATCTGCCTTGACCAGTGTCAATTTCACTTACTCTCTCGCCATCTCTGTGGTGACAACCAACATGCCTTGTCCTTTTGTGTAATCCAATCACGCCTGAACCCACTCTGAACATTGTGACCACCACGACTGCAACTAACATGCCACACTACAGTCATATCCAACAGAATAAAACTACACATTACAACATATATAAATACTATCGGATGTGTACCCGGCTTCGCCCGGGTTTTATCCGAGTGAAAGTTTGCTTAACGAATATTATTGATAATAATATTCCGGAACACACAGAATATAATTATAATAATATTTGTTACATTATATATTTATATAATATATAAAATATATTTTTCGAGCAAACATATCCACTCTCTCTACTGAATATATTTTTTAAAAGATATATATAAATAAAAATATCTAGAGATAAACTGCATGATCTTAGCCAAAAGGCCGAGAAATGATATTTTATATATAGAGATGACCTGGCCTCGTGTGTCTTCAGCTCGAGTGAATGTTTCGCTGGTAGAATTTTGTCCCTGCCTACTAAAAATTATTATCTGGCTTTGCCCGTGGTCTGCTTTAGTGAATATTCCCCCAAAAGAATTTTGTTCATGTCAATCAAGCATAATACAGCAATAGTGTCATAATCATTTCTGACTAAAAGATATTGTTGTTCAGTACTTGGTTAATTATAATTTTCCTTGGCTAAAAGTGCGACAAAAAAACTCTTCCAGATTTAACTCTCTGGGGGCGTGCATAGCCGACAAACATGTATATACTACTCTTATCGAAAAGTTTCGACACTTTGCTCAAAATATCCTAAAAACTCAATATATTTTCTCCCGGTTTGTGGCAAACGCAAGCGTCGCCCTTGGCTTGGAGACCTGCCAATTTTCAAAAATTACGCGCCACAACAGCGCGAGCAGCGGCTGTTCGAAGTGAAGCCATTTTTCCCGTGCTTCGATTTCGTTAGTCACCGAAATGGAGGATCAACGAATTTGCATCAAGTTCTGTGTGAAAAACGGATTTAAGGGTGCCGAAATATTTTGGATGTTGCAAACAACCTACGGGGATGCCGTCATGATCCGAAGACGAGTTTTCGAGTGGTACAAGCGCTTCAAGGAGGGTCGGGAAGAGACCGCCAACAACGAGCGTTCCGGGAGACCGTCCACATCAACCACGCCTGAAAAAGTGGACAAGGTGTTGGAAGTGGTGCGTGAAGACCGACGAATAACTGTCAGGGAGGTCGCCGAAGAAGCAGGGATATCATTCGGGTCGACTCAATCGATAATGAAGGACATTTTGGGAGTGAGAAGACTCAACGCCGTTCTCGTTCCCAAATATTTGACTTTTAATCAAAAGAACGCCCGGAAAGAAACGGCCAGTCTCAATCTCGAAGCGACAACCAACGACCCCGAATTGCTGAAGAGGGTGATTACTGGAGACGAAACATGGATTTACGGCTTTGATTCGGAAACTACCCAACAGGCATCGGAGTGGCGCTTCAAAAATGAGCCGAGACCAAAAAAAGCGAAGAAGGCTCCCAGCAAAGTCAAGGTCGTGTTGACGGTGTTCTTCGACTACCAGGGCATCGTTCATCATGAATTTCAACAACAAGACTTTACAATAACTGCTGACTGGGAGTTTTGAGGCAATTGAGGGAAGCGATCAGGCAGAAACGGCCGGAGCTGTGGAGGAGCAAGTCGTGGATCCTCCACCACGATAACGCGCCGGCGCACACAGCCCTCAAAATCTCGAAGATCCTGCAGGACCACTCAACCTCTGTGTTCCCCCAACCCCCCTATAGTCCCGATTTTGCCCCCTGCGACTTCTTTTTTTTTTTTGGAAAGCTCGAAAAAGTTAAAGTGTCGGAAATTTCAGAGCATAGAAGAGATCGTAGTGGAATCGAAGAAGGCCATGAAGGCGATCCCGAAAACAGACTACCAGAGGTGTTTGCCGACTGGAAAAAAAGGTGGCTGAAGTGCATCGCGGTCAACGGGGACTACTTTGAAGGGGACAATTTGAATTTGGTAGAATAATAAAGTTTTTAACTTATGAGCAAAGTGTCGAAACTTTTTGATCAGAGTAGTATATATATGGTAACCGAGGGTCTCTCGCTGTGGTGTGGTAACCGAGAGGGGCAAACCTGTAGTAACCGAGAGGGACAGCCAGGGCGTGGAGAGTTTCCAGTACCTCTCTGCACCTTGGAAAACCTTTAACAGTTCTCACAGAGTACAGGCAGTCGTGGTCGAGGCAGAGTGGAAAGCTTGGGAATGTCTATACACAAAAAAGAAGACACAGTTCCGTGAACAGATAAAAGACGAGCTAGGAGCAAGATGGAGAGATAAGAAGTTTTCTTACTGATCTACGGCATGGTCGAGCATCAGAAGGTGAAGTGACGAGGGCTCCCGCTGATGGTGAAGTGACTATATTTTCGGCTAGGGCGGAGGTCTCATATATCTTTGCCGAAAGAGGAAGTATTGAATTTCAGCGAATGTGTGTAACAAGAGCGGGGATCGGAAGCGATATTTTACACTCTGGCAACGCCATGGCAGTTTCCTATCTTTAGACCTTGATGTGAGACTGCTACATCTCGATCTCTGCTTTAGCTCAACTCTTAATTATTACAGGGTTTTATTTATTTATTCACAGTTTGTACAAAGTACATTACATATGATGATGTAATGACACATGTCAATCATGCGTACAATCATTTACAGATGTGTTTCTATTATACAAAATGAAAATATTGTTATATGTATTATAAAATATGGGGTTGTTGGTTTAAATTACCATATACAGTGTACTCCGCTTATAACAAAGTCGGTTATAGCGAAATTCCGCATATAGCGAATGAAATTGTCTGCACGAAAGAAAAGAAGGGCTTAAACCATTAAAAGAACTCTGGATATTGCGAAGTCGGATATAAAGAATTTTCGCTTATAACGAAGTGATTTGCATGTATACATTTTTATTTTATCCGTTTATAACGAAGTTTTCTCATTTACCATTATAATTGACTAATATATTATGCATAATATATATCAAATTACAACGTGTGAATGACACAAATTTAATGATACACAACAAATAAGTTAATAATATACAATTTTAAAATATGCAAACATATTATAAGTATTTTTTTACATTATTTAAACAAAATTAAATTGTTTAATAAACGCTTATATTTTATTAACGTTTACCATGGCAGGAGAACGAAAACAAACAAGAAACTCACTCTCTCTGTCAGTCAAGCTGCAAATCCTAAGAGAGATTGAAGTGGAGAAGAAGAAAAAGACAGATGTTGCCCAGAAACATAATATCCCACAGTCGTCGCTCAGCACCATAATCGCTCAGCACGTCGTTACAAATGCCATGTTATCCGATGTAGAAATTGTCGAGAGCATTCTTCAAGCAAAAGAAGAAGAAGAAACGGACCAAGTTGATGAAGAAGTAGACCCAATTGTCCACATTCCGCATCCAAAAGAGGTCTTGGAGAGCATTCAAACTCTGCGATTGTTTCTTCAATGTCAGGATGAGTCCAAGTCTCTTCATAGGCATCTGTCAGACTTGGAGAACATCGAAAAGAGTGTTCAGCACTTGTTACTGACTTCTAAATGTCAAAAGAAAATCACAAACTACTTCTCCAAAAACACCTGATGAGGTTGTTATTGATCTTTGTGTTGCTCTTTTGAGTTGAATAGTAAATAAAATTATTGGTACAAAACATTTTTTTTTCCAACTGCGGATATAACAAACTTCGGATATAACAAAGTGATTGTCATGGATAATGCGACTTCGTTATAAGCGGAGTACACTGTATATATGTTCCCGGCTTCGCCAAGTTTTTACCCGAGTAAAAGTTTGCCTAACGAACATTTGTTAAAACGATTCTAGAAAACATCCAATCCACCTATATGTAGATTTATAAACGTACATAAATATTGTTATATGCGTTTAAATATATTTTTGAAACACATGATTTTTTTGAAAACATTTATTAAATTTTGAATAAGATATTTTCTTTAAATATATATTAATATTGAAATACCAAGTTTTTTTACAACGTCATTGGAATATTATATTACTAAATCTTAAATTAAATATTAAATTTATTATACTTGGAACACATTTTAACATTTTTACAATTTATAAATGTAATTTCACCATATGCCACGAGAGGCGCTTCTTGCGAGTAAAAGTAGAAAATTTGCAAATAAAATTGCAACGAATATTTATTTCAAATCAAATTCAAACCAGAAACCTTCCCATTACTATAGTAAATAACTTCCTAAAGTTTCACAGCATTTAGATTGAGCGTTCCAGTTGAAGTCAGTATTGCTGTTAACATTATTTTAGATCATTCACGATACTTCAATCTAAATGCTACTTTCACTTGTAGACAATGAGGCAACTAACAAGAGTCAAATCATCTATCTCTCTTGATTTACTAACACTAACTACATTCCGCTAATCTAGATAATAAATAATTTAATTATAGGTAAATACTCTTGAAATCATAACATTCATAACGAATGCTATCACATTAATTAAATCAGTCTACTTATAAGCTATTATAAATATTTTCAAAGAAATTTTCTTTCATTATTCCACCTCATCTTTCTCTCCTTTCCTATTTTATTTATTTATTTGTTTTTTCCTTTTTTTCTCTATTTTTCTATATATTTTTTTGTTCCTTGTTTCTTTTTTCTTCACCCCTTTTAATTGGACTTAGAACAAATAATAATTAAGATTTTAAATTAATAATAAAAAAATCCCATCTACACTAATAGAAACTATTAAATTCAATATTCTGAAACACCAATACCATACTGATAAAGCACAATTTGGATTATAGATTATAAACACAAGGTAACGGGACCGGGTCCGAGTGAATGAGTGGTGTGTAGCATTTCGGTAGCGACATTGTGGCCCTCTTCAGACTTGTCTGAAGATTGTAGCGACGCTGATGCTGAAACGTCGCACATTGTTTATTTGTTTGGATTTGTTCTTTTTACCTTTGCTAAACCAATACCATACCTTTATTTCTGTGTTTTCTCTAATTCTTACTTTGTTTGATCCTTTAAATTTATACGATAACTTTAGAATATTTTTTTCTCTCCTTATAGCATACATAACAATTATCTATGCGTGTTCAATCTTTATAAAGGGGGGTATAGAGAATGAACATTCAATCTAATTGATATGAAGCATTAAAACTTAAATTCCTAAACTTCCTTATTTAGCAGAAATAACAGGTAATGGTCCTCATATATTATATTTAAAAAAAAGTATAGATAGGACTATATATAGAATATATGGGTCCGTTAGGACCAGTTCAAATAAATTGATGATGTGAGTTATTATGGGAAAGCATTTTCACCATCTTCAGACAAGGGACTTATGTCTTTGTCTGATGAAGCTGATTTTTCCATTTATGGCATGACGCACATTCTTAACTTGTTTGAATTTAATCGTACTTTCTTGTAGTTCCAATTAATCATTATCCTCTCGTACTACTAATATCTTATTATTTTCCTGCAGTCCTATTTTTTAGAGTGTATGAACACAATTTGGACTATAATCTGAACCTACCAACATCAGACAAAGTTTATTTTTCTATGTTCTTTAATGTTAGATTTCCTGTTCCCTTGTCGACGCACATTGTTAAAGGCTTGGGATATGATCATTTTTTCCTATATTTATAATAATCATTTAACTGTATTACAAATTTCTTATCAGTCTCTTACAGTCCTTATACCCAAAAAGAATAAAAACACAATTTGATTTAAAGTTTAACACTAAGGGATAAGTATGTATCAATCTGATTAAGTCTAGGGAACCGAATCAATTTAACTTCTGAACTGAAAAAACATTTTTTTAGTTAGGTTTGAAAAAAAAAAAAGTGCAGAAGATATGACAATGTCTTAGTTCATTAGTTGATTTTTGTAGTATATCTAAGGCTCAGCTATTACCCTATCTCCGTTCCAACCTAAATTTGCTTTCTATTTGGTCGAAGAGGTATGGTTTGGCTGTAATGGAGTAAGGGCCGAAACTGCTGCTCAGGTCTTCATCTGAAGAGGCCCACCTGAATACCATCCTCTTTCCATCTGGTCTAACCTTTATGGTTTTCAACTGGTCTAACCCTTAAGGTTTTCATCCTTTCTAATTTAATATATTATCTTATATCGTGTCCTCCACATTTACACTAAATTGTCTTTAAAATAAGCTTATATAAAAAAAAAAATACAAAAAAAATACAAAAATTTAACTTCTCTCATCAAAAGAGAAAATAGAGCAAAAAAATACTTCTCTCTCTCTAATTAGCTTTATTTTATATTTGGAAAATTATTATCATGGTTCTGTCTTTGCTCTTCTCTTTAAAACTTTCTCTTCGCTTATTCCTTTTTTCGCCCAGCCTATGACGCGTAACTGCCGATGCTTTGCTGGTGTTACCTTTTTTTTTTTCTTTTTTAAAAATATAATCTAACTAATTATTTATTACAAAAAAAAATAAAAAAAACAAACCTCACACATTTAAATTAAATATAAATTACTATTATATATATATGTTTGTTGGCTATGCACATCTCAATATGTAACTAATCTCGCTGAAAATTGAACAGGATAGAGAGTTTAATCTGGAAGAGTTTTTGTCGCACTTTTAACCAAGAAAATTATAATTAACCAAGTACTGAGCAACAATATTTTTTAGTCAGAAATGATGATGACAATATTGCTGTATCATGCTTGATTGACATAAACAAAATTATTTAGGGGAATATTCACTAAAGCAGGCCACAGGCGAAGCCAGATAATAATTTCTAATAGGCAGGAACAAAATTCTACCAACGAAACATTCACTCGAGCAGAAGACACACGAAGCCAGCTCATCTCTTTTGGCTAAGATCATGTAGTATATCTCTAGATATTTTTATTTATATATATCTTTTTTAAAATCTATTCAGTAGAGAGAGTGGGTATGTTTGCTCGAAAAATATATTTATATATGATATAAATATATAATGTAATGAATATTATTATCATAATATTCTCTGTGTTCCGGAATATTATTATCAATAATATTCGTTAGGCAAACTTTCACTCGGATAAAACCCGGGCGAAGCCGGGTACACATCCGCTAGTATATATATAAACGATCTTCATTGATGGCTATACGTGTGTATGTGTGAAAAAAACAATAAAAATATAAAATGCTCATATGAGCCTGGTCAGGATAGGTCTCTTTTGTTTTAATATCAACACCTGACTTTATATATATATTTTTTTTTTCACATGAAAATCGTATTCACGCAAATTTAGCCGTGAATACCCATTTCTTGATTTCTCAAGGAGCCTCAGGGACCAAATATTTGGTCATAGAAGTACAGTCTGCACCACGCTGATGAGGGCCAACAGCCCGAAACGCGTTCGTAGTTGACTTTTCTTGATTTAACAAGAAATTGGATTGGCCAAATATCATGGAACAAGTTAAATAAGCGTTTAGTTTATTTTTGTTCCACTAGATGGCGCTCTGCCATCTAGAAATGCTAATGTGAGCCTGGTCAGGATAAGCCTCTTTTATTTTATATATATGTTACAAACTATGTAAATTTAAAATGATTTTTTAAAATTAAAAGTGCAGTCGTTAAGAATATAATTTAAAAAAAAATAAAATTAATCTCAAGAAGTTTATTTTGTGAACTCTTGAGCAAAAGAATACATTAAATTTAGAGTAAATATAGAATTTAGCAATTAATCCTATATTACAATTTACATATTTATAAAAATTATATCTAACTTAACCTAACCTACTCTAAAAAACAAAAACAATTCATTTATATATTTAAAGTGGCGCCATCTGGTGGCCAAAAGAATAACAGAGTTATTTTAGAAAGATGATTAAAATAAAATAATATTTACAAAGATTTATATTTATGACATTTCTATAAATTTTTAAAAATTATATAACATTTCCCCCCTGTGAAAATACTTATATAAAGTGTCAAATTAAAAGGAAAATAAATTACAAAATAGAATATAATATTAAACAATAAAAATCAATGTCCAAAATCTTCTGTTTAATTAGTTTGTTTATAAACAAATAATATTTTTAAAATATGATGTATATAATAATTATGTATGAAATAATAATGAAAATTAGATACAAAAATTTAAAGGAAGACAAAAAGAAAAGGTATTTAAAATATGAATTAGATTTCAAAAGATTGTTAAGCAAAAGAAAATAGCCTATTTATACACAATGCATTGAAATTAATTGTTCTAAAAATAGTAAAACTTACATTATGAAAATAATAGAGTATTTAGATAAAAATCAAATATATTTTGTAGGGTAAAGTGCTGGTGTTGAAATTAGTTCTTTATTTTCCATATCTAAAATATGTTCTTCCTGCAAAAAACATGGGTTGTCATCAATATCTATTAATTTTTGGTTAGAATTTTGGGTTAAAATTAAGTTTTTTTCTATGTTAGTGTTATTTTGAAGTAAAAAGTCTGTTTCAGGATAAAATAATTTAAGTTTATTAGAATGTATAATTTCAGTTTTCTTATTTTGAGGTATATTAGGCTTATCTATTTCATATGTTACTGGGGAAGGTTGTTTTAAAATTTTAAATGGACCTATATATCTTTGGGTTAATTTACCTGTGTTTGGATAAATAAAAGTTTTTACCAATACTTGATCTCCTACTTTAAAAATGGGTTCTGGATGTTTAATGTCATAGAGCTGCTTACTATGTTCATGTGATTTTATAGTTCTTTCAATTGATAATTTTCTTGCATTTTCTATTGGTGTATGTTTTTCAGTGGTATGTTCTATATACTGTGGTTGTATTCCATAGTATAAGAATTTAGGAGTAAAGCCTGTTATGGTATGTATTGTTGCATTATAGCTTTCAGTAATTTTAGGAATGTATTTTGTCCAAGGAATTTTTAAACTACTATTGTATTCACATCTTAATCTATTAATGATAGTGGAATTTAACCTTTCTATTTTTGCATTTGTTTCTGGATGATGTGCACTGGTGAGTAGATGCTTAACATTATATTTTTCTAAAAAATGTTTAAATTTATTGCTAAGAAAAGCTGCATTTCTGTCAGTTATTAATATTTCAGGTTTATTAATTTGGAATCAGTTTTTTAAACAGGTAATATAAGAATCAGTTGATACAGTTTTAGTTTGAAAAGTCCATAAGAATCTACTATGATGGTCTACTATCATATGAATGCTGTGTTTTGTTGTCCCATAATTGTGTAATCCTCCCATTGTATCAAGAGAAAAAATGTGGTTTGGGTGTGTGGCTATTGGCATTTGTTGTAAAGGTCCATAAATAATCCTATTATCTCTTGATTTATTAAATTGACATGTTTCACAGTGTTTTGTAAAATTAGCAATGTCTTTTGTCATATATGGCCAATAATAATAAGGAAATAGTATTTTTGTCATTTGTGTTGTACCAATGTGTCCATGATTTGTATGTACTTTATGTAATAATTTTTGCCTAAGTGATTGTGGTACCTATGCCCTATTAAATCCTTTTTTTCTAACTATGTAAATGCCATTTTGAATTTTAATTTTATTGCTATTAATATGCTCTGTAAATTGGTGTTCTTTTATTTCATTTAATGTTAAATAGTGTGAAACTGGTGATCTAGATAACATATCTGCTTCTATGTTGTGTAAACCTTTTATGTGTTTTATATCAAAGTCATACTGTGAGAGAAGTAATGACCATCTAAATAGTCTTCCCTGTGGGTTTTTTTACATTTTTAAGCCATTTTAAAGGTAAGTGAT
This sequence comes from Cordylochernes scorpioides, assembly GCA_030710605.1. Classification (NCBI taxonomy): domain Eukaryota; kingdom Metazoa; phylum Arthropoda; class Arachnida; order Pseudoscorpiones; family Chernetidae; genus Cordylochernes; species Cordylochernes scorpioides. The sequence goes on along the minus strand of CP092876.1, from coordinate 38,550,645 downwards.
CTGTGTGTAAGGTGAAATGAATGCTGTGTATGTATGTGTGAAATCTTTGTACTGAATTTATTATTGCTAATGTTTCAATTTCTGAGGCAGTGTAATTCTGTTCATATGGGTGTAACTTTCTAGAAAAATAACCTATGGGGTGTAAAATGCCTTGTTCATCAGGTTGTTTAAGGACACCTGATATTCCTAGATTTGATGCATCTGTGAACAAATGGCATGGTTTTGATGGATCATAAATATGGAGTACAGGTTGTGAAACAAGTGCATTTTTTAGTGTTTGGAATGCTTTTTCTTGTTTATCACTCCATAACCAATGAGCATTTTTTATTAAAAGGTCATTTAAGGGTGCTCTAATTTGTGCATAGTGGGGGATAAATTTATTATAAATATTAATGGTGCCTAGAAATCTTTGTAAACTCTTTATATTATACTAGTGGATATGTGCCCGGCTTCGCCCGGGTTTTACCCGAGTGAATGTTTGTCTAACGAACATTTGTTAAAACAATTCTCTATAAACTTATAAAACGTACTCGGCTTCGCCCGGGGTTTTACCCGAGTAAAGGTTTGTCTAGCGAACATTTGTTAAAACAATTCTCTAAAAACTTATTTTAAAAAATATATATATATATATATTTTGATAATTTGAAACTCGTAAATTTGAATCTCTCGATAAAGTGAACATTTTTTCCCGGTCCCTGTGTGCCGTGTCATCCTGAATTTTGTCTTTCCTAATTTTCTACATTAGAAAATCATAGTTTTATCTAGTGAACATTTTTTCCTGGTCCCTTGAAAAATACTCGATAAGTTGAATAAAATCAATATTAATTGGTTCCCTCGGTAATTGGAAGTTAAAGGAATAGTATCTTCGCCTTGGAATTGTATCATTATTCTTGTCTCAAATAAATTGCCGTGTCATCCTGGGATAATCTTACTTTTGATAAATAATATTTAAGATAACAAACTTAGTGATAAGAAAACTTGTTATCATCGTCACAATGGGGGCGCTGCTTGCGAGTTAAATCTACAAATCTGCAAATAACTCTAAGGATATTCAAGATATTCTTGAAATTATTTTTCAAAAACCTTCCCGGTGATATACCTAATAATATCCCAAAATTTCACGGCGATTGGATGTATGGTTTTTGAATCTATAGAGTACAGACAGACAGACAGACAGACATTCAATTTTATATATATAGATTTACTCTTCATTGTTGGCTTTTTATCTTACATTCATTCTTCATTGTTGGCTTTTTATATTACATTTACTATTCATTGTTGGCTTTTTATCTTACATTCACTCTTCATTGTTGGCTTTTTATCTTACATTCATTCTTCATTGTTGGCTTTTTATATTACATTCACTCTTCATTGTTGGCATTTTATCTTACATTCATTCTTCATTGTTGGCTTTTTATATTACATTTACTCTTCATTGTTGGCTTTTTGTCTTACATTCACTCTTCATTGTTGGCTTTTTATATTATATTTACTCTTCATTGTTGGCTTTTTATCTTACATTTATTCTTCATTGTTGGCTTTTTATATTATATTTACTCTTCATTGTTGGCTTTTTATCCTACATTTATTCTTCATTGTTGGCTTTTTATATTACATTTACTCTTTATTGTTGGCTTTTTATCTTACATTCATTCTTCATTGTTGGCTTTTTATATCATATTTACTCTTCATTGTTGGCTTTTTATCTTACATTCATTCTTCATTGTTGGCTTTTTATATTATATTATGACCAAAATCTATCTGTGAACTTCACACAGTGAACTTCACACAGACAGAATAAGGCAATTATATAAGTAGATTTACTCTTCTTTGTTGGCTTTTTATCTTACATTCATTCTTCATTGTTGGTTTTTTATATTACATTTACTATTCATTGTTGGCTTTTTATCTTACATTCACTCTTCATTGTTGGCTTTTTATCTTACATTCATTCTTCATTGTTGGCTTTTTATATTACATTCACTCTTCATTGTTGGCTTTTTATCTCACATTCATTCTTCATTGTTGGCTTTTTATATTACATTTACTCTTCATTGTTGGCTTTTTATCTTACATTCACTCTTCATTGTTGGCTTTTTATATTATATTTTTAGATTGAGATTATTAGCTAGTATGCAAAAATATTAACTCTGTTGAAATTTAATTTTGTATTTATATATAAATAAAATTAACTCTGTTGATTTTTTTTTTTTTTTGTATTTAATCGATAACAGCGAAGTTATGCATGTTAATGTTAGGAAAAATATTTTGATGTTAAGCAAAACCTGCTCCATCTCGTTTTACATAAATGTTGAAAATTTGGTCGAAATTGATGCATTGTAACGAAAGTTTTTAGCGAACACCACTTATGAAATTTCCATTTTATTAATATAGATGGCCTATTTAATTTCATAATTGCTTCAAGATTTATGTTATTTGGTGTATATTTTCCTGAATTAATAGTATATCCTAAGTAATTTATTTCTTTTTGTAAAAATTTGCATTTATTAAGATTGAGTTTTATATTTTCCTGTTCAAAAATATCCAATATTTCATCCAAATGCCTAATGTGTTCTTCATAAGTTTTAGAACATATAACAATATCATCAAAATAATTTAAGGCATATTGTATATTATGTTTTGCAATTTATTTTCCTTTTAATTTGACACTTTATATAAGTCTTTTCACAGGGGGGAAATGTTATATAAATTTTAAAAAATTATAGAAATGTCATAAATATAAATCTTTGTAAATATTATTTTATTTTAATCATCTTTCTAAAATAACTCTGTTATTCTTTTGGCCACCAGATGGCGCCACTTTAAATATATAAATGAATTGTTTTTTAGAGTAGGTTAGGTTAAGTTAGATATAATTTTTATAAATATGTAAATTGTAATATAGGATTAATTGCTAAATTCTATATTTACTCTAAATTTAATGTATTCTTTTGCTCAAGAGTTCACAAAATAAACTTCTTGAGATTAATTTTCTTTAGGTAATTTGGCATCCCATCTGTAAGAGCTTCTAATAATAGGGGTGTATCTAAATTAAGTTTTTTGCTAATGAAGATTTTTCTTTAAAATAAATATCAAGATCATCTTTATCATTATATTTTAAATTTAAGAATTTACTAAATAGATTAGAATCTTTAACTGTAAAATATGAAAGTACTTTTTGTTCTAGTTCCCCCCAATTATCTATATCTTGTAATTGTTCTATATAAAAATTGAAAGCTTCTCCATCAAGATAATTTGAAATATTCTTTAGCTTATAGTCTTCATCAAAATGGTTTTGTTGGCATTTTTTGTTAAAGAACTTTAACCATGAAGTTATATCAAAACTTTGTCCATCATATTTTGGTAAATCAAAATTATTTGTAGAAGATTGTTGCTCAGTTGGCTTTTCTATTTTCGGAGGCATTTTTGAAAATCAATTATTACTAGGTAAATCCTGTCGGCTAACTGTTACAAACTATGTAAATTTAAAATTATTTTTTAAAATTAAAAGTGCAGTCGTTAAGAATATAATTTTAAAAAAAGAAAATTAATCTCAAGAAGTTTATTTTGTGAACTCTTGAGCAAAAGAATACATTAAATTTAGAGTAAATATAGAATTTAGCAATTAATCCTATATTACAATTTACATATTTATAAAAATTATATCTAACTTAACCTAACCTACTCTAAAAAACATAAGTCGGTGGACGAGTGGGTAACCCCCTCGATTCCCGACAGTCATGAACCGGGATTGAATCCCGCGTTTAATTTTTGTTTAATATGTGAATAACCTTCACATATTATTCATTGTTCAATTATCATGAACTAGGTTGCTCTTGCTGAGCGGTACCTATTTATGTGATTTGAACCAGGCAGGACTCTAAAAAACAAAAACAATTCATTTATATATTTAAAGTGGCGCCATCTGGTGGCCAAAAGAATAACAGAGTTATTTTAGAAAGATGATTAAAATAAAATAATATTTACAAAGATTTATATTTATGACATTTCTATAAATTTTTAAAAATTATATAACATATATATATATATATATATATATATTATTTGATTATGTATTAATTATATATTTTATATATTTTACTTATTCTTCATATATATATTATCTTATTTACCTTCTGAGCGATTTAATAAATTAATGTCTATCTCAATCTCTCTCTTGTCGATTAATAGGTTTTCCCTTTGAAAGTTCTTATTCTTGGTATGCGTGTGTCCTTGAAACCATGACTACACACAAAGAAACCCTGATCTTCCAGATTTTGTGTGGCTTTGAACATTATTTTAGTCGTCTTCGGAATGTGCCGCCTCGAAGCCACGGCCAGATATTGCAGCCCCGGCGCCGCTCTGGTACTCCTTTAATCCATCTTCTCAACGTGTGGCCTCGAAGCCACGATATTGCTGAAGACAATATATTGCAGCCTTCAGCGCCGCCCTGATAATTCTTTGAGTCATCTTCTCAATGTGTGACCTCAAAGCTACGATATTGCTGAAGACAAGATATTGCAGCCTTCAGCGCCGGTCTGATAGTTTTTTTAGTCATCTTCTCAACGTGTGACCTCAAAGCTACGATATTGCTGAATACAAGATATTGCAGCCTCGACGCCGCTCTAATAATTCTTTGAGTCATCTTCTCAACGTGTGACCTCAAAGCTACGATATTGTTGATGACCAGATATTGCAGCTTCGGAGCCGCTCTGATAATTCTTTGAGTCATTTTCTCAATGTGTGGCTTCAAAGCCACGATATTGCTGATGACCAGATATTGCAGCTTCGGAGCCGCTCTGATAATTCTTTGAGTCATCTTCTCAATGTGTGGCTTCAAAGCCACGATATTGCTGATGACCAGATATTGTAGCCTTGGCGCCGCTCTGATAATTCTTTGAGTCAACTTCTCAATGTGTGGCCTCAAAGCTACGATATTGTTGATGACCAGATATTGCAGCTTCGGAGCCGCTTTGATAATTATTCGAGTCATCTTCTCAACGTGTGACCTCGAAGCCACGATATTGCTGAAGACAAGATATTGCAGCATTTAGCGCGGCTCTGATAATTCTTTGAGTCATCTTCTCAACGTGTGGACTCAAAGCAACGATATTGCTGATGACCGGATATTGCAGCCTACGGAGCCGTTCTAATATTTTCCCATAATTTTCCATATTTACCCACAATGGGCGCCTTCTGATTTCTCGGCAAGTTTTAAAATATGTTAATCATATTCTCTTTCTCAATCTTTAATAAAAATATATTATTTATATTGAATCTTATATATATTAATTTTGAAAATAGAGCAATCCATAATTAAATATTTAATTAAAAGGTATATATTTGATCAAAAAATCATTTATTTTACCATTTTCGATCCAATATATGCCTTTTTAATTAAAAATTTATATTAATAATTTAACCTATAAATTGATAGAATAAATTAGAAAAAAGAGAATGTTAATTGATAGAAGATAAATATTATACCCATTCTCTCTTCATATTCGCCACAACGCTTAGTAATATTTTGCATTGATAGGATTGTGAAATATTATTTTATATTAATTGACATCATAATAACATTGAAATTTATACTGATTTCCTTTTAAAATCTCTGAACAATCATCCAGATGATTCGTTAGAAAGAACATCTTTCAACTTCGTCCCACTGTATTCCAGCTATCAGATGCTTCGTTGGAAAACACATCATTCAACTTTGTTTCACTATATTCCAACAATCAGATGTTTCGTTGGAGAAAACATCATTGAAATTTGCTTCGCTATACTCCAGATATCCTAATTCTCGTTTAAGAAACCATTATTGAAATTTGTTTCGCTATATTCCATCAATCAGAGTTCTGGTTGAAGAGAACATTATTCAACTTTGTTTCGCTATATTCCAGCAATCAGAGTTCTCGTTGAAGAGAACATTATTCAACTTTGTTTCGCTATATTCCAGCAATCAGAGTTCTCGTTGAAGAGACATTATTGAACTTTGTTTCGCTATATTCCAGCAATCAGAGTTCTCGTTGAAGAGACATTATTGAACTTTGTTTCGCTATATTCCAGAAATCAGAGTTCTCGTTGAAGAGAACATCATTCAAATTTGTTTCGCTATATTCCATCAATCAGAGTTCTCGTTGAAGAGAACATCATTGAACTTTGTTTCGCTATATTCCAGCAATCAGAATTCTCGTTGAAGAGAACATTATTCAACTTTGTTTCGCAATATTCCAGCAATCAGACGTTCCTTTGGAGAAAACATCATTGCACTTTGTTTTTCTCTGTTCAATCAGATGTTTCATTTGATGGACCATCATTGGGCTTTTTTTTTTTAATCCACTTCAACAATCAAATATTCCGTTTGAGATATCATCATTGGTTTTCTTCAATTCTATCCTAGATATATGCTGTTTGAGAGAAAATTATTTAACTTTGTTTAACTGTACTTCAGATATTAGATGTTTCATTAAAAAAATATAATTCAAAATTAGCTTTACACTGTCCTCCGCCAATCAAATGTTCCGTTGTCCAGAACATAATTAAACTTCGTTGCATTTTTCCTTACAATCAGATATTTATTTAGCGAGAACATCATTGAACTGATCCTTTTCGTTATTCTTTTTAGTATCGCAGGATATTTTATTTAGAATTAATTGCTTCAGGTATTGCTAGGATCTATATCCAATAATGGAAATTTTTCTTTAATTTCTACATATTTTTATTAATCCCACCTTTACAAATTGTATATAATATCTAATTCCTGAATCATCTCATTTTTCTTTAAAAATTGTTTTAACACATGAAACGAAACATATATGTCGAATCCTGTCGACTCACCGTCGAATCCTGTCGACTCACTGTAATATTTAATGTTACCTTTTTGAGGTTGATTGAGTTGTTGATTGATTGATTGATGATTGTGGTGGGCGCAGTCGTTTGCTGAAGTAGTAAGGTATTCACACAGGGGAAAATAACGAGGACACAGGATTGGATTGAAATAGGCCGGCGATCAAGGGAGAAAGGGGTTTAGACTATTGGCGTATTTGACTAATATCTATGGCTGTTCACATTATTGAGGATTGGACTTATCTGATTGTTAAGAAGATGGTGGCTGGCTCCAACTTGTTCCTTGGTACCAGGTCCCAACTTGTTGCGATGGTGCCGAGTTCCTCACTAACTAAACTGAGTCCGAGCTTTAACTCGTAAACTTCTCAGGGCTCTGATTGGATGACTGTCGACTCGTGTACGTTTTCCATTGGTCTTAGCTAATCCTCCTGGACTCTGATTGGATCTTTGTTAATCTTTTGTCCTTGTCTTGTCTTAACATGATCCCGGAAGTGAAAGGTTCTTGAACTCAGTTTTTATGAGTTCCTAGATAATAAAACCTGCTAATGACCGTTTCCTCTCTGATGGCCTTTCTCCCAGATTTTCGCTAAGCCTCGTCTTTATTAAAAACTTTAAATCATACATTGCATACATATTGTGGTGGGGTTACATCCAGTTATGTACAGATTATGACATATATATAAACATTTTTGAATATCTGATGTAATTTTATATTAATATTTTTAAAAACAAAAAAGGCATATCCTGACCGCGTTCACATGAACATTTCTAGATGGCATAACGCCATCTAGTGGAACAAAAATAAACTAAACGTTTATTTAACTTGTTCCATGATATTTAGCCAACCCAATTTCATGATAAATCAAGAAAAGTCAACCACGAACGCATTTCGGGCTGTTGGCCCTCGTCAGCGTGGTGCAGACTGTATCTCTACGACCAAAATTTAGTCCCAGAGGCTTCCTGAGAAATCAAAAAATGGTTTTTAAGACCAAGTTTTATATTTTTATTTTTTCACATTAAAAGCGTATTTACGCAAACTTGGCCTTAAATACACATTTCTTGATTTCTCAGGAAGCCTCTGGGACCAAATTTTGGTCGTAGAGGCACAGTCTGCACCACGCTGACGAGTCAACAGCCCAAAACGCGTTAGTGGTTGACTTTTCTTGATTTATCAAGAAATTGGGTTGGCCAAATATCATGGAACGAGTTAAATAAACGTTAAGTTTATTTTTATTCCACTAGATGGCGCTCTGCCATCTAGAAATGTTCATGTGAACGCGGTCAGGATATGCCATTTTTGTTTTTAATATATACCTGACCTTTTTTACATTTCATTTTTTATTATTTCTTCACATATATTAATATTTTTATATATTTTTTAATTCAAATTTATGCTATATATAATTTCCTTTTTAATATTGAAAAATATTTTTATTTGATACTAGCTGAACGACCCGGGCAACGCCCGGGTTTCACCCGATTATATGTTTTTATTCAAAAACTATTCGTTACAATTATAAATTGGAGCCGTGGATGTCACTCTTGTGAAACGTCCCGCTCCAAACTTTACATGTACATTAGGTCAGCTGGTATTACCCCCCATTTTCACCGCTAGAGGCGTGAGCGAAAGAGCAAATTTGCAAATAACACGACGGATATTCGGGATAGAGACCTGAAATTTCCACTAAGAGTTTTTCCAGATTCTACTTCATATAGTGTTAAAATTTCAGTCAGATTAGTTACGTATTGTGGACGTGTATAGTTGACAAACATACATACATACGCTGACTTTTATATATATAGGGATAATAACTTAAATGAGTTTTAAAAATTGTAAAAAAAAAATGCATCGGCCGGGAATCGAACCCGGGCCGCCCGCGTGGCAGGCGAGCATTCTACCACTGAACCACCGATTCTTATAAGAAATGGCCATATTTGGGTATTTATTCCATTCACAAAAGCAAACGATGACAGAATTGATTGTTGATGACTCTGATACTTGTATATAAGACTAGCCGAATGACCCGGGCAACGCCCGGGTTTTACCCGATTAAATGCTTTTATTCAAATACTATTTGTTATAATTATAAATTGGCGCCGTGGATGTCATTCTTGTGAAACGTCCCGCTCCAAACTTTGTGTCTGAGAAGCGATATTTTTATAAAATCTAGATTTGTGTCTTCTGCTCGAATGAATGTTTTTCTGTTAGAATTTTGTTCCTGCATACTAAAAATGAACTGGCTTCACCCGTGGTCTCTGCTTTTTGGAATTTTTCCGGATATAATTTTGTATTTGATATTCAAATATGATACAGCAATATTGTCATCATCATTTTCTGAATAAAAAACAACTATTTTTCCCCAGAACCTGTCAATTTATTTTTCTTGACTAAAAATCCGAAAAATATCTCTTCCAGATTTTTCTCTATATCCTGTTAAAACACGTTTTACATATCCATTAGGTCAGCTGATATTACCTCCCATCACCGCTAGAGGCGCTGCTTGCGAGCGAAAGGGAAAATTTGCAACGCGATTTGCAAATAACTTGTATGCATACTTGTATACTTGTGTACATAGACCATAAATCTGTACATAGACAGGAAAAGCACATATATTTTATTAATATAAATGAGTTTTAAAAATTGTAAAAAAAATGCATCGGCCGTGAATCGAACCCGGGGCGCCCGCGTGGCAGGCGAGCATTCTACCACTGAACCAAAAGCAAACGGTGACAGAATTGTTGATTGATGACTCTGATACTTGTATATATAAGATAATAATAATAATAATATAAATGAGTTTTAAAAATTGTTAAAAAAATGCATCGGCCGGGAATCGAACCCGGGCCGCCCGCGTGGCAGGCGAGCATTCTATCACTGAACCACCGATGCTTATAAGAAATGGCCATATTTGGGTATTTATTCCATTCACAAAAGCAAACGGTGACAGAATTGATTGATGACTCTGATACTTGTATATTTTAATATCTTAATGTGTAATGGATAATAATTAGTGTGTGGCTCAGAAGCAGGGAAACCTCTCGGCGGTTTGGCTAACTTAATCTCTTATTTATATATATATATTTCAATTCTGGTGACTTCCATTAAAAAAGTTCATTTTTAAAAATAAATTTTAACGTATTAAACAGAATGACTAGGCAGAATATGAAAATATATTTGCGTCGTCACCACGGCTAGGCGACTAAAAAAATCCTCAACTCACTAATTACTGACATTAAACAAGTGATGGGCCATATTTGCGAGGGCCATCCAATAAATAAGTTTCCCTTTTTTTTCTGCGAACGAAACGTTGTAAAAATTAGTTAGTAGTGTAAGAAATGGTCACTAGGATGCGTTGGAAGCGCGTGACCTTCAAAATCACGCTAGTCGTACGCGCAAGTCCATAGCGCTTCAGTTTCCATGGAGCTACCACAGGTGAACGTGTCCACTTGCGAACTCCGTTCTTTAATTCGTTTTTTCACGGCGAAAAATGAAACTGTGGTCAATATTCATCGCAATTTAGTGTCAGTGTATGGTGAAGGATGTATGAGCATCCAAATGGTTCGCCGATGGCGTTCATGGTTCTTGGAAGGCGACAAAACGTGCATGATGACGAGCGAAGCGGTAGGCCCGTTACTGCTACGGACAATGCAGCCGTTGCTGCTGTTCGGAATGTGGTGGAAGCAGATCGTCGCGTCACCATTGACGAAATAATTATTCGACTGCCTCCTGGAATCGAATTTGGGCGCTCTTCGATTGGAACAATCATGTGAGATGTTTTGAATTTTCTCAAAGTCTGCGCAAGATGGATCCCGCGTTTGCTCTCGGAAAATCACAAGCAACAACGGATGGAGGCAGCCCGGGCTTTCCTGGAAATGCATCGAAGAGATGGAGATCAACTGTTTTCCCGTATTGTCACTGAGATGAAATCTGGGTGTATCATTCAACTCCAGAAACAAAACGAGAAAGCATGGTGTAGAAGAAGCCTGAGGAAAGGGCACCAAAAAAGGCGAAGGTCACAATCTCTGTAAGCAAAGTTATGGCTATCGTCTTTTGGGATTTTAAGGGTGTTTTATTGGTTGACTACCTGCCCCCAAACACTACGGTTAACGCTGCGAGGTACTGCGAAGTCCTCACTAAACTCAGAGCTGCAATAAAACGCAAACGTCCTGGACCTTTGTCTCGGAAAGTGTTACTCGTCCATGACAATGATCGCCCTCACGCAGCTCGAACGACCCAAACGTTGCTGGAAAACTTCAAATGGGAAATTTTCACACATCCACCTTATTCTCCGGATCTTGCCCCAAGCGACTTCCATATTTTTCCAGCACTCAAGTTGCACCTTGGAGGCAAGCACTTTGCGAATGATGACGAAGTGCAGGCGGAGGCGAACCACTGGCTACGAAGACAGGACACGGTTTAGTACAACAGTGGTAACAAATATTTGCTACAACGGTACCAAAAATGTATGGACAGAAATGGTGATTATGTAGAGAAGTAGTCTTTGAGTTGTATAATGAAAATAAAATATTAGCATAATTGAAAATAATGTTGTTTATTTGTTAAAAAATAGGGAAACTTTTTTTATTGGATGGCCCTCGTATGATTATACATTTAACACTGCCTTTATAAAAAAAAATTAAGAGAACAAATTAAAATACAATTATTACGTCACATATTTAACATTCTCTTATAAAAAGCATCGACCAGATGCTCAGACTAGATATGAGCAGATTAAATTATTAAACAGGTTTTTGGAGATGAGTTTCTTTTCATTTTATTAAAGCATTCTTAAGCTTTCGGGCATCTATGCCCTTCTACAGAACATGAATGAAAGAATAAAATGCCAAACTAAAATCAGTTTTTAGTTTGGAATTTTATTCGTTCATTTATGTGTTCATTTATTAAATCAATAGCAGTAGATTCAAGTTCTCAGTCTCAGGGCTCGAGACCGAGTAATAAGTCCAGGAAAGTCTAGTTCTCTTGTCCTGGGTCCTCCTCTGGGATCTGGATTGGTTGTCTTCTCTCGGCTGGATGATCTTCTTCTTGGAAGTTTGATGAGTCTTCTTCTGCGTTCCCTTCTCGGTGGTCCTCCTGATCTTTTGGGTTTAAGGCTACATCCTGCAAACGTGGACAATGTCCTTCGTTGACCATGTTGGTCCAAATGTCTGCATCCCATAAGGTAATATCGGAGAGTTTTCTGGAGCCTTTATATGATCAAAGTAACATCGCATTAATTTTTCTGAATATACCACTTTTCGTATAGAGATAGAGATTAATATAAATATATGACCCGCCATCCATATATAGGAAATGAAATCATTAAAACATGAATGTTTCTTTTGCACATTTTATATGTAATTCTACTGTCCTAAAAGCTTATGTCCCTAGTTTTCTTGAATGCCATCTCTAATATTCCACCCTTCAGTGTAGCATATATAAGCAGAATCGTTCAATACAGTATTAGAGCTCTAAGAAGCGGTCTGGTGGATTAAATTGGCGAAACGGCTGGGAGTGTTCACCACTGATGAGCCGAGTCCTCCTATAATATTTCATCGCAGTAAGAACAGTAGAAGTTATTTTGTTTATGTATAATATAAACATTAATGTTTTTTTTAACGACTGTAATAATCTTCTCGGTACTATTTAGACGACAAAACGAAATAAAAGAAGGCATGGGCAAAATTCTACCAGCGGAACATTCACTCGAGCAGAAGACACACGAAGCCAGGTCATCTCTATATATAAAATATCGTTTCTCGGCCTTTTGGCTAAGATCATGTAGTATATCTCTAGATATTTTTATTTATTTATATCTTTTTAAAATCTATTCAGTAGAGAGAGTGGATATGTTTGCTCGAAAATATATATTTAATATATTATATAAATATTAAATGTAACGAATATTATTATCATTTTTATCATAATATTCTGTGTGTTCCGGAATATTACTATCAATTATATTCATTAGGCAAACTTTCACTCGGATAAAACCCGGGCGAAGCCGGGTACACATCCGCTAGTTTTCTATATATTCATCGTAATCGTCCATGTTAGTGTCCGTTGGGATATTCTCGTCGTCTAAGAGGGACATGGGTTCCCTTCCTCGAATCGTGGTGTTGTACAGTGGGTGATAAAAGGGAGGATTTCGTCTCAGTTCTTCTGGATTGTGTTTACATACATGCTGATCATATTGATTAAAGTTCTATTTAGTCGTTCTGTTAGTCCATTAGTCTGGGGATGGTAGCTCGTCGTAAAGCAGTGTTTAACTTTGCACATTTTCATAACCTCCTTCATCAAATTGCTAGTGAATTGTGAACCTCTATCGCTAATGATAAATCTTGGTGCCCCGTGGCGTAAAATAATATGTTCGATTAAAAATGTAGAGACTTCTTTCACTGTTGCTTCTGATACTGCCTTTGTTTCAGCATACTTGGTATAATAATCCGTCAATACAATTATCCATTTCCTTATTCTTTTCGTTGATGGCAAAAGGCCAACAAAGTCAATTCCAATTCTTTCAAAAGGGTAGTTAGCTGGGGGAATAGGTTGCAAAAGTCCAGAAGGCGACTGATTTGAACCTTTAACTTTGGCAAAGATGGTACGTATTTACAAATTCGGAAACATATTTCAGCATGGAAGGCCAATAGCATTTATTCTTCAAACGGTATGTGGTTCTGGCGACGCCCAGATAGCCATTCAGCATATGGTTGTGGTATTCACTCATGTTTTCCTTCCTTCTCTTCTTTGGCACTACCAGTAACCATTCTCAACCTTCAGGATTTGGATTTTTCTTGTAGAGACACCCATTTTCTTCTTTGAAGTTCTGTGTAATTGAACGCTTGTTTCCACTAAGGTTCTCCTCAATATTCTCAATAAAATCATCCTTTTCATCTATTATTTGATTCAGAAATAGTCTTTCATAATCTTCGTCCCATTCGTTTTCTGGTAAGGGTCCTCTAGATAGACCATCCGTGTCCAGATGTTTTTTTTCCGGATTTGTGTATAATTTCGAAATCTTATTCCAGAATCTTCAGTGCCCATCGTGCTAATCGACCGGATGGATCTTTCAGATTCTTAAGCCAGCATAGTGCGTGATGATCAGTTACGATATTGAAGTGCCTTCCATATAGGTAGGGTCGTAACTTGGACATTGACCATACAACAGCTAGACATTCTTTTTCAGTAGTCGAATAATTTTGTTCAGGTTTGCTCAATGTTCGACTCAAATATGAGATCACCTTTTCTTTATCGTCGAACTTTGTGACTAATGTTGCACCCAGGCCTAAGTTAGACGCGTCAGTATGAATGTAAGTAGTTGCAGTCGGATCAAATGATATATATGATTACATCATCCAGATAACAGAGGCAAATTTGCCATCTAAGATAACCAAGCATATTTTCCATGTTCCTCTCAAACGTTGCAGGGGCATTGCATAGTCCGAAGGGCATTACGTTGAACTCATATAGGCCATGTGCTGTAGTGAAGGCTGTCTTTTCCTTATCTTTCTCCTCGACCTCTACTTGCCAATATCCTGATTTAAGGTCAATTAGTGAAAAGTATTTAGATCCTTGAAGTGTGTCCAATACTTCATCAATTCTGGGAATTGGGTAAACATCCTTCACTGTTACATCATTCAATTTTCTGCTGTCTACGCAGAATCTGTACTTACCATCTCGCTTCTTGACCAATATTACGGGGAAGGACCATGGACTCGCGGATGATCTAATTATGCCGTCTCTGAGCATTTCATCAATTTGATTTTTTATGATTTCTCGCTCTTTAGCACTCACTCTATACAGCTTGTGTTTGATCGGTTTCGCACCTTCTGTATCAATCCGATGTTTCGCTAAGTTGGATCTTCCTAATCCCGACGAAAACAAATCCGCGTACTTTTCCCAAACTTGTTTTAATTGCTCCTTTTCCTTAGATGATAAATTTTCGTTTATCTGAAATTGAGGTCCTTCAGACTCCTTTTGTTCACTTTCTTCCATAAGATTCACTTTGGCTGGCTGACTTCCAAAGCACAATGTTTGGTTTTTAAATATTTTTATTGGACGAGGAAAAGGGTTTGTTATCCAGATGTATGTTTCCTTATTCGCAACATTTATTAAGCTACTTGCTAGTCGAAGTCCATTTGATTGAAACATTTTATGGTTCTCCTCGATTATGTATTCGCCATCCTCTGCTTCTACAAATGCCTTAATCAATTTAATAGAAAGTTCTGGTATAATGGCATCTTTTGCACTTTTTATTTTCTTCTGTTGATATTTGATTACGTCACGATTTCCTGTCAAGTCATATTTGATTATTTCACGCTGACAATCAATTTTTGCGTTCATTTTATTAAGAAAATCTCGTCCAAGTATAAATATTCGCAAATGCGTTCTCATTATCACAAATTGATGTGTAATTGCTTTGTCATCAAATTTTATATTTAAAACAATTTTTCCTACGATATCTAATTCTTTGCCATTGGGTCCGGAGCACATTTTATCAGGGTTTATTATTTCAAGACCTGTGTTAAGAGGTATACTAAGGTCGACCACTGAAAGATCGGCGCCTGTATCAATCAAAGTTTCGCAGATACCGATTTTATCCACGTTCATTTTACATCTGGGGTCTAACTTTTTAATTCCATTTATTCCATCCATGCTTTGATTGACGGACTCAGGCGCGATGCTTAGTTAAAATCTTCCAACGCGGCATATCTATTCCGTGTAGGAATACTTGAGTGTGTGCTATTACTTACGTCAGCGTAGAGCAGAGGTCTCGACTTCTCAGTTCCCTTATCCATTTGAATTTCTTCTTCGACCTTGTCTTGTGCAACTATAGGGTCCTCTTCCACAATTCTTACAAACCTGACTCTGCAATACCGCGCTACGTGTCCTGGCTTGTTACACTTGAAACATATTGGTCTCTCGTCTTCTGTCTTATTCTTGTTTCAGTCTGGACCCTCATTGTAGGTTTTCCTTGGGTAGACCGGTTTTGGCTCAGGATTGGGAGAGTAAGTTCGTCTAGAGGCAGAGGCTTGTTCTGGTAGTACCTCGGAGCGAGGGCCTGGGGCTTGAAGGTGTTCTGGTATGGTCTTCTGAACGGAGCGTTCTTCCATTGCTTTTTTTTTTATGGGGACGAGGAGAGCGTGGTCCATTATATAGAGCTTTTGATTTTTCTGCACGTTTTTGATACTTATTTTCAAAAGAATCCATTTTCTTGCACACGACAAGAAGTACATCGGTCGTCTTAAGAGGGTTTAGGTAGAGGCTGAATGCGTATTCTTTTTTCAGTCTTCCAATGACATGTTCGATTTTCGTTTCTTCTTCCATTGCGGGGTCAACTTTGTTGCACAACACTAGAATGTCTTCCGCGAACCTGCTTGATGGTTCATTCCAGTGTTGCCATCTATTAAGCTTCATTCTTAATTCTTCTTTATTCGCGTCCAAAGAAAAATCCTGAATGAGGCGGATTTTAATATTTTCCCAACTCGTGAAACTAGCTTTGTGCAAATTCAACCACGTTTTAGCGCTGCCCATCATTTTCATGGCGGCGTAACAGGCAATTATGTAGTCTGCCCAATGGTAGAGGAAACCAATCTCTTCTAAGGATTCTATCCATGGGCGAAGGTCTTCTGTCCTGTCATATTTCGGAATTTCTATATTGTGGTTCAAATCAACTGGTTCGGAACCAGCATCTCTACCATTTGTTACACCAAGTTGCAGCTTTGCAGGGTCGTCGACCTTGGTTTCTTCCTTCTTGGTGTTATACACGTTTCCCGAGCGGGTTTCCATATTCAAAGCAAATAAATAAAAGTAAATAAAAATAAATTACCTTTTGAAGTTATTGTGTTTATTTATTCGTCGTCTTCCTCGTAGGTCGTGATCCGCAGTCTTCCTCTCCGTCCTCTCTCGCTCCAATAAGCAATCAAGATATGTACAATAAAATATTACAAAAAGAATAAACTTATAAAAAGGAATGCTACCTTTGTAAATAATCTGTTTTAAATAAATATTAAATGTCATAAAATATTTTGAATAAATGTAGGGCGAATTAAAATTGATGCAACAATATTTAAATGTATTTACACTAAAAGAATCGGGGATCAGGGCAAATCATCCCGTTCGAAAGTTGTTTACAAGTTCTTCTGTTTTAGTTTTTCTCATTTCAACCGCTGCATCCCCGTAGCCCCCTCCGTCGGCCTCCCATTGGCTGCTTCGAACTCCTTCTTTTCCAACATTTCTCCCAACATTGAGTTGGCGCCTCGACGACTCAAACATGGAAAGGAAAAGTTCAGTAGATCCAATCGGTTGGGTCTCTTGATGTGTCTTCCGTAACTTGACACAACATTCGGGATTTCAATGTGATGTTGCTTTTGCTGTGAAATCAAAGGGTCCTCTTCAGGATTCAATTGAACTTCTTGTGTGGGAGATCGTTCCGTTAGAGGGTCTCGGCATCTTATTTCGGGCGTTATCCCTAAATTGTAGAGTTTTTGAATATGTCGTATTTTATCACCTGATGAAGTTTTCACTTTCGCAATCCTCACAAATCCGTCTTTTCCTGGATAGAGTTGGATTATTCTGGCTAACGGCCAGTGCAGTCTCTTTAAACTCTCTTGTCCAATGAGTACCATGTCTCCCACCTTGAATGGAATGGTAGTCTTCAGGCGTCTCGTTTCTTGTCTCAGAAATCCAAAATATTCGATACGAAATCGTTCTCTAAGAGCTTCTCGTACACGTTTGATATATTGATATTTTCGGGAGAGGGTCTGGTTATCAATCAAGTCCAGGTCTGGTACGCCAACCTCTCTGACCTCATGTAAGAACAACGAAGGTGTCAATGGAACGAGATCCTCACTTTCTTCAGTTAGGTAGGTCAGGGGGCGTGTGTTCATCAAGCTTTCGACGTCACACATCACCGTGGACAGTTCTTCATATCCCAAGGAGGTTTGACCGAGAATCCTAAAGAGTAATTGTTTCATCATTCCTATTAAACGCTCCCACCATTCACCCCACCAAGGAGCACCAGACGGTATGAATTTCCAGGTGATGTTTTTCAATGTGAGATCACATTTTAATCTCGAAAAATCAATCTTCTTTAAAGTATTAGCCATGCCTCGGAAATTAGTCCCGTTATCCAAATACACAATAATGGTCGGCGGCCTCTTCGAGTAATAAATCGGCGGAAAGCTTGGAGGAAGGCTTCCATAGACAAAGATGTCACAAGTTCCAAATGAACTCCTCTATACACTGCGCATGTGAAGATGACAATCCATGCTTTCTTCTTATTCTTTAAGATAAGATGCCCAGTTAGATCAACTCCTACTATTTCGAAAACTGCAGCATCTCGTACTCTGTCTTCTGGTAATGATGTTGATTCGACGGTAGCTGGTGTCGCG
The DNA here is from genome assembly GCA_030710605.1 of Cordylochernes scorpioides. Taxonomy (NCBI): domain Eukaryota; kingdom Metazoa; phylum Arthropoda; class Arachnida; order Pseudoscorpiones; family Chernetidae; genus Cordylochernes; species Cordylochernes scorpioides. The sequence continues at coordinate 38,532,405 of CP092876.1, read as the reverse complement.
GTGAATCGTTTACAGCGAATGCATTGATTGATGATCTTCTTGACGGTTTTCCTGGATCTTAGTATCCAATAGTTTTCTCACAGAATACCGAGAAGCATTTTATACCGGCGTGCCCGTGGGTTTCATGGTTCCACCTGACGAGCAAAGAGACCAAGAAGTGATCTGAGGGCAATAAAATGGGCATTCTAAAATTAGCTAAATCTTCTCTTCTGCAAATTTGAGTTTTTATTGTCAAAATCCCTGAAGAGTCTACTAGCAACTTAAAGCCTTTTAGTTTCTTATCTTCATGCCCTGAAAACGATTCTCTCTGGATGAGTCTCATCAATATTATTTCTGACTTCGTGTTTTCTTCTGTATTCAGATCTGAAATTATATTTCTTCTATCAATCTTGGCGTTGTTAAAGAATCTGTATATCCAGGCGGTAATTCATACTATTCTCAAAAAATTGGAATAACGTTAAAATAAATTTTAATTTTCTCTTGTTGTACACAAGGTGTTCAGGATGGTCTTGCGCCTTTCAGAATAAACAATCTCCAAATCAGGGATAATGGTTGATTTGAGCCACTCTTCTTGAGATTCCTTTAACCATGCAAGTCCCTCCCACCATCTTGTTTCCTTAAGTGTTTCTGCTGAACATCCCAGAGATGGGACAATAAAGGTTTTAATAGCACAAATGCGATTTTTATTAGACATAAATAATGCAAAGTATTTGAATATATATCACACTAATTTATTATAAAAACAAATTTGATATTTAAAAAGAATAATCTTAGTAGTAAAAAATTAGAAAAGATTTAGTATATACTTTGAATGGTACAAATCTCTTTAGAAAATACATTTTAGTTATATCGTCAGAGTTTACATTTACATGAATAATTCGGCCTGGTATGTAGCGCCAGGATTCGGGGGAGCTAAGAATATGAATTTCCTTAACACAATTCATCTCAAATGCTGCCCAGTTGTCTTCCTTTTGGATCCAACAGAGACCATTGGTTGAATCGGTCCAATAAAATCTTGGAATTTCCTCAAATTCCATATCTTGTATGACGTTAGCTGCCAAACAAGCTCCAATCAGACAAGCCAAAAGCTCCAATCTTGAGATGGTGAGTTTCTTCAGTGGAGCTACTCGTGTTCGAACCTGTATTAATTGGATGTCCACTCTATCTTCCTTTTCAAAACGGAGTAAAATACAGATTGCATAGGCAAACTGACTGGCGTCGCAAAAGATGTGGAGAGTGGTTTTCTCTACATAGGAATCCTTAAAACAGAGCCATCTGGGAATTTCTATGTTAGGCAAGTGTTTCAGTTTGCTGAACCACTTCCAAAATCTTTGTACTAAACATCCAGGTAGAACTTCGTCCCATGTCAACTTCTGTGTCCAAGTTTCCTGTAATATCAGTTTGGGGATTAAAGTCACAGGACAAGCAACTCCTAATGAATCAAATATCTTGCTCGCAATTGAAAGTACTTTTCTCTTGGTGGTTGGTCCAATTAATTCAAAATCTTCCAAACCAATTGTCAGTGTGTCTCTATCAGTATTCCATGTTATTCCTAAAATTTTCACTTCCTTATTCAGTGGGTTCATAAAAGAAAAGTCTGTAACGTTGCTCACCCAATCTCGGAGATTGAAACAAGCTGTAGAGAGCAGATCAGTAGATTATTTCACGAATTTCTCTGTTTCTTCAACATTCTGAAAACCGGCTAAACAATTGCAACATAAAAGGATGATTTCAACTGTTCAGCTGTGATTTTCAAATGTTCAGGAGCCTTATCTAAGTGGAGAGATAAGGTAGCCTTTAAAAGATACGGACTAGTCGTAATTCCAAAAACAATCCTTTTATGTCGATACGTGATCATTCCGTCTTCTGTGTGCCACAGGAATCGTAAATAATCTCGATCTTCTTCCTTTATTCCAATTTGTAAAAATGCTTTCTCAATATCGGAAGAGACACCTACTTCATATTTCCGGAATTTATTCAAAAGTCTTGGTATAATTTTTATCAAATTGGGTCCCTTATCCAGACAGTCATTTAAGGAAAGTTTACCTCTCTGGCATACTCGATTATCCCCTGATTCATCCATTGTTCAAAGATTTGTCGATACTCTTTCATGTCTACAACTTCTTCAAGTTTTCTTCTTTCAGAACTTAGTTGGTTTTCGGCTAGGTCTCTATTCGAAGGAATCCTTTCTGTGTCTTGCACCCAGGGTAGAGCTACCTCATAGCGCCCCTCAATATCTCTCGTCGTGGTGTGGGCGAAATGTTCCTCCATTTCAGATTGTAATGACTGAGTCTTCTTCTCAACCTCCGCGTCAGAGACCCCAATTGCATCTAATTTCCACAAGTTTTCTAAATCCAAAGATAGAAGTGTGGTCACGCAAAGGGAGCTGGTGTCATCTCTCACCTCCGTCGGAGGAATCTTTCCAATCACAGTCCATCCTAGTTTGGTACGGATTGCCACCAGTCCAGATGAGATTCTTATCTGATCGTCAGTTAGCAATCTCCCGGCGATGTCCGCACCTATAAGGACTTCTATACGGTCTCTCATCAAATCAGACACGTTAAGCTCTTCACTCCCTTCTAAAAATGATCTAGGACACATCGGAGGTATGCTTCCACAGATAAGGGGTTGACCTAGTGCTTCAAACTCACACCGATAGGAATTATTGATGTCAGATAAATGAATGGTATAGACCTCATGTTCAACTACGTCGGTATTCGATCCTCCAAACAAGGAAAGCAGGAAGAACTCTTTCCTAGATTGTTCGTATTCCATTTCCATTGCTGTGCTATGTAAAATATATTAACTTTGGGATCCGGTGTCTATTATAGCCCGTGCCGTCTTCTCCGTTCTGTTTCCTTTGAGGGTCAGTCTCAAAGTGGGTAACAAGACGTCTGGGGAAGTTGATAAGTTGGCGAGAGTTTCATCTTGCACCGTTGGAGACTTAGAAGATCCACCTCGATCTAAAATCTGTTTTGTGCACATGACCACCAGTTGGGAAGACATGTTGCAGATCGAACAACGGACTACATTTATGCAAAATTTAATTAAATGAGAAGGCCGAAGACATTTATAACAAACACCATTTTTCCTCATGAGTCATCTTTTTTTGTTTAAACTCAAATTAGCGGCAAAGTAACACTTAGGGCTTCCATGATTGTCTTTACCACAAAATACACATTCATTCGATTTGTGAACTGAATTCAAAAGTTCTGAAGCTGTCGCAATTGGTTTTTCATTGTAGAATCTGGTCTTTGGATGTTTGTTTACTAAATTAGGTTTAGAAGTTGATTCATTCCCGGTACCGATTTCGTTTCTAAAACTCTTCTCCCGTGCAGTTAATTGTCTTTCTAGAAGGGTAATCAAGTCATTAATTACGTAACCTGTTGGGAGTTCTTTGTTCAACTCCAAATTAAGGTTGACAGGTAGAAGTTTTATTATTATCGGACACAAAAGTTGTCCAAAACATCAATGGACACGTTTAGTGACTCGAGACTTCTTATTTGAACAGAAAGGTTGTCAAAAAGTTCGCGGAAGGTTCTTACATCGCTTGACGTTCTGAATGGTCTCATTGACAACGAATTGTTCATATGTCGGCTAATCAAAATGTATTCTCTCCCAAATCTGTCTTCAAGCAATTTTATAGCTTTCTCATAATTGTCCGCGGAAAAAGCGAAACCTTCGACTGTGTTTAGTGCAGTTCCGCCCCGAGATGTGACTTCAGATAGTTAAATTTATCGATCGGGTTCAGTGAGTTGTTCTGGTGAATAGCTGCATCAAAAGAATTCCAGAACGTCAGCTATTCACTAAATTTTCCATAAAATTTCGATATCATCAATTTCGGAATCTTCACAGTCGTGCAGGAAGGTACATAATGTCTCATTTTGGATTCATCTATTCGTGAGTTCGAATTCGGTATATTTTCGCCACGAGAATCTGATTGACGAATCTTTTTATTTGCCCTAAATCTCCAAGTAATATATTTCTCTCGATATTCCTCTACGTCCTGCAATTCCCTCTCAAAATCGTCAGTTTCAAGAAGCGTTTCGATTTCGTAATCCACTAATTTAAGTTTGTTAAATGATTCACTTAATTGTTCTAATAATTTTTCAAGATCAATTCTCATTAGCGTGTCAAGTCCACTTTCAATCTTATTGCATGTTTTCGTCAAATATGATCTGTTAATAGCACGCTTCTTCTTTAAACGTAGAATTAATTCTTCCGCCATCATGTAAACAAAGCGGCTAGTAGGGTTAGCAAGCGAATTATAAAATGGTCAGCTCAGAATGCTTTTTTTTTTCTTTTAAGAATTTACCTTCAACTGTCCCAGCTGGGATGCCAAAAATATTGCGATTTCACCGCCACTCTGTGTTGTGACGACGATCTAAGTTCTATAGAGGGAGTCGCTCACCTCTATTCTTGGTCGGCGGGGTTGAAGGTTAAAAATTTCTATAAAACAGGAGGGAAAATTAAATTATATTTATTATAAATTAAGAAAAATTGTAAAGAGTTATTTAATTAATTATATATTCAAATGTATTTACACTAAAAGAATCGAGGATCAGGGCAAATCTTCCCGTTCGAAAGTTGTTTACAAGTTCTTCTGTTTTTGTTTTTCTCATTCCAGCCGCTGCATCCCATAGCCCCCTCCGTCGGCCTCCCATTGGCTGCTTCGAACTCCTTCTTTTCCAACAATATTAGTGTTTAATACTTCGCTCAGACTTCATGCTGTGATTTCTCGGCTCTTGGCCCTGAGTTTGGATGAAATCTTCCTCTTTTGCAACCAATTTGGGGAATAGCAAGTCCAATTCTTAAAATCGGGATGATTTTATATGTTTTTCGTTGCTATTGTCTTTTTAAAAAATTATTTCCAAATCTCTACATGTCCAAATATTCGGGCGTCAGTGGCTGCAGAAAAGCAGACCACAAATTTATTCATCTATGGCACATGTAGAGACCTAAAGCTGTGCCGGCTAGCAATAAATGTTGATGGGGAAATTAACCAGTCCTCTTTTTGTTCAAACACTATTTATTTTTAGACCAATAAAACTATCTTTAAATATACAACAAGTATTAGATAAAAATAAAGATACTTAAATATGATATCGCATATATAAGATTTAAAAAAAAAGGATTTAAAAACTATATAAGGTTAAAAGGGAGGTGTTTAATATACATATATGTTAAAACTATTTTACCGTTCTTTTACTTTGTACGTAGAATGAAAAACTTAGGTGAAGGGAGACAAGCAAGATATCGACATGGTCGGGGAAACTCCCAGCTGCGAGCCCCAGGACAAAGGTCAGCAGATGGCCCGGGGAGAAAAGTCAAGTGGATGTCTGGAATTTGGTTTTTTTTGTTCTGCAAGTCCTGGGACAGCCCGCCATGTGGCGTCTTTTTTTTCTCTGAGTTAGTTGGAAGCAGCGGACCAGGCGGAGCAGACGCACCATGAGTTAGCAGCAGCGGCCCAGGCGGGGCAGACGCGCCTGGGAAGTATCCCACGAGCAGCGTCTCGTGGACGGCAAGAACGTCTTGGAGTATCCCACGAGCAGCGTCTCGTGGACGGAGAGAACGTCTTGGAGTATCCCACGAGCAGCGTCTCGTGGACGGAGAGAACGTCTTGGAGTATCCCACGAGCAGCGTCTCGTGGACGGAAAGAACGTCTTGGAGTATCCCACGAGCAGCGTCTCGTGGACGGAAAGAACGTCTTGGACGGAAAGAACGTCTTGGACATCGCACAACGCGCGACAAAGTGGAAACCAAGTGGAGATCGCACAACGCGCGACAAAGTGGAAACCAAGTCAAACCAGCGACGGCGTTGCCACCCGAGGTACTGTACAACGCTCGACAACCCCCCCCTGCCATTTATTTTTTATCTCCCTTCCCTAAGACTACTTTAATTTTACTTTAATTTTTTGCTTAACCTTTTTTTTATCTTGTTTTTATGCATAATTCTTTACATATATAAGTATAATAGTTTTTAGCCCTGTTTTAATCTTTAAATAAACCATAATTCTTTATATATAAGTGTAATAGTTTTAGCCCTTTTTGTTTTAATTTTTAAATAAAATCTTTTGTTATACTGTGTTTTATGTGCATTTATTTCCCCCATTGTTTTTCCTTTCAATCGATCACCCTTTTTTTGTTTTTTAAACGAACACGAACAATATAAATATAAACACAAAAAAAGGCCTATTATGCCTTTATCCCCAGATTATCCCCACCTACCTCGGGATCCAGCCACCCAAGTCCAGGATTCGAAAATGGGCGGCTGAGGCCGCAGCCAGCGGCCTAAGCCCTCAGCAACTCCCAGTCCTCAGCTTCCCAGAAAAAATCCAACTAAAAAAATGATGTCAATATCCCGCTTCCTTGCCCCAGTGTTGCTGGACTCACCCCCCAAGGCTATCATCACTCTTCTCTCTATGAAAATAAAAATAAAAAGGTATCTTAAAAAATAATAAAATAAATTAAATATAAAAATTATTAAAGAAAAATTCACAAAAAAAAAAAAAAAATACGAAAATATTGAATTAAAAAATAATTTTTTAAATATAATTAATATTGTTGGATCTGGGCATCTTGGGGTCAGCTTGGGAAAGGTTCAGGGCTCGTGGTGGAGCTGGTGTTCTGTCTGAAGAACCTTCATCTGAAGCCTGTGGCTTGCCCATAGGCATGCTGGAGTCTGCCTTGGTACTGGTGGAGTCAAGTCAAGCACTATAGGTGAGTGGCTAGACTACAGTGAAGGGGTGTCTGAGTCCATGTCAGACTAGCTTGGTAGGGCCAGGTCATCCACCACAGGTCAGGTGGCTTGGCCACAGGAAGGGGATCTCAGTCTCTGGCTCGTTGCTGCCAATGCTAAAGGCGACTTCAGGCTCCATCTCGACACCTCGCAATCACCAGAGGTTTGTAGCTTAGATGGAAAAGTTGGGATGATTAGGTTAGGTGGGGTTCTGGGTTATTTTGGCATATTATGGTCACGAGGTGACTTAACACAATTGGGTTTCGGCTTCAACCAAGTGTAAAAGAAAAATGGGATGAGCCCAATAGACTTTGTTTTGTCGTCTTATATGCGAAGGATGTATCCCAATCTTTCTGGTTGACATCCACATACATTGACAACATGTATTAAGGTCTTATTCAACCTTTCTGTGAGTCCATTCATCTGGGAATTTTAGGCGGTGGTCTTCTGTTGGGTTATTCTGCACTGGGTTTTCAGATCAATACTCATTGAAAATATGTGAAGTTCCTTCCTCTATCTGTGATTAATTGTCGACAATTTTTTCTTCTATTTTAGTGTATTTGTAATTTTATTTTCTCTAGTTTGCGAAGGAGGATTTACAAATGCTGCAGCTTCACCTCCAAAATAGATGGTATACTCCATTTTTTTTATAGGAACGGCGAGGCGACTAGCTGGATTTTTTAGCAAGTAAAAAGTGTTGTCCATTTGGGTTAAAAGAAGGGAAAAGTTTCGATAGCGGTTTAATTTTTCCTTTGAAAGTCGTGATTTGGGCTAATTATTGGGTTAATTATTAAATATCCTTGGCACTTGCCACCTCTGTCTGTTGGGAATTCCAATTTTATCTTATTTCATACTTTCTCCTCCTTTCACGATAGTAGCGGACGACGTGGCCAAGGCGTCCGAAATGGAAGCTTAAAATCTTTCCTTCAGTAGTCATTGATTAATTGATGGCGCTTCTTACTCATTTTTTTTTAGGATTCTGCGTTCTAGTAGGGAACAATCTATGTTGGGACTTGTATTTAGGGGCTGGTAACGGAGAGGGTGTTCTAGGTTGAAGGATCTTATTGTCGTTTTTTTTCAAATTGGTGTCAGGGTTCTCTTGATTTACTGTTGCACCATATGCTCAAATACATCGAGTTTTGGTTCCTACTGAGGGGAGTCTAATGCTTGCTGCACTTTCGCGAGGACAATTTGCCTAATCAATGATGATAGATCTTCTATGTCATCATAATCACTGACGTATGCCTCATTTGACAAGCATTCGTACCTGTTTGGAATCACTCGATTGCGATTTAGCGCTCTTCTTCAACATAGCAACACTCATTGACTAATTATTTAGTGCTATGCGCCTCCTTGGGAGAAGCGTCTGGTACAGACACCTGCTTTCTCTTTCTTGAGGTGGAAGATTTTACCTCTTAGTTCATTTGGGGATCAACCTCTTTTAGGAGGCTAAGAACATCATGAATGTACAACTCGGTGTTCTCACCTTTCAATTGTGCCCATGCCTTGAGACTTTTTAGGCTTGTAGCTTAAGATTTTCATTTTCTCCAAATTGATTTTTCAGCTAGGAAGTGAACTTATAATAGGATGCACTTTTATTATTTTCATCAACGATTGGCGCCCAGCGTTGTTCAAGAGTACCTTTTAACATCTCAACACAATCAATGCAAAAAAATAAAATAAAAAGAGAGAGATATTTAAAAAAAAAATTCTTTTATTTTGATGGGATGCAATTGATACTAAGGAAAATTGAATACCAATATTTTTGTGTTATGAACCATAGTATATATAATAAAGTACAGATTTAAGGTTTATATTGTGCTTTATATATTTACATTTCAAAAAATAACACCATTTTTCTATTTTACTTGAATATAATAGCTAAACATGTTTGAAAATTTGGAAAATTTATATATTAATATTTTCTATATATTTTTTAGAATAATATTATCCATACATGTGTTTTATATAATTTTTATATTATAAATATATATTTTTTATAAAGCAAAGTGGTGTGAATGCAAGTTTCGAACAAATTTTAAATCGTGTTTGCGAGGTTTATCATCGTAAAAGTGTGGTCAAAGGTACCGGCTAAAGTTTGTTTAAATGTGTTTTTGTAATTTTCAAATATATATTTTTACAGAAAGAGAAATCTTAAATTCAAATTAATTGTATTGCGCCATATAACAATAAAATCATATATGCGTATATAACACCATACCTACCCATTACACAATTTGGCCTTGTTACCTTGTGACTAATAAAAAATAACAAAGGTAAGAAAAATATTTTTTAAGGGTTTAAATGCGGTTTAGTTATAGACAAGCCAAAGTATATCTCATTTAAGTAAATATATATCTCATACACAATATAATTTAAAAATATAAAGCGTGGTTAAAAATTATTTAAAATAAATATTTAAAACAATTTTGTGTCTAATTATTTAGAATCTGAGGAAAATGTTTAAAAACATTACGAAAATCTTAAATTTAATCTCGTTTTGCCAACTTATTATTTCAAAATTAATTTAATCATGAAATTACGATAGACTTTCATTAACTGGTAAAAAATATTTTATATTACTACCATGGTAACCTTTTAATCTAGATTTCTTTTGTTAGAAGATAAATCCTTTAGAAGTTTGTCATGCAGATGCTTAAACGTGCTTTCAATTATGTTTATATATGTTTCCGGTGCATATACATAAACTTCCTTGATGAAAGCTCAAAACTATAAACTTATATAACTTGTCAAATGCATTGTGCTAGAGTACTTACAAAATAGCATAAATATTTGACTAAAGGGGGGAATGATACAAAATTAAAAAAGATTATGTTTTGACCTTTTGTAACTGCGTAGATACCATTATATCAGATTGAAATATTTTGCGGATAATGTTTAGGGTTCCTCTCATTGTTTACTTGTTGTGAGCCAATTAGAAACAAGTCTTTAATATTGGTGTAAGAAACAAAAATAGCAAAATTTTTTCCTACCCCATCATTAGTAAAATTGAAGAGCACATTTCCAGTCAGTAACCTAAACAATGTGACGGGAGCCTAAAAAGACATTTCTACTGCAGTATTTAGTGAAACACAAACAAACAAACCAGTAGCTCTTGTCCTCAGAACAGAGTATTTTAAATACTGAAGATGGTAGAGCTGCTGTTATTGAAACTTAAAACATTGTTTCCTTCTGATTTTCACCTGCAACCCAAGTTTTGCAGTTTATATATATATATATAAAGAATATGAATATATTTTAAGATAATATATTTTAGTTTAATATATAATTGAGTGTGTGTGTTGTGTTGATATATGCACACACACAAAGTTGTAAATATATAGATACTGAAAGTTGTGGCCACTCTCTGTTCACATTTTACTATTCACATTAAACAAAAGTGTAAAATTAGACAAGGCAGGTTGGTGGAAGTATTGTCAATGTGAAAGGCCAACATGGTTGATGAAGCATTTATCCGGTAGAATGATGTCCCAGCAATACATCTCCATTTAGACAAAGATCAAATAGGATTTTTGCCCTGTCTGGTTATTATAAGGTAATAAGACCAAATCCAAATAAATTAATGGTGTGTGACGTTTCGGTAACAGCATTGTTACCGAAACATCACACATTCATTTATTTAGATTTAGTCTTATTACCTTGTGTTTATACTGATATAGTTGATCACTTCATATTCTTTGGATCCAGAATTGATAAGATGGGAGGTTGCTTAGAGGAAGTAAAAATAGAATAGAACTAGGACAGGACACAATGATGAAATTGGACAAGATTATAAAAGATAATAGCTGTTTAAAACATTTTGTTACAACATAAACCTTAGATTATTAAAACATTGGATCAGTAAACATGAGGGCAACCATTTCGTTCAATTATATTACTTTATTTTTCATATATCATTTTTGTAAACAAAAAAGGTGATGATGATAAATTCAATGAATATTTACACAATCATAGAAAAATTATATTAAACCTTTATATAAACATAAATATTCTAACTAAATTAAACAATAGCATTACAAAAATAGAATTGTAGAGGCATTGGTATTCCCTGTGGTCACTTATGGATGTGAGAGCTGGATTATTATTAGATAAAATATCGCCCTGAATAGTTTCTAAGGTGTGCAGAAGTTACTTGGAGGGTATTGTACTCTATCAGAAGATTGACAGAATTAAAAGTCAAAGATGTGTCAGATGGCCAACACAACGACTGGAGTCCAGACTGAGGGCGGGCTGAATGCAGCATCTAAGCTAGTGGACTACTACCTGCAGCAGGACAGCTCCTATCCTGCCCTGGTGGACCTGCTGAAGGTGGGGGGAGGTGAGTGGTAGCTTACTGGTGCCCAGCAGCCATATTGACTTCCTCCCTGCTCGCAGTCATCCCCAGCATCAGCGGCCTCAACAACAATGACTATCCCGCGCTGACAGAGGCCTCCTCCAGCCCGGCCTCACTGGCCCAGCTCAACATGACACAGAAGCTGCCCTTGCCGCCTGAGCTGCTGGAGCAGTTTGACCGTATCCTCTATTTACCACAACTGGATATTCTATTGCAATTTAGACTTTGTCTAAAATTAACTTTAAATTAATTTCTTTTATTCACATATTTTTAAAACTCTTCAATAGACCTATTTTTCCAATGGACAGAGGTTTGAGGTCTTTATGAGATAACCATATTGAAGTGGGGACATCTAGTAAACAAGTGGGACTGTAATCTTGACTGTAATAAATAAAAAACTGTAATATAAACAAACTGGCCGTATCAGAGGAATTTTACTGAACCTACTTCTGACCTCTTCATCTGTAAGTCTCAATTTTTTGCTACAAACAAAAAGTCAGCCTCTTCAAAAACTAGTTTTATTCTACCAAAACTGGAAGAGGTAAAAATAATACAAAGAGTATTTACATAAGGGAATGTAAACTACAGCACACATGTGCATACACAATGCTGGTCAAAATCAATTAAATGATAAAAACTAATGTTTAGTTTTTCGTACTCTCTATTAAACATTAAATTATTTATATATATGTCGTATCCGTTGTGGTTGGATGGAAGGGCGCAACCATTGTGCATGTATGCTTTGAAAAAGAACTTGTTCCACACTCGTGAGCGCGCGGCATGCCGTAGCCTTCACCCACGTGCGCTGGCTCCCACGTTTATTTTGTACAGATTTATAGATAGGTGAATTTGTATTTACATTTTAACATTTTGATAAAGCACAATTTGGATTATAGATTATAATAAAAGAAATTATAAATAATAAATTATTTTGATTAGGTCTTATTTTCTTTTATTTTAACATTTTATTTTATGGCGAAAATAAATTATATCTCTTGGGCATTAGGCAAATTATGACATATATATATATATATATATTTTTTTTTGCTTATCTCCCTAGTACACGTGGTACCGGCCATGATAATCATGGTGGGTAGAAGAAAGCGACTGCTTTCACTGTAAGTGCACCACATGTCTACACATGTGAAAAGCAGTTCGACTCTAAAGAGGTTGTTTGTAATTTATTTTTTGAAAGTTGTGTGCATTCGACACAGTCTTGTGGTGTTCAATCAGTCCAAAGTTTGTTTCTAGGATAGTAGAAACAATATGTGATAAGGTCTACCACTTCACATCAGTATGAGAGTGTCCCTTCGTCACCCACACAGTGACATCACTCCTTGACTCCCCTCCCCTAGATATGCAGACCAGCTGTAAGATGGGCATCTTCCCGGAGATCGGCAGGGCTTGGGTGACTGTAGACAATGTCATCTATTGGTGGAGGTTTGAAGATGGGTGAGTTCCTTTATTGCCATGTCCTGAGCGAGTTGTGTTAAGCTGTGTGTACAATGTACATCAACCAACTGTCCATTCTCTTTATTTTTGACTCTTTGCCAACCTCAGCATATAATTTGCTTCTGCTCAGGGTTTAGTGGGGCTCCATATATAATTGTACAGCCCTCTTTAATTTAGATTATTTCAAGGGCCCACTGAAAATTCTACATTATTGAATTTATAAATTTGGAAGAAATCTAAAATAAAAAATTCGCAAATATTGAATAACCATTTAAATGAATTAAAAAAAAAATTGAACCTGCTATAGCAAAATCATTTTGATCAAGATTTTATGTTGTTAGAACTACAATTAAAATAATTGGGAATTAAAACTTGGGACCTTATAATGAAGATGTTATAACCAAGTTGCTGTTATAAAGAGAGGCTGTTACAATATGATTCCATTGTACTTTACATTTATTGAATTAACTTAAAACTTCAAATTTTAAATCAAACATTAGTACTTCTCTCTTTTGATCAAAATTATCTATTGGTGGAAGTCCACAGGAAAAAATCTCCAAATATTGAGAAATGTGAATTAATGAGCTATTGCTGAATTACAACCTTTTGCAAAAGCATTTAAAAACCTGCCATTGTATAACTTGAAACTGGTATGTAGTTAAACAGCAGCTAAACTGAGCCAAAATAATCCTCACAATAAGTTTCTTGAACAATTTATTTAAAGTCCGCAATCTTTCAAATTAAATTACAGTAAAACCTGGCTTGGGAGTTTTCCTGTCTTTGGAATTGTTTTTAGTGGAAGAAATTTGTTTTTCCATTAATTTAATTTTCTTCAGCACCTGACTCTGTCTAATGTGTTCATATAAACAATTTTCAAGCCCCTAAAGGGGCTATTTAAGAGCATCATTTAATTTGCATAAAAATGAATAGTTTGTGAGTGCTTGTGAGTGCTTTGAGTGAAATGGAAACTACCAAGGTTTTGCTCTTTACAATCAAGCATTTATATATACATTCTATAGAGAGAGAGAGAGAGAGAGAGCCTATATCCCTTTTAATTTGCAATGTTGTGAGCTAAAGTGAGGAAAACATGATTGGTTGTTGGGAAAGATCTACTTCCTTATTGCATCTTGGAAGGAAAGCAGAAAAATTGGTAATAGAGGAAATGCCATGCACTAAACTCTTATCTATAGATGGGATACTAACTGGTTATGTTTTAATGGTCCTGAAGTTAGTACAATTCTTCTCATGGTATTTTATCTTGGTGGTCTGATTTTATCAGTAATTTGTTTGGCTGGTAAATCCATGATAACATTTGTGGGCTGCCTGACTCTGGAGTCCTTATAAATTATATACTTTGGGTCACCTAGAATTAAAAAGTCTCCCAAGACCTTAAAACAGGGCTAAACCCATTCTATCATAGGTGGTCTTTTATCAAAGACTGTTATGCCAGGCCAAGGGATCTTTCAAGTGAAACAGACTCTGATAAGAGTCCACCTCCTGGAGAGAAGACTGGGTTAGCCATGTTTTAGGCGGCCTTTCAAGGCGAATGTATACTTTATAGGAAATTTAGAAATAATCTTTCATGTGCTACTTTTGAATACAATTGAAAAAAATTTTCAACGGATCTTATACTGCAACAAATAAAAATTGAAAGAGGAAGGGTATGGCTCATCATTGTTCCAGCAGTTTGCCAGTTTAATCTCCAAGGAAGGTCACACCCTCACTTTTCAATTTTTATTCAATGCAGTATAAAGTCTGTAGAGTTATATATATACATTCACAAAAAGAAATATAGCGTTAGAATATATATATCCAATTATCAGCACTAGATTGGGCTAATTTTGATGATATTTGAGAAAGTATATACCGTAAAACCCCTCTATAACGAACGAACCCCAACCTGTGGTTCACTATGGTCATGGTTTGTTATAGCCATAGTATTATAGCCACTGTATTATAAAATAAAAATGGGAATTATTTCAAGTTTGTTATGAGGGAAGGTTTGCTATATTTCAGGTTCATTTTAGCAGGATTTTGCTGTATATATAAAATTAATATAATATCAACATTTTTAAATTTATGATTAGGCCTTGTTCTAGCAATAATATTTGGGACTGTTGTTATAATGAGGTTCACTGTAGTTGCATTATGTGATAGTTATATTTTGTTGTTGAACGACATTTGAAATTTATCCCGCATGTGTTTCTTTTGAACAAAAAATATAAATTTATTTTAAGGAGAAATAACGATTATTTCTAACCTCCCCAAAGCAAATAAATTTTTCCAAGTATATTGGATTCCACAGAAAGTTGGTGCTGTGGGGAGATAGGTGAAATATTAATTGGTAGATCAAGTTTAAGAAGCTTTAATAGCTGAGCTTGTGGTACATTCATGTCCTATGGGAACATTTATTTTTGGTCTTGTGGTACATTGATGTCCCTTAGGAACATTTATTTTTGTAGTTGATCTTGTTGTACATTGATGTCCTATGGGAACATTTATTTTTGGTCTTGTGGTACATTGATGATGTCCCTTAGGGACATTTATTTTTGTAGTTGATGTCCTATGGGAATACTTATTTTTGGTCTTGTGGTACATTGATGTCCCTTAGCAGGATTTTGCTGTATATATAAAATTAATATAATATCAACATTTTTAAATTTATGATTAGGCCTTGTTCTAGCAATAATATTTGGGACTGTTGTTATAATGAGGTTCACTGTAGTTGCATTATGTGATAGTTATATTTTGTTGTTGAACGACATTTGAAATTTATCCCGCATGTGTTTCTTTTGAACAAAAAATATAAATTTATTTTAAGGAGAAATAACGATTATTTCTAACCTCCCCAAAGCAAATAAATTTTTCCAAGTATATTGGATTCCACAGAAAGTTGGTGCTGTGGGGAGATAGGTGAAATATTAATTGGTAGATCAAGTTTAAGAAGCTTTAATAGCTGAGCTTGTGGTACATTCATGTCCTATGGGAACATTTATTTTTGGTCTTGTGGTACATTGATGTCCCTTAGGAACATTTATTTTTGTAGTTGATCTTGTTGTACATTGATGTCCTATGGGAACATTTATTTTTGGTCTTGTGGTACATTGATGATGTCCCTTAGGGACATTTATTTTTGTAGTTGATGTCCTATGGGAATACTTATTTTTGGTCTTGTGGTACATTGATGTCCCTTAGGAACATTTATTTTAGTAGTTGATCTTGTAGTACATTGATGTACTATGGGAATACTTATTTTTGGTCTTGTGGTACATTGATGTCCCTTAGGAACATTTATTTTAGTAGTTGATCTTGTAGTACATTGATGTCTTATGGGAATACTTATTTTTGGTCTTGTGGTACATTGATGTCCCTTAGGAACATTTATTTTAGTAGTTGATCTTGTTGTACATTGATGTCCTATGTATATGTGGAACATTAATGTCCTTTAGGAATTAAATTTTAATAGTTGGTCTTTTGTGTGGTACATTGATGTCCTTCAGAAACATCTATTTTACTAGTAGGAAACTGCATAAATACATTGAGGTACATTCTTGCACCAATGATCCTGCTCTCTGGGGTAGAGACGTGGACTGGACCAAGAATCAAGTGTAAAGTGGGTGGCAGATTTGGTGGACAGCCAGAAAGGCAAATATCCAGGAGACACACCATACCTATAATTATAAGAATGGCTGAATACTTGGAGAGATCGTATCAGAATACTTAACAGCCAGAAAAATGTGATATTGGTGGTCTTCTTTTTGGGACAGAATTATTGTTCTTCTCCATTGTGTGTGTAACCAGTTCAAGGTCAAGTTGAGAAAATACAGTGAAATGTTGTTATCACAGGTTATTCTAAACTCCCAAGTTTTGACACCCAATCGTTTTGAAAGAGGTTATAATTGCATAAAATTTCTGTCATAGCTGATGTTGTTAGTTTTCATAATTTCATTTTGAACAAAAATGGTATTTATGACATAGAGTTAAAATCTGGTCAACAGTAAAATAGGTCGAAGTCCTCTACTGAAGCCACCTTGGAATTCACTCTTTTTACATTTACATTTTTACATTACTCTTTTACATTTCGGTCTTAAGTAAAAAAATTTGCACCTAAAGAGGATAAAATATTGGCCTGAAACTGGTTGACGTCTTTTTATTTTCAGATTCAAACTGCCTGGTTTTCTATATTCGTATAACTTTTTAGTCTCTTTTATATGACTTCACAAAGTTGAATGTTAAACATACATTTCAAAAAAGGGTATTTAACCTGTTTGTCTTGCACCTACACAGTTGTGGGTGGTAGACCTCACAACCTCTGTGGCTGGGCAGGGGTGACCTGATGTACCACGATGGAGTGAGTGAACTCATCCTGGGAATTGGCTTAATCAAGCCCAAGGACGGTAAGGAGGAAGTTGTTGTATGTGGTCTGTTATAACAAACACACATCATGCAGGGGTTTTCAAGAACCATATCCACTACCTCATGTGCTTCACCACCCCACTGGAGATTGTCGTCCTGGGTGTCACCATGGTGGATGGCAAGACTGGTGAGTCAGATTTGCATTCATTCAGCTAGAATTCAACTTTTTTCTTCAAAAATATCCCAATCAAACTCTTTTATTCAACCAACTATATAATTCAATGTAAACTTTAACCAAAATTTCTGATCTTTTGGAGTATTAAATTGTTGAAAAGTTGTTTGACTACATATGTATATAACTAAATGCTACAAAAAGGTGACCTCTCCTGCTTTAAAATCCCTCAAAATGTGCAGAATGCACCATATAGATAAAATAATGCCTCAACGTCAGCCTTGGCAAAATCTGACAAAAAAAAAAACTGTATACTACCATTGTTTCAGGGTATGGCCCTTTACCAGTACAGGAGAGAAATGCTCTCTTTGCACGTAAACATCTTATTTCCATAAAATTACAATTTACCTACCTATATATAAGCCTTCTTTCAACATAGCTACTCCCAGATACTTTATTGTATGGGTAGCCATACCTCCATTATGGTTCAAAAATCCACTTTGTTGCTTTCCCAAAAGTGTTGTTCCAATGGTGATATTTGTTTTCCTGACATCTTGTCCATCTATACCTCTTTTTAGTCATTTAGTTTGTTGTTGGTCTCTGTAGAGATTTCCAAGATATCCTTCAGTTCCAGTAAAACCTCTCCCTTGAGAGAGAAAAAATGCCTATAAAATTGCAGAACCCCTGTTTCCACTAGAGGTTAGCTTAGTGTCAGTTCTGATTTTTTAAAAAGTGGTTGCTTCTAGGTGTTATACTGTACCCTCCCCAACAGTGCCACACATTGTTTCTTCTCCCACCAAATACTTGCACTTCTCATAGGATATTCTTAGGCACACACAGTGAGTGTCCATTATAAAATACTCTTTGTTTATTTATTCGCACATATTCTTAAATATATATGCTGAGCATGGGTTGGGATGCCACTTGAGGAATGTGTTGTACTAGACGCAAGCATAGTTAAGTTAATGTAGCAACTTAGCTCTCCATATATTTGCCATTATAGGAGCTAACAGAGGTTGTTCCAGGATCCCAGGACCAGATGTATATCCTCCCAGAGCCCCTCTTCACTCTACCCACGGATAACACCTTCATTGTCACCATCAAGGGCACTGACGATGGCCGGATCTTCCTTGGTGCCAAGGACGGCTGCCTCTACGAGTTTGTTTACCAGGTAACCTTAGGATGTGTGTTTTGTGAGTTAGTGGTAGGATCCATGGATTTGGTTCCATGTGCCTTGAGTTTCTGGTTTATGTGTTTCCTGAACCTTCCATACTGGATGGGGTCCTCCCTACCACACAAACTTCTTGGTCGACACAATTTGGATTATAGATTAGAAACACAAGATAATAAGACCAGATCCAAATAGTGTGTGACATTTTGGTGACAATGCTGTTATCAAAATGTCACACACTATTTATTTGGATTTGGCCTTATTACCTTGAGTTTAAACTTCTTGGTTGGTTGGCTCCACTTCACAGAGCTTGATACAAGACTGTCTAAACACTAGGTAATCTCTCATGGAGGTTGATTGTAGTTGTTCATGGTGGTACTGTAGTTGTTTAGTCAAACTTCTATCTTGGTAGATAAATGGTTGGGGTTACCTACCTGCTGGTGGTTGTTCAGTTGGGATTTACCTACCTACTGGTGGTGGTTCTAGGCCAAAGAAGGCTGGTTCAGCTCTCGCTGCAAGAAGATCAACCATTCCAGCAGCTACCTCTCCTTCTTTGTGCCTTCAGTCTTCAACTTTGCCTTCACAGAGGATGGTGAGCCTTACTTCAGTCAGTTGCTTGTTGCATACTGATGACTGTGTTGCAGATACCTTGTTGCAAATTGAGGTGGACAACAGCCGACACATCCTCTACACCCGCTCTGTAAAGGGAAACATCCAGGTATTTCTTCATTTTGTCTTTTTTTTTTGCTCAGTCATATAGCCTTCTAACCTATTTTAAAGTGGGTTATCTTAATCAATAAATTATCTGAGAATTAAAGCAAAAATACAGATATTTCTCTTTTTCCTTCACTCTTTCAATCAACCAAACTTGTTTTAGTTTATATAAAAGGGCGTTGTTTTAGTTTGTAAACTTCAAATGAATATAAGTGAACCAGCATCACACCATTGTATTAATTTGCTCTTATAATAACAAATTTAAAAACTTGGCCTATATCCTCACACTTGTTTTAGGCCTTGTAGAAGAGCAAAGCTTGAAAGCAGCCTAGTTGTTTATTGCACAATAAAGAAACATAAGATATTTTATCACAAACTTTTTCAAAGTGATCTTATTTAGGGGGAAGTTTAGTATTATCTGTTAAAGTTTACTGTACTGTACAAAAATAAATGATGTGAAGAAGGATGAGCTGCTGGGTGTGTACAGGTGTATGATCTGGGCCACTCAGGTAGCCAGATGGGCAGGGTGGCTGGACTCACACAAGCCACCATCCAGCACCAGGCCCAGAGATTGGCCAAGTAAGATCTCCTGTCCCCCCAGCTTCTTTACCCTGAGCCGCACTGTTTGACCTAGGACCATAGATGCCTCCCACTTCCAGCTGGTCATCTCCATCAGTGCCGTGGAGGTGTCGGAGTCCCTCCACATCAACCTGGTGGGAGTCACCACTTCAGGTAATGTCCAGTGCCAGATACCACCAGGTGGAGGCTGACAGCTGGCTGTTGGAAGGTATCCGGCTCTACTTCACCTGCTCCTGCCTCGACAAGCCGGAGCTGAGGCCCTTCACATTAAAGCTGGCTCACATCCGCCTCCCTCCTGGCTTCTCAGCCAACTCTGCCCCGCACCCTCACCAGGTTCACCTGGCCCACTACAGCAAGGGTAGGACACTGATGTGTGTATTCTAACCAACTGAGAGTAAACAGTAGTGTGTTTGGACTCGTGAAGTTCTACTGTATAGGAAGTGTTGGGGCTATTTTTATTACTGAAAGGGTGGCTCACCAATATTGGTTAAGTAAGCTTTATTTCTAAAAATATTTTTTTCCTTTATTTATATAGATCATTATCTTCCTGGCAAAATTTCCATCAATGCTTTATTCAGTATTAAATTTTGAAAGAAAGAGGAAAGCATACAGCATTTCAAAACAACATGAAGTTATTACATCACACACAGTCTGAGGGTGGAATCCGTTATCATTGTGCAGAAGCCATCATCAGGAAGCAAGTACCATTTTGAGCTTATGACATCTCAGAGTTGATGGCACACCACATTTTTACAAGCTTTGAGGCCAACACCAAACTATATTCTATATACAGTTACGAGCGTCATTCCTCATCTCCTAATCAATCAGTCATCAGTTTTCATCTCTGTCACCGTTTGCTTTTTGGAATGGCGCCCTCCTATTGGTTGGCTACGGTCACGCCACCTTTGCCCCCCCCCCCCCCCCCACTCACTATTTCGTCTTTGTAACTATTGTGTTGGGGGTCGGTGGAAGGCTGGTTAAACCGTTTGGTTTTCGACCACTAGGACCCGGGTTCGAACCCGCATTGGGCACTTTTTTCTGTTTAAAAAGAAAAAAAAAATGCTCCAATGGCCCCCGATTCTTGCAAAAGTCCAACCCCACCAGCGAGTGCAAGTAACCAAACGGGGCTCTGGCATTAGTAAGTGCAAAGTCGAACTGCTTTTCACATGTGTAGACATGTGGTGCACTTACAGTAAAAGCAGTCGCTAACTACCCACCATGATTATCATGGCCTGTACCACGTGTACTAGGGATAAGCAAAAAAAAAAAAAAAGCAAACTATGGGCTTGAGTTCTGAGGACAGTAGAATTACATGCAAATATGTTGATTATAGATTGATTAAACTGGTGAAACCACTGGGAGGATTTACCACTGATGAGCCAGGCCCTCCCAATATTTTTATTGCATTAAGGACAATAGAAAGCTTATTTTATTTGAAAAGGAAAATTGGTTCTTAGTGGCTTCATTTCTTGACTATAGATGGCCCGTTGTGTGTTTGATAGCTAATATACAATTATAACAGGACTTTGGTATAACTTGGTTATAACATCATATTTTGAAAGTTTTAGCCATGATATTATAACAACAGCATTGTTATAACAACAGACCCAAGTGATATTATTGTGGTGGTACTCATGCTAAAGGAGACCTTTCTACAGACACTTTGTGCCTGTTACTGTGTCTGGCCTACTGTCTTGTAGAGATAGGTTCTACTGTGTATACATAGAAAAACCTTAACTAGTAAATAAGCCGAAGATAATCGAGAGAATGGTGGGTTCAGGCACGTTACTCCTGGCTTCCAAGCATGTTGATGACAAAGAGCTCATCTGGGTGATGGACAACGATGCCTTCCCCTTCCGCCCCCACATTATGGAGCTCTATGTAAGTGAGGCCAGTGGAGGAGGGAGGACTGGTGTTGACACCGGGGGCTGTACAGACCACCAAGCTGATAGATGGCCAGTCCTGGGCCATCGCGGAGCTGCCCAATCCTCCCCCTCTCTCCATGTGCCACATGGTGGTGGGAAAGACCGTGGTGCCCTCCACCCCACCGCTGGTGGTCACCCAGCACCTGGACCCCCCTCGGCGCTTTGTCTTCCTCTCTGCCCAGGTACTGGACTTGTCAAGTCCTATTGTAGGGATTTCCTTAAATTGTTTGGTGGTTAATCCATAATTATTTCAGTCCTCACTTGTGACTACTCCCTGTAGATATATGTACAAAAAGTTATATTTAACCTTGTTTGCTTTTATGTAAATTTCAGCAAGAATAAAATACTATTTTATATACACACATTTTGTTAAAATAACATACTTTTCTTGTCCCTTCTTTATCCCAGTCCCTAAAGCTTAAGCAACTTCATGAAAGATGTTGTCTTCATTGTTTGCTGTTGATTCAAAGAATCACCTACTGTGGTAGAATGACTTAGCTTCAGTTCCTAGCACAAGAACTTTGTTGCTGCCAACTCTGGGTTGGTAGTGCTTGGTGGCACTTAATTTTTCCATTCACCCAGCATATTGTCATTTTGTGGCTTTTCACTCTGTTGGTACCTGGGTTTATTATATATTTGTAGCTTACCACCATATCTCCTCCACCTTGAGACCTACCTGCCTGGTACTTCTAGTTGTTCCTGTTAAAGAAGTTCATTTAAAGAATAACCCAGTACTTATAATTGGGACTAATTTCAACTTACCAAAAAGTCCCCATCAATAAAGAATTGTAACTGCCTATTTTATCTTTAATTATTTAAGTAAGTTTTGGTTTAAAACTTTGTTCCCCCCCCCAACTCTGGTACTCCGGGGTATTGACATGGAAGTGTGGCAGGGGGTCCATATAGTGTCCAAGCTCCGCCCGGTAGACCAGCTGCGCAAGCTGTTGATTGACAACCAGGGTCCGGATTGTCCTGCAGTCAAAGCTTTCTTCACACTGCTCCAGGAGGTCCAGGCTTGTGCCACGTGCCTTGTCCTGGCTTGCTCCCAAAGTCCCCAAGACAGAATGGTGGGTTGAAAGTGCCATAGTTTCCATATACACTGAATCCCTTTCTTTCACCTCTAATGGTCCTTGTGTGGGACTTTATTGTTGAGTGGGGAGGGATGGAATTCAATATAGTGCTAAACTCGCCTTCTAATTATTTCACAGATGGTCAAAATGAATATTTCTCTTAATACTTTTAAAATGTACTTTTTTTTAATCATTCAAATTTCCACTCCTAACCACCTTCCAGTTTACACATAAACTTTCTTTTAAGAGCTATTTGTTCTTTATTGCTGTTATTACCTATCCAAGTTACAGGCCATGATAATTATGGTGGGTAGTTAGAGACTGTAAGTGCACCACATGTCTACACATGTAGAGAGAAGTTGTACTTACATGTGTGCCAGAGCCTCCTTTAGTTACTTACATTCACACATGAGGTTGGACTTTTACCAAAATCAGGGCTATTAAATAATTTTTTTTCTTCAGAAAAAAAGTGCCTCTATTGTGGAATTCCATTCCAGGTCATGGTTGTCAAAAACAAAAGTCATTCGTAAATAACTTGGGGCAATCTATTAACAATATTCAACAAAGTCAGGCATTGAAAGTGATCAATGTGTGAAATAATTTCTTCTGATTACATCCAGGTGGCGTTGCCCTAGCACTGCTCATGATGGTGGTGGCTCTCTAAACTGCATCAACTCTAGCATGGCTCGATGCTTAAAAGGGTTGAACTTTCAACAAAACTACTTTTATATGACAGTATGTTGTTGTTTCTTATCTCCTTGTGTAAAGAACACAAATTCTATAAGTTCATGCTTCTCGAGCTGATATGACAGCATTGTAACTCACACTTTGCTGCATTGAAGGCTCAATATAACCTTGTTGGACAGTGTGTACCACTCCTCCATCATCCCACCATTTCCCATGTAGCACAGATAGTCAGAGCTGCAGATACATGTCTCATAGAGAGCAGCTCAACTTTACAATTGAAATGTGCTAGCGCTCAGTGAACTTTTCTTGAAGGGGAAATGTTACGCACACCTATGTATAAGAACAAACAACTTGTAAATCTACAACCTGGGATTTGATATAGAACTGTTAGCAGTTAATTGAAGGGAAGTTAATAAAGGAGATAGAATTAAACATTGCAATACATACAAGGTAATAAGACTAAAACCAAATAAATAGTGTGTGACATTTTGATAACAGCGTTGTTACTGAAACGTCATACACTATTTATTTAGATTTGATCTTATTACTTTGTTTTTATAATCTATAATCCAATATGTGTGTGTGCCTTATCATTTTAATACATAGAAATGAGAATTAAAATTGTTTCAAATGAAAATCATTTTTCTGCAAGTTTTTATAAGAAATTAAAATAAGTACCCATTCACAGACCCCAAGACCTATAGATGATTGTAGAGGTGGCATATGGCACTAAGGGAGAAGTGCTTTGGAAGTATAAAAAAGCTAATCCCACTAGAGTAAAAATGTAGTTCACCAAGAGAGAAATATTTGGTGAGGGATGTATTGGATAGAATTAAGAACTATGTTTGATAAACTATACTTTCTGTTACTTAACCACACCGGGGCAAATGCCACCGACATTTTTGAAGATACCTCAACTCTAATAAATATGTTGGTAAAGTTAACCTATTCAATAATATCAAATTACTCAGATATAAAGCCAAATTGGAGATAAAGTATCTTACAAGTACTTTACCCACTCTGCTTTTGTAGCTTACTATCTACATTTGGCTGGAGGATTTGAGAAATGCCATTTGATCTCAATCCCAATGAATGGAATGCTTCTATTGTACTTCCCAGTGTAAGTTCATCTCCAGTAGAGGGCAGGCACCATTCTAATGGGATGGCTAACATAAAAGGGAAATGAAAGCCAGGATAAGATTTCCATTTCATGCTTGTGATGAAGAAGGCCTTGGGAGGAGAAATCGTCCCAAAATTTATTTTCCCAACAGCATGGATGATGGCACTGTCAAACAAACCAGTTCCGCACTGCTGAGAAAACTATATGTACAAAATGAGATCAGGTTGGAGAATATTTGCCCATATAGTCACCAAAAGAGGAACTTGATAGGCACTAACAACAAAGTATTTTATACTTTATATCTACACATTCTTTACGCAAATTACAGTAGAACCTCCATGAGAGAACACTCCTGCCAGTGGACATATCTTTACAAAGGAAAGTTTTTATTGGCAAAATTTCTGTTTTTACTAATTAGCTGTTCTCCAGTATAAGAGGACACCTCTCTTAAGGACACTTTATTTCTGCAACTAGGTGGCCTATAAAAAGAGGGTCTACTGTTTTTATAAATATTAGCAAATAGAATAAAGCATTTGGCAACCTCAGGAAGTTATTGTGGTAGTTTCCTCCACTTTGACGAGGGCTAACAGCCATTTGACTTCTCATGATTTTCCAAGAAAATTGGTTGTTCTATAATATAACTTAGAATGAACCTAAATATAAAGTGTAGTTGATATTTAGTCCTGTAGATGGTGCTTTGCCATCTGAGGCACTCATTTCAGACATCAGGATAAGTTTTATTTGTCATATATATACTTTTATACAAAAGAAAGTTTTCAATTCCAGACTTTCCATTTTATCAATAATTGCTGTTCTTATAAATAAATAAAGGTGTATTATATTCTAGGAAATATACCTAGAGTGTGTTGTAGGTGGCAGAATGGGCAGCCCAGGCCTTCCTGAGGTACGGAGGGGAGGCCCATCTTCTCTACCCCGCCCCTAACCCCACCTCTCCTGTCTATGGCTCCGCCCCTCCTCCCTACTCCCCCACATCATCCCCAGGTAGGTCTCATCCTAGTGTGTGTCCCCTCTCCCTAGTTATGTAAATTAAATAGTCTTTGCAAGATTGATAAAAGCATACATATTATGAGCTCTGCAATTGCACTATAAATGTTTAGATAATGGTTCATTAGATATTTATAACCAAAAATTGCATTGAATCTGTGGCGACTGCACTTTGTTTCAGCGAACTGGGACAAAGCTTCAAAACACATACGGGCAGAATATTGGCGGCCCCATTTTGCTTCGGCAAGCAGGTGTTGGGAAAACACTTCACTACGCATGCGCGGGCGTCATCCTGAACTTTCTAGCGGCTGGCTTCTTCCGACACTTGATCTGGCACTCAGGCGGTAAACAACAAGTCTAGAGCGGCGGCCGTTACTTCAACCGTTGCTTCTTTTCTATTTCTATATTTCTGGCTTTAAATAAATTAATTTTAATTATAATTTTATCAGCAGCCTTTCCACAAGCCACACCAGCACATCATGCAACAACTACCCTACAAATTGGTGAGCCGGACGACTCGAATGAAGAATTAACGTCCAACGTCAAGGGCAAATCTAGGAAGCTCAAACATTCACGATGGAACTCACCCCATCCCAAATATCAAAATTGATTTTTCGAGCTCCACCCTTCTTGCCAAACGACATTCCATTGTGGCTCAACCAACTAGAAGCTGCCTTTATTTTCGCAAACCTCGCCAGCGACGACAATTTCAAGTATAACACAATAATCGTTAATTTGGATAGACTGGCTCTCATCTGCGTCTACGACATTGTAGAGAACCCACCAGTTTCAGGAAAGTATGCGGCGCTCAAAGAACGACTTCTCCTGCAATTTGGCCGGTCACGCCAGGTAAGAACAGCTCAAGTCTTAGAAACTAAGCCCATTGCTGATCAGAGACCCTCGATTATCCTGGTTGAATTGTCCAAACCACCTCCATCTTAGCACTGTGATCCCTGTACTCCCACCTCCAATAGCCTCCAACACCTGGAGCAGACGGATTTTCCCCGTGACATGAATGTCACAGCAACTGCCCCGGTGACTACAGTCCATAACGTCGAAGACAACTCAAGCTCCACCTTGACTTCTCCCAACAGCTCTCTGAGTAACTCTTCATCCCTGGACTCCTCATCGTTCTGCTCCAACCTGACTTCAAACACCATCTTGTGCCCCCCTGAAACTGTTTTCTCCACCCCAGTGCACAGTGACAATTCCTTGCCCCAGCAGCCGCCGTCTCACGAAGAGCCCTTGCCCCAGCAGCCGCCGTCTCATGAAGAGCCCTTGCCCCAGCAGCCGCCGTCTCACGAAGAGCCCTTGCCTCCATCCTGCGAGCAGAAACATCTACTCTTCCTAGAAGAAACCAATAACGCTGCTGCAACGACTTCTCTCCACTTGCAGCCCGCCCAAACTTCGGTACCACAACCTCTCCAACCTCAAAACTCTCTCCAACAGTCATCACCTCCCATTGAAGTAAGAGTCACTACTTCCCCAATACCAATAGCTCCTCCGGTACTCACGGCGACTATCCCTATCGCTGAGCAATCCATCGTGTCCCTGCAACCTAACAAGATGGTCGCCACCCATTATATCCGGACAACATTTGAAATGGACAGGTGCCTCCCTCAAGCCCCCAAGACCAGATCCCAACCCAACAAGGCACCCTACCAAGAGTTCCCTCTACGACTACATAGGATCTTTAAAGATCCTACTGGAGGGGGAGTAGTGTGGCGACCGCACTTTGCTTCAGCGAACTGGGACAAAGCTTCAAAACACATACGGGCAGAATATTGGCGGCCCCATTTTGCTTCGGCAAGCAGGTGTTGGGAAAACACTTCACTACGCATGCGCGGGCGTCATCCGGAACTTTCTAGCGGCTGGCTTCTTCCGACACTTGATCTGGCACTCAGGCGGTAAACAACAAGGCTAGTGGGCTTTGTGCCTAGTCATTTCTAGGATGGCTTTGATTTCATGAAATTCACAAACAATTCAAGAAATCTTATAAATTGATCAACAAGATGTTTATAGGGTATTTCCAAAATAAATAAATAACTTTTTTTTTTAAATGAAAATTTGTGATATGAAGAGTATTTTATATAAATATATACCAGGTCTATTAGTATGAAACGCGAAAATGGCTGCCAGAGGGCGCTGTGCAACTTTATTTGAGCCGACGGTGGCGCTGTTGAAGGCATTTTGTTTTTTGACTCACGTGGCATCAGCATGCGTGGAGTTTTAGAAAAATTCAAATCGTGGAAAATTTCTGGAGCCCGTGGAAAATGGTGATTTCAGAGCCAAAAAGTGCCCATTTGCGGGAAGTTTTGTTGTTCGCCTTCAACTGGAAGAAAAGTGCCACTGAAGCCCACCGAATGCTCGAGGAATTTCACGGCGACCACGCTCTGAGCAAATCACAGTGTTACAGGTGGTTTAAAAAATTCCAAAGTGGCGATTTCGAACTTGATAATGAACCACGTGGAAAACTGCACCAAAAGTTCGAGGACGCTGAACTGCAAGCTTTGTTGGATGACGACAGTACCCAAACGCAAGAGAAACTCGCGAAACAGCTCCAGGTGTCTCAGGGTTCTGTTTCCCTACGTTTAAACAGCCTCAGAATGACCCAAAAGCTTTCCAGATAGGTCCCCCACGAGTTGAGCGAAAGGCAGTAAGAACGGCGTCTGGTATCCTGCGAAGGACTGCTTGCCAGGCATGAAAAGAAGTCATTTTTGCACCGAATCGTAACTTCTTATGAGAAATCGATCCACTTCAGCAATCCTATGCGCCAAAAGTCGTGGGGCCTGCTCGGCCAATTTCCAAAACGGAAGCCTAGGCCCAATCGCTTAGGAAAAAAAGGCAATGCTTTGCGTATGGTGGGACCAGACCGGCGTAGTATATTTCGAGCTCCTGAAACCTGGCGAAACGGTCAATACTAGTCGCTACAAAGAACAAATGCACAGTTTGAGAAAGGCGTTGAATGAAAAAAGACCGGAATGGCGTGAAAAGCACAACAAGCTGATACTGCAGCATGACAACGCTCCAGCCCACAACGCTATGGTGGTCAAAAGCACCATAAAAGACTTGGGCTGGGAACTCTTACCCCACCCGCCATACTCACCAGACTTAGCGCCGTCGGACTACTACCTTTTCACATCTTTAGGACACACCCTAAAAAACCAGGAATTTTCAAACTCTAACATACTCTGAAAATGGCTTGTTGACTGGTTCGACTCAAAAGGAATATAATTTTTCAGACAAGGAATTCGAAAATTGCCTGAAAGGTGGTCCGAGTGTATAGCTAATCAGGGCAATTACTTTGAATAAAAAATCTTTTGTTGTATGGAATTGGTGAACTTTTGAATTCACTGAAAATTTTCGCGTTTCATACTAATAGACATGGTATATATACTAGCGGATGTGTACCCGGCTTTGCCCGGGTTTTATCCGAGTGAAAGTTTGCCTAACGAATATTATTGATAATAATATTCCGGAACACACAGAATATTATGATAATAATATTCGTTACATTATATATTTATATAATATATAAAATATATATTTCGAGGAAACATATCCACTTTCTCCACTGAATAGATTTTTAAAAAGATATATATAAATAAAAATATCTAGAGATATACTACATGATCTTAGCAAAAAGGCAGAGAAACAATATTTTATATATAGAGATGACCTGGTTTCGTGTGTCTTCTGCTCGAGTGAATGTTTCGCTGGTAGAATTTTGTTCCTGCTTACTAAAAATTATTATCTGGCTTCGCCCGTGGTCTGCTTTAGTGAATATTCCCCTAAAGAATTTTGTTTATGTCAATCAAACATGATACAGCAATATTGGCATCATCATTTCTGACAAAAAAATATTGTTGCTCATTACTTGGTTAATTATAATTTTTCTTTGCTAAAAGTGCGACAAAAAAACTCTTTCTGATTTAACTCTCTGTCCTGTTCATATTTCAGCGAGATTAGTTACATATTGAGGGCGTGCATAGCCGACAAATATATATATAAGCATATGTTCCCGGCTTCGCCCGGTTTTTACCCGAGTAAAAGTTTGCCTAACGAACATTTGTTAAAATGATTCTAGCAAACATCCAATACCTCCTGAATCTATACTTGTCTATACTCTCGATAATTTGAAATTTTTCCCGGTCCCTTGAAAAATACTCAATAAGTGAAATAAAATCAATATTAATTGGTCCACTCGGTAATTTGAACTTGAAGGAATAGTATCTTTCCACAAACGAACATTTGTAAATAACTATTTAGCGAATGTACCCGGCTTCGCCCGGTTTTTACCCTAGTAAAAGTTTGCCTAATGAACATTTGTTAAAACGATTCTAGAAAACATCCAATCCACCTATATATAGATTTATAAACGTATATAAATATACAAATATTGTTATATGCATTTAAATATATATTTTCAAACATAATTTTTTGAAAACATTTATTAAATTTTAAATAAAATATTTTCTTTAAATATATATTAATATTGAAATGCCAAGTTTTTTTTACGTCATTGGAATATTTTATTACTAAATCCTCAAATTATATATTAAATTTATTATACTTGGAACACATTTTAGCATTTTTACAATTTATAAATTTAATTTTACCAGATGCTGCGAGAGGCGCTGCTTGCGAGTGAAAGTAGAAAATTTGCAAATAAAATTGCAACAAATATTTATTTCAAATCAAATTCAAACCAGAAACCTTCCCATTACTATAGTAAATAACTTCCTAAAATTTCACGGCGATTGGATAATCTTACCTTTTAAAAACATTCATCGTGCAAACAAACTATGTGTAAAATTATTAACCAATCAAATTCATTTATTGTCGCGACCAGTGCTGCCGCCAAGCGGTAAAAGGCTGGAACTAACGCTTTTTGGTTTTACATTTAAAAAAAAAGCACATTGACCTTTTTAGTTTTTTTGAATAGCCTATATGTTAAACGAAATCTTCAGCTACCTACATGCAAAATTTCATAATGATTAATTCTGTAGATTTTTTGCAACGCGATAACAAACATCGATTTTGGATTTCATTTTTATATATATAAGGATTTGTTTATTGTGACTTGTGATATTTGTAAATAATACTTTGTTCAACCAACAAATTCCAGTGGTATGCAACAATGTGTTGTGTGTGTCAGTTCCCCACCAGACCTCCGCTGTAGGCAGCCTGCACACCTCCAGCCAGATCTTCCCCAGCCCCTACTCCCCCTACCAAGGTAAATGTTCATGTTTTTGTTGTGTTCCCTAATTGATGGGATCTCACAGGAGGGCCTATCATATCTACCCCAATGGCCTCGCACTATGGAGCCATCCCAAGTAAGTTTGGCACTTTTTATTTTCATCGTGAAAAAAGCATCTTCCACGTTTTTGTAAATGAATGTTTGGGTTCTTGGCCTCGTCAGCACTATGTTTTTATTTAAGATTTTACTTCTATAAGAAATATAATCCTTTAAAAAGTAGATAAATGGATTATTGAACAACTTTAGAACAGTTCAGGTATTCAGGTCTTGACATAGATAGCACTAGTTGGACAAACTGAACAACTGTTGTGTTTTTCCCACTACTACTCTGTTTATAAGAAATAAAAATACAGTGTTTAACAGTTTTTTTTTTAAATGACCAACTTTCTATTATTATTGGTGAATCCTCCCAGCAGTTTAATCTACCATTGTGGGCTGTTCTCCTCATGTATCTGGAACCTTAGAGGAATTGCCATAGACATAAACAAGCCATAGACATTAGCCTTTGGGATAAGCTTTGTGACTCCCTAAACTCGAAATGTCTACACATAAGATATCATTGATAACAATATCCAAGAAACTATGGACAATAAACCCACTTATTGTAATTTTTCTCAATTAAAGAAAGAGCTTGTGTAAAAGTTTTTATTTATTAAAAAAATTTGAATTGCAAATTTTTGGGTCATATTTTCATGTCTATATATGAAGAAGTAATTTTTCACTTACAAGATTTCAATTTGGTTATTTGTTAACAACATTACTGGAGTTGTGCGAGAATTGGGCAGCAATTGGATCAATTTATTATTTATAGAAACAGCTGTGTCACTGCCAGGTTATGGTAGCCAAAAGTACCCACCTCAAAAGAAATGCTAACAGACTATTGAAGTGCCCCCTGTGACCTGGATGTTTCAGCACTCCCCCTGAGTCCAGTGACCTCCTCTCCAGTGGCCCTGCCTCCACCACTGGCTCCTTCCTTCCAGGGCTTCCGCTCAGACATCACCTACTCCAACAGACACAATTCCCTCTATCTCTACCTCTCCCGCATCCTCAGGTCTGTTGACCCCGCCCCCCAGCTTGGCCATTAGCTAACCTCCCTGTGTAGGCCACTGTGGAATGTCAAGATGGTGTATCCCTACATGCTGGACACTCCTCAGGGCAAAGTAGAGCTGGTGAGTTCCTGTGGTTTGTTTGTATAGCTTTAGTTAACAAATTAAGGAAATGGCATCTCCTGATTTTGCAACTCAAAGTTGCTGATGGCTTGCACCATCATTCAGAATAAATATCAACTAATTGTTGATTTTTAATTATTCCAGAATATTGGCCAAATACTCTTTCTTGATTAATCAATGTCTGTCGTCAGGTTGGTGTGAGCTTTCATGGACAATATTCTGAAATATTTAAGAATATGTGATTAGTTGCTCTTTATTCCGACAGATGGCCCAAGCTATCAGTAACTTTTAGTTGCACGATCAGGAGATGATCTTAATTAATCCACCGGAACCCAGTTCAATTTCACTTTTATACTAATTTTTAAACAAGTATCAGCATGGCACACACTCTTGTGTGATCAACCAAAAAATGTGCTAAATTTGTCACAAAAAGTAATACCTCCGAACAACCTGCTATAATACTTCATCAATTTCATCAAGAAGTATAGAAAACATAAGGCACAAGATCACATGATGTGGTTTTGTTATACCTTATATTTCTAATCTATAATCCTATAATTGAATCTTGTCAAGGAGTATATAAAAATATACAATAAATTTACAAGAAGTTTATAAAATGTAACTCACTCTCAGCAATAAGGCTTTTTTTTTATTTATGAGATTATCAAATATTGATGTATTAGCTTTTTCAAGCATGGAAGCTCTTCCTCATAAGGTTATTAACAAAGTTTTTTTACCTAAAAATTATATTACCAAAATCAAAATTTGATTACAGTCTGATCACAAATCTGAAACATTTAACAACCCCTAAATATATACAAGAAGTATATAGGTATTCAAGGAGTATATGGCAAGTGAATAAGGGGTGATCTGTTTTCTTTTTATGGATGGAGCCCTTTGCCAGGTGCAAAACAAGTTTTTATTTTTATTCTGTAGAATTTTAAAAAATTGTCTCTGGGTCATGTCGCAGTACAATGAGAACACAGCGTAAACTCTTGGAAGTATTAGGAGTCAACTTCTCTGTCTTCCTCTCAGCCACACTACTTTCTCCTACTTCCATCTACAGCTTTGTCAAAGTATAACTTGTTAGAAAATAATTGTATCTTTAAAGCTTGGGCTTTAAGAAACATCATGTTATAACCAAGTATAAGAAGGCTGGTATAATAATGAGGGATGTGATTTATGTGATTGGAGGAGGCCAAGATAAAACTGAGTCTCACCAGTAATCTAGCTATCTGATGATACTTCAATAGAAATGTGTAGATTTAGTGGTCTTGCAGTTTCCTGACTCCCATTTTTAAATATAGTGTACGAGAACATGTCTTACTGTTTGACCAAGTGGTGACTTAAATGTTTATTGCAGCTGGGCAGCAACATAGCTGTGGACGACCTCACCCTCTACATCACCCAGCTCCGGGCCCTGCTGCGCTTCGTGGAGGCCAACTCCCGGCTCCCTCCCTCCTCCACAGCCAGGTATCTCCCCCGATTCTAAATTGAGTTCATTATAACAAACTAACAAGATCCCTGGCTTGTTTTACTACAAGTATATAATGTTTGGTAGCAGTTTTGTTCTTTCCACCTGGTTTCTCCATTGATTATAATAATAAATGTAGTACAGCCAACTGACACAGAGGTTGGCCGTCATGAAACACCATTTTATCTTGTTCTGTGCAATTAATTTCACCTCTAGCTCGAGGAGCATGAACTCATGGAATTCGTGTAATCTTTACACAAGGGGATAAGAAACAACAACAACAACAACAATTTCACCTCTTTGTTAATTCTAATTCCAGGCCATTCTATTATATTATCCAACAATCCTTTCTCTTGGTTTACCTTCCTTTAAGTGTATCCTCCAGCTTGGTCAAGAGATGATCCTCAGATAATACTCAAATAGCTTACTTATATGTATATGACATGAGTGGTTTCCACCATGTGTGTGCAGCCGGCCCTGGCTCCGGTCTCCATCGGCAGTCACTTCTCCCACCCTGGTGCCAGCAGACCCTTCACTCTCTGACACTCGAAGCCACTACCAGGGTGAGGAATACTCCCATCCAATACTTATCTTAGCCTAAACAACGTGGGATGCCAGTGGCCTCCAAATATCATCAAAACAATCCCATGAATCAGTACAAAATTTGGCAGGTGTATGTTTAAAGAATGCCACCATATGGTGGTAACAACTTGTTTTAGCAAATACTATCAACTAATTGATCTTGTTGGACTCTTTTTATCTTGTGAAAAAATAGTACAAATGTGATATTGTACTGGGAAAAGGTTCATGAATTAAGAAAAGAAAAAAGGCTTCTTCTTATCGTGCAATTGAAAGTTTCTGATGGCTTGCACCATCTATTGGAATAAATTTCAACTCTTCGTTGATTTTTAATTATTCCAGAATTGGCCAAATACTCATTCTTGATTAATCAAGAAAAACTAACCACATATATGTTTTGGGCTGTTGGCCCTCGTCGGAGTGGCGCAAGCTGTACCTCAGCGACCAAAAAACTGGTCATTAAGGCATCCTGAAAAATCATGAAACGGGTAGTTAAGGAATTGCGTGAGAATGCGAATTTACTGGAATTCTCACGCAATTCTGACCTTTACTACCCATTTCAGGATAAAAGTACAAAATGTAAAATTTTCATAACATGCTGCAAAAATGGAACATAAATATAAACAAACAATACCTCTAAATTTATTGTATTGAAATCGTGATCTGTGCGCTGAAAAATGCTCAAAATTTTGTTGTTTTAAAAATAATAATTAGTTTTAAATTCGGTATAATTCTAGTATTTTAAATAGAATTTATTTATTTTCGACTCTAAATTAGGTCTGCTAAATGGGTAGTTCATTATTTTAAAATTATTTTTAAAATCGCAAAGTTTGTTATAACAATGGTTATTTCAGTGGAATGGAATTGTGGACTACCTTAGGTTTGTTATAGGGGAAGGTTTGCAATATCCCAGGTTTGTATTAGCAGGCTTTACTGCATTGTATCTTATAAATGAAATGTGGGACAGAATTATTTAAATTTTTATTACCTTAGATGTTATGGGGGCTCTCTGAACAGAATAAGATGTAAATTATTGAAAAATCTGAATTATTGAGGTACATAATATTGAAGAAATACTGTTGTAATTAAATTATATTAAAAATGGAAAGTTGGCCTGAAGCATTTCTTTATTTTTCAACTCTATTGGGTGAAATTTATCCACTTTTGTCAAGTTGGAAAATAAAAAAAATGGAAACTAAAGTCAGAATTCTTCACACCAAATGCTATTCCACTCCACTAAGCCCACCACTTGAGTTCACTAGGGAGTGTTGTGTCCCCAGCGGAGGCAGAAGCCCAGGACAGGGCGTCCATGGCTCACCTGTGTGAGCTGGTGCGCCAGGTGTGCGAGGTACTGGGGCTGTGGAAGGTCCTGGCAGAGCACCAGCTCCATCAAGTCACCATGTTGCTCTCCAACGTAAGTCCTCCGCCCACCGTGGCTGTCCACCTGTCCTGCAACATTGTGTGGGCCAGGACTTCATCACCCAACTCCGCAACATGCTGGCCAAGGACTTTGTGGTCTCCAGCCGGAACATCGCGGTGGCCATGGCCTCCGCTCTCATCAACCGCTACTTTGACAACCAGGCCAACACTGAGTCTATCATCAACAAGTTCAGGGAGGTCTGCCCCACCATCTACCGCGCGGAGGATGCTCTCTTCACCAGGGTACTCCACTTTCTCTGTTTTCTTTCCTCCCCCCCTTACTCCCCTTATATATATATATATATATATATTTTTATAGAATCTATATCTATAGAATACCTATAGTACCATTCAATTTTACTAACTGGTCAACTCTGGTAAAAGTAACAGGGGCCCCTTGTGAAAAATGTGGGTACCACACCCAGTAGCACAATAATTCAGAAAAAGAAAGTTCTCCTAAATATTTCTATAAAAACAAAGAACACCTTCGGGAGAACTGACCTTTGTTTTTATAGATCAATATTCTCCCTGAAAAATTTCCGCCAAATTGACCCGACCGTCTCTGCAAATTAGCAGACTCAGGTTGGTGACAACACCAGTTTTGGAAAATTCAAAATGTCCACCTGTAGATCATTGTTTTGGCCCTTGTCAGTCCCAGGCAAGATTCATTTTCAGGAGCTCCATGAAGGATTCATGAAATCTTCTGAATTTGACAAAGTCAGCTGAGAAGTAACTAGGCCACTTAATTTTGGTGTATTTTGACCAGGAGAGGTGGCCTTTTTTTCTAATCACTCTCCTCCTGGAAAAATTTGATTTATCATTTGCAACTTAGTCCTTCTTGTTTATAAATCTCCACTCTATTCAACTTAAGCCTTCTTTTTATAGATCAACATGTCCCTAGTGGGGCCCATATTTAAACACATGTTAAATATCCAAAGACACTTAGAGAGGAGTAAAATTTATTTCTACTGTTAAACTTTAACAAGCCTATCTTCAAGACATTAAAAAAAAACAAATTCTAAAATAATCTCATTGCTTTTTCTTTTTTTTTTTCTTATCCCTAGTACACGTGGTACAGGCCATGATAATCATGGTGGGTAGTTAGCGACTGCTTTTACTGTAAGCGCACCACATGTCTACACATGTGAAAAGCAGTTCAACTTTGCACTTACAAATGTGCCAGAGCCCCGTTTGGTTACTTACACTCACTGGTGGGGTTGGACTTTTGCAAGAATCGGGGGCCATTGGAGCATTTTTTTTTTTTTAAACAGAAAAAAGTGTCCAATGCGGGAATCGAACCCGGGTCGTAGTGGTCGAAAACCAAACGGTTTAACCAGCCTTCCATTGCTTTTTCTACTCTAACACAATAGTCCCTTCGGTGGTCAGCTGTAACATGGCTGTGATGGTGTGACAGGCCAAAGAGAAACTGCTCAAAGCCAAAGCCATGACCAATCAGGCCGAGAAAGAAATCCTGCTAAAAGATGCCCTTCAGGTGAGCCCTGGGTTTGGTTGGTGTTGCAAATACGTTTTAAAATGTAAACTATTTGGTAAGACAAGACCATATCTTCAAATAAATAAATTAGGTGTGACCTCATTGTTACTGAAGCATCACATCTAATTAATTTATTTGACCTTGTGTTTCTAATCTATAATTGTACCTTATCATTTAAACTATTGATGTGTCATTGATAAATATATAAATTACTTGCTGCAAGGTTTTAAAAAAATATTTTATTGAGAGCTTCCAAGTCTGGAGCTTTTTCAATTTAAAGTTGAAAAGAATTAAGCTAGAATCGGGTCTGAAATATATATTTATGCTTCTATTGTTCATTGTATTTTATATTCATTTTAACTATAAGGTAACCCAAAAGCTAATAAAATATTTTTAAAGAAACCTTGTGGTAGGTTGTTATTATATGATTTTTATCAACATAGTTAATCCCACTAAATGAAGCTGATAGAGGGATTTGGTTTTTGAGCTCTTAATTGTAGCTTGTGGCTATGTTCCATAGCTGGTTGTACAATGGGGGCAAATCTCCAATTGCTTTTTCTGAAGCAATTTTTAAAATTCTTCCTTAGTAAATAGGGTGCAGACATGATAATTATGGTGGGTAGTTAGCGACTACCTTGTAATGTAAGTATACCCCATGTTTCAAACTTCCAAGGTGATAGAGTAGCAGTTGGTTACTTTTTTTTTGCACTCACTGGTGGGTGCAAGAATTAAAGGTAATTGAAGACAAAAAAAAGTGCCCAATTCTGTATTGGGGATTATTACTTATTAGCGTTGAAATTTGATGGTATGTACCAGTCTTTCACCAACTCCCTGTAACTTTGTGGCTGTATACTGAATTATTGTGAAAAGTAGGAAGAGAGCTTTATCACCTCTGAGGTGTGCTATAGCACATTTTGTCTGACCTCACCAAATGTCTTTGATAAAGCTTCTCCTTTGGTGAATTTGATCTCTTTAACTTTTGATGATTCAGGGTACATCACATAGTCCATCACTACACGGTAGTGATGGGCGATCTGCTCATGAGCTGATTCACACAACAGAAAGCTATTAGTAATCCTGAAAAAAAAAAAGAAGAGCGGCAGCTCTTCTGATCTGAACTGATTCCTTCTGGGTATAAGCCTTACGCTCATAATCTGATTCTTTCTGATCCACTCACGAACTGATTCAAAGAGGAGTGAGTGATAAGTGACTCAATTAAGAGGCTAACACTTCTGATCAAAGTGATTTTCTCATGAACCGATTCAAAGAGCTAGCTCATCTGATCAAAAATAATTCTTCAAAAGAAGATTAAAAGTTGTGAGCTTGAAAAAGGGCGTTCTGATCCACTCACAAACTGATTCAAAGAGGAGTGAGTGATAAGTGACTCAATTAAGAGGCTAACACTTCTGATCAAAGTGATTTTCTCATGAACTAATTTAAAGAGCTAGCTCATCTGATCAAAAATAATTCTTCAAAAGAAGATTAAAAATTGTGAGCTTGAAAAAGGGCGCTCTGTTGAGTTTGAACCCTAAACCTAAGAAACGATGAGTATATAGTTATTTTTCTATATTTTTAAAGAATATTTTCTGTTCCTATTATTTGACTCTAATATTAATTATGAATATGACTATATACATAATGGACAGCAAAAAAGTTTTAGCCTAATTATCTTTATTATAATTCTGAACACCAATAAAATGGTGAAAATGAATACTCATCAAAAAAGGCTCGCTCTTTCCAGTGAGTGAGCGACTCTGATCCTTAAACAAACAGTTTTGCCCATCACTACTGTTGTTGTTAGTGGTGACTACATGGACAAATATGTTGGTGGCCATCACTTTCATTCATCTGGTAGCTTCCTTCGACTCCTTCCAGCTCATTAGAAGTTTTCCTCTTTTTTTGCTTCCTTCAATTATTCTCAACATCAATATCTTTTCTAATCCATTTGCTCTGATTATATTTCTAGAGATATACCATTGGGATATTTTTCCTTTAACCTGTCACTGGCACTCCAAGTAGCTAAGTAGCTGCTATAACGAGGTGGTCTCCCTACACCCGCGGCCTCTCTCTCGTCGGCCAGGTCAGAGCCGCCAACTCCTTGGTGCTCTCCTCGGTGATCCATCATATCCACGGCTACCTGCCTACCGACCGTACTATCCGCAAGATCCAGGCACGTCTTGCGCGGCTCATCTGGGGGCCGGAGGGCACCGCCTGGTTTCCTGGTAGTGTCCTGGCGAGACCCGTCTCTTTTGGAGGATTCGGCCTCATCGACATCGAGACCCAGCTGCGGTTGTCGTGTTTCAAGGGCGTGCAGGCCGAATTGCGGGGAAGCCGTAATGCCTACTCTTGGCTGGTCGAGAGCGATGCGTGGCTATATCCACCTCCATCCGGGTCCTGGCTCTCGCCACGGCGTCTCCGGCTTCTTAAGATCTGGGAGGCGGTCGCTGACATCTTCACGCTAGACCACTCTGTGCTTACACCACATCAACTCCTGAACCTCCCCATCATAGGTGGCTGCCGCCTTCTCCGGCCACCCGACCTTCTCGCTCCTACCCGGTGGGTCAATGCCTGCATTGGGGACTTCGCTGGCCCTGCCCCTCCCCTCACTCGGCCTACGCGCTGCGCCCTGGCTGACGCCGCGTCGCTGACCAGCTTCTGCCGTCGTCTTATCGACGAAAATCTACGCGGGACCTACCGAGTAAATACCATCGGCCAGGCCGTAGTGCTGCGCGGGACGACTACACCGTTCTTGCGAGTCATCACCCGAACTGCCCGTCGCATCTTAGAGCGTCCACGCCTGACTGCCCTGCCCATCATCCAGTTCGCTAGAAGGTGGGAGGAAAATATAAACCTACCCATCAACATCGGCTGGTCGTCGCTCCGGCGCTGCGCCTTCTCCGGGCACAACACGGACGTGGCAGTGAGGCTAGCTCTGCACACCCTGCCCCATCCACCCCATCCAGCATCAGCACAACAGTCTTGCGTCTCCTGTGGGTCCGGCGACCTGTCGCTGGTTCACCGGTACTGGTCCTGCCGCTACATCAGGCCTCTCATCCGGGAGGCATTTACCATAATCGGGCGGCCCCCTGACCTGCAGGGCTGGATCTTCGGGCATGGCCTACACGATTACGCCCTGGCCATCCTGGCGTCTGCCAAGACACACATCTATAGGTACTTCCTCGGCGTGGAACTGAGGAGTGTTCAAAAAGACCCCCTCCTTGTCTGGAGGAGGACTCTCTCAAGGTGGGGAAGCCTTCCTTGCTGAAGAAATTTGTACACATACACAACTATATATATATTCCCCTACACTTTATATATCCTTTATTTACTATTTTATTATATATTTTTTTCCACCTTTGTAAAAATTGATTAGAAAAATCAATAAAATTGTTTAAATTGTCTAAGTAGCTTACTCCATGTCCTCATTTTAAAATTTTCACATTGAGGTGAAAAGCTCCAGGTGAGGAGTGAGGAACTTTTTTTTTTCCTCAGAATTTTCCTTCTGTATTCTCTACTGTTCATAGCTTAAAGACTTGGTCTTACCATAGTTTTGTTAAGAGATGAGGCCATTAGAGGGTTGGTAGCTAACCTCTGGTCTGTATGGCAGCTGTGCAAGCAGATCGGGGGACAGCTGGAGCTGGGGGAGGTATGTGGAGCCCTGCAGGAGGCCCGCCACTACGCAGGGATTGTGGAGCTGTGCGAGGCCATAGCCAGCCGCAGGGATCCCCAGGGCCAGGCCCTCTTCTACTACCGCAACGAGGAGCCCCCGGAGGACACAGTGGGCCTCCAGGTCTACCTGGCCCGCACTGCCTGCTACAAGTGTGTGACGGACACTCTGTCCCAGCTGCTGGCACAGGCCCACCCCCAGACCCCCAGACTGCCCTCCCAGCAGGACTCCCGGCCTCAGCTCACCAGGGAGGATGCCAAGCTCTATGTGAGTAGCTGTTGGAAATGGAGGTTTAGAAACAGAATTGTTCAAGGGAAATGTATAGGACACGTGGATATAAAAATCATAATTGGTAGACAGTGGGT
Organism: Cordylochernes scorpioides; assembly: GCA_030710605.1. NCBI lineage: Eukaryota > Metazoa > Arthropoda > Arachnida > Pseudoscorpiones > Chernetidae > Cordylochernes > Cordylochernes scorpioides. The sequence continues at coordinate 38,491,636 of CP092876.1, read as the reverse complement.
TGTGACTTTTCAATCATTTTATTTCTTTGGGCAGCATTCTTGTCTTCCCAGAGCTTCCTTCCTTCCTTTCTTTAGCCAGTCTTTTGATATATCTGATGATCTCCCGAAATTGTCCATGATTTTCATTTTCAGCCTTCCTCCCTCCATACCTCCCTCCAGCAATATATCTTCTATGTGTCAAACAACATGTTGCTTTACCATCATATTGCGGAGAGAATCTTGGGTGGTGGTTTTCTCTTGCCTTCCACATTGCTGAACTGACTTGTAGTGTCTTAATTAAATTATTGCCCTTCCCAAACTCTTTGTCCAAGTAATGACTACCCTGCTGCACCTCGCCTGGGTGAATGACATGCTGCTAGTGAAACAGTCAGAGTTTAGTCAGTGACCTACTGGTGAGAGTGTAACTTCTATACCTACGTATAGAGTTTGGTTTTGGCAGGTTGTGTCAGTTCACAATATGGGCTGGATCCTTCCTCTTCTTTAGAACACCCCATCCTCTAAGCCATCATGTAGCAAGCTGATCCTTATATTCTTAGCCTTATTTTTTTATTCCATCTTATTCCCTTTATTTTTTAAAACTGGATAAATCATGCTATCAGGGAAGCTGTGTCAAACATACACTCTACTTACGGCAATGATGGTTCCCCATCTGTTGTTGTTGTTTCTTATCCCCTTGTATAATGATGACACAAATTCCATGAGTTCATGCTCCTCGAGCTGTTTTATGATAAGCAGCGGCCTCTCCCAACGGTCCTGTTTGTGCATCTAATGCAAGCCAAAATGTGTTGTGGAGCTGCAGGTGCCAAGCTACATTTTGGGCAAGTGGGGTAGATTTTGTTATTATTTTCTATATTCAATGGCTTGAGATGGCCTGTTCTAAATCTTGTTAGTGTTGTTTGATGCTGTCTATTTCTGAGGTTCAGAGCTCCTCCTCTGGGTCCACTCCACTGTACCAACTGTGCTTAGGTGGGATCCTCCAGTTCTTGTTTATTTTTGTTTTGGCAAGGGTTCTTTTTTGCCTTTTTTCACTAGCGCATCAGCAACTTCATTGCCTTCAATGCCAATGTGTGAGGGTATCCATTGAAGGTGAATTTGAGTTTTTTGAGACTTTTTGGAGATAACCAATTATGTTCCTGCTTACTTTGTCTCTAAGTTCCCCTGTGTGACTCAAGTGTTGTATGGCACTTCTACTATCAGTAAGAATCCATATATCTTGATAATTAGTATTTCTGATGGATTTTAAGGCTTCATAGATGGCTATAAGTTCTGATCTGAAGACTGAGCAAAAATCTGGGTTTCTTCTGTTCATTTTCTCAATGCCATTTGTGGTTTTAATGAGACAGCCACTGCCAGTGTGTCCCAACTCGTCTCTGCTACCATCAGTATATATAGCTATTGCATTTTTTGGAATATTATTATTTCGAATGGTAATTGTTTTAAGTATTCTGGATTTTGGTATTGTTTGTTGGTGGGTTCATTTAAAGTGGCATTAAAAATAACATTTTGTAGGGGTTTGCATGGAAATTTTTTTTTGCTAAATAATATTTTTCCACTTTATATTTTAAAAATCCGTTTCTTTTGGCCAGGTGGAGAGGGCCTTCTTTTTCGAGTCTTAGTTTGGATTCTCAATTAAGTATGTAATTGGAAGTTCTGTGCTTGTTGCCAAAACTCTTGATTTTGTTTATATATTTTGGCAGATTGTGATGTGAGGTACTATTTTAATTATAGATAAGAATTACAAAGAGAAAAGACAAAATCCAAATAATTAAATTATATGTGAAGTTTCAGTAACAGTATTTTTATCTTCTGACAAAAGTACAAAAAAATGTTTTTGTCTGAAGATGGTAACAACTCTTACTGAAACTTTACATATTACATTTTTCAGATTTTGTCTTTTCATCTTAGGAGTTCTCCATCTTTCCTAGATATATTTCAACATTGAGATCTTTCCATCCATATTGTTGTTAATGTCCATCGCATCCACCTTTGGTGAGTGTACGTAGACATATATTCTCTAATTTGATCTTTTTTAGTGACCCTCACTGGCAACACATCTAGTGACCTTCCAGTAGCTTTCTTGGCCTCTTCTACCTAGCTCATTGTACAAGTCTTCCTTCTACTCATTCAATTTTTCCTAAAATCAACATCTTTTCTATATCATTTGCTCTCTCTCATTATGTCTGAAGTAGGCCAATCTTTGTTTACTTATTGGGATTCTAGGAATCTACCATGATTAATTTCATTTAAGATGGGAACATTTGACCATGGCACTCTGAGTAGCTTTCTCCATGTCCACATTTCAAAGACTTCACAATTCTTTTTCTTACTTATCATCGAGAGTCCAGCTCTTTTTTTTTTCCTAACTTTTTTTTTTTTAATGAGTCCCAAACATAATATTGTTTAAAAACAAGGCACATGCCATCTTTATACTAGAAATAGACTATTCAATATTAATTTTTCTTTCTAAATAAAATAAACTATTAGAGAAATTTTTTGAAAAATGGTTTCATTTCTCATATACATCAATCATGTGTTTAAAATAACTAACTAGCTTTTTGGGGTAAATTGTTTCCAGAACTTATAAATATTTCTCTTTAAGTTTCTTTGAATTCATTCACCAAGAATTCCTTTAAAGTGTCTGTTTGGTGTATAGTACACAACAGCCAGGTAAAATATTAGAGTCGTCTGGCTCATCACTGATGAGCCAGGCCCTTCCATTATTTTTCCATCACAGACGCTAGGAATCTGTTTGGTTGGTAAAATAAAAATCTCTTTAAGTAGTTTTATTCTTGTATACACACAAACACAGTCCAGTTACACCTGTCTTGAGTAAAAACCAGATGGAAGTGGCTGAAATCATGTAATCCTGTTGTGGTAGTACGTCTACCTTGTGCAGCAATACCTCCATAAACAGATGCACCTCTATACAAAGGACAGTTTTTAGCCCCAATTTACCACTTCGCTGCTCTCTGGAAAGAGGACACCTCTCTCTAAAGGACACTTTCTCTCTGCAATTAGTTGAGAAATATTCTACTCTCTCTATATAGTTGAATCTATCATTCTGTGCTATTCAGCCATTTTGTTTTGGTGACATGAACTAGGCAGGTTTTCACTCTACGGTAGAACTTTGTTATAACAGCAATTTGGTTATAACATCATAATTCTAAACTTCAAGTTTTAGGTCTCACTTGTTTCAACCATGGTTTTGATAACAACATGAAATATTGAGGTTTGACTGTATTCGGGAAGAGTGTGTGTTTCAACCTAGCAAGTTGATGGCCACTTGTTGTGTGTACATCAGGCAGAGCAGATGTTGGACCTGGCATTCCAGAGCAAGGAGGAGCTCTTCCACGTGGCCATCTTCAACTGGATGGTGGACTCTCAGCTCACTGAGAAGCTGCTCTCCGTACGTTTCCTCTTCACTCCCTCTCCTTTACATGGGCTGACATAGTGTTGCTGGCATGCATGCAGGTGAAATCCCCCTACCTCCAGAATTACCTCCAGCGCTGTGCCAATCTGCAACCAGACAATGTCACCGCTCTCAAACTCCTGGAAAGGTACTATGAGAAGACCCAGAAGTACGGCCTGGCAGCCAGGATTCTGGCCAAGTTGGCTCATAGACCCGGGTACGTATACCTTGATTGTTTATACCCTACCTCTCTTGTAAGTTTGAATGAGAGTAATATCACTGCAGTAAAATGTTATAATTTGAGCCTTCACTAGTCTTTGCCTTTCTACAGGTTCACTAGTAAATAGCTTTTTTGTGTATTCTCCTAATTTCAATATTGTTTTAGCATCAACTGGTGGCACCATCAGTAATGTGATTATTTGACTGTATAGTATAATCCTGTCTAAAGTAGGATGGTGCAGGGCTGACACCAGCCTGGATGAGAGGGTGAGCTACCTGGCACTGGCCATTGTCTGCCTGAAGAGCTGCCCTCCCTCCCTGACCGGAGGGAATGACGGGGAGTTCCTGTATGACCTGGAGGAGAAGCTAGAGGTGAGTGGTAGTTAACACCTGGCACGGAGTGGGTGACAAGTGTGTGGCAGGTGGCCAGGATCCAGGAGAAGATCTATAAGGCCTTCCAGCAGCAGTCTCTTGAGCCCCCAGTGGAGCTGAACTCTGGCCTTCTGGACATCACCACTGTACGTATATATATACATAGCCCTTTATAACACCAACTTGCTTATACAATGGTCTCTCATGAGAGACTGCCTAAAAACATAGCTAAATTTCGTCTCTCCCAAAGGTGGTCTCTTATCAGAAACTGTCATACCATGCCAAGTCTGGGGAGTGAGTGGGAATAGCAGTTCGACTTTGCATTTACAAATGTGCCAGAGCCCTGTTTGGTTACTTGCACTCTCTGGTAAAGTTGGACTTTTGCAAGAATCAAGGACCATTGGAGCATTTTTTTTTTTTAAATCAGAAAAAGTGTCGAATGTGGGAATCGAACCCGGGTAGTAGCCGTCGAAAACCAATGGTTTAGACCATCCTTCCACCGACCCCCTAAGATTTAATGTTGTCATTATAACCAGTTTAATTAATTAGAACTTAAAACTTGGGACCTTAGAATTATGATGTTATAACCATATTGCTATTATAAAAGAGACTTATAAAGAGGGACTCCACTATATATTAATAGTTGTCTCTCATAGCAACTCTATTCACATTATTCCACAGCAACTCTCTTTCCATTGTTAGCTCTATGGCAACTCTTCCATTTATTAGCTCCATAGTAACTCTTCCCATTGTTAGCTCTATGGCAACTCTCTTCCCATTGTTAGGTCTTATAGCAACTCTCTTCCTATTAAGAAAAAGGCATCTCCTTATCGTGCAACTGAAAGTTGCTGATGGCTTGCGCCATCTATCGGAATAAATATCAACTATTCTCGTTGATTTCTAATTATTCCAGAATTGGCCAAATCTCTTCCTATTGTTAGCTCCGTAGCAACTCTCTTCCCATTGTTAGCTCTATAGCAACTTTTCTATTTATTAGCTCCATAGCAACTCTCTTCCCATTGTTAGCTCTATAGCAACTCTCTTCCCATTGTTAGGTCTAATAGCACTTCTATTCCCATTGTTAGGCTTACATGAGCTCTCTTCCCATTGTTAGCTCCATAGTAACTCTTTTTATAGTGTGAAAAATAGTACAAATTTGACATTGTACTGGGATAAGGTGCATAAATTATGAAAAAGGCATCTCCTTATCATGCTGTCCTTTTATAGTGTTGAACCTCATATCTAGCAACTATCTTTCATCATTAATATTGGCCAGAGCACCCTCTAGCGCTGAAAATTGATAAAAATTTTAACACTATTTATATAAAAACACAGAAAAGGCAACCACAAACATGTTTTGGGCTGTTGACCCTCATCAGTGTGGTGTAGGCTGTACCACATGACCAAAAATTTTGTCCAAGAAATAGGTATTTAAGGCCAAATTTGCATATATATGCTGATCATGTTAAAGAGAGAGAGAAAAAAAAAAGGAAAATGGTTGATATTTATATTCTCAGGAAACCTTCTTGGACAAAATTTTTGGTCCTGCACCACGCTATTCAACACTAGTGGTTTGGTAAAAATGTGATGCCTACACTACTACCTACATATTGTCGCATATAAGGCCTGAAAACATATACAACCTCCGGCAATAGATGGCGCTTTCGCCTATTTCCTGTTTGGGCCTTGTGCGGATATCGCCTACTGCTGTGGTCCTGTTTCCTGGGAAAAATGTATGTAAATAGATGTTCATATTGGCCCCAGGAGGTGGCGTAATGTAAATATACCCGTTGTTTATTATTCAAGTTATATGTAATGTTTAGTAGAAATGACAATAAAGAGAGGAGTGTTTGAAGTCTTGGTGCCACTTGCTGTTGTTACTCTTCTGGTAAGTCTCTCGTGTCCCCCCACCAGTGGTAAGGTCGAGAGATACTGCCAGAGGAAAGGAGTTCCACTAGAGCGGTGGTTCTCGGACGTCCTTGGGTGCTCTGCAGGGTAGAGCTGCAGAGGGAAATCAACGGGAGCCCGGGTAGGTGATCCACGATGGAGGAAGTGGCATCGTCGTGAAGAATCGCGAAGGGGTCAAGCCGCAAACACTATGTATCCTGGTTTTTAGAACCAGTTCCATCGAATCAATTTTGATGAAAGGTTTCTTGTCAGCCTTAAAAGAGGCACTTTTATCTCTGGATATTTTAACTAATTATTTATTCTTAAAAATATACAACAAGGTTACAAGATATCTCTCTTGTGTGAATTGTTATTATTATTATTATTATTTTTTGATAATTCAAGAAAGGATACAGGACAACTCTCTGGAAAATTTAAAATAAGCAACTGTCAGTTGATAGGTTTTCTGATAGATGGCAGTGAGCTATCAGCAACATTCAGTTGCACAGTCAGGAGGTTTATTATATCACCCTGATCTTCTATTTGACTATTTATATCTTCTTCTATTGAATATTCTATCTCTTGACCTCCCTCAATTGAAGAAACATTTTAACTTCTATGTATTTATATAAAATGTTTGAGTTTTAAAACTCCATCACACAAATGAGACAATATTCATTAAAATAAACATCACCTTTGAATATCAAAAATCCATCATGTAATCTGATTTAACTTGCACTAAATGATATTTATCTACATGTATGGAGACCTAAAACTTGTTTTTGAAAAAAAAAAAAAAGTATATACCGTTAAACCTTCTTTTTAGTGAACCCCAATGGGAACATATCTTTTGGTTCACTATAGCTACGGTTCAGCTATTTTTTACTTTCCTAATTTTTGATCATATAATTAGCCTGAAGACCACATGCATAGGAACGGGGTTATCTCGGTTTAGGGGTGGTTCCCGGGGAGGGTGAGACTAAGAGGAAGTCCTGGAACCGCTCTGGTCAATCGGGCAGCATGGCGACCTAACTACTCTCCTGCCTGTCTCCCTGGGCTCAGAGAAACCCAGCTTATATGTAAATGGTGATGTCAAAGGGGGATGATGTCCAATCAGGGACTGCCACGACCAATATGTTTATAAATCTCTCTTTTTGACGTGGCAACGTCTTAAATTAGGTTGCGGCTGGGAGTCACTTATGAAAAAGTGTAACACCCGGTAACGTTACGATGAGTCATCGAACGAGAGTGCTGCGCACGCAGCGCTAGAGAATTAGGCGCATTGAATCGGCGCATGCTTGTCTCTGTCTTTGTCTTTCTCGAACGTTCTTGGCGTTGGAAAAACAAGAAAGCGTCATAATACAAGTTCACACGTGTGGTTAAAGTATCGTCAGCTGTGTCTGTAGTGAAAATGTGGAGTGCTTAGATTCGTCATTTACAACAACTACAACAATAAAGGTAAATAATTGTACACTGATATTTCATTATCGTAAACTATGATTGATTGATTAATTGTTAGATTGACACAAAAGTTGAGAAACTGAGTTTATAGGTTATGTCATACTATTGATAAATGTTGATAGTGTTAAGTAAATTATTAGTTTAAAATTAATTAATTAATTAATTATTATTTTACAAATTTTAAATAGTTTCAAATTTATTTAGCAAAAATTTGAACCTTCGATCTGAATAAATGTTTTGATTTTCGAATTGATTCTTTAAAATTACAAATATTAAGAAAAAGTGGCAGATATAAGAAAACTTTATTTAAACTGTGTTGAGCAAGAATTTTAACATCTAATTTAAGTAAATGTTTTAATTTTCAACTTCATCATTTACAATTACAAATTTTATTTAATTTCAAATTTATTTAGCAAAAATTTGAACCTTCGATCTGAATAAGTGTTTTGATTTTCAAATACCAACGCGGCTGGTGGAGTGGCGATCTATCGTAAATTATCATCGACATCTACGGCGGAAGTGTTCCAAGTTGCGATTACAGACGTAACTCGTGTCATTAAAACCAAGGGTGACATGTGCATGACTGAAGTTACTTGCTTCGCCGCTAATACTAGCTTCAAGTTTATACTCGGTGCTGTATATATTCATCCAGGAGCTAGTATGCAGGATATTGGAATGTTACTATGGCAAGGACTCGGTCCGTACATTCACAACAGCCAGTACGTGCCACCGTTCGTGCAAATTGATTCTAGTATACCGATTCTTCTGTGTGGTGATTTTAACAAAAACGTAAAGCCTGACAACTCGTTTCTTAATTTCATGAAAAATACGTATAATCTTGATTGCGTATCAAACGTTTCTAAGTCAACTACGTTAAAAGGAACAACTATCGACTTGACTTTTGCAAGACACATTACAGCAGAAACACTTCCTTTCATTTCATATTTCTCCTATCATCGTCCTATCCTCAACAAAATCACTCAAATAGGTATTAGTTAAGTTTAAGTTTACATGTACAATGTTTTAGTAAACAAAATATATTTCTATAGTTAAAATTTGTGCAATTCTTATTTTCATTCAATTCCTTGTTCCTATTGTGCAATTTAATTATATTCATACCAATAAATATTCTACCGTTGTCACGTAAAATCTTCGCCCGTAAAACCGACTTTACAGGCAACCATTGTTTTTTTATTTTAACTTTCCCGGCCCACTCCATCCCTTTCTCTCCCAGGTATTCTTTTTATTGGCGCCATTTTGTAGTTACATATGGGTTTTCTGTTTCTATATGCAGCATACAACATATAAAATACGACACATATATATATATATAGATATGCAACAGTTCTTGTTGCAGAACTAGTCGCCAATGCTTCAAAAGTGTTGTTTACGAAAGAAAAAAAAAGGCGGGGGTGAGCAGTAAGATTTTTTATTTAGTGTCATCAAGAAAAAGTAAAGGCTGATAAGCAGATTGTCTTCACAGCAGGTGCTTATATGCGAATAAAATTCTTGGACGAGAAAAGGAGGGGAGCTATTTACATAGAAAACATGCTAGCAACGAGTTACAAGTAAAACATTTTAAATTCTGGGTTTTTAACAAGACTTTTAAAATCAATAAAAATGGCTATCCAAATTGTACAAGGGATTAAAAGCAGCATTTAAAGATAAAAATGAGCTAAATGGCACATGTATACATACTCACATGAATAATATAAAATGTACAACTGAAAGTATATTTCTGTTTTAGAGAAAACCAGTTGATAATGGCATCCGACCCCACCCACCTGTAAAACAAGGTGTTGTTTCGCAGCTGTATGGGAAGTACGCTGAGCCCCACAAGCTGCCGGAGTGCAAGCTGGCCATCATCCACTGCGCGGACCACTACGACCCCACCCTGGTGGAGATGCTCTGGCAGGAGATCATTGACAAGGAGCTGGCCTCCAGCCCCAAGCCTGAACTGATGGCCTCCAAGATCAGCAGTCTGGCTAGGACCTATGCCAGCTCGCGCAAGTTCTTCCCTCTGGGTCAGTTCTCTTGTAAACTGTCGGCACACTCTTGGAGCTAAAAGTCCTTTGGTCTAGCAAGCTAAATTATTGAACCTTAGTTTGTATTATGAAAATTGTGCATACATTTGGAATCACTATTGAATTGGCTTACACACCAAACATATATTTTAAATGTCTGCCATATAATGACTTTTCTAAATGGCCAAGAACTGTTGGTATTATAAGCAGATAATGATGAGAGTATTTGTCTTATCTGCCAGCCTATATAACGACTGGTGTGGAGCAGGCTATGTGGTGCGTGTCCTGGAGCTGAAGACCTCCAACCTGCCAGGATTCACTCCAGGCTGGGTAGCTGAGGCGCTGGGCCGCAGTGTGACAGTGGGCCAGCTGACAGAGGTGTACCACCGTCTGTACCAGGCCCGCGACCCCGCCTGGCTGTCCTGTCCCCCCCACCACCTGCTGGCCTGCCTGGCCACCCTGGTGGAGACCAACCTGGCGGCCTGCGCGGCGCTGGGCTCCAGGCTGCAGGACCAGGTGGCCACCTACCTGGTGGACCTGCAGAGCTCCTGCGACCCCTCTCACCCCCTCATCCAGCGCTTCAGGCAGCTCCAGGCCAAACTGGACCGCCTCCTCTGATTGACTGTTCTGTAAAGTCTACGCTCATCACCTTTGTTGCAAGGTAACAACACCTAATCCAAATAAGTGATTTGTAGGTAACGTTTTGGTAACAGCATTGTTACAATCTTCACACAAAAGTACCTGATAACTGCATATTCAATACTTTTGTAGAAGAAGGTAACAAACGCTTTTACTGAAACTTTGGATATAAATTACTTATTTAGATTTGGTCTTGTTAGCTTATAATAATATCATTATATTTGTATTATTAATATTGCCTTAATAAATTTTTGTACTATAGTTTCTTTGTGTCTTTTTAAACTTTACTCAGTATTGCAGTTTGTGTTCCATTTCATGACGTAACTCGTTTCAGTATTTTTTAACATCACCATCACACTAAGGACAATTTTTTATTTATTTTATTCTAAAAATATAAAAAAAGATCATTCTTATAATAGTTTTATTTCTTATACATATATTGTGCCTTATAATTAATTTATACCTAACTGGCCTCTTCTATATTGTTTGTGGAAGAGCATTCCTCTATGCAAATATTTAGGTGTAATTTGTCCACAATTTTCCTGAATACCATAACTAAGATTTCATCCTCCAGTGTCCCATGCATACACAATGTTCACTACAGCATAAATATTGGCATCGAGCAAGTAGTTTGATTGTTTTATTGACTGTGCTTGATATTTATATAGATTGCATGTTATTGTCATAAAATACCATAACTAAGATTCCATCCTTCAGTGTCCCATACATACAGAATGTTCACTACAGCATAAATATTGGCATCGAGCAAGTAGAGAGTTTGATTGTTTTATTTGTAAAAGTCTGTGCTTGATATTTATATAGATTGCATGTTATTGTCATAAAATACCATAACCAAAATTCCATCCTTTATTGTCCCATATATACAGAATTGTTCAATACAGTATTAGAGCTCTAAGAAGCGGCATGGTGGTTTAAATTGATGAAACCTCTGGAAGGGTTCACCACTGATGAGCCAAGCCATCCACTATTTTTCATAACAGTAAGGATAGTAGAAAGTTTATTTTATCTCTGAAAAGGAAAAAAAAAAAAAAAGTCAATAATATAGGTCTTAATTACCTTTTAATTAATAATTTCAGTGATATCTTTGACTGTTGCCCTTTTCAAGGTAATTATTTTTAAATAAGGTAAACTATTTTCACAAGCTCAAAGCCAATTAAATGGTTAAGTGGAGATGGAAAGCATTAGGAAATGAAGCAACAACCTGGTAAAAAATTGATGTCTTATGGAATATTAGAACAGTAAAATAACAACAAAATCTACCCCACTTGCCCAAAATGTAGCTTGGCACTTGCAGCTCCAGAACACATTCTGGCTTGCATTTGATGTACTAAACAGGACCTTTGGGAGAGGTCGGTGCTTATCATCAAACAGCTTGAGGGACATGAACAGGATGCCTGAATGACCAGTTTTTTTTTCGTCGTTTAGGTACAGCTTGCACCACGCTGTAGAGGGCTAAACAGCCCTGAACGCGTGCGTGGCTAGCTTTTCAAGAACTATGATTGATAGATTAAATTGGTGAAACCGCTGGGAGGGTTCACCACTGATGAGCCAAGCCCTCCCAATATATTTTTCATTGAGTTAAGGACTGTAGAAGTTTGTTTTGTTTGGCTTATAAAAGAAACATTCGTGCTTAAACGATTCCATTTCCTATGTATAGATGGCGCGTTGTTTCTTTGTTTTGAACAACTTCTTTGTTTGAGCCCTATATAATTATTCAACTTTTTATTGTTGAATCTCATAGGAAAGATATCCTCATTGTTAAGTCCTATAGCAAATATTTTTCTATTTTGAGCCTCATTGTAATTCACTTATTGTTTTCCCATAACAACTCATTTTCCATTGTTGAGCTCTCGAGCAACTATTTCATTAATGCACTAAATTCAATCCTATTTTAGAGATAAAGTAATTCACACGTTTCTTTTGTTGCGCCTCCATAGAAATTCTCAATTGTAGCCTCATAATATTTCAATTCAAATCGTTTTGCTCGTTTTATATTACTTTTATTGTTGAGTTATCCATATCTCAACTATCTTCTCCTGTTGAGCCTTCACAGAAACTCACTTCACATTCCAAAATAACTCTATTAGGTACCGATCAAAAAGAGTAACCTAGCTTATACCGCAGTCCACCGCTCACTTCGAATAGTTGAGCACCATATCAACTCACTTCTCAATGATGAGCCACACAGTAATTAACTCTTATGGTTGAAGCCTCTCTTATTACCCTCTTACCTTTGTTGAATTTGAAAATAATTCACTTTTCTTTTCTTGAATCCCACAGAAACATTAATAACAAATTATTTTAATTTTTAAGAGCAATAGTAACTGATTTTCATTGCATAGTTCCATAGTAAATAGCTTCTTCCCATTGTGGAGCCCCATAATATTTCACGTCTAATTTTAAACTTCAATAAAGTCACCATAGATTGTTGAGCCTGGTAGTACTTGATTTATATTGTAGAGAGACTCATTAATTTACTTTTAATGCTGATTCCCGTGACAAATATCTTCCCATTGCTAAGCCCCATAACAACTCTCTTCGCCAGCATATAGTCAGTATAGCAACACACTTTTATGATATTGAGATCCTATAATTACCCCTTTTCACCAAATTTGAGGCTCCATAGCAACCCTCTTCCTCAACGTTTAGCCCCCATAGCATGAACTCCAATTGCAACATACTTCCCAAACGTTGAACTCATATAGCAAAATACTCTCATTTACGTTAAAGAAGTGCATTTGGTGAACTGATGGTTAAACTCGGGGCCATTGAGGCGAAACCGCTGGGAGGGTTCACCACTAATGAAAGAGGCCCTCCCATTCCAGTGGAGTAGATGACCACACGTGGATTCGCACAGGCTTGATCATCGTGGGTAAGATTCCGAAACTCTGGCAATTTGTGGCGTCCTTGTAATGCGTGTCTTTCGAAACTGAGGGGCGTACATCATCTCCTACTGGATTGATGAATCGGTGGTGCAGGGGTCGAATGTGCATTTACCATCTGACCATTTTTATTCCTTTTTTTTTTTTCAAAATCAACACCATCGTGAACGGCCTTTTTTATTTGTAGGTTACTCATAGCAGACTTTGAAACAAAATGTGATGATGATGACGCGGAGGATGATGTTGAAAGGACCTCAAATGCGAAAATATTTGGTACCTGAAAATATAAATCGAACTGGGGGGGGGCAGTTTTGTTTTGATATTGGGACACTATCTCAATTTATTTATAAAAACGAAGGACACCTCTCCAGTCAAAATAGACATTAAAACTAGACGCCATATATAATCTTTCGCCGCAACCGCAAACTAGCGGCCTCGGGATGGTGACAAAACGACAACGCAAGCTTTGGTAAATTAAAAAGCGCCCAATTGGAGACCGTGTTTTTGGGCCGATGGCTTTCCTCAGTCCAGGGGGTGGGGGTTCATTAGATCGAAACAGGATTAAATGATATTCTTACATTCCGCCAAAGAGGTGTTGAGCTGGCAATGAAGATTTAATTTGGTCCCTTGTGTATGACAATAAATAAAGGTAGTCCTGAATAGAAGAGGGCCATCGGACCAAAACAATGTTCTGCAGGCGTGCGCTTCTAAATTTGCCAAAGCTGGTGCTGTACTTTGTGTGGGATACAAGATATGTCAAAATTCGAAACTATTATAGACGCGTATGATTCTTTTTTAAAAATAAACAATTTCTACTGCCCTTACTGCAACGGAAAAATTAAAGAAGGCGCCTGGCTCATCAGTGGTGAACCCTCCCAGCGGTTTTGCCAGTTTAATTTATTTATTGTCCATAGTTCATCTAAAATACCCATCCAAGAGTCTAGCATCAGTATCACTATAAAAGGAAGATCGAAAAATGCAATAAAACAACGGAATGGTATATTAAACTGACGAAACCGCTGGGAGGGTTCACCACTGATGAGACAGGTCCTCCCTTTAATTTTTCCATTGCAGTAAGGGCAGTGAAAACTGTTTATTTTTGAAAAAGAATCATACGCGTCTATAATAGTTTCGAATTTTGATAACAGATGGCGCGCAAATGCATCATAATATAATTGTTATAAAAAAATACAAATTTAAATTTGCGGAAGAGCGATTGCTCGAAGCATATTATATATTTATAATTGTATGTAATTCTCCTGTCCTCAAAGCTTATGTCCATAGTTCATCTAAAATACCCATTCCAAGAATCTAGTATCAGTATCACTATAAAAGGAAGATCGAAAAATGCAATATAACAGCGGTATGGTAGATTAAACTGGCGAAACCGCTGGGAGGGTTCACCACTGATGAACCAGGCCCTCTCTTTAATTTTTCAATTGCAGTAAGGGCAGTATAAATTATTTATTTTTTAAAAAAGAATCATACGCGTCTATAATAGTTTAGAAATTTGATAACAGATGGCGCGCTAATGCATCATACAAGAGATGTGCGGAGATGGCTATAGGCGAGGAAGGTCCTTCTGATGGCGGTGGTGTGAGGCGAGTTCCATCTTTTGTTACTCATTTAAGAGTGTTGACTTTGCTTAGAATTATTAATGAAACTGATTTTCCAATAATTATTAATTAAACAATATATTTTTTGATTTACAAGAGAGAGAACAAAATATAAAAGGGAAACTAATATTGAACAAAGGAACTTTTTTCTGTTTCGGTTAGCGCCTATTTTCCTGTGAGCTTACACACACTCTGTGGAACAATTAATTAATATATATACAACAAAGAGTAATTTTTAATAAGATACAAAACGCAGGTTCGCATCCTTATATAAAGGCGCATGCTCTTATTTGTGCCACCCGCCCTTTTAAATACCCAGGATGCGTTTGGACCCACTCAACAAGGCTACATCTCTTTGAATAAAACATATTCACATTGATCTATATAAACCCAATTGTTCCAAACCTAATGTATGGTCTATATATATCGACAAATTTGAACTTTTAAAATTGTGTAGGTAAAATATTTTATTGGACTTCAGATTATTTGATTGTTGATTTCTAGAGAGCATCAATGAATAAATGTCAGAGGCGATAGACCATGCAGTCCATCAGCTTTTATGTTGAAATTTATTTCGTCCTGGTACAACATCCACGAAGTTGAACATAAGGTAGTGGGCAGGCGTGAGATGGCATCCCAACCGCCGCGGTAATGCCAACGAAACGCAGCCTTTGTGATCTCTCGATCTGATCCTAAACAGATAGAAACATGTTGCCACAAGTATGGGATAACGGTTTTGAATAAATACTTATCTTCAGGCCTTCATAGTAGATGGATTTTGTGGGAAGAGCGACAAAGTTCAGGTATCAGTAGCTTTTTTTTAACCCGATCAATTCCACAGGGTACAAATCGTATCATGCCAAAGGACAGATTTCGGAACTTGGACT
Source organism: Cordylochernes scorpioides (assembly GCA_030710605.1). Classification (NCBI taxonomy): domain Eukaryota; kingdom Metazoa; phylum Arthropoda; class Arachnida; order Pseudoscorpiones; family Chernetidae; genus Cordylochernes; species Cordylochernes scorpioides. The sequence goes on along the minus strand of CP092876.1, from coordinate 38,476,219 downwards.
CCACCATATCGCATCGCGAAGGGCTCTATGTCCAGGTTACTATTTGCTGCGCTTTTGTCGCCAAAACGATTCCCCTCCGATGCGTGCCAAAAGCCATATTTTGCAGCTCTGGCCACGCCATATGGGTTTCGACGTGCCCTTTTTAGAGGGCCAGATTTTGCAGCCTTCGCGCTTTAATGTTCTATCGTTTAAATGTATTAGCGATTATATAGACATATTTTTAATTTCGTGGAACCATTATACCAATGTAGAATGAGCAAATCTTCAAATAATACATGATTTGAAAATTATAATCTAATCGTAATAGGTAATGGCTCGATAATGTAAATTCAGACTTGGAAGTGTCATAAACTCTCGAAGGATTTGTCCGCATATCGGGCTGCATATCAGCAAAGTAATGCAGAATGGATTTGCGTATCTGCGCAAGAAATTTGATATCGGAGAATCGTGAAACATATATGGCCTACAAATAACTTTATCTGTGTTAATATTCCTTGGTCTTAAATAGGATTTCTTTCAAAGTTTCGTCTAATAAAGTTTAGCGGATTTGATTCACTGAGAAGTTGTTAGAGCTATGAAATTTTTAAATACAAAATCAGATGGTTTTGATTCAATCAGCGGCTCAAAATTTGGCAAAACAACTCCAAATTCATTAGAAAGCGAGGTTATTTCTTTCTTTGAAGCCTTTGCGCCGCAAATTCGATGGTACATCTTTGAAAAATTCTTCTTTTCAACTTGGTAAAACCGCTTCGAATATTCTTTTAAAAATGCAGCGTTCAAAGGAACATTTATCTTGAAAAGAGATTTCTTACAAATGGGTTTAAAAACGACGTTTTGAGGTGCGCTCTTTTCGAGGGCCAGATTTTGCAGCCCTCGAGGCTTGATTTTATTTCGTCAAAATACGATATAAGAGCAATTATATCTGACATATATTTGATTTCGCGGAACTATTTTATCAATAAAAATTAGCAAAAACTTCAAAAAATTCATGATCTAAAGATTATTATCCATTCGTGAAAGGTAGTGGCTCGATAATGTGAAGTTTCTGCTTGACTGTGTCATAAATCCTAGAAGGAATTTCCCGCATATCGGTTTGCGTATTGAGCTGGCATTTTGAAATCGGGAGTTTCGTGAAGCAAATATGGCCTATAAATTACTTTAGTTCTGTTAATTTTTCTTGGTCTTGAATCGGTATATATCGAAATTTCGTACAATATTTTTTTGCGGATTTCAGTCACTGCGAAATTGTTAAAGTAACAATATCATTAGATAAAAAATCCGATCGTTTTTATTCAATCGGCGCTTTCTCTCTCTCTCTCTTTTGGATATTAAATGGTAGATCTTAAACAATTTATTTTATCAACTTTCTAAAAATGCATAAATTATGTTTTGAAATAAACATCGCTTAAATAAACGTCGAACTTGAAAAAAATAGTTCTCAAAAGTGGCTTTAAAAAATTCATCCATTGTTGTTACTATAGCTATTAAAAATTGAATTTTTTTCCATTAGAGTTAAAAAAATATTTGGAGCAATTTTAATTCATAAATTACAAAGGCGCTCAAATTTCATCAAATACAACCGCTGAATTTTTGCTTTTAAAAACAATATAAATTAAAACAAAGCAATAACGCGCCATCTATATATATAAAATAAAAGGATTTAAAAGCGCGAATGTTTCTTTTATACATAAAACGAACTTCTACTGTCCTTACTGCGATGAAAAAATATATTGGGAGGGCTTGGCTCATCAGTGGTGAACCCTCCCAGCGGTTTCGCCAATTTAATCCACCAGACCGCTTCTCAGAGCTCTAATACTGTATTGGATCATTCTGCTTTTATATGCTACACTGAAGGATGGAATCTTAGAAATGGTTTTCAAGTAAACTATGGACATAAGCTTATAGGACAGTATAATTACATTCAAATATTTGCTTCGAGCAATGCTCTTCAGCAAACTATAAAGACAAGACCAGTTAGGCATAAATTAACACAAAGCAATAACGCGCCATCTATATATATAAAATAAAATGATTTAAAAGCGCGAATGTTTCTTTTATACATAAAACGAACTTCTACTGTCCTTACTGCGATGAAAAAAATTGTACCTTACCAATCGAATTAATAATAGAAATTTTAATGAAATATTTTTATTTTGAAGTCATTCCTTAAAATTGGCATTCTATCTATGCATGCTTTACGATTTTTAATAATAACAACAATCAATTTCATAATAGTGCTCAATCACAATAGGGCTCCAGTACCTAAACATCTTTACCCTTTTGTATATGACCTTCTCTCCTACTTGTAAGCACGGCTCACGAAATATAATTTCTTTCCCTAAACGACTCAAAATTCACTCTGAAATTCAGGCGTCGAAGAATTCCAACCACCACGTGAGCCTTGCTTACAACCAACCCTTGGTGACTCTTAGCTATCTTCCCCTTAATCTCCCACTCATTCTTACAACTTTGTCAACCTTATACCAGCTTATGATCTTCTATAGAATTATTGATTAATCAATTATCGAACTTCTATATTGCCATTTCAAAATTCTAATCTTCGCCCTTCATTTATGATAATATATTTCGTAGTTCATCTCTAGCATATCCACCGACCCACACCATCTAGCCAATGGTGTGTTCGTCACAGGATGCAGATTAACTAACTGCTAGATGTTTATCACTCCTTTTTGTTCGCACTTGAACAATCTGCATTGAGCGGCACAGCTTCGCTCCTCCTTCTCGCGCCACACGTTCGCCACACGGACCCTGTCTTCAAATCTATGTTTGTCCCTTGTCCAAATTTCCCACGGAGGTACGTTAAACATCGTCGCTGATTCTGTCCGCTCCATCATTTCGCGCAGACATGGGTTTTACGTTCAACCCATCGCGAAATCATCGCCTCGCACAAGCTCCCACGACGTTTCAAACACCTCGTGTACGAGCAGCTTGTCACCTGTAAAGGACAACGCCGTCCTCGTCCCAATTTTTGGCACTGTGCGCGCATACTTTCCTCCAATTAGCTAAAACTACTAGAGTCTCTTAGTATCGAAATAATTAAGGTAGAAAGGCCCAAAGAAAGTTTCCCCTCGCTCTGTTCGCCTATATTCTACCTTTGCATCTCGAACTATTTTATCTTCTCAAATTAAATATAAGTCCATTAGAATTCCTCACCTACACACGGGACTTTTCTCCTCGGACTCGCTACACAAGTAACTGCATAGATAAGGTAGAATGGCCCAAAGCAAGTTTCCCCTCGCTCTGTTCGCCAAAATTCTAACATTGTATGTAGTTCTAAATTTACCTCAGTTCTGAGCTCACGCAATTTTATCCTCAATCTCATTTCTCGTACTCTACACCTATAGCATAGAAAGCCCATGCCAAGTTTCCCCTTGCCATGTCCGCCTGAAAAATATCTTAAAGTGTAGAGTTCCCCAGTCTTAATGACCTTCATAATTTCACCATGTGTATGTGACTCCCCTTCTCGTTGTTCACACTCCTCAATATCATTTCCCTTATAATACATTAGATGTTATTGTATATAGCCTTTTGTAGCTTTGATATTATCCAAAATTCTCTTAAATATCAAACTCTCCGGTGTTGTAAAACTGCTTGTAAATAATATTTAGTTGTGTACTATACAATATTTTATTTACATAAAACTATGTCACCATAACCTTAATTAATTTCAACACTGTAAAATTATTTTTTCTATTCCTGGCTTCTCCAGCTTTAAGTATACTCAAACCATGTTCAGCCTTCTTCAACGGGGGCCATATGTCATAATATATGCTCTTCCAGGAATAATAAAGCAAACCTACAGTCGACCCAGAGATAGACAAGAGGGTAAAAGTCCGGCAACTTGAGACAGCAGCGACATTCCAAGGGGCGACCACAGGTGCCCATGAGTTCTCGGGAATTAAGACAGTAGTGGATTGTGTTCGACACGAACGGTCCGGCTGTTGCCGGGCCCGGCGCTCTCCCCTTCTCTCTCTGGTTGTCTGGGTTCATCTTCCAACTTGTGGTGTGAATATTTCTCTTTCTCCACCTTATTATTATATTGCCACATATATATATTTTGTTCCTCCACATTCTCATGTTTGGTAAGCAATTTCTGTTGAGGAAATATAGCCATTGGTGAAAAGTAAAAAAAAAAAAAAAACACACACATTTGAAATGAAAAAAAAAAGAGAAAATATAACAAATCAGAAAATAAATTTGCAATTCTAGTTTTATATATATGTGGGTTCAACTTTACATGTATGCTATCCAAAATTTGCACTTTATTAAAAGCCACATATAGCTGCCCATGTGTAAACACAGGCTCTTGTAGCAAGAGACCCACTCTAGCAAAGGTTTGGCCATGAGCCTTTATTTATATTCATAGCAAAAACCAACCATATTGGAAACAGATGCTTCTTCAGAATGAAGGGAAGGTTGTTATCTGAAGGAGCCAAAGAGTAATAATAAAAAAAGTGCTTTAAAAACAAACAATTCGATGATGATAAACAACAAAAGAAGATAAATAACAAATAAGATAAGTAAAATTTGAAGGCAAAAAAATCTACGATTGCAAAATCGAATAAATTAAAAATAAATATATCTATTGATTTTTTCAAAATAAAAATAAAACGGTCATGTGAAGCAAAAAATAACGAACATTTTGGTATATAGGTGGCTATATATAGTTAAATATATTCGCACATATATTCTCAATAAGAAATGTTTCGAAAATTTGAAAGCAGAAGAAAATATAACAATGGTACATATATTTTATATGCAGTTAAATTTTCATCAGATAGTTTCTTAATTTGATCTTGCATAGCATGGGTGGATCACATACCCACGTGATTTAGTTTAAATCAAAGAAAAACCTTGATAAAGAAAGGCGTTTTGCCCCTAGAAATATTGGTTGAATAATAAATTTAGATCCAATATATGCATTAAATTTAGTTATAGATATTATTATGGATTGCTCAATCTTTTAAATAAAAAGTATTTAAAATATATGAAATTATTAAATTTAAATAAATATATTTTAAAAAAAGAGGCCAATGCGGGATTTGAACCCGCGTCTTTGCGGGCGAAAACCCATATATACTCGCATTTACATTAAAGAAGTGTATTTGGTGAACTGATGGTTACACTAAGGGTCAAATTTTTTTTTATTTATATGAAAAAGTATTTAAAATAAATAAAATTATATAAAATTCTAAAATTCTAAAAAAAAAGGCCATCGCGGGATTTGAACCCGCGTGTTAGCGACCGAAAACCAATATATACTCGCATTTACATTAAAGAAGTGCTTTTTTTATATAAATATAAAAGATGGCTAAACTAGTGGCCATATTTTATATTTATATAAAAAAAGTATTTAAAATATATGGAATTATAAAATAAAAAAAAATATTTAAAAAAAGAGACAAACGCGCGATTTGAACCCGGGATTTGAGCAAAATTTGATATCAATAAAACAAAATTGGACGGGCTTTTTTTTCTTTCCAATTTATTATATTTAAAAAATATGAATATATAATTAAATTATATTTTAATAAGTAAATATATGTCATAATACGCTCTGAATTTTATTTATTGCCTGAATTAATATTCTTGCCATTAAATAATATAGTTTAATTTCATTAATGTAAATGCGAGTGTATATTATTTTTTACAGCTAAGACTATGGTTCGAATCTCCCGCTTGGACACGTTTTTAAACAAATATTTTAATTTTATAAATTCATATATTTTATATATATTTTTTATATGAATAAAAATTAAAAATGGCCCGATATTAACCATAAGTTCACCTAAAGAACTTTTTAAATGTGAAGGCGAGTCTATATTGATTTTCAACTGCAAAGACCTGGGTTCAAATCCCGCGTGGGAAACCTTTTTTATATTTTTATTTTATAAATTTATATAATTTTATATATTTTTATATAAATAAAAAAATTAAAATGGCCCCGAATTTAACCATTAGTTCACCTAAAGAACTTCTTAAATGTGAAGGCGAGTGCTGGGAATAAAGAAATGATAGAGAAAAAAAAAATGAATTTAGAAAACTATGAATAACCAAATGACCAATTTAAATAGATAATTTTTGTGTCTAACTATTGTAGCGATAGGCAGGTGGTATTCTTGAGGTAGGGAACGACAGGGTTTGGTGATCGCAGATATAATGGGCTTTATTTAACTATGATGAATGACACACAAAATTAAACTTATCTCAGTTGGAGCAAGTATCCGGCTATTCTGCCAATCACCCCTTTGCCAACCCTAGCTTTTTCCCTTTCTTCAATTTCAACAGGGGTTTTCTCAACTTGAGCTCTTTCACTTTCCTTAAATTTCAACAGGCTTTTTCTCAACTAGAGTTCTTTCACTTTCTTCAACTTCTACAGGCTTTTTTCTCAACTTGAGCTCTTTCACTTTCTTCAACTTCTACACGAGGCTTCCCATAGATTCCTTTAGAAATATAGTTGAATAATTCTTCCTGGATTGAAATTAGACGATAAAAAACAAGGCGAAGGAAGACGAGTATCTTTTATTGGTGCATTAGAGCAAGCTTTCGGGCAAAAGCCCTTCGACAGGCAAGATATAACGACACTATGAACGATATCGATGGCTGTAGTGAATATATACACTTATTAATTTACATAAATACAGAAAAAAGCATGCAAATGAACAATTTAACTATTTGTAAAAATGAGAAGTAAAAAAATAAAAATAAAAATCGTAGAGAGTAATTCAAGAGATGCAAAACATTAGCTGAAGGAAAGAAATATTAATGAGGCATAATATATGACTGCAATGGAATATTAAGTATATAAAAGAGAAAATTTATACATAAAGGCCAGGAGAGCTTGATATGCGTCAGGGAGGTCAATTTTTACAGTTAAGAACATGAGGGAAGTTTAAATAAAGGACAGGAGAGGATGATAAATTCTGGAAGTTCTATTTTTCTATTGATGCTGTTCAGTTTGTGGGATACTATGGATTCTGAAATGAGTCTTTGGTGTAAGATATGTATGTGGCTGTAATGTATGGTGGGGTTGTTGATGTTGAAAGTGTGGCCTGTGGTCTGCATATGTTGATAAATGAGGGACTTGGTATCTTGACGGGAAATATTGCGGGAATGTTCAGTCATCCTGATGGATACAGATCTACCCGTCTGACCAACGTAAGTGGCAGGGCACTGTTCGCATGAGACGGGGTAGACTGCGCCCACAGAACGAAGGGGGGCAGGAGGAGCTGAGGACTTAGTATGAGGATGACGGAGGGACGAAAGGTTCTCTTTTATATACTTAATATTCCATTGCAGTCATATATTATGCCTCATTAATATTTCTTTCCTTCAGCTAATGTTTTGCATCTCTTGAATTACCCTCTACGATTTTTATTTTTATTTTTTACTTCTCATTTTTACAAATAGTTAAATTGTTCATTTGCATGCTTTTTTCTGTATTTATGTAAATTAATATGTGTATATATTCACTACAGCCATCGATATCGTTCATAGTGTCGTTATATCTTGCCTGTCGAAGGGCTTTTGCCCGAAAGCTTGCTCTAATGCACCAATAAAAGATACTCGTCTTTCTTCGCCTTGTTTTTTATCGTCTAATAGATTACTTTATCCCTTTATTCTTCTGAGCACGAGTATTCTATCTCCTAGGCTCTATTATCTTCCTCAACCAGATTCTTATCAATCCCCTGCTAATCTCACCAACTCTGCTAATCCCCCACGCACCGGCCATCCCGCCGTGCCTTTTATACATTCCTTTCCCGTGCATAGTCTCACCTGATTGGTTCTCGTGATCCGCAGATGATATTATACAAATGATCTTATGCAAATTACATTATGTAAATTATCTAGTTTTAACAGCGAGTGTATATTGATTTTCAACTGCAAAGACCTGGGTTCAAATCCCGTGTAAAAAACTTTTTAAATATTTTTTATTCTATAATTTCATATTATTTCATATATTTTTTGAATATATATTTTTATATGAATAAAAAATTTAAAAATGGCCTGGGTTTTAACCATCAGTTCACCCAATGCACTTCATTAATGTAAATACGAGTATATATGGATTTTCAACCGCCAAGACCTTGGTTCAAATCCCGCGGTGGTCACTTTTTAAAAAATATTTTTCATTTTTATAATTTAATATATTTTTATTTATTTTTTATTAAAAACAAAATCCCTGTTTGGCGATCCCTTTTTTACATTTTTTTTTCAGCAAACACGACCTTTAGACAGAAGCGTCTTGCCGCACTATTTTTTAAAGGAGTATAAAAGGATAAGACAAAACATCCTCTTCAACGACTATACCAGGTTTTCGACTACGACTCTGTATTGATAAACTCATCTTGTGAAAATTGATTCGCTCTAGAACACCCAGGAATCTGTGGATGGACTCGGACGCTAACATTAATGGCCCGGTTCCAGCGAATTTGATCAGCCGACCTTCGCGCGTCTCGGGAGTTTCTAATTATTGAACTGGCTAAAATATTGACCTTCCTCTCTGGGCTCGGTTGAATATTTTCCGAGCTGCGATAGAATAGCCCTATTTATGTAAAGTACACCCCAAAAATGCCGACGACAGTCTTAAACATGAGAAATGGAGCTAGCGCGGGTCCCTTTTAGAGACTCTGGCTGGGGGAGTTTGCTAATGCTATGTGCCTTCATTACTTTTACCTGCACCCAAGGACGGAAAATCAGTTCCTGGTCCCACTAGTATGTATGCCTTCGTGTCGCGGAAGATTTTCACGAGGGTATAAACAGCCGTTGCACGAGCATCCAACAATGGTCTCTAGGAGTCGCTCTCCAATTTGCTAAAAGCTGGTGTTTCGGCTTTGTCAAAGACCAGAAACCGCTAGTTTGCGTCGACCGTCAATAGATGGCGTCTAGTTTTGATATCTTCTTTAAGGTGCGTCCTTTTTTTGAAAGAGTCTTAATTTCTGTAACTGATAAGACATTAAAGAGGAAAGGAAAGGCGAGATGATGTCAGAGGGAAAGCAAACGGGCAAAAAATAAATGTATGTATATACCAACAAAATTTTTGGTCCCAGAGGCTTCTTGAGAAATCAAGAAATGGATATTTAAGGCCAAATTAATAGACGAGTAAGAGTCCAGTAAGTAGTCGAGGCGGAGTAAGGAGTGAATGTGCAGTAAGTGGTCCAGGCGGAGATAGGAACAAATGTGCAGTAAGTAGGCCAGGCAGAGTAAGGAGTAAAACTACGGGAAATAGTCCAGTCGGAGTGAGGAGTAAGAGTGCAGTAAGTGTCAAGGCGGAGTAAAGGGGCAGGAAGTAGTCAAGGCGAAGTAAGAGGGCAGTAAGTATTCCAGACGGAGTAAGGTGTAAAAGGGCAGGAAGTAGTCCAGGCGGAGTAATAGGGCAGGAAGTATTCCAGACGGAGTAAGGAGTAAGAGGGAAGGAAGTAGTCCAGAAGGAATAAGAGGACAGAAGTAGTCCAGGCGGAGTAAAAGGGCAGAAATTATTCCAGAGGGAGTAAGAAGTAAGATAGCAGGAATTAATCCAGGCGGAGTAAGAGGGCAGGAAGTAGTCCAAGCGGAGTAAGTAGTAAGAGTGCAGTAAGTGGTACAATCAGAGTAAGTAGTAAGAGGGCAGTAAGTAGTCCAGGCGAGGTAAAGAGTGAGTATGCTGTAAGAGGTCCAGCGAAGAAAGAGGGCAGGAAGTTGTCCAGGCTGAATAGGAGGGCAGGAAGTATTCCAGACGGAGTAAGGAGTAAGAGGGCAGGAAGTAGACCAGGTGGAGTAAGAGGGCAAGTAATATTCCAGACGGAGTAAGGAGTAAGAGGGCAGGAAGTGGTCCAGGCGGAGTAAGAGGGCAGGAATTAGCCCAGACGGAGTGAGGTGTAAGAGGTCAGGATGTAGTCAAGGCGGAGTAAGAGGGCAGGAAGTAGTCCAGGCGGAGTAAGAAGTAAGAGGGCAGTAAGTGGTCCAGGCATTGTAAGGAGTAAGTGTGTAGTAAGTAATACAGGCGGAGTAAGGGGGCATTAAGTGTTTCAGGCGTAGTAAAGGGTTAAGGTGCTGTTAGTAGTCCATGGTGAGTGAGGAGTATGAGTGCAGTAAGTAGTCCAGGCGGAGTAAGAAGTGAGAGTCTAGTAAATAATCCAGGCGGAGTTAGATGTAAGTGTGCAGTAAGTGGTCCAGGCAGAGTAAGGAATAAAAGTGCAGTGAGTAGTCCAGGCGAAGTAAGAGGGCAGTAAGTAATCCAGGCGGAGTAAGGAATAAGAGGGCAGGAAGTAGTCCAGGCGGAGTAAGAAGTAAGAATCCAGTAAAATATCCAGGCGGAGTGAGAAGTAAGTGTGCAGTAAGTGGTCCAGGCAGAGTAAGGAGTAAGAGTGAAGTGAGTAGTCCAGGCGCAGTATGGAGTAAGTGTGCAGTAATTGTTCCAGGCGATGTAAGTAGTAAGAGTCCAGTAAGTAGTCCAGGGGGAGTAATGAGTAAGTGTGCAGTAATTGTTTCAGGCTGAGTAAGTAGCAAGAGTCCAGTAAGTAGTCCAGGCGGAGTAAGGATTAAGTGTACAGTAAGTGGGCCAGGCGGAGTTAGGAACAAATGTGCAGTAAGAAGGCCAGGCAGAGTAAGGAGTAAAACTACGGGAAATAGTCCAGTCGGAGTAAGGAGTAAGAGTGATGTAAGTGTCAAGGCAGAGTAAGGGGGCAGTAGGTAGTCAAGGCGAAGTAAGAGGGCAGTAATTATTCCAGACGGATTAAGAAGTAAAAGGGCAGGAATTAGTCCAGGCGGAGTAAGAGGGCAGAAGTATTCCAGACGGAGTAAGGAGTAAGAAGGCAGGAAGTAGTCCAGAAGGAGTAAGAGGACAGAAGTAGTCCAGGCGGATTAAAAGGGCAGAAATTATTCCAGACGCGCGCGCGCGCGCGGAGTAAGAAGTAAGAGAGCAGGAAGTAATCCAGGCGGAGTAAGAGGGCAGGAAAGAGTCCAGGCGGAGTAAGTAGTAAGAGTGCAGTAAGTAGTCCAGGCGGAGTAAGGAGTAAGTGTGCAGTAAGTGGTCCAAACAGAGTAAGGAGTAAGAGGGCAGTAGGTAGTCCAGGCGGGGTAAAGAGTGAGTGTGCTGTAAGAGGTCCAGCGGAGTAAGAGGGCAGAAGTCGACCAGGCGAAGTAAGAGGGCAGTAAGTATTCCAGACGGAATGAGGAGTAAGAGGGCAGGAAGTAGTCCAGGTGGAGTAAGGTGTAAGAGGGCAGGAAGTAGTCAAGGCGGAGTAAGAAGTAAGAGGGCAGTAAGTGGTCCAGGCAGAGTAAGGAGTAAGACTGCAGTAAGTAGTCCAGGCGGAGTAAGGAGTAAGTGTGCAGTAAGTGGTCCATTCGGAGTAAGGAGTAAGAGGGCAGTAAGTAGTCCAGGCGGGGTAAAGAGTGAGTGTGCTGAAAGAGGTCCAGCGGAGTAAGAGGGCAGTAGTCCAGTCAAAGTAAGAGGGCAGGAAGTATTCCAGACGGAGTAAAGAGTAAGAGGGCAGGAAGTAGTCCAGGCGAAGTGAGAGGGCACTAAGTATTCCAGACGGAGTAAGGAGTAAGAGGGCAGGAAGTAGTCCAGGCGGAGTAAGAGGGCAGGAAGTATTCCAGACGGAGTAAGGAGTAAGAGGGAAGGAAGTGGTCCAGGCGGAGTAAGAGGGCAGGAAGTAGTCCAGTCGGAGTAAGGGATAAGAGGGCAGGAAGTAGTCCAGGCGGAGTAAGAGGGCAGTAAGTGGTCAAGGCAGTGTGAGGAGTAGGAGTGCAGTAAGTAGTACAGGCGGAGTAAGGTGGAAATGAGTAGTTCAGGCGGAGTAAGAAGTAAGAGTCCAGTAAATAATCCAGGCGGAGTAAGAAGTAAGTGTGCAGTAAGTGGTCCAGGCAGAGTAAGAAGTAAGTGTGCAGTGAGTAGTCCAGGCGCAGTATGGAGTAAGTGTGCAGTAATTGTTCCAGGCGGAGTAAGTAGTAAGAGTCCAGTAAGTAGTCCAGGCGGAGTAAGGAGAAAGTGTGCAGTAAGTAGTCCAGGCGGAGTTAGGAACAAATGTGCAGTAAGTAGGCCAGTCAGAGTAAGGAGTAAAACTACGGGAAATAGTCCAGTCGGAGTGAGGAGTAAGAGTGCAGTAAGTGTCAAGGCGGAGTAAGGGGGCAGGAAGTAGTCAAGGCGAAGTAAGAGGGCAGGAAGTATTCCAGACGGAGTAAGGAGTAAAAGGGCAGGAAGTAGTCCTGACGGAGTAAGAGGGCAGGAAGTATTCCAGACGGAGTAAGATGTAAGAGTCCAGTAAATAATCCAGGCGGAGTAAGAAGTAAGTGTGCAGTAAGTGGTCCAGGCAGAGTAAGGAATAGGAGTACAGTAAGTAGTCCAGGCGCAGTAAGAAGTAGGTGTGCAGTAATAGGTACAGTCTGGTAAGTAGTAAGAGTACAGTGAGTAGTTCAGGCGAAATAAAGAGTAATTGTGCAGTAAGTGATCCTAGCGGAGTAAGGAGTAAGAGTGCAGTGAGTAGTCCAGGCGAAGTAAGAGGGCAGTAAGTAATCCAGGCGGAGTAATGAATAAGGGGGCTGGAAGTAGTCCAGGCGGAGTAAGAAGTAAGAGTCCAGTAAATAATACAGGCGGAGTAAGAAGTAAGTGTGCAGTAAGTGGTCCATGCAGAGTAAAAAGAAAGAGTGCCATGAGTAGTCCAGGCGAAGTAATGAGTAAGTGTGCAGTAATTGTTCTAGGCGGATTAAGTAGTAAGAGTCCAGTAAGTAGTCCAGGCGGAGTAAGGATTAAGTGTGCAGTAAGTGATCCAGGCGGAGTTAAGAACTAATGTACAGTAAGTAGGCCAGGCAGAGTAAGGAGTAAAACTACTGGAAATAGTCTAGTCGGATTAATGAGTAAGAGTACAGTGAGTGTCAAGGAAGGTAAGGGGGCAGGAAGTAGTCCAGGCGGAGTAAGAGGGCAGGAAGTAGTCCAGGCGGAGTAAGTAGTAAAAATGCAGTAAGTAGTCCAGGCGGAGTAAGGAGTAAGTGTGCAGTAAGTGGTCCAGTCGGAGTAAGGAGTAAGAGGGCAGTAAGTAGTCCAGGCGGGGTAGAGAGTGAGTGTGCTGTAAGAGGTCCTGCAGAGTAAGAGGGCAGGGAGTAGTGCAGGCGGAGTAAAAGGGCAGTAAGTATTCTAGACGGAGTAAGGAGTAAGAGGGCAGGAAGTAGTCCAGGCGGAATAAGAGGGCAGGAAGTATTCCAGACGGAGTAAGGTGTAAGAGAGCAGGAAGTAGTACAGGCGGAGTAAGAGGGCAGGAAGTAGTCCAGGCGGAGTAAGGAGTAAGAGGGCAGTAAGTAGTTTAGGCGAAGTGAGAGGGCATTGTGTATTCCAGACGGAGTAAGACGTAAATGGGCAGGAATTAGTCCAGGCGGTGTAAGAGGGCAGGAAGTATTCCAGACGGAGTAAGGAGTAAGAGGGCAGGAAGTAGTCCAGGCGGAGTAAGAGGGCAGGAAGTATTCCAGACGGAGTAAGGAGTAAGAGGGCAGGAAGTGGTCCAGGCGGAGTAAGAGGGCAGGAAGTAGTCCAGTCGGAGTAAGGGATAAGAGGGCAGGAAGTAGTCCAGGCGGAGTAAGAGGGCAGTAAGTGGTCAAGGCAGTGTGAGGAGTAGGAGTGCAGTAAGTAGTACAGGCGGAGTAAGGTGGCAATGAGTAGTTCAGGTGGAGTAAGTAGTAAGAGTCCAGTAAATAATCCAGGCGGAGTAAGAAGTAAGTGTGCAGTAAGTGGTCCAGGCAGAGTAAGAAGTAAGTGTGCAGTGAGTAGTCCAGGCGCAGTATGGAGTAAGTGTGCAGTAATTGTTCCAGGCGGAGTAAGTAGTAAGAGTCCAGTAAGTAGTCCAGGCGGAGTAAGGAGAAAGTGTGCAGTAAGTAGTCCAGGCGGAGTTAGGAACAAATGTGCAGTAAGTAGGCCAGTCAGAGTAAGGAGTAAAACTACGGGAAATAGTCCAGTCGGAGTGAGGAGTAAGAGTGCAGTAAGTGTCAAGGCGGAGTAAGGGGGCAGGAAGTATTCCAGACGGAGTAAGGAGTAAAAGGGCAGGAAGTAGTCCTGACGGAGTAAGAGGGCAGGAAGTATTCCAGACGGAGTAAGATGTAAGAGTCCAGTAAATAATCCAGGCGGAGTAAGAAGTAAGTGTGCAGTAAGTGGTCCAGGCAGAGTAAGGAATAGGAGTACAGTAAGTAGTCCAGGCGCAGTAAGAAGTAGGTGTGCAGTAATAGGTACAGTCTGGTAAGTAGTAAGAGTACAGTGAGTAGTTCAGGCGAAATAAAGAGTAATTGTGCAGTAAGTGATCCTAGCGGAGTAAGGAGTAAGAGTGCAGTGAGTAGTCCAGGCGAAGTAAGAGGGCAGTAAGTAATCCAGGCGGAGTAATGAATAAGGGGGCTGGAAGTAGTCCAGGCGGAGTAAGAAGTAAGAGTCCAGTAAATAATACAGGCGGAGTAAGAAGTAAGTGTGCAGTAAGTGGTCCATGCAGAGTAAAAAGAAAGAGTGCTATGAGTAGTCCAGGCGAAGTAATGAGTAAGTGTGCAGTAATTGTTCTAGGCGGATTAAGTAGTAAGAGTCCAGTAAGTAGTCCAGGCGGAGTAAGGATTAAGTGTGCAGTAAGTGATCCAGGCGGAGTTAAGAACTAATGTACAGTAAGTAGGCCAGGCAGAGTAAGGAGTAAAACTACTGGAAATAGTCTAGTCGGATTAATGAGTAAGAGTACAGTGAGTGTCAAGGAAGGTAAGGGGGCAGGAAGTAGTCCAGGCGGAGTAAGAGGGCAGGAAGTAGTCCAGGCGGAGTAAGTAGTAAGAATGCAGTAAGTAGTCCAGGCGGAGTAAGGAGTAAGTGTGCAGTAAGTGGTCCAGTCGGAGTAAGGAGTAAGAGGGCAGTAAGTAGTCCAGGCGGGGTAGAGAGTGAGTGTGCTGTAAGAGGTCCTGCAGAGTAAGAGGGCAAGGAGTAGTGCAGGCGGAGTAAAAGGGCAGTAAGTATTCTAGACGGAGTAAGGAGTAAGAGGGCAGGAAGTAGTCCAGGCGGAGTAAGAGGGCAGGAAGTATTCCAGACGGAGTAAGGTGTAAGAGAGCAGGAAGTAGTACAGGCGGAGTAAGAGGGCAGGAAGTAGTCCAGGCGGAGTAAGGAGTAAGAGGGCAGGAAGTAGTATAGGCGAAGTGAGAGGGCATTGTGTATTCCAGACGGAGTAAGACGTAAATGGGCAGGAATTAGTCCAGGCGGTGTAAGAGGGCAGGAAGTATTCCAGACGGAGTAAGGAGTAAGAGTCCAGTAAATAATCCAGGAGGAGTAAGAAGTAAGTGTGCAGTAAATGGTCCAGGCAGAATAAGGAGTAAGAGTGCAGTGAGTAGTCCAGGCGGAGTGAGGAGTAAGTGTGCAGTAATTGTTCCAGGCCGAGTAAGTAGTAAGAGTTCAGTAAGTAGTCCAGGCGGAGTAAGGAGTAAGTGTGCAGTAATTGGTCCAGGCGGAGTTAGGAACAAATGTGCAGTAAGTAGGCGTGGCAGAGTAAGGAGTAAAATTACGGGAAATAGTCCAGTCGGAGTAAGGAATATGAGTGCAATAAGGGTCAAGGCGGAGTAAGGGGGAGGAAGTAGTCAAGGCGAAGTAAGAGAGCAGTAAGTATTCCAGACGGAGTAAGAAGTAAAAGGGCAGGAAGTAGTCCAAGCGGAGTAAGAGGGCAGGAAGTATTCGAGACGGAGTAAGGAGTAAGAGGGAAGGAAGTAGTCCAGAAGGAGAATGAGGGCAGGAATAAGTCCAGGCGGAGTAAGGAGTAAGAGTGCAGTAAGTAGTCCAGGCGGAGTAAGGAGTAAGTGTGCAGTAAGTGGTCCAATCAGAGTAAGGAGTAAGAGGGCAGTAAGTAGTCCAGGCGGGGTAAAGTTTGAGTGTGCTGTAAGAGGTCCAGCGGAGTAAGAGGGCAGGATGTTGTCCAGGCTGAATAAGAGGGCAGGAAGTATTCCAGATGGAGTAAGGAGTAAGATGGCAGGAAGTAGTCCATGCGGAGTAAGATGGCAGGAAGTAGTCCAGGCGAAGTAAGGTGTAAGAAGACATGAAATAGTCAAGGCGGAATAAAAGGGCAGGAAGTAGTCCAGGCGGAGTAAGTAGTAAGAGTGCAATAAGTGTCAAGGCGGAGTAAGAGGGCAGGAAGTAGTCAAGGCGAAGTAAGAGGGCATTAAATATTCCAGACGGAATAAGAATTAAAAGGGCAGGAAGTAGTCCAGGCGGAGAAAGAGGGCAGGAAGTATTCCAGAAGGAGTAAGGAGTAAGAGGGAAGGAAGTAGTCCAGAAGGAGTAAGAGGGCAGGAAGTAGTCCAGGCGGAGTAAAAGGGCAGAAAGTATTCCAGACGCGCGCGTGGAGTAAGGAGTAAGAGAGCAGGAAGTAGACCAGGTGGAGTAAGAGGGCAGGTAATATTCCAGACGGAGTAAGGAGTAAGAGGGCAGGAAGTTGTCCAGGCGTAGTAAGAAGTAAGAGGGCAATAAGTGGCCCAGGCAGAGTAAGGAGTGAGATTGCAGTAAGTAGTCCAGGCGGAGTAAGGAGTAAGTGTGCAGTAAGTGGTCCATTCGGAGTAAGGAGTAAGAGTGCAGTAGGTAGTCCAGGCGGGGTAAAGAGTGAGTGTGCTGTAAGAGGTCCAGCGGAGTAAGAGGGCAGAAGTGTCCAGGCGATGTAAGAGGGCAGTAAGTATTCCAGACAGAGTAAGGATTAAGAGGGCAGGAAGTAGTCCAGGTGGAGTAAGAGCGCAGGAAGTATACCAGACAGAGTAAGGAGTGAAAGGGCAGGAAGTGGTCCAGGCGGAGTAAGGAGTAAGTGTGCAGTAAGTAGTCCAGGCGGGGTAAAGAGTGAGTGTGCTGTAAGAGGTCCAGCGGAGTAAGAGGGCAGAAGTAGTCCAGTCGAATTAAGAGGGCAGTAAGTATTCCAGACGGAGTAAGAAGTAAGAGGGCAGGAAGTAGTCCAGGCGAAATAAGAGGGCAGTGAGTATTCCAGACGGAGTAAGGAGTAAGAGGGCAGGAAGTAGTCCAGGCGGAGTAAGAGGGCAGGAAGTATTCCAGACGGAGTAAGGAGTAAGAGGGCAGGAAGTGGTCCAGGCGGAGTAAGAGGGCAGGAAGTTGTCCAGTCGGAGTATGGTGTAAGAGGGCAGGAAGTAGTCCAGACGGAGTAAGAGGGCAGTAAGTGGTCCAGGCAGAGTAAGGAGTAGGAGTGCAGTAAGTAGTACAGGCGAAGTAAGGTGGCAATGAGTAGTTCAGGCGGAGTAAGAAGTAAGAGTCCAGTAAATAATCCAGGCGGAGTAAGAAGTAAGTGTGCAGTAAGTGGTCCAGGCAGAGTAAGGAGTAAGTGTGCAGTGAGTAGTCCAGGCGCAGTATGGAGTAAGTGTGAAGCAATTGTTCCAGGCGGAGTAAGTAGTAAGAGTCCAGTAAGTAGTCCAGGCGGAGTAAGGAGTAAGTGTGCAGTAAGTGGTCCAGGCGGAGTTAGGAACAAATGTGCAGTAAGTAGGCCAGTCAGAGTAAGGAGTAAAACTACGGGAAATAGTCTAGTCGGAGTGAGGAGTAAGAGTGAGTAAGTGTCAAGGCGGAGTAAGGGGGCAGGAAGGAGTCAAGGCGAAGTAAGAGGGCAGGAAGTATTCCAGACCGTGTAAGGAGTAAAAGGGTAGGAAGTAGTCCAGACGGAGTAAGAGGGCAGGAAGTATTCCAGACGGAGTAAGATGTAAGAGGGAAGGAAGTAGTCCAGAAGGAGTAAGAGGGCAAAAGTTAGTCCAGGCGGAGTAAAAGTGCAGAAAGTAGTTCAGGCTGAGTAAGTAGTAAGAGTGCAGTAAGTAGTCCAGGTGGAGTAAGGAGTAAGTGTGCAGTAAGTGGTCCAGTCGGAGTAAGGAGTAAGAGGGCAGTAAGTAGTCCAGGCGGGGTAAAGAGTGAGTGTGCTGTAAGAGGTCCAGCGGAGTAAGAGGGCAGAAGTAGTCCAGGCGAAGTAAGAGGGCAGTAAATATTCCAGACGGAGTAAGGAGTGAGAGGGCAGGAAGTGGTCCAGGCGGAGTAAGAAGTAGGAGTCCCGTAAATAATCCAGGCGGAGTAAAAAGTAAGTGTGCATTAAGTGGTCCAGGCAGAGTAAGGAATAGGAGTACAGTGAGTAGTCCAGGCGCAGTAAGGAGTAGGTGTGCAGTAATAGGTCCAGTCTTGTAAGTAGTAAGAGTACAGTGAGTAGTTCAGCCGAAATAAAGAGTAATTGTGCAGTAAGTGATCCAAGCGGAGTAAGGAGTAAAAGTGCAGTGAGTAGTCCAGGCGAAGTAAGAGGGCAGTAAGTAATCCAGGCGGAGTAATGAATAAGGGGGATGGAAGTAGTCCAGACGGGGTAAACAGTGAATTGCTGTAAGAGGTCCAGCAGAGTAAGAGGGCAGGATGTAGTGCAGGCGAAGTAAAAGGGCAGTAAGTATTCTAGACGGAGTAAGGAGTAAGAGAGCAGGATGTAGTCCTGGCGGAGTAAGAGGGCAGGAAGTATTTCAGACGCAGTAAGGTGTAAGAAGGCAGAAAGTAGTACAGGCGGAGTAAGAGGGCAGGAAGCAGTCTAGGCGGAGTAAGGTGTAGGAGGGAAGGAAGTAATCAAGACGGAGTGAGAGGGCAGGAAGTAGTCCAGGCGGAGTAAGAAGTAAGAGGGCAGGAAGTAGTACAGGCGAAGTAAGAGGGCAGGAAGTATTCCAGACGGAGTAAGGAGTAAGAGGGCAGGTAGAAGTCCAGAAGGAGTAAGAGGACAGGAAGAAGTCCAGAAGGAGTAAGAGGACAGGAAGTAGTACAGGCGGAGTAAGAAGTAAGAGTGCAGTAAGTAGTCCAGGCGGAGTAAGGATTAGGTGTGCAGTAAGTGGTCCAGTCGGAGTAAGGAGTAAGAGGGCAGTAACTAGTCCTGGCGGAGTAAAGAGTGAGTGTGCTGTAAGAGGTCCAGCGGAGTAAGAGGGCAGGAAGTTGTCCAGGCTGAATAAGAAAAAAGGAAGTATTCCAGATAGAGTAAGGAGTAAGATGGCAGGAAGTAGTCCAGGCGGAGTAAGATGGCAGGAAGTAGTCCAGGCGAAGTAAGGTGTAAGAGGACAGGAAATAGTCAAGGAGGAGTAAAAGGGCAGGAAGTAGTCCAGGCGCGGAGTAAGGAGTAAGAGTGCAATAAGTGTCAAGGCGGAGTAAGGGGGCAGGAAGTAGTCAAGGCGAAGTAAGAGGGCATTAAGTATTCCAAACGGAATAAGAAGTAAAAGGGCAGGAAGCAGTCCAGGCGGAGAAAGAGGGCAGGAAATATTCCAGAAGGAGTAAGGAGTAAGAGTCCAGTAAATAATCCAGGAGGAGTAAGAAATAAGTGTGCAGTAAATGGTCCAGGCAGAGTAAGGAGTAAGAGTGCAGTGAGTAGTCCAGGCGCAGAAAGGAGTAAGTGTGCAGTAATTGTTCCTGGCCGAGTAAGTAGTAAGAGTTCAGTAAGTAGTCCAGGCGGAGTAAGGAGTAAGTGTGCAGTAATTGGTCCAGGCGGAGTTAGGAACAAATGTGCAGTAAGTAGGCCAGGAAGAGTAAGGAGTAAAATTACGGGAAATAGTCCAGTCGGAGTAAGGAATAAGAGTGCAATAAGTGTCAAGGCGGAGTAAGGGGGAGGAAGTAGTCAAGGCGAAGTAAGAGAGCAGTAAGTATTCCAGACGGAGTAAGGAGTAAAAGGGCAGGAAGTAGTCCAAGCGGAGTAAGAGGGCAGGAAGTATTCGAGACGGAATAAGGAGTAAGAGGGAAGGAAGTAGTCCAGAAGGAGAATGAGGGCAGGAAGTAGTCCAGGCGGAGTAAGGAGTAAGTGTGCAGTAAGTGGTCCAATCAGAGTAAGGAGTAAGAGGGCAGTAAGTAGTCCAGGCGGGGTAAAGAGTGAGTGTGCTGTAAGAGGTCCAGCGGAGTAAGAGGGCAGGAAGTTGTCCAGGCTGAATAAGAGGGCAGGAAGTATTCAAGATGGAGTAAGGAGTAAGATGGCAGGAAGTAGTCCAGGCGGAGTAAGATGGCAGGAAGTAGTCCAGGCGAAGTAAGGTGCAAGAGGACAGGAAATAGTCAAGGCGGAGTAAAAGGGCAGGAAGTAATCCAGGCGGAGTAAGGAGTAAGAGTGCAATAAGTGTCAAGGCGGAGTAAGGGGGCAGGAAGTAGTCAAGGCGAAGTAAAAGGGCATTAAATATTCCAGACGGAATAAGAAGTAAAAGGGCAGGAAGTTATTCATACGGAGAACGAGGGCAGGAAGTATTCCAGAAGGAGTAAGGAGTAAGAGGGAAGGAAGTAGTCCAGAAGGAGTAAGAGGGTAGGAAGTATTCCAGACGAAGTAAGGAGTAAGAAGGCAGGAAGTAGTCCAGGCGGTGTAAGTATAAAGAGTGCAGTAAGTAGTCCAGGCGGAGTAAGTAGTAAGTGTGCAGTAAGTGATACAGTCGGTGTACGGAATAAGAGAGCAGGAAGTAGTCCAGGCGAAATAAGAGGGCAGTAAGTATTCCAGGCGGAGAAAGGTGTAAGAGGGCAGGAAGTAGTCAAGGCGGAGTAAGAGGGCAGGAAGTAGTCCAGAAGGAGTTAGAAGTAAGAGGGCAGTAAGTGTACCAGGTAGAGTAAGGAATAAGAGTGCAGTAAGTAGTCCAGGCGGAGTAAGGAGTAAGTGAGCAGTAAGTGGTCCATTCGGAGTAAGGAGTAAGAGGGCAGTAAGTAGTCCAGGCGGGTTATAGAGTGAGTGTCCTGTAAGAGGTCCTGCGGAGTAAGAGGGCAGAAGTAAATATTAAGAAGTAAAAGGGCAGGAATTAGTCCAGGCGGAGTAAGAGGGCAGAAATATTCCAGACGGAGTAAGGAGTAAGAGGGCAGGAAGTAGTCCAGAAGGAGTAAGATGACAGAAGTAGTCCAGGCGGAGTAAAAGGGCAGAAATTATTCCAGACGGAGTAAGAAGTAAGAGAGCAGGAAGTAATCCAGGCGGAGTAAGAGGGCAGGAAAGAGTCCAGGCGGAGTAAGTAGTAAGAGTGCAGTAAGTAATCCAGGCGGAGTAAGGAGTAAGTGTGCAGTAAGTGGTCCAATCAGAGTAAGGAGTAAGAGGGCAGTAGGTAGTCCAGGCGGGGTAAAGAGTGAGTGTGCTGTAAGAGGTCCAGCGGAGTAAGAGGGCAGAAGTCGACCAGGCGAAGTAAGAGGGCAGATAAATTTATTTAGGCTCCATACAACGAAGACCAGGGATGATATAGACAGTAATGTCCTTGCATCCCGCACAAATCAGTAGTTAGAAGTTTAAATAAATAGTAAAAGAGAAAACATAATAAAGCAGCAAGCTAAGAGGGGTATTGCTAAGTAAAGTTTTATATACAGAAGGCAAAGAGGTATCTAGAATCGAAGATAGGTAGTAAAGTGAAGATATACTGAACCAGCAAGTTAAGAGGGGTGTTGCTGAAAGAAGTGAAATATATAAAGACAGCATGGAACAAAAAATAATAATAATAAAAGGGAGGTAGAAATCTATGGAGGGCTGTTAATTAATGGCTGCCTAACTATTGTGGTATATACAGGGTACAAATAACAAAGACATAAGAGAGAGCAGCTATATAGGTATAGAGGATTTGTACATATAAGGAGGATCTTATTCTAGGACGTATAAGGTAAACTAAACTAAACATGAAAGGTCTAGACAACTCCATGATAATGGGAGAGAATTTAATGTGGTTAATAGCAGTATATGTGGTAGCATAGTGGAAAACCATATTCCCAACAGATGTATTCTTATTGAAAGTATGTATTTTAAATAGTATATGTAGAACCTAAAGCTGGAGAATGCTAGGTGATCATGCAGCCTCAGTGTGTAAACCCTTGTGTTTTGGTCATGTTTTTATGGTTTCCTGACGCTAATGCGTGAACTATCTATTATTAAAGGCCTATTATTTAAATTCTCATATACTGTGTCTTAAAGTATATGTATATGTTGAGTATGGTCGATACAAAGACGCAAAATATGTAATATGCAAATCATGGGGTAGGCGGTTTCGATTCTTATCGAGTCATCAGAAACGGCCGCGTCATCATAACAAGTGACTTGTTATTTAATAAGTGCGTTTGAACTTTTTTTTTTTTTTTTTTTTTTAATGTCGAAATACTAAAACGTTTTAAAGATGTGTTATTTATATGTTTATAAAACGGTACACACGAACTATAGGGAATTTGAAAAAGAGGATTCAACTGTACCATAGTTATAAAACCGGAAAGAACGTGTCCTATTAATCCCGAATCTGATTGAGTACATGGGAATTTATTAAATTGTACGTGAATACTCCTGATATATACTAGTTTATCTATACTTTGTCCATTTTTGAGTAAATTATGTGTATAGTTTTATTACCTGAACCAAGACTAGAGAGAAAATGGAGAGCATACTTGTTTGCAGACCTGTCCAAAGTGAATATATTGACCACACATGTTTTAGTGCCGATCCAAAATAGTGTACCCCTTAAAAGTGGAATCAGGGTGGAAAACATGTGATATATAGAGAGGAGAAACTACTTATAAACTCAATTTTGGGAGAATTCTTAATTTTTGGGGTATGCATGTGGCGAGACAGGTCAACAGCTGGTATATTTGAAGGGGTTTAAATATTTTGCGGGATAGAGTAGGTTAATGATGATAAAGACGCAGATGGACCTTCCTTATATTACGATGAAAGTGTTCAATGATGAGTAGGGGGGTATAGATCCTTTGAGAATGCTACGGCGATTTCTGAGAAGGTTGTCAGAGCCTTCCTATGATCTGATAGTAGATGTGGTTTGTTTGGATTAGGCTTCTTAAGGCACCTTGGTCTGCTCGAGTCCAGAAGAGGACACGCCAAAAGGAAATGGTCAGAGTCAGGGTTCGCGTATCCGCACCTGCAGGGGGATGGGGTTTTTATTTTAAAGCGTTGAAAGTAGTTAGAGAAGGGGCCATGGCCTGTTAGGATGGAGTTAAGGGCGCTGGAAGAGTAGATCCTGTCCGCCTTGACAAATTTGATCCAATTGTACAGGGATCTACCCTTGAGGGAGGCATCCCAAGATGTTTGCCAATCTGAGATCGCTTTTTTGCGGGCGGAGTATTTAAACCATGATTTAGGGGTGGGGATAGGGACGTATGGGGCGGGATATTTAAATGCAAGTCTAGCCAGGGAATCCGCCATTTCATTGCCCTCTAATCCCACATGTGCCTTGACCCAGTGGAAAGACACTGTTTTGCCCGAGTTAATAATATTATTAACAAGAATCTTATTTCTCATTACCGACCAGCTTTTAGTGTATGGACTAGCCAGTGATTCAAGGGAAGATAGGCTATCTGACGCTAACGTGATTGATTGGTGCGGTTGTTCTAAAAACCATTCAAGAGCCTTGTATATTGCCAAGCATTCTGCTTGAAAAACCGAATTTTCTTCTCTGAGAATGTACGATTTTTTCAGCAGAGGGATATTTCTGGAATATAGGCACCAACCAGCCCCCACCCCATCATCAGACTTTGAGCCGTCAGTGTAGATGGTAAGATATGATGAGTCTGGAATGGATTTATCATAGGTAATGAGGTGGACCTCTGCTGGATGGCAGTACCATTGTAGAGGGGGTGAGTCAACCTGTTCTGGAGTGGGATCTGTATCCATATCAGAGCCTGGGCGTATTAATTCCGCCCTCTTGGATTCGAGCGTTAGGATATTGTTAATAGGTACCAGGCCTGATAGGACCAGTGCGGCGTCAGTACTAAGAGTGTTGTAGCCCCTGCATATAGCCAGAGCGAATGGTCTCTGCGCTGAGCTAAGGATCTTGTGCGTCAAGCTGTTGTTTTCCTGTCTCCACCAAACCGAGGCGGCATAGCAGATGATTCTTTCGAAGCCTGCTTTATAGAGTCTTTTTGTGACCAAAGGCGCCAGGCCGCGGTTCTCCCTCGTCAGTCTTCTCAATTCCATTCCCTTGGATAGAACTTTATCCCTTATGGATTTTGCGTGATCGACCCATGTTAGGTGTCTATTAAATGTTACCCCGAGGAATTTCAGGGTATTTTTAAAGAGAATATGGTTGCCGTCCATTCTTATAGCTGGGTTTCTGACGCCTCCTTTTCCCGCACCTTTGTTTCGGCCTGCAGGAGCGACATATAAGGCAGCGCTTTTTTTCGGGGCGATATTTAGTTTTCTCGAGGTTATCCAGGTATGGAGGGTCTCCAGAGCTCTGTTGGTAATATTTTCGACCTTAACGCGGCTTGTGCTTGTGCAAATGAGAAGCAGGTCATCCGCATATGCTATTGTATGGACGTTTTCATCTTTAAGGATACTAAAGATCGGGTCCATATATAGGATCCAGAACAGAGGGCCACTATTGCTGCCCTGTGGACAGCCTCTTGTGATTTGTAACGGGTCAATAAGACTCTGTGGGCTAGCGTCTGAGGATACCTTTCTGGAGCACAGGTAGCTGTGTATCATAGTCCTGAGATAAGGGGGGACTTCCTTTTCCTTTAGGGATTCTCTGATGATATCCCAAGAGGCGTTGTCAAACGCTCCTTCGATATCCATAGAGATGACTATCGAGTGGTTATTAACCAACCTAGATTTGTGTAGGATGTCCTTAACTTTCCTTAGGGCCTCTTCACACGATTTACCCCACCTAAATCCAAACTGAGAGTCGTTTAGACGGTTCGTGACCTGTAGATGATATGTAATCCTGTTGACAATAATTTTGTCGAGGATTTTCCCAAATAAGTTCAGGAGGGTGATAGGTCTCAGGGAGGTTATGTCCCGAGGGTCTTTGTCTTTTTTCTGTAGAAATATAATGTGACCAATTTTCCAGGCTTGTGGGAAGTAACCCAGGAACAGGCAGGCGTTATATAGGTTATTAAGTATCACGGGGTGTTCGTCATTAAGGAATAGTATGGGGTTTCTCATAATACCGTCAGGCCCAGGGGCCTTTTTGTGACCCATTGTCCTGATGGCACTGGATATTTCCACCATGGAGATGAGGGGATAGTAGTGTTGCTGGCCTGAGTCTTGTAACTCAAAGGGTGTTGTATCTGTGTCACTTGTTGTGTCCAGATACTTTTGGGAGATAAAGTATGCAAAAGTTTCGTCAGCTGTTTTGGTTAATTCCCCGTTGGTTTTTCCAAAGGAGTGAAAGGTTGTTGGCCTAAGCTTCTTCCCACTGATGATTTTGTATGGACCTGTAAACGGATTGGATGTTGTGATAGTTTCGAAATGTTTTTTGTAAAATGAATTTTTGGCCCTCCTGATTGCTTTTTTATATATGGCCAGAGCTACCCTAAACCTTTGGACCCTGTTAAGTCTTAGTGTTGCGTCGTTATCTGTGGCTTTGTATAATCTTTTAAGAGCCATTGCCTTATTTTTTAATGTTTGGAGATTCTCATTCCACCAAGGGTTGTGTCTTTCTTTGTATCTTGGAGGGTTGAGAGTTTGTTTATTTATTTTTTTACAAGAGGAACCAATGATGTTTGTTAGTAAATCTATATATTCATCTAGGTTGCCAGTATTGCAATTCTGTGGGTTAATTACGGGTAGGTTATTGATTTGTCTATTAAGTAGGTTCACGAAACGTTGCCTCTTAGCGTAATTAACGTTAAACCTGGGTCTATCCAGGGGGGGTGTTTCTTGGCTGTCTGGTGTAGTGAGTTTTAAGAGAATGCTAACATGATCGCTAGTGCTTAAAAATGGTTCTGCTGTCCACGAGAGGGACTGTGAGATGTTGAAGGAGGAGAATGTGTGGTCAATATGAGACAAATGTCTTGTATTGTCAAAGGTAGGGCGAGATATATCCGAAATTATTTCTAATTGTTTTGTGTAAACAAAGTCGAGTAGTTTTTCTCCTCTAAGGTCGTTGTGATTGCCACCAAAAAGACTGTTGTGAGCATTGAAGTCTCCCATTATTATGTGGTTATCTAGGCCTACCTTGTTACATGCAGCCTCCAGGTCATCTAAGAGAGTGGAGAAGGCGCTGTCCTCTTGCGTGGGGTCCACAGGGGGCACGTAGCAGTTGGTGATGAAGGTGGATCTTCCCTCTTTTAGGATTTGGATGGTGGAAGTATGTGTGGAAGTATGAACGCAGAAACTGCGTACCATGGGGTTGATAAAAATCAGCGACTTGTTATCATGGCTTGAAATCCTCTGCCACGTCATTTTGTATCGGTCATCATTAGGTGGAGGTTCTTGTATCAAGATTAAGTCGGCGTCACCAAGGGCGGCGTGATGCAGGAGATTATCCATACTGATATAGCTCCTGCCCAGGTTTTGAGAAAAAATGTTCAGGCTAGACATGGTATTATTATTAAGTTTTTGTGCCTTTTTATTTACTTTCATATTTTTAAATCCTGGCATTTTGTGGAGTATTCTTCAATTTGTTAAAGTCTAAAATGTTTTAGTGCCGAGACCTTGTTCTTGTAGCATTGACATTTATATGCCATTGAGTGGTGGTTAGTGTCAAGTTTCAGAGCTGGGTTGGCAATGTTGGCCTTGGTGCAATTGACGCACTTGGGTGCTTCTTTACAATTGGCGCTCTGATGGTCTGAAGCCCCGCAGTTCAGGCATAATGTTTCCTCTTTTTGACAGACCTTCGTTCCGTGAAAGCCAGCGCATTTACCACATCTCCGTGGTGAGAAGTCTTCCGTCCAGCTAAGGGAGGTCCAGTTCCCATGTAGCCTAAGCAGGCCATTTTCCAGGGTTGAGGCAGTCTTCAGTGAGGTGAAGGAATCTCCATCAATTGTGGCGAACCAGGTGTTCCTGTTGAATCTATCTTCGTGGTGCCTGAAAGGTCTGATGTCGATATTCGGGAGGCTGCTCATTTTTTTAACGTAATTAATTAAATCTTCCCTGTTCATATCCTTGTTAATTCCGATCAATTTTATGACCGGAAGTAAGAGGGCAGTAAGTATTCCAGACGGAATAAGGAGTAAGAGGGCAGGAAGTGGTCCAGGCAGAGTAAGGAGTAAGAGTGCAGTAAGTAGTACACGCGGAGCAAGGGGGCAGTTGGTAGTTCAGGCGGAGCAAGGGGTTAAAGTGCTGCTAGTAGTCCATGGTGAGTGAGGAGTAAGAGTCCAGTAAGTAGTCCAGGCGGAGTAAGGATTAAGTGTGCAGTAAATGATCCAGGCGGAGTTAGGAACTAATGTACAGTAAGTAGGCCAGGCAGAGTAAGGAGTAAAATTGCGGGAAATAGTCTAGTCGGATTAATGAGTAAGAGTACAGTGAGTGTCAAGGAAGGTAAGGGGGCAGGAAGTAGTCCAGGCGGAGTAAAGAGGGCAGGAAGTAGTCCAGGCGGAGTAGGGAGTAAGAGTGCAATAAGTGGTCCAGTCGGAGTAAGGAGTAAGAGAGCAGGAAGTAGTCGAGGCGGATTAAGAGGCAGGAAGTATTCCAGACGGAGTAAGGAGTAAGTGAGCAGGAAGTAGTCAAGGCGGAATGAAGGGCAGGAGGTATTCCAGACGGAGTAAGGAGTAAGAGGGCAGGAAGTCGTCAAGGCGGAGTACGATGGCAGGAAGTAGTCCAGACGGAGTAAGGTGTAAGAGGGCAGGGAGTAGTCATGCGGAGTAAGAGGGCAGGAAATAGTCCAGGCGGAGTAAGGAGTAAGAGGGCAGGAAGTAGTCCAGGCGAAGTAAAAGGACAATAAGTATTCCAGAAGGAGTAAGGAGTAAGAGGGTAGTAAGTAGTCTAGGCGGCGGAGGAGTATGAAAGCAGGAAGTAGGTCAGGCGAAGTAAGAGGGCAGTAGGTAGTCCAGACGGTGTAAGGAATAAGAGGGCAGGAACTAGTCAAGGCGGAGAAAGGAGAAAGTGCGCAGTAAGTGGTCTAGGCAGAGTAAGGAGTTAGAGTGCAGTGGGTAGTTCAGGCGGAGTAAAGAGTAATTGTCAGTAAGTGATCCAGGCGGAGTAAGGAGTAAGAGTTTAGTGAGTAATCCAGGCGAAGTAAGAGGGCAGTAAGTAATCCAGGCGGAGTAAGTAATAAGAAGGCAGGAAGTATTCCATGCGGAGTAAGAAGTAAGAGTCCAATAAATAATACAAGCCGAGTAAGAAGTAAGTTTGCATTAAGTGGTCCAGGCAGAGTAAGGAGTATGAGTGCAGTGAGTAGTCCAGGCGGAGTAAGGAGTAGGTGTGCAGTAAGTGGTCCAGGCGCATTATGGTGTAAATGTGCAGTAATTGTTCCAAGGGAGTAAGTAGTGAGAGTCCAGTAAGTAGTCCAGGCGGAGTAAGAGGTAAGTGTGCAGTAAATGGTCCAGGCGGAGAAAGAGGGCAGGAAGTAGTCCAGGCGAAGTAAGAGGGCAGTAAGAATTCCAGACGGAGTAAGAAGTAAGAGGGCAGGAAGTAGTCCAGGCGGAGTAGGGAGTAAGAGGGCAGGAAGTAGTCCAGGCGGAGTGAGGAGTAAGAGGGCAGGAAGTAGTCCAGGCGGAGTAAGGAGTAAGTGGGCAAGAAGAAGGGCAGGAGAAGTAAGAGGGCAATAAGTATTCCAGACGGAGTAGGGAGTAAGAGGGCAGTAAGTAGTCTAGGCGGTGGAGGAGTATGAAAGCAGGAATTAGTTCAAGCGGAGTAAGAGGACAGGAAGTATTCCACACGCGCGCGCGGAGTAAGGGGTGAGAGGGCAGGAAGTAGTCCAGGCGGAGTAAGAGGGCAGGAAGTAGTCCAGGCGGAGTAAGGAGTAAAAGGGCAGGAAGTAGTCCAGACGGAGTAAGGAGTAAGTGAGCAGGAAGTAGTCAAGGCGGAATGAAGGGCAGGAGGTATTCCAGACGGAGTAAGGAGTAAGAGGGCAGGAAGTCGTCAAGGCGGAGTACGATGGCAGGAAGTAGTCCAGACGGAGTAAGGTGTAAGAGGGCAGGGAGTAGTCATGCGGAGTAAGAGGGCAGGAAATAGTCCAGGCGGAGTAAGGAGTAAGAGGGCAGGAAGTAGTCCAGGCGAAGTAAAAGGACAATAAGTATTCCAGAAGGAGTAAGGAGTAAGAGGGTAGTAAGTAGTCTAGGCGGCGGAGGAGTATGAAAGCAGGAAGTAGGTCAGGCGAAGTAAGAGGGCAGTAGGTAGTCCAGACGGTGTAAGGAATAAGAGGGCAGGAACTAGTCAAGGCGGAGAAAGGAGAAAGTGCGCAGTAAGTGGTCTAGGCAGAGTAAGGAGTTAGAGTGCAGTGGGTAGTTCAGGCGGAGTAAAGAGTAATTGTCAGTAAGTGATCCAGGCGGAGTAAGGAGTAAGAGTTTAGTGAGTAATCCAGGCGAAGTAAGAGGGCAGTAAGTAATCCAGGCGGAGTAAGTAATAAGAAGGCAGGAAGTATTCCATGCGGAGTAAGAAGTAAGAGTCCAATAAATAATACAAGCCGAGTAAGAAGTAAGTTTGCATTAAGTGGTCCAGGCAGAGTAAGGAGTATGAGTGCAGTGAGTAGTCCAGGCGGAGTAAGGAGTAGGTGTGCAGTAAGTGGTCCAGGCGCATTATGGTGTAAATGTGCAGTAATTGTTCCAAGGGAGTAAGTAGTGAGAGTCCAGTAAGTAGTCCAGGCGGAGTAAGAGGTAAGTGTGCAGTAAATGGTCCAGGCGGAGAAAGAGGGCAGGAAGTAGTCCAGGCGAAGTAAGAGGGCAGTAAGAATTCCAGACGGAGTAAGAAGTAAGAGGGCAGGAAGTAGTCCAGGCGGAGTAGGGAGTAAGAGGGCAGGAAGTTGTCCAGGCGGAGTGAGGAGTAAGAGGGCAGGAAGTAGTCCAGGCGGAGTAAGGAGTAAGTGGGCAAGAAGAAGGGCAGGAGAAGTAAGAGGGCAATAAGTATTCCAGACGGAGTAGGGAGTAAGAGGGCAATAAGTAGTCTAGGCGGTGGAGGAGTATGAAAGCAGGAATTAGTTCAAGCGGAGTAAGAGGACAGGAAGTATTCCACACGCGCGCGCGGAGTAAGGGGTGAGAGGGCAGGAAGTAGTCCAGGCGGAGTAAGAGGGCAGGAAGTAGTCCAGGCGGAGTAAGGAGTAAAAGGGCAGGAAGTAGTCCAGGCGGAGTAAGGAGTAAGAGGGCAGGAAGTAGTCCAGGCGGTGTAAGGAGTAAGAGGGCAGGAAGTAGTCCAGGCGAAGAAAGAGGGCAATAAGTATTCCAGACGGAGTAAGTAGTAAGAGGGCAGTAAGTAGTCTAGGCGGTGGAGGAGTATGAAAGCAGGTAGTAGTTCAGGCGGAGTAAGAGGACAGGAAGTATGCCAGGCGGAGTAAGGTGTAAGAGGGCAGAAGGTAGTCAAGGCGGAGTAAGAGTGCAGGAAGTAGTCCAGGCGGAGTAATTCGTAAGTGTCCAGTATTTGGTCCAGTTGGAGTAAGGAGTAAGAGAGCAGGAAGTAGTCGAGGCGGAATAAGAGGCAGGAAGTATTCAAGACGGAGTAAGGAGTAGGAGGGCAGGAAGTAGTCCAGGCGGAGTGAGAGGACAGGAAGTATTCCAGACGGAGCAAGGAGTAGGAGGGCAGGAAGTAGTCCAGGCGGAGTGAGAGGGCAGGAAGTATCCCAGACGGAGAAATGAGTAAGAGGGAAGGAAGAAGTCCAAAAGGAGTAAGAGGGCAGGAAGTAGTCCAGGCGGAGTAAGAGGGCAGTAAATAGTCCAGGCGGAGTAAGGAGTTAGTGGGCACGAAGTAGTCCAGGCGAAGTTAGAGGGCAGGAAGTAGTCCAGGCGGAATAAGGAGTAAGAGGGAAGGGAGTAGTCCATGCGGAGTTAGAGGGAAGTGTGTAGTCCATTCGCAGTAAAGGGTAAGAGTGCAGTGAGTAGTCCAGGCGGAGTAAGGAGTTAGTGTGCATTAAGTTGTCCTGGCGGATTTAGGAATAAATGTTCAGGAAGTAGTCCTTGAGGAGTTAGAGGTAAGCAAGTAGTCCATTCGCAGTAAAGGGTAAGAGTGCAGTGAGTAGTCCAGACGGAGTAAAGAGTTAGTGAGCTGTAAGAGGTCCAGCGGAGTAAGTGGGCAGGAAGTAGTCCAGGCGAAGTAAGAGGGCAGTAAGTATTCCAGACGGAGTAAGGAGTAAGAGAGCAGGAAGTATTCCAGGCGGAATTAGAGGGCAGGAAGTATTCCAGATGGAGTAAGGTGTAAGAGTGCTGGAAGTAATCAAGGCGGAGTAAGAGGGGAGGAAGTGTTTCTGGCTGAGTGAGGAGTAAGAGTGCAATAAGTGTCAAGGCGGAGTAAGTGGGCAGGAAGTAGTCAAGGCGAAGTAAGAGGGCAGTAAGTATTCCAGACGGAGTAAGAAGTAAAAGGGCAGGAAGTAGTCCAGGCGGAGTGAGAGGGCAGGAAGTATTCCAGACGGAGTAAGGAGTAAGAGGGAAGGAAGTAGTCCAGAAGGAGTAAGAGGGCAGGAAGTACTCCAAGCGGAGTAAAAGGGCAGTAATTATTCCAAACGGAGTAAGGAGTAAGAGGGCAGGAAGTAGTCCAGCCGGAGTAAGTAGTAAGAGGGCAGTAAGTAGTCCAGGCGGGGTAAAGTGTGAGTGTGCTGTAAGAGATCCAGCGAGTAAGAGGGCAGGAAGTAGTCCAGGCGAAGTAAAATGACAATAAGTATTCCAGAAGGAGTAAGGAGTAAGAGGGTAGTAAGTAGTCTAGGCGGCGAGGAGTATGAAAGCAGGAAGTAGGTCAGGCGAAGTAAGAGGGCAGTAGGTAGTCCAGACGGTATAAAGAATAAGAGGGCAGGAACTAGTCAAGTCGGAGAAAGGAGAAAGTGCGCAGTAAGTGGTCTAGGCAGAGTAAGGAGTTAGAGTGCAGTGGGTAGTTCAGGCGGAGTAAAGAGTAATTGTCAGTAAGTGATCCAGGCGGAGTAAGGAGTAAGAGTTTAGTGAGTAATCCAGGCGAAGTAAGAGGGCAGTAAGTAATCCAGGCGGAGTAAGTAATAAGAAGGCAGTAAGTATTCCATGCGGAGTAAGAAGTAAGAGTCCAATAAATAATACAAGCGGAGTAAGAAGTAAGTTTGCATTAAGTGGTCCAGGCAGAGTAAGGAGTATGAGTGCAGTGAGTAGTCCAGGCGGAGTAAGGAGTAGGTGTGCAGTAAGTGGTCCAGGCGGAGTAAGGAGTAAGTGTGCAGTAAATGGTCCAGGCGGAGTAAGAGGGCAGGAAGTAGTCCAGGCGAAGTAAGAGGGCAGTAAGAATTCCAGACGGAGTAAGAAGTAAGAGGGCAGGGTGTAGTCCAGGCGGAGTGAGGAGTAAGAGGGCAGGAAGTAGTCCAGGCGGAGTAAGGAGTAAGTGGGCAAGAAGGAGTCCAGGCGAAGTAAGAGGGCAATAAGTATTCCAGACGGAGTAAGGAGTAAGAGGGCAGTGAGTAATCTAGGCGGTGGAGGAGTATGAAAGCAGGAATTAGTTCAAGCGGAGTAAGAGGACAGGAAGTATTCCACACGCGCGCGCGGAGTAAGGGGTGAGAGGGCAGGAAGTAGTCCAGGCGGAGTAAGAGGGCAGGAAGTAGTCCAGGCGGAGTAAGGAGTGAGAGGGCAGGAAGTAGTCCAGGCGGAGTAAGGAGTGAGAGGGCAGGAAGTAGTCCAGGCGGTGTAAGGAG
The DNA here is from genome assembly GCA_030710605.1 of Cordylochernes scorpioides. Classification (NCBI taxonomy): domain Eukaryota; kingdom Metazoa; phylum Arthropoda; class Arachnida; order Pseudoscorpiones; family Chernetidae; genus Cordylochernes; species Cordylochernes scorpioides. Next base: position 38,443,792 of record CP092876.1, on the reverse strand, counting down.
TAAGAGGGCAGGAAGTAGTCCAGGCGAAGAAAGAGGGCAATAAGTATTCCAGACGGAGTAAGTAGTAAGAGGGCAGTAAGTAGTCTAGGCGGTGGAGGAGTATGAAAGCAGGTAGTAGTTCAGGCGAAGTAAGAGGACAGGAAGTATGCCAGGCGGAGTAAGGTGTAAGAGGGCAGAAGTAAATATTAAGAAGTAAAAGGGCAGGAATTAGTCCAGGCGGAGTAAGAGGGCAGAAATATTCCAGACGGAGTAAGGAGTAAGAGGGCAGGAAGTAGTCCAGAAGGAGTAAGATGACAGAAGTAGTCCAGGCGGAGTAAAAGGGCAGAAATTATTCCAGACGGAGTAAGAAGTAAGAGAGCAGGAAGTAATCCAGGCGGAGTAAGAGGGCAGGAAAGAGTCCAGGCGGAGTAAGTAGTAAGAGTGCAGTAAGTAATCCAGGCGGAGTAAGGAGTAAGTGTGCAGTAAGTGGTCCAATCAGAGTAAGGAGTAAGAGGGCAGTAGGTAGTCCAGGCGGGGTAAAGAGTGAGTGTGCTGTAAGAGGTCCAGCGGAGTAAGAGGGCAGAAGTCGACCAGGCGAAGTAAGAGGGCAGTAAGTATTCCAGACGGAATAAGGAGTAAGAGGGCAGGAAGTGGTCCAGGCAGAGTAAGGAGTAAGAGTGCAGTAAGTAGTACACGCGGAGCAAGGGGGCAGTTGGTAGTTCAGGCGGAGCAAGGGGTTAAAGTGCTGCTAGTAGTCCATGGTGAGTGAGGAGTAAGAGTCCAGTAAGTAGTCCAGGCGGAGTAAGGATTAAGTGTGCAGTAAATGATCCAGGCGGAGTTAGGAACTAATGTACAGTAAGTAGGCCAGGCAGAGTAAGGAGTAAAATTGCGGGAAATAGTCTAGTCGGATTAATGAGTAAGAGTACAGTGAGTGTCAAGGAAGGTAAGGGGGCAGGAAGTAGTCCAGGCGGAGTAAAGAGGGCAGGAAGTAGTCCAGGCGGAGTAGGGAGTAAGAGTGCAATAAGTGGTCCAGTCGGAGTAAGGAGTAAGAGAGCAGGAAGTAGTCGAGGCGGATTAAGAGGCAGGAAGTATTCCAGACGGAGTAAGGAGTAAGTGAGCAGGAAGTAGTCAAGGCGGAATGAAGGGCAGGAGGTATTCCAGACGGAGTAAGGAGTAAGAGGGCAGGAAGTCGTCAAGGCGGAGTACGATGGCAGGAAGTAGTCCAGACGGAGTAAGGTGTAAGAGGGCAGGGAGTAGTCATGCGGAGTAAGAGGGCAGGAAATAGTCCAGGCGGAGTAAGGAGTAAGAGGGCAGGAAGTAATCCAGGCGAAGTAAAAGGACAATAAGTATTCCAGAAGGAGTAAGGAGTAAGAGGGTAGTAAGTAGTCTAGGCGGCGGAGGAGTATGAAAGCAGGAAGTAGGTCAGGCGAAGTAAGAGGGCAGTAGGTAGTCCAGACGGTGTAAGGAATAAGAGGGCAGGAACTAGTCAAGGCGGAGAAAGGAGAAAGTGCGCAGTAAGTGGTCTAGGCAGAGTAAGGAGTTAGAGTGCAGTGGGTAGTTCAGGCGGAGTAAAGAGTAATTGTCAGTAAGTGATCCAGGCGGAGTAAGGAGTAAGAGTTTAGTGAGTAATCCAGGCGAAGTAAGAGGGCAGTAAGTAATCCAGGCGGAGTAAGTAATAAGAAGGCAGGAAGTATTCCATGCGGAGTAAGAAGTAAGAGTCCAATAAAAATACAAGCCGAGTAAGAAGTAAGTTTGCATTAAGTGGTCCAGGCAGAGTAAGGAGTATGAGTGCAGTGAGTAGTCCAGGCGGAGTAAGGAGTAGGTGTGCAGTAAGTGGTCCAGGCGCATTATGGTGTAAATGTGCAGTAATTGTTCCAAGGGAGTAAGTAGTGAGAGTCCAGTAAGTAGTCCAGGCGGAGTAAGAGGTAAGTGTGCAGTAAATGGTCCAGGCGGAGAAAGAGGGCAGGAAGTAGTCCAGGCGAAGTAAGAGGGCAGTAAGAATTCCAGACGGAGTAAGAAGTAAGAGGGCAGGAAGTAGTCCAGGCGGAGTAGGGAGTAAGAGGGCAGGAAGTAGTCCAGGCGGAGTGAGGAGTAAGAGGGCAGGAAGTAGTCCAGGCGGAGTAAGGAGTAAGTGGGCAAGAAGAAGGGCAGGAGAAGTAAGAGGGCAATAAGTATTCCAGACGGAGTAGGGAGTAAGAGGGCAGTAAGTAGTCTAGGCGGTGGAGGAGTATGAAAGCAGGAATTAGTTCAAGCGGAGTAAGAGGACAGGAAGTATTCCACACGCGCGCGCGGAGTAAGGGGTGAGAGGGCAGGAAGTAGTCCAGGCGGAGTAAGAGGGCAGGAAGTAGTCCAGGCGGAGTAAGGAGTAAAAGGGCAGGAAGTAGTCCAGACGGAGTAAGGAGTAAGTGAGCAGGAAGTAGTCAAGGCGGAATGAAGGGCAGGAGGTATTCCAGACGGAGTAAGGAGTAAGAGGGCAGGAAGTCGTCAAGGCGGAGTACGATGGCAGGAAGTAGTCCAGACGGAGTAAGGTGTAAGAGGGCAGGGAGTAGTCATGCGGAGTAAGAGGGCAGGAAATAGTCCAGGCGGAGTAAGGAGTAAGAGGGCAGGAAGTAGTCCAGGCGAAGTAAAAGGACAATAAGTATTCCAGAAGGAGTAAGGAGTAAGAGGGTAGTAAGTAGTCTAGGCGGCGGAGGAGTATGAAAGCAGGAAGTAGGTCAGGCGAAGTAAGAGGGCAGTAGGTAGTCCAGACGGTGTAAGGAATAAGAGGGCAGGAACTAGTCAAGGCGGAGAAAGGAGAAAGTGCGCAGTAAGTGGTCTAGGCAGAGTAAGGAGTTAGAGTGCAGTGGGTAGTTCAGGCGGAGTAAAGAGTAATTGTCAGTAAGTGATCCAGGCGGAGTAAGGAGTAAGAGTTTAGTGAGTAATCCAGGCGAAGTAAGAGGGCAGTAAGTAATCCAGGCGGAGTAAGTAATAAGAAGGCAGGAAGTATTCCATGCGGAGTAAGAAGTAAGAGTCCAATAAATAATACAAGCCGAGTAAGAAGTAAGTTTGCATTAAGTGGTCCAGGCAGAGTAAGGAGTATGAGTGCAGTGAGTAGTCCAGGCGGAGTAAGGAGTAGGTGTGCAGTAAGTGGTCCAGGCGCATTATGGTGTAAATGTGCAGTAATTGTTCCAAGGGAGTAAGTAGTGAGAGTCCAGTAAGTAGTCCAGGCGGAGTAAGAGGTAAGTGTGCAGTAAATGGTCCAGGCGGAGAAAGAGGGCAGGAAGTAGTCCAGGCGAAGTAAGAGGGCAGTAAGAATTCCAGACGGAGTAAGAAGTAAGAGGGCAGGAAGTAGTCCAGGCGGAGTAGGGAGTAAGAGGGCAGGAAGTAGTCCAGGCGGAGTGAGGAGTAAGAGGGCAGGAAGTAGTCCAGGCGGAGTAAGGAGTAAGTGGGCAAGAAGAAGGGCAGGAGAAGTAAGAGGGCAATAAGTATTCCAGACGGAGTAGGGAGTAAGAGGGCAGTAAGTAGTCTAGGCGGTGGAGGAGCATGAAAGCAGGAATTAGTTCAAGCGGAGTAAGAGGACAGGAAGTATTCCACACGCGCGCGCGGAGTAAGGGGTGAGAGGGCAGGAAGTAGTCCAGGCGGAGTAAGAGGGCAGGAAGTAGTCCAGGCGGAGTAAGGAGTAAAAGGGCAGGAAGTAGTCCAGGCGGAGTAAGGAGTAAGAGGGCAGGAAGTAGTCCAGGCGGTGTAAGGAGTAAGAGGGCAGGAAGTAGTCCAGGCGAAGAAAGAGGGCAATAAGTATTCCAGACGGAGTAAGTAGTAAGAGGGCAGTAAGTAGTCTAGGCGGTGGAGGAGTATGAAAGCAGGTAGTAGTTCAGGCGGAGTAAGAGGACAGGAAGTATGCCAGGCGGAGTAAGGTGTAAGAGGGCAGAAGGTAGTCAAGGCGGAGTAAGAGGGCAGGAAGTAGTCCAGGCGGAGTAATTCGTAAGTGTCCAGTATGTGGTCCAGTCGGAGTAAGGAGTAAGAGAGCAGGAAGTAGTCGAGGCGGAATAAGAGGCAGGAAGTATTCAAGACGGAGTAAGGAGTAGGAGGGCAGGAAGTAGTCCAGGCGGAGTGAGAGGACAGGAAGTATTCCAGACGGAGCAAGGAGTAGGAGGGCAGAAAGTAGTCCAGGCGGAGTGAGAGGGCAGGAAGTATCCCAGACGGAGAAATGAGTAAGAGGGAAGGAAGAAGTCCAAAAGGAGTAAGAGGGCAGGAAGTAGTCCAGGCGGAGTAAGAGGGCAGTAAATAGTCCAGGCGGAGTAAGGAGTTAGTGGGCACGAAGTAGTCCAGGCGAAGTTAGAGGGCAGGAAGTAGTCCAGGCGGAATAAGGAGTAAGAGGGAAGGGAGTAGTCCATGCGGAGTTAGAGGGAAGTGTGTAGTCCATTCGCAGTAAAGGGTAAGAGTGCAGTGAGTAGTCCAGACGGAGTAAAGAGTTAGTGAGCTGTAAGAGGTCCAGCGGAGTAAGTGGGCAGGAAGTAGTCCAGGCGAAGTAAGAGGGCAGTAAGTATTCCAGACGGAGTAAGGAGTAAGAGAGCAGGAAGTATTCCAGGCGGAATTAGAGGGCAGGAAGTATTCCAGATGGAGTAAGGTGTAAGAGTGCTGGAAGTAATCAAGGCGGAGTAAGAGGGGAGGAAGTGTTTCTGGCTGAGTGAGGAGTAAGAGTGCAATAAGTGTCAAGGCGGAGTAAGTGGGCAGGAAGTAGTCAAGGCGAAGTAAGAGGGCAGTAAGTATTCCAGACGGAGTAAGAAGTAAAAGGGCAGGAAGTAGTCCAGGCGGAGTGAGAGGGCAGGAAGTATTCCAGACGGAGTAAGGAGTAAGAGGGAAGGAAGTAGTCCAGAAGGAGTAAGAGGGCAGGAAGTACTCCAAGCGGAGTAAAAGGGCAGTAATTATTCCAAACGGAGTAAGGAGTAAGAGGGCAGGAAGTAGTCCAGCCGGAGTAAGTAGTAAGAGGGCAGTAAGTAGTCCAGGCGGGGTAAAGTGTGAGTGTGCTGTAAGAGATCCAGCGAGTAAGAGGGCAGGAAGTAGTCCAGGCGAAGTAAAATGACAATAAGTATTCCAGAAGGAGTAAGGAGTAAGAGGGTAGTAAGTAGTCTAGGCGGCGAGGAGTATGAAAGCAGGAAGTAGGTCAGGCGAAGTAAGAGGGCAGTAGGTAGTCCAGACGGTGTAAAGAATAAGAGGGCAGGAACTAGTCAAGTCGGAGAAAGGAGAAAGTGCGCAGTAAGTGGCCTAGGCAGAGTAAGGAGTTAGAGTGCAGTGGGTAGTTCAGGCGGAGTAAAGAGTAATTGTCAGTAAGTGATCCAGGCGGAGTAAGGAGTAAGAGTTTAGTGAGTAATCCAGGCGAAGTAAGAGGGCAGTAAGTAATCCAGGCGGAGTAAGTAATAAGAAGGCAGGAAGTATTCCATGCGGAGTAAGAAGTAAGAGTCCAATAAATAATACAAGCGGAGTAAGAAGTAAGTTTGCATTAAGTGGTCCAGGCAGAGTAAGGAGTATGAGTGCAGTGAGTAGTCCAGGCGGAGTAAGGAGTAGGTGTGCAGTAAGTGGTCCAGGCGGAGTAAGGAGTAAGTGTGCAGTAAATGGTCCAGGCGGAGTAAGAGGGCAGGAAGTAGTCCAGGCGAAGTAAGAGGGCAGTAAGAATTCCAGACGGAGTAAGAAGTAAGAGGGCAGGAAGTAGTCCAGGCGGAGTGAGGAGTAAGAGGGCAGGAAGTAGTCCAGGCGGAGTAAGGAGTAAGTGGGCAAGAAGGAGTCCAGGCGAAGTAAGAGGGCAATAAGTATTCCAGACGGAGTAAGGAGTAAGAGGGCAATAAGTATTCCAGACGGAGTAAGGAGTAAGAGGGCAGTGAGTAGTCTAGGCGGTGGAGGAGTATGAAAGCAGGAATTAGTTCAAGCGGAGTAAGAGGACAGGAAGTATTCCACACGCGCGCGCGGAGTAAGGGGTGAGAGGGCAGGAAGTAGTCCAGGCGGAGTAAGAGGGCAGGAAGTAGTCCAGGCGGAGTAAGGAGTGAGAGGGCAGGAAGTAGTCCAGGCGGAGTAAGGAGTAAGAGGGCAGGAAGTAGTCCAGGCGGTGTAAGGAGTAAGAGGGCAGGAAGTAGTCCAGGCGAAGAAAGAGGGCAATAAGTATTCCAGACGGAGTAAGTAGTAAGAGGGCAGTAAGTAGTCTAGGCGGTGGAGGAGTATGAAAGCAGGTAGTAGTTCAGGCGAAGTAAGAGGACAGGAAGTATGCCAGGCGGAGTAAGGTGTAAGAGGGCAGAAGGTAGTCAAGGCGGAGTAAGAGGGCAGGAAGTAGTCCAGGCGGAGTAATTCGTAAGTGTCCAGTATGTGGTCCAGTCGGAGTAAGGAGTAAGAGGACAGGAAGTAGTCCAGGCGGAGTAATTCGTAAGTGTCCAGTATGTGGTCCAGTCGGAGTAAGGAGTAAGAGGGCAGGAAGTAGTCAAGGCGGAGTAAGAGGGCAGGAAGTAATCCAGGCGGAGTAAGTAATAAGAAGGCAGGAAGTATTCCATGCGGAGTAAGAAGTAAGAGTCCAATAAATAATACAAGCGGAGTAAGAAGTAAGTTTGCATTAAGTGGTCCAGGCAGAGTAAGGAGTATGAGTGCAGTGAGTAGTCCAGGCGGAGTAAGGAGTAGGTGTGCAGTAAGTGGTCCAGGCGCATTATGGTGTAAATGTGCAGTAATTGTTCCAAGGGAGTAAGTAGTGAGAGTCCAGTAAGTAGTCCAGGCGGAGTAAGAGGTAAGTGTGCAGTAAATGGTCCAGGCGGAGAAAGAGGGCAGGAAGTAGTCCAGGCGAAGTAAGAGGGCAGTAAGAATTCCAGACGGAGTAAGAAGTAAGAGGGCAGGAAGTAGTCCAGGCGGAGTAGGGAGTAAGAGGGCAGGAAGTAGTCCAGGCGGAGTGAGGAGTAAGAGGGCAGGAAGTAGTCCAGGCGGAGTAAGGAGTAAGTGGGCAAGAAGAAGGGCAGGCGAAGTAAGAGGGCAATAAGTATTCCAGACGGAGTAAGGAGTAAGAGGGCAGTAAGTAGTCTAGGCGGTGGAGGAGTATGAAAGCAGGAATTAGTTCAAGCGGAGTAAGAGGACAGGAAGTATTCCACACGCGCGCGCGGAGTAAGGGGTGAGAGGGCAGGAAGTAGTCCAGGCGGAGTAAGAGGGCAGGAAGTAGTCCAGGCGGAGTAAGGAGTAAGAGGGCAGGAAGTAGTCCAGGCGGAGTAAGGAGTAAGAGGGCAGGAAGTAGTCCAGGCGGTGTAAGGAGTAAGAGGGCAGGAAGTAGTCCAGGCGAAGAAAGAGGGCAATAAGTATTCCAGACGGAGTAAGTAGTAAGAGGGCAGTAAGTAGTCTAGGCGGTGGAGGAGTATGAAAGCAGGTAGTAGTTCAGGCGGAGTAAGAGGACAGGAAGTATGCCAGGCGGAGTAAGGTGTAAGAGGGCAGAAGGTAGTCAAGGCGGAGTAAGAGGGCAGGAAGTAGTCCAGGCGGAGTAATTCGTAAGTGTCCAGTATGTGGTCCAGTCGGAGTAAGGAGTAAGAGAGCAGGAAGTAGTCGAGGCGGAATAAGAGGCAGGAAGTATTCAAGACGGAGTAAGGAGTAGGAGGGCAGGAAGTAGTCCAGGCGGAGTGAGAGAACAGGAAGTATTCCAGACGGAGCAAGGAGTAGGAGGGTAGGAAGTAGTCCAGGCGGAGTGAGAGGGCAGGAAGTATCCCAGACGGAGAAATGAGTAAGAGGGAAGGAAGAAGTCCAAAAGGAGTAAGAGGGCAGGAAGTAGTCCAGGCGGAGTAAGAGGGCAGTAAATAGTCCAGGCGGAGTAAGGAGTTAGTGGGCACGAAGTAGTCCAGGCGAAGTTAGAGGGCAGGAAGTAGTCCAGGCGGAATAAGGAGTAAGAGGGAAGGGAGTAGTCCATGCGGAGTTAGAGGGAAGTGTGTAGTCCATTCGCAGTAAAGGGTAAGAGTGCAGTGAGTAGTCCAGGCGGAGTAAGGAGTTAGTGTGCATTAAGTTGTCCTGGCGGATTTAGGAATAAATGTTCAGGAAGTAGTCCTTGAGGAGTTAGAGGTAAGCAAGTAGTCCATTCGCAGTAAAGGGTAAGAGTGCAGTGAGTAGTCCAGACGGAGTAAAGAGTTAGTGAGCTGTAAGAGGTCCAGCGGAGTAAGTGGGCAGGAAGTAGTCCAGGCGAAGTAAGAGGGCAGTAAGTATTCCAGACGGAGTAAGGAGTAAGAGAGCAGGAAGTATTCCAGGCGGAATTAGAGGGCAGGAAGTATTCCAGATGGAGTAAGGTGTAAGAGTGCTGGAAGTAATCAAGGCGGAGTAAGAGGGGAGGAAGTAGTTCTGGCTGAGTGAGGAGTAAGAGTGCAATAAGTGTCAAGGCGGAGTAAGTGGGCAGGAAGTAGTCAAGGCGAAGTAAGAGGGCAGTAAGTATTCCAGACGGAGTAAGAAGTAAAAGGGCAGGAAGTAGTCCAGGCGGAGTGAGAGGGCAGGAAGTATTCCAGACGGAGTAAGGAGTAAGAGGGAAGGAAGTAGTCCAGAAGGAGTAAGAGGGCAGGAAGTACTCCAAGCGGAGTATAAGGGCAGTAAATATTCCAAACGGAGTAAGGAGTAAGAGGGCAGGAAAAAGTCCAGCCGGAGTAAGTAGTAAGAGGGCAGTAAGTAGTCCAGGCGGGGTAAAGTGTGAGTGTGCTGTAAGAGATCCAGCGAGTAAGAGGGCAGGAAGTAGTCCAGGCAAAGTAAAATGACAATAAGTATTCCAGAAGGAGTAAGGAGTAAGAGGGTAGTAAGTAGTCTAGGCGGCGAGGAGTATGAAAGCAGGAAGTAGGTCAGGCGAAGTAAGAGGGCAGTAGGTAGTCCAGACGGTGTAAGGAATAAGAGGGCAGGAACTAGTCAAGGCGGAGAAAGGAGAAAGTGCGCAGTAAGTGGTCTAGGCAGAGTAAGGAGTTAGATTGCAGTGGGTAGTTCAGGCGGAGTAAAGAGTAATTGTCAGTAAGTGATCCAGGCGGAGTAAGGAGTAAGAGTTTAGTGAGTAATCCAGGCGAAGTAAGAGGGCAGTAAGTAATCCAGGCGGAGTAAGTAATAAGAAGGCAGGAAGTATTTAATGCGGAGTAAGAAGTAAGAGTCCAATAAATAATACAAGCGGAGTAAGAAGTAAGTTTGCATTAAGTGGTCCAGGCAGAGTAAGGAGTATGAGTGCAGTGAGTAGTCCAGGCGGAGTAAGGAGTAGGTGTGCAGTAAGTGGTCCAGGCGGAGTAAGGAGTAAGTGTGCAGTAAATGGTCCAGGCGGAGTAAGAGGGCAGGAAGTAGTCCAGGCGAAGTAAGAGGGCAGTAAGAATTCCAGACGGAGTAAGAAGTAAGAGGGCAGGAAGTAGTCGAGGCGGAGTGAGGAGTAAGAGGGCAGGAAGTAGTCCAGGCGGAGTAAGGAGTAAGTGGGCAAGAAGGAGTCCAGGCGAAGTAAGAGGGCAGGAAGTAGTCCAGGCGGAGTAAGGAGTAAGAGGGCAGGAAGTAGTCCAGGCGGAGTAAGGAGTAAGAGGGCAGGAAGTAGTCCAGGCGGTGTAAGGAGTAAGAGGGCAGGAAGTAGTCCAGGCGAAGAAAGAGGGCAATAAGTATTCCAGACGGAGTAAGTAGTAAGAGGGCAGTAAGTAGTCTAGGCGGTGGAGGAGTATGAAAGCAGGTAGTAGTTCAGGCGAAGTAAGAGGACAGGAAGTATGCCAGGCGGAGTAAGGTGTAAGAGGGCAGAAGGTAGTCAAGGCGGAGTAAGAGGGCAGGAAGTAGTCCAGGCGGAGTAATTCGTAAGTGTCCAGTATGTGGTCCAGTCGGAGTAAGGAGTAAGAGGGCAGGAAGTAGTCAAGGCGGAGTAAGAGGGCAGGAAGTAGTCCAGGCGGAGTAATTAGTAAGTGTGATGTAAGTGGTCCAGTCGGAGTAAGGAGTAAGAGGGCAGTAAGTAGTCCAGGCGGGGTAAAGAGTGAGTGTGCTGTAAGAGGTCCAGCGGAGTAAGAGGGCAGGATGTAGTCCAGGCGAAATAAGAGGGCAGTAAGTATTCCAGACGGAGTAAGGAGTAAGAGAGCAGGAAGTAGTCGAGGCGGAATAAGAGGCAGGAAGTAGTCGAGGCGGAATAAGAGGCAGGAAGTATTCCAGACGGAGTAAGGAGTAGGAGGGCAGGAAGTAGTCCAGGCGGAGTGAGAGGGCAGGAAGTATTCCAGACGGAGCAAGGAGTAGGAGGGCAGGAAGTAGTCCAGGCGGGGTGAGAGGGCAGGATGTATCCCAGACGGAGAAATGAGTAAGAGGGAAGGAAGAAGTCCAAAAGGAGTAAGAGGGCAGGAAGTAGTCCAGGCGGAGTAAGTGGGCAGTAAATAGTCCAGGCGGAGTAAGGAGTAAGAGGGCAGTAAGTAGGCCAGGCGGGGTAAAGAGTGAGTGTGCTGTAAGAGGTCCAGCGGAGTAAGAGGGCAGGATGTAGTCCAGGCGAAATAAGAGGGCAGTAAGTATTCCAGACGGAGTAAGGAGTAAGAGAGCAGGAAGTAGTCGAGGCGGAATAAGAGGCAGGAAGTAGTCGAGGCGGAATAAGAGGCAGGAAGTATTCCAGACGGAGTAAGGAGTAGGAGGGCAGGAAGTAGTCCAGGCGGAGTGAGAGGGCAGGAAGTATTCCAGACGGAGCAAGGAGTAGGAGGGCAGGAAGTAGTCCAGGCGGGGTGAGAGGGCAGGATGTATCCCAGACGGAGAAATGAGTAAGAGGGAAGGAAGAAGTCCAAAAGGAGTAAGAGGGCAGGAAGTAGTCCAGGCGGAGTAAGAGGGCAGTAAATAGTTCAGGCGGAGTAAGGAGTTAGTGGGCACGAAGTAGTCCAGGCGAAGTTAGAGGGCAGGAAGTAGTCCAGGCGGAATAAGGAGTAAGAGGGAAGGGAGTAGTCCATGCGGAGTTAGAGGTAAGCAAGTAGTCCATTCGCAGTAAAGGGTAAGAGTGCAGTGAGTAGTCCAGGCGGAGTAAAGAGTTAGTGAGGTGTAAGAGGTCCAGCGGAGTAAGTGGGCAAGAAGTAGTCCAGGCGAAGTAAGAGCACAGTAAGTATTCCAGACGGAGTAAGGAGTAAGAGAGCAGGAAGTATTCCAGGCGGAATTAGAGAGCAGGAAGTATTCCAGATGGAGTAAGGTGAAGAGTGCTGGAAGTAATCAAGGCGGAGTAAGAGGGCAGGAAGTAGTTCTGGCTGAGTGAGGAGTAAGAGTGCAATAAGTGTCAAGGCGGAGTAAGTGGGCAGAAAGTAGTCAAGGCGAAGTAAGAGGGCAGTAAGTATTCCAGACGGAGTAAGAAGTAAAAGGGCAGGAAGTAGTCCAGGCGGAGTGAGAGGGCAGGAATTATTCCAGACGGAGTAAGGAGTAAGAGTCAAGGAAGTAGTCCAGAAGGAGTAAGAGGGCAGGAAGTACTCCAAGCGGAGTAAAAGGGCAGTAATTATTCCAAACGGAGTAAGGAGTAAGAGGGCAGGAAGTAGTCCAGCCGGAGTAAGTAGTAAGAGGGCAGTAAGTAGTCTAGGCGGTGGAGGAGTATGAAAGCAGGTAGTAGTTCAGGCGAAGTAAGAGGACAGGAAGTATGCCAGGCGGAGTAAGGTGTAAGAGGGCAGAAGGTTGTCAAGGCGGAGTAAGAGGGCAGGAAGTAATCCAGGCGGAGTAAGTAATAAGAAGGCAGGAAGTATTCCATGCGGAGTAAGAAGTAAGAGTCCAATAAATAATACAAGCGGAGTAAGAAGTAAGTTTGCATTAAGTGGTCCAGGCAGAGTAAGGAGTATGAGTGCAGTGAGTAGTTTAGGCGGAGTAAGGAGTGGGTGTGCAGTAAGTGGTCCAGGCGCATTATGGTGTAAATGTGCGGTAATTGTTCCAAGGGAGTAAGTAGTGAGAGTCCAGTAAGTAGTCCAGGCGGAGTAAGGAGTAAGTGTGCAGTAAATGGTCCAGGCGGAGTAAGAGGGCAGGAAGTAGTCCAGGCGAAGTAAGAGGGCAGTAAGAATTCCAGACGGAGTAAGAAGTAAGAGGGCAGGAAGTAGTCCAGGCGGAGTGAGGAGTAAGAGGGCAGGAAGTAGTCCAGGCGGAGTAAGGAGTAAGTGGGCAAGAAGGAGTCCAGGCGAAGTAAGAGGGCAATAAGTATTCCAGACGGAGTAAGGAGTAAGAGGGCAGTAAGTAGTCTAGGCGGTGGAGGAGTATGAAAGCAGGAATTATTTCAAGCGGAGTAAGAGGACAGGAAGTATTCCACACGCGCGCGGAGTAAGGGGTGAGAGGGCAGGAAGTAGTCCAGGCGGAGTAAGAGGGCAGGAAGTAGTCCAGGCGGAGTAAGGAGTAAGAGGGCAGGAAGTAGTCCAGGCGGAGTAAGGAGTAAGAGGGCAGGAAGTAGTCCAGGCGGTGTAAGGAGTAAGAGGGCAGGAAGTAGTCCAGGCGAAGAAAGAGGGCAATAAGTATTCCAGACGGAGTAAGTAGTAAGAGGGCAGTAAGTAGTCTAGGCGGTGGAGGAGTATGAAAGCAGGTAGTAGTTCAGGCGAAGTAAGAGGACAGGAAGTATGCCAGGCGGAGTAAGGTGTAAGAGGGCAGAAGGTAGTCAAGGCGGAGTAAGAGGGCAGGAAGTAGTCCAGGCGGAGTAATTCGTAAGTGTCCAGTATGTGGTCCAGTCGGAGTAAGGAGTAAGAGGGCAGGAAGTAGTCAAGGCGGAGTAAGCGGGCAGGAAGTAGTCCAGGCGGAGTAATTAGTAAGTGTGTTGTAAGTGGTCCAGTCGGAGTAAGGAGTAAGAGGGCAGTAAGTAGTCCAGGCGGGGTAAAGAGTGAGTGTGCTGTAAGAGGTCCAGCGGAGTAAGTGGGCAGGAAGTAGTCCAGGCGAAGTAAGAGGGCAGTAAGTATTCCAGACGGAGTAAGGAGTAAGAGAGCAGGAGGTATTCCAGGCGGAATTAGAGGGCAGGAAGTATTCCAGATGGAGTAAGGTGTAAGAGTGCTGGAAGTAATCAAGGCGGAGTAAGATGGCAGGAAGTAGTTCTGGCTGAGTGAGGAGTAAGAGTGCAATAAGTGTCAAGGCGGAGTAAGTGGGCAGGAAGTAGTCAAGGCGAAGTAAGAGGGCAGTAAGTATTCCAGACGGAGTAAGAAGTAAAAGGGCAGGAAGTAGTCCAGGCGGAGTGAAAGGGCAGGAAGTATTCCAGACGGAGTAAGGAGTAAGAGGGAAGGAAGTAGTCCAGAAGGAGTAAGTGGGCAGGAAGTACTCCAAGCGGAGTAAAAGGGCAGTAATATTTCCAAACGGAGTAAGGAGTAAGAGGGCAGGAAGTAGTCCAGCCGGAGTAAGTAGTAAGAGGGCAGTAAGTAGTCTAGGCGGGGTAAAGTGTGAGTGTGCTGTAAGAGATCCAGCGAAGTAAGAGGGCAGGAAGTAGTCCAGGCAAAGTAAGAGGGCAGTAAGTATTCCAGACGGAGTAAGAAGTAAGAGAGCAGGAAGTAGTCCAGGCGGAATAAGAGGGCAGGAAGTATTCCAGACGGAGTAGGGTGTAAGAGTGCTGGAAGTAGTAAAGGCGGAGTAAGAGGGTAGGAAATATTCAAGGCGGAGTAAGAGGGCAGTAAGTATTCCAGACGGAGAAAGAAATAAAAGGGCAGGAAGTAGTCCAGGCGGAGTAAAAGGGCAGAAGGTATTCCAGACGGAGTAAGGAGTAAGAGGGCAGGAAGTAGTCCAGGCGGGTAAGTAGTAAGAGTGCAGTAAGTAGTCCAGGCGGGGTAAAGAGTGAATGTGCTGTAAGAGGTCCGCGGAGTAAGAGGGCAGGAAGAAGTCCAGGCGGAGTAAGAGGGCAGTAAGTATTCCAGACGGAGTAAGGAGTAAGAGAACAGGAAGGGTCCAGGCGGAGTAAGAGGGCAGGAAGTATTCCAGACAGAGTAAGGAGTAAGAGGGCAGAAGGTGGTACAGGCGGAGTTAGAGGGCAGGAATTAGTCCAGGCGAAGTAAGAGGACAGTAAGTAATCCAGGCAGAGTAAGATATAAGTGTGCAGTAAGTGGTCCAGGCAGAGTAAGGAGTAAGAGTGCAGTGAGTATTCCAGACGCAGTAAGGAACAAATGTGCAGTAAGTAGGCCAGGCAGAGTAAGGAGTAAAACTACGGGAAATAGTCCAGTCGGATTAAGGAGCAAGAGTGCAGTAAGTGTCAAGGCAGAGTGAGGGTGTAGGAAGTAGTCAAGGCGAAGTAAGAGGGCAGTAAGTATTCCAGACGGAGTAAGAAGTAAAAGGGCAGGAATTAGTCCAGGCGGAGTAATAAGCAGGAAGTATTCCAGACGGAGTAAGGAGTAAGAGGGCAGGAAGTAGTCCAGAAGGAGTAAGATGACAGAAGTAGTCCAGTCGGAGTAAAAGGGCAGAAAGTATTACAGACACACACAGAGTAAGAAGTAAGAAAGCAGGAAGTAGTCCAGGCGGAGTAAGAGGGCAGGAAGTAGTCCAGGCGGAGTAAAGTGTAAGTGTGCAGTAAGTGGTCCAGTCGTAGTAAGGAGTAAGAGGGCAGTAAGTAGTCCTGGCGGGGTAAAGAGTGAGTGTGCTGTGAGAGTTCCAGCGGAGTAAGAGGGCAGGAAGTAGTCCAGGCGGAGCAAAAGGGCAGTAAGTATTCCAGACGGAGTAAGGAGTAAGAGAGCAGGAAGTAGTCCACGCGGAATAAGAGGGCAGGAAGTATTCCAGACGGAGTAAGGTGTAAGAATTCTGGAAGTAGTCCAGGCAGAGTAAGATGGCAGGAAGTAGTCCAGGCGGAGTAAGGTTTAAGAGGGCAGGAAGTAGTCAAGGCGAAGTAAGGGGGCAGTAAGTATTCCAGACGGAGTAAGAAGTAAAAGGGCAGGAAGTAGTCCAGGCGGAGTAAGAGGGTAGGAAGTATTCCAGACGAAGTAAGGAGTAAGAGGGAAGGAAGTAGTCCAGAAGGAGTAAGAGGGCAGGAAGTAGTCCAGGCGGAGTAAAAGAGCAGAGGATATTCCAGACGGAGTAAGGAGTAAGAGGACAGGAAGTAGTCCATGCCGAGTAAGAGGGCAGGAAGTATTCCAGACGGAGTAAAGAGTAAGAGTGCAGGAAGTGGTCCAGGCGGAGTAAGAAATAAGAGGACAGTAAGTGGTCCAGACATAGTAAGGAGTAAGAGTTTAGTAAGTAGTACAGGCGGAGTAAGGGGGCAGTGAATAATTCAGGCGTAGTAAAGGGTTATAGTGCTGTTAGTAGTCCATGGTGAGAGAGGAGTATGAGTGCAGTAGGTAGACCAGGCGGAGTAAGAAGTAAGAGTCCAGTAAATAATCCAGGCGGAGTAAGAAGTAAGTGTGCAGTATGTGGTCCAGGCAGAATAAGGAGTAAGAGTGCAATGAGTAGTCCAGGCGCAGTAAGAAGTAAGTGTGTAGTAATTGGTCCAGTCTGGTAAATAGTAAGAGAACAGTGAGTAGTCCAATCGAAGTAAAGAGTAATTGTGCAAGAATTGGTCCAGTCGGGTTAAGTAGTAAGAGTGCAGTGAGGAGTTCAGGCGAAGTAAAGAGTAATTGTGCAGTAAGTGATCCAGTCAGAGTAAGGAGTAAGTTTGCAGTAAGTGTCCAGGCGGAGTAAGAGGGCAGGAAGTAGTCCAGGGGAATTAAGAGGGCAGTTAGTAGTCCAGGCGAAGTAAGGAGTAAGTGTGCAGTAAGTGTCAAGGCAGAGTAAGGGGGCAGGAAGTAGTCAAGGCGAAATAAGAGTAAGTAAGTTTTCCAGGCAGAGTAAGGAGTAAGAGTGTAGTGAGTAGTCCAGGCGCAGTAAGGAGTAAGTGTGCTGGAAGTAGTCTAGGCGAGTAAGAGTGCAGTAAGTATTCCAGACGGAGTAAGGAGTAAGAGGGCAGGAAGTAGTCCAGGCGGCGTAAGAGGGCAGGAAGTATTCCAGACGGAGTAAGGAGTAAGAGGGCAGGAAGTGGTCCAAGCGGGGTAAGGAGTAGGAGTGCAGTAAGTAGTACAGGCGGAGTAAGGTGGCAATGAGTAGTTCAGGCGGAGTAAGAAGTAAGAGTCCAGTAAATAATCCAGGCGGAGTAAGAAGTAAGTGTGCAGTAAGTGGTCAAGGCAGAGAAAGGAGTGAGTGTTCAGTGTGTAGTCCAGGCGCAGTAAGGAGTAAGTGTGCAGTTATTGTTCCAGGCGGAGTAAGTAGTAAGAGTCCGATAAGTAGTCCAGTCGGAGTAAGGAGTAAGAGTGCAGTAAGTGTCAAGGCAGAGTAAGGGGGCAGGAAGTAGTCAAGGCGAAATAAGAGTCAGTAAGTTTTCCAGGCAGAGTAAGGAGTAAGAGTGTAGTGAGTAGTCCAGGCGCAGTAAGGAGTAAGTGTGCTGGAAGTAGTCTAGGCGAGTAAGAGTGCAGTAAGTAGTCCAGACGGAGTAAGGAGTAAGAGGGCAGGAAGTAGTCCAGGCGGAGTAAGAGGGCAGGAAGTATTCCAGACGGAGTAAGGAGTAAGAGGGCAGGAAGTGGTCCAAGCGGGGTAAGGAGTAGGAGTGCAGTAAGTAGTACAGGCGGAGTAAGGTGGCAATGAGTAGTTCAGGCGGAGTAAGAAGTAAGAGTCCAGTAAATAATCCAGGCGGAGTAAGAAGTAAGTGTGCAGTAAGTGGTCCAGGCAGAGTAAGGAGTAAGTGTGCAGTGAGTAGTCCAGGCGCAGTATGGAGTAAGTGTGCAGTAATTGTTCCAGGCGGAGTAAGTAGTAAGAGTCCAGTAAGTAGTCCAGGCGGAGTAAGTAGTAAGTGTGCAGTAAGTGATCCAGTGGGTGTACGGAGTAAGAGAGCAGGAAGTAGTCCAGGCGAAATAAGAGGGCAGTAAATATTCCAGGCGGAGTGAGGAGTAAGAGGGCAGGAAGTAATCCATGCGGAGTAAGAGGGCAGGAAGTATACCTGACGGTGTAAGGAGTAAGAGTGCAGGAAGTAGTTCAGACGGAGTAAGAGGGCAGGAAGTTTTCCAGACGGAGTAAGATGTAAGAGGGAAGGAAGTAGTCCAGAAGGAGAAAGTGGGCAAAATTAGTCCAGGCGGAGTAAAAGTGCAGAAAGTATTCCAGACGCGCGCGGAGTAAGGAGTAAGAGGGCAGTAAGTAGTCCAGGCGGAGTAAGGAGTAAGTGTGCAGTAAGTGGTCTAGTCGGAGTAAGGAGTAAGAGGACAGTAAGTAGTCCAGGCGAAGTAAGGAGTAAGTGTGCAATGATTGTTCCAGGCGGATTAAGTAGTAAGAGTCCAGTAAGTAGTCCAGACGGAGTAAGGATTAAGTGTGCAGTAAGTGATCCAGGCGGAGTTAGGAACTAATGTACAGTAAGTAGGCCAGGCAGAGTAAGGAGTAAAACTACGGGAAATAGTCTAGTCGGAATAATGAGTAAGAGTACAGTGAGTGTCAAGGAAGGTAAGGGGGCAGGTAGTAGTCCAAGCGGAGTAAGAAGGCAGTGAGTAGTCCAGGCGGAGGAAATAGTAAGAGTGCAGTAAGTAGTCCAGGCGGAATAAGTAGTAAGTGTGCAGTAAGTGGTCCAGTCGGAGTAAGGAGTAAGAGGGAAGGAAGTAGTACAGGCGAGTAAAAGGGCAGTAAGTATTATAGACGGAGTAAGGAGTAAGAGGGCAGGAAGTATTCCAGACGGAGAAAGGTGTAAGAGGGCAGGAAGTAGTACAGGAGGAGTAAGAGGGCAGGAAATAGTCTAGGCGGAGTAAGAGGGCAGGAAATAGTCCAGGCGAAGTAAGAGGGCAATAAGTATTCCAGACGGAGTAAGGAGTAAGAGGGCAGTAAGTAGTCCAAGCGGGTTAAAGAGTGAGTGTGCTGTAAAAGGTCCAGCGGAGTAAGAGGGCAGGAAGTAGTCCAGGCGAAGTAAGAGGGCAGTAAGTATTCCAGACGGACTAAGGAGTAAGAGAGCAGGAAGTAGTCCAGGCGGAATAAGAGGGCAGGAAGTATTCCAGACGGAGTAAGGAGTAAGAGGGCAGAAAATAGTCCAGGCGGAGTAAGGGGCAGGAAGTATTCCAGACGGAGTAAGGAGTAAGAGGGCAGGAAGTGGTCCAGGCGGAGTAAGAGGGCAGGAAGTGGTCCAGGCGGAGTAAGAGGGCAGGAAGTAGGTTAGGCGGAGTAAGGTGTAAGAGGGCAGGAAATAGTCAAGGCGGAGTAAGAGAGCAGGAAGTAGTCCAGGCGGAGTAAGAAGTAAGAGGGCATAAGTGGTCCAGGCATAGTAAGGAGTAAGAGTGTAGTAAGTAATACAGGCGGAGTAAAGGGGCAGTGAGTAGTTAAGGCGTAGTAAAGGGTTAAGGTGCTGTTAGTAGTCCATGGTGAGTGAGGAGTATGAGTGCAGTAAGTAGTCCAGACGGAGTAAGGAGTAAGAGGGCAGGAAGTAGTCCAGAAGTAGTACAGGCGGAGTAAAAGGGCAGAAATTATTCCAGACGCGGAGTAAGGAGTAAGAGAGCAGGAAGTAGTCCAGGCGGGGTAAAGAGTGAGTTTGCTGTAAGAGGTCCAGCGGAGTAAGAGGGCAGGAAGTTGTCCAGGCGGAATAAGAGGGCAGGGAGTATTCCAGACGGAGTAAGGAGTAAGATGGCAGGAAGTAGTCCAGGCGGAGTAAGATGGCAGGAAGTAGTCAAGGCGAAGTGAAGGGCAGGAAGTAGTCCAGACGGTGTAAGGAGTAAGAGTGCAATAAGTGTCAAGGCGGAGTAAGGGGGCAGGAAGTAGTCAAGGCGAAGTAAGAGGGCAGGAAGTATTCCAGAAGGAGTAAGGAGTAAGAAGAAAGGAAGTAGTCCAGTAGGAGTAAGAGGGCAGGAAGTAGTCCAGGCGGAGTAAAATGGCAGAAAATATTCCAGACGAAGTAAAGGGTAAGATGGTAGGAAGTAGTTCAGGCGGAGTAAGTAGTAAGAGTGCAGTAAGTAGTCCAGGCGGAGTAAGAGGGCAGGAAGTATTCCAGACGGAGTAAGGAGTGAGAGGGCAGGAAGTAGTCCATGCGGAGTAAGAGGGCAGGAAGTATTCCAGACGGAGTAAGGAGTAAGAGGCCAGGAAGTGGTCCAGGCGGAGTAAGAGGGCAGGAAGTAGTCCAGGCGGAGTAAGTAGTAAGAGAGCAGTAAGTAGTCTAGGCGGAGTAAAGGGTAAGTGTGCAGTAAGTGGTCCAATCAGAGTAAGGAGTAAGAGGGCAGTAAGTAGTCCAGGCGGGGTAAAGAGTGAGTGTGCTGTAAGAGGTCCAGCGGAGTAAGAGGGCAGGAAGTTGTCCAGGCGGAA
The DNA here is from genome assembly GCA_030710605.1 of Cordylochernes scorpioides. Taxonomy (NCBI): domain Eukaryota; kingdom Metazoa; phylum Arthropoda; class Arachnida; order Pseudoscorpiones; family Chernetidae; genus Cordylochernes; species Cordylochernes scorpioides. The sequence goes on along the minus strand of CP092876.1, from coordinate 38,424,670 downwards.
TAAGAGGGCAGGAAGTATTCCAGACGGTGTAAGGAGTAAGATGGCAGGAAGTAGTCCAGGCGGAGTAAGATGGCAGGAAGTAGTCAAGGCGAAGTGAAGGGCAGGAAGTAGTCCAGACGGTGTAAGGAGTAAGAGTGCAATAAGTGTCAAGGCGGAGTAAGGGGGCAGGAAGTAGTCAAGGCGAAGTAAGAGGGCAGGAAGTATTCCAGAAGGAGTAAGAAGAAAGGAAGTAGTCCAGTAGGAGTAAGAGGGCAGGAAGTAGTGCAGGCGGAGTAAAAGGGCAGAAAATATTTCAGACAGGGTAAAGGGTAAGAGGGTAGGAAGTAGTTCAGGCGGAGTAAGTAGTAAGAGTGCAGTAAGTAGTCCAGGCGGAGTAAGGAGTAAGAGGGCAGTAAGTAGTCTGAGCGCGGTAAAGTGTGAGTGTGCTGTAAGAGGTCCAGCGGAGCAAGAGGGCAGGAAGTAGTTCAGGCGGAGTAAATAGTAAGTGTGCAATAAGTTGTCCAGTCGGAGTAAGGAGTAAGAGGGCAGTAAGTAGTCCAGGCGCGGTAAAGTGTGAGTGTGCTGTAAGAGGTCCAGCGGAGTAAGAGGGCAGGAAGTAGTCCAGGCGTAATAAGAGGGCATTAAGTATTCCAGACGGAGTAAGGAGTGAGAGGGCAGGAAGTAGTCCATGCGGAGTAAGAGGGCAGGAAGTATTCCAGACGGAGTAAGGAGTAAGAGGCCAGGAAGTGGTCCAGGCGGTGTAAGAGGGCAGGAAGTAGTCCAGGCGGAGTAAGGTGTAAGAGGGCAGGAAGTAGTCAAGGCGGACTAATAGGGCAGGAAGTAGTCCAGGCGGTATAAGAATTAAGAGGACAGTAAGTGATCCAGGTATAATAAGGAGTAAGAGTGTAGTAAGTAGTAAAGGCGGAGTAAGGGGGCAGTGAGTAGTTCAGACGTAGTAAAGGGTTAAAGTGCTGTTAGTAGTCCATGGTGAGTGAGGTGTATGAGTGCAGTAAGTAGTCCAGGCGGAGAAAGAAGTAAGAGTCCAGTAAATAATCCAGGCGGTGTAAGAAGTAAGTGTGCAGTAAGTGGGCCAGTCAGAGTAAGAAGTAAGAGTGCTGTGAGTAGTCCATGCAAAGTAAAAGGGCAGTAAGTAATCCAGGCGGAGTAAGGAATAAGATGGCAGGAATAGTCCAGGCGGAGTAAGGAGTAAGTGTGCAGTAAGTGGTCCAGACGGAGTAAGGAGTTGGAGAGCAGTTAGTAGTCCAGGCGGGGTAAAGAGTGAGTGTGCTGTAAGAGGTCCAGCGGTGTAAGAGGGCAGGAAGTAGTCCAGGCGGAGTAAGAAGTAAGAGTCCAGTAAAAAATCCAGGCGGAGTAAGAAGTAAGTGTGCAGTAAGTGGTCCAGTCGGAGTAAGGAGTAAGAGGGCAGTAAGTAGTCCAGGCGCGGTAAAGTGTGAGTGTTGTAAGATGTCCAGCGGAGTAAGAGGGCAGGAAGTAGTCCAGGCGAAATAAGAGGGCATTAAGTATTCCAGACGGAGTAAGGAGTGAGAAGGCAGGAAGTAGTCCATACGGAGTTAGAGGGCAGGAAGTATTCCAGACGGAGTAAGGAGTAAGAGGGCAGGAAGTGGTCCAGGCGGAGTAAGATGGCAGGAAGTAGTCCAGGCAAAGTGAGGTGTAAGAGGGCAGGAAGTAGTCAAGGCGGAGTAAAAGGGCAGGAAGTAGTCCAGGCGGTGTAAGGAGTAAGAGTGCAATAAGTGTCAAGGCTGAGTAAGGGGGCAGGAAGTAGTCAAGGCGAAGTAAGAGGGCAGTAAGTATTCCAGACAGAGTAAGAAGTAAAAGGGCAGGAGGTAGTCCAGGCGGAGTAAGAGGGCAGGAAGTATTCCAGAAGAAATAAGGAGTAAGAAGGAAAAAGTAGTCGAGTAGCAGTAAGAGGGCAGGAAGTAGTCCAGGCGGAGTAAAAGGGCAGAAAGTATTCCCGACACAAAACAAAGTAAGGGGTAAGAGGGTAGGAAGTAGTCCAGGCGGAGTAAGGAGCAAGTGTGCACAAAGTGGTCCAGTCGGAGTAAGGAGTAAGAGGGTAGTAAGTAGTCCAGGCGGAGTAAGAGGGCAGGAAGTACTCCAGACGGAGTAAGGAGTAAGAGAGCAGGAAGTAGTCCAGGCGGAGTAAAAAGTAAGAGGGCATAAGTGGTCCAGGCATAGTAAGGAGTAAGAGTGTAATAAGTAATACAGGCGGAGTAAAGGGGAAGTGAGTAGTTCAGGCGTAGTAAAGGGTTAAGGTGCTGTTAGTAGTCCATGGTGTGTGAGGAGTATGAGTGCAGTAAGTAGTCCAGACGAAGTAAGGAGTAAGAGGGCAGGAAGTAGTCCAGAAGGAGTAAGAGGACAGAAGTAGTACAGGCGGAGTAAAAGGGCAGAAATTATTACAGACGGAGTAAGGAATAAGAGAGCAGGAAGTAGTCCAGTCGGAGTAAGAGGGCAGGAAGTAGTCCAGGCGGAGTAGGAAGTAAGAGTGCAGTAAGTAGTCCAAGCGGAGTAAAGAGTAAGTGTGCACTAAGTGGTCCAATCAGAGTAAGGAGTAAGAGGGCAGTAAGTAGTTCAGGCGGGGTAAAGAGTGAGTGTGCTGTAAGAGGTCCAGCGGAGTAAGAGGGCAGGAAGTTGTCCAGGCGGAATAAGAGGGCAGGAAGTATTTCAGACGGAGTAAGGAGTAAGATGGCAGGAAGTAGTCCAGGCGGAGTAAGATGGCAGGAAGTAGTCCATGCAAAGTAAGGTGTAAGAGGGCAGGAAGTAGTCAAGGCGGAGTAAAAGGGCAGGAAGTAGTCCAGGCGGTGTAAGGAGTAAGAATGCAATAAGTGTCAAGGCGGAGTAAGAGGGCAGGAAGTATTCCAGAAAGAGTAAGCAATAAGAAGGAAGGAAGTAGTCCAGTAGGAGTAAGAGGGCAGCAAGTAGTCCAGGCGGAGTAAAAGGGCAGAAAGTATTCCAGACGCGCGAAGTAAAGGGTAAGAGGTTAGGAAGTAGTTCAGGCGGAATAAGTAGTAAGAGTGCAGTAAGTAGTCCAGGCGGAGTAAGGAGTAAGAGGGCAGTAAGTAGTCCAGGCGCGGTAAAGTGCGAGTGTGCTGTAAGAGGTCCAGCGGAGTAAGAGGGCAGGAAGTAGTCCAGGCGGAGTAAGTAGTAAGTGTGCAGTAAGTGGTCCAGTCGGAGTAAGGAGTAAGAGGGCAGTAAGTAGTCCAGGCACGGTAAAGTGTGAGTGTGCTGTAAGAGGTCCAGCGGAGTAAGAGGGCAGGAAGTAGTCCAGGCGGAGTAAGGTGTAATAGGGCAGGGAGTAGTCAGGCGGAGTAAGAGAGCAGGAAATAGTCCAGGCGGAGTAAGAAGTAAGAGGGCAGGAAGTAGTCCAGGCGGAGTAAGGAGTAAGAGGGCAGTAAGTAGTCCAGGCGCGGTAAAGTGCGAGTGTGCTGTAAGAGGTCCAGCGGAGTAAGAGGGCAGGAAGTAGTCCAGGCGGAGTAAGTAGTAGGTGTGCAGTAAGTGGTCCAGTCGGAGTAAGGAGTAAGAGGGCAGTAAGTAGTCCAGGCGCGGTAAAGTGTGAGTGTGCTGTAAGAGGTCCAGCGGAGTAAGAGGGCAGGAAGTAGTCCAGGCGGAGTGAGGTGTGAGAGGGCAGGGAGTAGTCAGGCGGAGTAAAAGGGCAGAAAATAGTCCAGGCGGAGTAAGGAGTAAGAGGGCAGGAAGTAGTCCAGGCGACGTAAGAGGGCAGTAAGTATCCCAGACGGAGTAAAGAGTGAGAGGGCAGTAAGTAGTCTAGGCGGTGGAGGAGTATGAAAGCAGGAATTAGTTCAGGCGAAGTAAGGAGTAAGATAGCAGGTAGTAGTCCAGGCGAAGTAAGAGGGCAGCAGGGAGTCCAGACGGTGAATGAAATAAGAGGGCAGGAACTAGTCAAGGCGGAGAAAGGAGAAAGTGCGCAGTAAGTGGTCCAGGCAGAGTAAGGAGTAAGAGTGCAGTAAGTAGTACAGGCGGAGTAAGGTGGCAGTGAATAGTTCAGACGGAGTAAAGGGTTAAAGTGTTGTTAGTAGTCCATGGTGAGTGCGGAGTATGAGTGCAGTAAGTAGTCCAGGCGGAGTAAGAAGTAAGAGTCCAGTAAATAATCCAGGGGGAGTAAGAAATAAGTGTGCAGAAAGTGGTCCAGGCAGAGTTGGGAGTAAGAGTGTAGTGAGTATCCAGGCGGATTGAGGAGTAGGTGTGCAGTAATAGGTACAGTCTGGTAAGTAGTAAGAGTGCAGTGAGTAGTTCAGGCGGAGTAAAGAGTAATTGTCAGTAAGTGATCCAGGCGGCGTGAGGAGTAAGAGTGCAGTGAGTAGTCCAGGCGAAGTAAGAGGGCAGTAAGTAATCCAGACGGAGTAAGGAATAAAAGGGCAGGAAGTAGTCCAGGCTGAGTAAGAAGTAAGAGTCCAGTAAATAATCCAGGCGGAGTAAGAAGTAAGTATGCAGTAAATGGTCCAGGCAGAGTAAGGAGTAAGAGTGCAATGAGTTGTCCAGGCGCTGTAAGGAGTAAGTGTGCAGTAATTGTTCCAGACGGAGTAAGAGGGCAGGAAGTGGTCCAGGCGGAGTAAGAGGGCAGGAAGTAGTCCAGGCGGAGTAAGATGTAATAGGGCAGGAAGTAGTCAAGGCGGAGTAATAGGGCAGGAAGTTGTCCAGGCGGTATAAGAATTAAGAGGACAGTAAGTGATCCAGGCATAATAAGGAATAAGAGTGTAGTAAGTAGTACAGGCGGAGTAAGGGGGCAGTGAGTAGTTCAGACGTAGTAAAGGGTTAAAGTGCTGTTAGTAGTCCATGGTGAGTGAGGAGTATGAGTGCAGTAAGTGGTCCAGACGGAGTGAGGAGTTGGAGGGCAGATAGTAGTCCAGGCGGGGTAAAGAGTGAGTGTGCTGTAAGAGGTCCAGCGGAGTAAGAGAGCAGGAAGTAGTCCAGGCGGAGTAAGAAGTAAGAGTCCAGTAAAAAATCCAGGCGGAGTAAGAAGTAAGTGTGCAGTAAGTGGTCCAGGCAGAGTAAGGAGTAAGGGTGTAGTGAGTAGTCCAGGCGCAGTAAGGAGTAAGTGTGCTGGAAGTAGTCTAGGCGAGTAAGAGTGCAGTAAGTATTCCAGACGGAGTAAGGAGTAAGATGGCAAGAAGTAGTCCAGGCGGAGTAAGAGGGCAGGAAGTATTCCAGAGGAAGTAAGGAGAAAGAGGGCAGGAAGTGGTCCAGGCGGAGTAAGGAGTAGGAGTGCAGTAAGTAGTACAGGCGGAGTAAGGTGGCAATGAGTAGTTCAGGCGGAGTAAGAAGTAAGAGTCCAGTAAATAATCCAGGCGGAGTAAGAAGTAAGTGTGCAGTAAGTGGTCCAGGCAGAGTAAGGAGTAAGTGTGCAGTGAGTAGTCCAGGCGCAGTATGGAGTAAGTGTGCAGTAATTGTTCCAGCCGGAGTAAGTAGTAAGAGTCCAGTAAGTAGTCCAGGCGGAGTAAGTAGTAAGTGTGCAGTAAGTGATACAGTGGATGTACGGAGTAAGAGAGCAGGAAGTAGTCCAGGCGAAATAAGAGGGCAGTAAATATTCCAGGCGGAGTGAGGAGTAAGAGGGCAGGAAGTAATCCATGCGGAGTAAGAGGGCAGGAAGTATTCCTGACGGTGTAAGGAGTAAGAGGGCAGGAAGTAGTTCAGACGGAGTAAGAGGGCAGGAAGTTTCCCAGACGGAGTAAGATGTAAGAGGGAAGGAAGTAGTCCAGAAGGAGAAAGTGTGCAAAGTTAGTCCAGGCGGAGTGAAAGTGCAGAAAGTATTCCAGACGCGGAGTAAGGAGTAAGAGGAGAGTATGTAGCCCAGACGGAGTAAGGAGTAAGTGTGCAGTAAGTGGTCTAGTCGGAGTAAGGAGTAAGAGGACAGTAAGTAGTTCAGGCGAAGTAAGGAGTAAGTGTGCAGTAATTGTTCCAGGCGGAGTTAGGAACTAATGTACAGTAAGTAGGCCAGGCAGAGTAAGGAGTAAAACTACGGGAAATAGTCTAGTCGGATTAATGAGTAAGAGTACATTGAGTGTCAAGGAAGGTAAGGTGGCAGGAAGTAGTCCAAGCGGAGTAAGAGGGCAGTAAGTAGTCCAGGCGGAGGAAATAGTAAGAGTGCAGTAAGTAGTCCAGGCGGAATAAGTAGTAAGTGTGCAGTAAGTGGTCCAGTCGGAGTAAGGAGTAAGAGAGCAGTAAGTAGTACAGGCGGGGTAAAGAGTGAGTGTGCTGTCAGAGGTCCAGCAGAGTAAGAGTGCAGGAAGTAGTGCAGGCGAGTAAAAGGGCAGTAAGTATTATAGACGGAGTAAGGAGTAAGAGGGCAGGAAGTATTCCAGACGGAGTAAGGTGTAAGAGGGCAGGAAGTAGTACAGGAGGAGTAAGAGGGCAGGAAATAGTCTAGGCGGAATAAGAGGGCAGGAAGTAGTCCAGGCGAAGTAAGAGGGCAATAAGTATTCCAGACGGAGTAAGGAGTAAGAGGGCAGTAAGTAGTCCAAGCGGGTTAAAGAGTGAGTGTGCTGTAAGAGGTCCAGCGGAGTAAGAGGGCAGGAAGTACTCCAGGAGAAGTAAGAGGGCAGGAAGTAGTCCAGGCGAAGTAAGAGGGCAGTAAGTATTCCAGACGGACTAAGGAGTAAGAGAGCAGGAAGTAGTCCAGCCGGAATAAGAGGGCAGGAAGTATTCCAGACGGAGTAAGGAGTAAGAGGGCAGAAAATAGTCCAGGCGGAGTAAGGGGCAGGAAGTATTCCAGACGGAGTAAGGAGTAAGAGGGCAGGAAGTGGTCTAGGCGGTGGAGGAGTATGAAAGCAGGAATTATTTCAAGCGGAGTAAGAGGACAGGAAGTATTCCACACGCGCGCGGAGTAAGGGGTGAGAGGGCAGGAAGTAGTCCAGGCGGAGTAAGAGGGCAGGAAGTAGTCCAGGCGGAGTAAGGAGTAAGAGGGCAGGAAGTAGTCCAGGCGGAGTAAGGAATAAGAGGGCAGGAAGTAGTCCAGGCGGTGTAAGGAGTAAGAGGGCAGGAAGTAGTCCAGGCGAAGAAAGAGGGCAATAAGTATTCCAGACGGAGTAAGTAGTAAGAGGGCAGTAAGTAGTCTAGGCGGTGGAGGAGTATGAAAGCAGGTAGTAGTTCAGGCGAAGTAAGAGGACAGGAAGTATGCCAGGCGGAGTAAGGTGTAAGAGGGCAGAAGGTAGTCAAGGCGGAGTAAGAGGGCAGGAAGTAGTCCAGGCGGAGTAATTCGTAAGTGTCCAGTATGTGGTCCAGTCGGAGTAAGGAGTAAGAGGGCAGGAAGTAGTCAAGGCGGAGTAAGAGGGCAGGAAGTAGTCCAGGCGGAGTAATTAGTAAGTGTGATGTAAGTGGTCCAGTCGGAGTAAAGAGTAAGAGGGCAGTAAGTAGTCCAGGCGGGGTAAAGAGTGAGTGTGCTGTAAGAGGTCCAGCGGAGTAAGAGGGCAGGATGTAGTCCAGGCGAAATAAGAGGGCAGTGAGTATTCCAGACGGAGTAAGGAGTAAGAGAGCAGGAAGTAGTCGAGGCGGAATAAGAGGCAGGAAGTAGTCGAGGCGGAATAAGAGGCAGGAAGTATTCCAGACGGAGTAAGGAGTAGGAGGGCAGGAAGTAGTCCAGGCGGAGTGAGAGGGCAGGAAGTATTCCAGACGGAGCAAGGAGTAGGAGGGCAGGAAGTAGTCCAGGCGGAGTGAGTGGGCAGGATGTATCCCAGACGGAGAAATGAGTAAGAGGGAAGGAAGAAGTCCAAAAGGAGTAAGAGGGCAGGAAGTAGTCCAGGCGGAGTAAGAGGGCAGTAAATAGTCCAGGCGGAGTAAGGAGTTAGTGGGCACGAAGTAGTCCAGGCGAAGTTAGAGGGCAGGAAGTAGTCCAGGCGGAATAAGGAGTAAGAGGGAAGGGAGTAGTCCATGCGGAGTTAGAGGTAAGCAAGTAGTCCATTCGCAGTAAAGGGTAAGAGTGCAGTGAGTAGTCCAGGCGGAGTAAAGAGTTAGTGAGCTGTAAGAGGTCCAGCGGAGTAAGTGGGCAGGAAGTAGTCCAGAAGGAGTAAGAGGACAGAAGTAGTACAGGCGGAGTAAAAGGGCAGAAATTATTACAGACGGAGTAAGGAATAAGAGAGCAGGAAGTAGTCCAGTCGGAGTAAGAGGGCAGGAAGTAGTCCAGGCGGAGTAGGAAGTAAGAGTGCAGTAAGTAGTCCAAGCGGAGTAAAGAGTAAGTGTGCAGTAAGTGGTCCAATCAGAGTAAGGAGTAAGAGGGCAGTAAGTAGTCCAGGCGGGGTAAAGAGTGAGTTTGCTGTAAGAGGTCCAGCGGAGTAAGAGGGCAGGAAGTTGTCCAGGCGGAATAAGAGGGCAGGAAGTATTCCAGACGGAGTAAGATGGCAGGAAGTAGTCCAGGCGGAGTAAGATGGCAGGAAGTAGTCCAGGCAAAGTAAGGTGTAAGAGGGCAGGAAGTAGTCAAGGCGAAGTGAAGGGCAGGAAGTAGTCCAGACGGTGTAAGGAGTAAGAGTGCAATTGGTGTCAAGGCGGAGTAAGGGGCAGGAAGTAGTCAAGGCGAAGTAAGAGGGCAGGAAGTATTCCAGAAGGAGTAAGGAGTAAGAAGGAAGGAAGTAGTCCAGTGGGAGTAAGAGGGCAGGAAGTAGTCCAGGCGGAGTAAAAGGGCAGAAAGTATTCCAGACACACACACAAAGTGAAGGGTGAGAGGGTAGGAAGTAGTTCAGGCGGAGTAAGTAGTAAGAGTGCAGTAAGTGGTCCAGGCTGAGTAAGAGGGCAGGAAGTAGTCCAGGCGGAGTAAGGTGTAAGAGGGCAGGAAGTAGTCAAGGCGGAGTAATAGGGCAGGAAGTAGTCCAGGCGGTATAAGAATTAAGAGGACAGTAAGTGATCCAGGCATAATAAGGAGTAAGAGTGTAGTAAGTTGTACAGGCGGAGTAAGGGGGCAGTGAGTAGTTCAGACGTAGTAAAGGGTTAAAGTGCTGTTAGTAGTCCATGGTGAGTGAGGAGTTTGAGTGCAGTAAGTAGTCCAGGCGGAGTAAGAAGTGAGAGTCCAGTAAATAATACAGGCGGTGTAAGAAGTAAGTGTGCAGTAAGTGGGCAGGTCAGAGTAAGAAGTAAGAGTGCTGTGAGTTGTCCATGCGAAGTAAAAGGGCAGTAAGTAATACAGGCGGAGTAAGGAATAAGAGGGCAGGAATACTCCAGGCGGAGTAAGGAGTAAGTGTAGTGTAAGTGGTCCAGACGGAGTAAAGAATAAGAGGGCAGTTAGTAGTCCAGGCGGGGTAAAGAGTGAATGTGCTGTAAGAGGTCCAGCGGTGTGAGAGGGCAGGAAGTAGTCCAGGCGGAGTAAGAAGTAAGAGTCCAGTAAAAAATCCAGGCGGAGTAAGAAGTAAGTGGGCAGTTATTGGTCCAGGCAGAGTCGGGAGTAAGAGTGTAGTGAGTAGTCCAGGCGCACTAAGGAGTAAGTGTGCAGTAATTGTTTCAGGCGGAGTAAGTAGTAAGAGTCCAGTAAGAAGTCCAGGTGGAGTAAGGAGTAAGTGTGCAGTAAGTTGTCCAGGCGGAGTAAGGGCGCTGAAAGTAGTCAAGGCGAAGTAAGAGGGCAGTATCGATTCCAGACGGAGTAAGGAGTAAGAGGGCAGGAAGTATTACAGAAGGAGTAAGAGGACAGAAGTAGTCCAGGCGGTGTAAAAGGGCAGAAAGTGTTCCAGAGTGAGTAAGGAGTAAGAGGGCAGGAAGTGTCCAGGCGGAGTAAGAGGGCAGTGAGTAGTCCAGGCGAAGTAAAAGGGCAGTAAGTATTCCAGACGGAGTAAGGAGTAAGAGGGCAATAAGTAGTCTAGGCGGTAGAGGAGTATGAAAGCAGGAATTAGTTCAAGCGGAGTAAGAGGACAGGAAGTATTCCACACGCGCGGGGTAAGGGGTAAGAGGGCAGGAAACGGTCCAGACGGAGTAAGAGGGCAGGAAGTAGTACAGGCGGAGTAAGGTGTAAGAGGGCAGGAAGTAGTCAAGGCGGAGTAAGAGGGCAGGAAGTAGTCCAGGCGGAGTAAGAGGGCAGGAAGTATTCCAGACGGAGTAAGGAGTAAGAGAGCAGGAATTGGTCCAGGCGGAGTAAGGTGTAGAGGGCAGGAAGTAGTCAAGGCGGAGTAAGAGGGCAGGAAGTAGTCCAGGCGGAATAAGAAAAAAGGAAGTATTCCAGATAGAGTAAGGAGTAAGATGGCAGGAAGTAGTCCAGGCGGAGTAAGATGGCAGGAAGTAGTCCAGGCGAAGTAAGGTGTAAGAGGACAGGAAATAGTCAAGGAGGAGTAAAAGGGCAGGAAGTAGTCCAGGCGCGGAGTAAGGAGTAAGAGTGCAATAAGTGTCAAGGCGGAGTAAGGGGGCAGGAAGTAGTCAAGGCGAAGTAAGAGGGCATTAAGTATTCCAGACGGAATAAGAAGTAAAAGGGCAGGAAGTAGTCCAGGCGGAGAAAGAGGGCAGGAAGTATTCCAGAAGGAGTAAGGAGTAAGAGTCCAGTAAATAATCCAGGAGGAGTAAGAAATAAGTGTGCAGTAAATGGTCCAGGCAGAGTAAGGAGTAAGAGTGCAGTGAGTAGTCCAGGCGCAGAAAGGAGTAAGTGTGCAGTAATTGTTCCTGGCCGAGTAAGTAGTAAGAGTTCAGTAAGTAGTCCAGGCGGAGTAAGGAGTAAGTGTGCAGTAATTGGTCCAGGCGGAGTTAGGAACAAATGTGCAGTAAGTAGGCCAGGAAGAGTAAGGAGTAAAATTACGGGAAATAGTCCAGTCGGAGTAAGGAATAAGAGTGCAATAAGTGTCAAGGCGGAGTAAGGGGGAGGAAGTAGTCAAGGCGAAGTAAGAGAGCAGTAAGTATTCCAGAAGGAGTAAGGAGTAAAAGGGCAGGAAGTAGTCCAAGCGGAGTAAGAGGGCAGGAAGTATTCGAGACGGAATAAGGAGTAAGAGGGAAGGAAGTAGTCCAGAAGGAGAATGAGGGCAGGAAGTAGTCCAGGCGGAGTAAGGAGTAAGTGTGCAGTAAGTGGTCCAATCAGAGTAAGGAGTAAGAGGGCAGTAAGTAGTCCAGGCGGGGTAAAGAGTGAGTGTGCTGTAAGAGGTCCAGCGGAGTAAGAGGGCAGGAAGTTGTCCAGGCTGAATAAGAGGGCAGGAAGTATTCAAGATGGAGTAAGGAGTAAGATGGCAGGAAGAAGTCCAGGCGGAGTAAGATGGCAGGAAGTAGTCCAGGCGAAGTAAGGTGCAAGAGGACAGGAAATAGTCAAGGCGGAGTAAAAGGGCAGGAAGTAATCCAGGCGGAGTAAGGAGTAAGAGTGCAATAAGTGTCAAGGCGGAGTAAGGGGGCAGGAAGTAGTCAAGGCGAAGTAAAAGGGCATTAAGTATTCCAGACGGAATAAGAAGTAAAAGGGCAGGAAGTAATTCATACGGAGAACGAGGGCAGGAAGTATTCCAGAAGGAGTAAGGAGTAAGAGGGAAGGAAGTAGTCCAGAAGGAGTAAGAGGGCAGGAAGTATTCCAGACGAAGTAAGGAGTAAGAAGGCAGGAAGTAGTCCAGGCGGTGTAAGTAGTAAGAGTGCAGTAAGTAGTCCAGGCGGAGTAAGTAGTAAGTGTGCAGTAAGTGATACAGTCGGTGTACGGAATAAGAGAGCAGGAAGTAGTCCAGGCGAAATAAGAGGGCAGTAAGTATTCCAGGCGGAGAAAGGTGTAAGAGGGCAGGAAGTAGTCAAGGCGGAGTAAGAGGGCAGGAAGTAGTCCAGAAGGAGTTAGAAGTAAGAGGGCAGTAAGTATACCAGGTAGAGTAAGGAATAAGAGTGCAGTAAGTAGTCCAGGCGGAGTAAGGAGTAAGTGTGCAGTAAGTGGTCCATTCGGAGTAAGGAGTAAGAGGGCAGTAAGTAGTCCAGGCGGGTTATAGAGTGAGTGTCCTGTAAGAGGTCCTGCGGAGTAAGAGGGCAGAAGTAAATATTAAGAAATAAAAGGGCAGGAATTAGTCCAGGCGGAGTAAGAGGGCAGAAATATTCCAGACGGAGTAAGGAGTAAGAGGGCAGGAAGTAGTCCAGAAGGAGTAAGATGACAGAAGTAGTCCAGGCGGAGTAAAAGGGCAGAAATTATTCCAGACGGAGTAAGAAGTAAGAGAGCAGGAAGTAATCCAGGCGGAGTAAGAGGGCAGGAAAGAGTCCAGGCGGAGTAAGTAGTAAAAGTGCAGTAAGTAATCCAGGCGGAGTAAGGAGTAAGTGTGCAGTAAATGGTCCAATCAGAGTAAGGAGTAAGAGGGCAGTAGGTAGTCCAGGCGGGGTAAAGAGTGAGTGTGCTGTAAGAGGTCCAGCGGAGTAAGAGGGCAGAAGTCGACCAGGCGAAGTAAGAGGGCAGATAGGAAATTCGGCCCTGCGAAGCAGGGCCAGGGACGATATGGGCTCAATGCGGCCCTTGCGTCCACTGTATTTCGCTGAAATCTAGATCCACACACAGCCAGAAGGAATGATGCATTCTCCATGCACCGAGCGGCCATTGGTAGGCCCCTCGCGCCCGCCATTATGGTCTGGCTTCATGGGGTTGACCATTCACCCACAGGCGTCACCGAGAGTTCATTGGCAAGGTTGCTGACCGAGCCCTCTCGTTCGGACTTAGAAAGACCCGTCCTACGCTCCCATAGGACTCCCCCCCCCTTTAGCCCTCGTACCCTTATCCAGTACTCCCTGAATCCGCCGACGAGTCAGGGACCTCTGAGGCACGAGGTTTTCACAGGGAACCAACGAGAAGGCGGGGGGGTGTTACTACTGTGTGCACCCCTTGGTTTTTCAACACCAGGCGTCCCCGGTGCAATTTCGCGTACGGCTGTGACGCTCCCAATGGCGCACACACAGAGCGAAGACCCAAGAGTTTCAAGACACGTGCGCCGCCTCAGACGACCAAGGACAGACGGCCAGCTTACAGCTTCACTGGACATCAGTCAGTGGCACCCCTACGGAGGACAACACGTAGAGACGCCTCTCCACCTACTCTAGAGACGGAACCACCTACTAGAGTACAGGAAACTTCTTCCCCGTGAAGTAAGAGGGCAGTAAGTATTCCAGACGGAATAAGGAGTAAGAGGGCAGGAAGTGGTCCAGGCAGAGTAAGGAGTAAGAGTGCAGTAAGTAGTACACGCGGAGCAAGGGGGCAGTTGGTAGTTCAGGCGGAGCAAGGGGTTAAAGTGCTGCTAGTAGTCCATGGTGAGTGAGGAGTAAGAGTCCAGTAAGTAGTCCAGGCGGAGTAAGGATTAAGTGTGCAGTAAATGATCCAGGCGGAGTTAGGAACTAATGTACAGTAAGTAGGCCAGGCAGAGTAAGGAGGAAAATTGCGGGAAATAGTCTAGTCGGATTAATGAGTAAGAGTACAGTGAGTGTCAAGGAAGGTAAGGGGGCAGGAAGTAGTCCAGGCGGAATAAGAGGGCAGGAAGTAGTCCAGGCGGAGTAGGGAGTAAGAGTGCAATAAGTGGTCCAGTCGGAGTAAGGAGTAAGAGAGCAGGAAGTAGTCGAGGCGGATTAAGAGGCAGGAAGTATTCCAGACGGAGTAAGGAGTAAGTGAGCAGGAAGTAGTCAAGGCGGAATGAAGGGCAGGAGGTATTCCAGACGGAGTAAGTAGTAAGAGGGCAGGAAGTCGTCAAGGCGGAGTACGATGGCAGGAAGTAGTCCAGACGGAGTAAGGTGTAAGAGGGCAGGGAGTAGTCAGGCGGAGTAAGAGGGCAGGAAATAGTCCAGGCGGAGTAAGGAGTAAGAGGGCAGGAAGTAGTCCAGGCGAAGTAAAAGGACAATAAGTATTCCAGAAGGAGTAAGGAGTAAGAGGGTAGTAAGTAGTCTAGGCGGCGGAGGAGTATGAAAGCAGGAAGTAGGTCAGGCGAAGTAAGAGGGCAGTAGGTAGTCCAGACGGTGTAAGGAATAAGAGGGCAGGAACTAGTCAAGGCGGAGAAAGGAGAAAGTGCGCAGTAAGTGGTCTTGGCAGAGTAAGGAGTTAGAGTGCAGTGGGTAGTTCAGGCGGAGTAAAGAGTAATTGTCAGTAAGTGATCCAGGCGGAGTAAGGAGTAAGAGTTTAGTGAGTAATCCAGGCGAAGTAAGAGGGCAGTAAGTAATCCAGGCGGAGTAAGTAATAAGAAGGCAGGAAGTATTCCATGCGGAGTAAGAAGTAAGAGTCCAATAAATAATACAAGCGGAGTAAGAAGTAAGTTTGCATTAAGTGGTCCAGGCAGAGTAAGGAGTATGAGTGCAGTGAGTAGTCCAGGCGGAGTAAGGAGTAGGTGTGCAGTAAGTGGTCCAGGCGCATTATGGTGTAAATGTGCAGTAATTGTTCCAAAGGAGTAAGTAGTGAGAGTCCAGTAAGTAGTCCAGGCGGAGTAAGAGGTAAGTGTGCAGTAAATGGTCCAGGCGGAGAAAGAGGGCAGGAAGTAGTCCAGGCGAAGTAAGAGGGCAGTAAGAATTCCAGACGGAGTAAGAAGTAAGAGGGCAGGAAGTAGTCCAGGCGGAGTAGGGAGTAAGAGGGCAGGAAGTAGTCCAGGCGGAGTGAGGAGTAAGAGGGCAGGAAGTAGTCCAGGCGGAGTAAGGAGTAAGTGGGCAAGAAGAAGGGCAGGCGAAGTAAGAGGGCAATAAGTATTCCAGACGGAGTAAGGAGTAAGAGGGCAGTAAGTAGTCTAGGCGGTGGAGGAGTATGAAAGCAGGAATTAGTTCAAGCGGAGTAAGAGGACAGGAAGTATTCCACACGCGCGCGCGGAGTAAGGGGTGAGAGGGCAGGAAGTAGTCCAGGCGGAGTAAGAGGGCAGGAAGTAGTCCAGGCGGAGTAAGGAGTAAGAGGGCAGGAAGTAGTCCAGGCGGAGTAAGGAGTAAGAGGGCAGGAAGTAGTCCAGGCGGTGTAAGGAGTAAGAGGGCAGGAAGTAGTCCAGGCGAAGAAAGAGGGCAATAAGTATTCCAGACGGAGTAAGTAGTAAGAGGGCAGTAAGTAGTCTAGGCGGTGGAGGAGTATGAAAGCAGGTAGTAGTTCAGGCGGAGTAAGAGGACAGGAAGTATGCCAGGCGGAGTGAGGTGTAAGAGGGCAGAAGGTAGTCAAGGCGGTGTAAGAGGGCAGGAAGTAGTCCAGGCGGAGTAATTCGTAAGTGTCCAGTATGTGGTCCAGTCGGAGTAAGGAGTAAGAGAGCAGGAAGTAGTCGAGGCGGAATAAGAGGCAGGAAGTATTCAAGACGGAGTAAGGAGTAGGAGGGCAGGAAGTAGTCCAGGCGGAGTGAGAGGGCAGGAAGTATTCCAGACGGAGCAAGGAGTAGGAGGGCAGGAAGTAGTCCAGGCGGAGTGAGAGGGCAGGAAGTATCCCAGACGGAGAAATGAGTAAGAGGGAAGGAAGAAGTCCAAAAGGAGTAAGAGGGCAGGAAGTAGTCCAGGCGGAGTAAGAGGGCAGTAAATAGTCCAGGCGGAGTAAGGAGTTAGTGGGCACGAAGTAGTCCAGGCGAAGTTAGAGGGCAGGAAGTAGTCCAGGCGGAATAAGGAGTAAGAGGGAAGGGAGTAGTCCATGCGGAGTTAGAGGGAAGTGTGTAGTCCATTCGCAGTAAAGGGTAAGAGTGCAGTGAGTAGTCCAGGCGGAGTAAAGAGTTAGTGAGCTGTAAGAGGTCCAGCGGAGTAAGTGGGCAGCAAGTAGTCCAGGCGAAGTAAGAGGGCAGTAAGTATTCCAGACGGAGTAAGGAGTAAGAGAGCAGGAAGTATTCCAGGCGGAATTAGAGGGCAGGAAGTATTCCAGATGGAGTAAGGTGTAAGAGTGCTGGAAGTAATCAAGGCGGAGTAAGAGGGGAGGAAGTAGTTCTGGCTGAGTGAGGAGTAAGAGTGCAATAAGTGTCAAGGCGGAGTAAGTGGGCAGGAAGTAGTCAAGGCGAAGTAAGAGGGCAGTAAGTATTTCAGACGGAGTAAGAAGTAAAAGGGCAGGAAGTAGTCCAGGCGGAGTGAGAGGGCAGGAAGTATTCCAGACGGAGTAAGGAGTAAGAGGGAAGGAAGTAGTCCAGAAGGAGTAAGAGGGCAGGAAGTACTCCAAGCGGAGTAAAAGGGCAGTAATTATTCCAAACGGAGTAAGGAGTAAGAGGGCAGGAAGTAGTCCAGCCGGAGTAAGTAGTAAGAGGGCAGTAAGTAGTCCAGGCGGGGTAAAGTGTGAGTGTGCTGTAAGAGATCCAACGAGTAAGAGGGCAGGAAGTAGTCCAGGCGAAGTAAAAGGACAATAAGTATTCCAGAAGGAGTAAGGAGTAAGAGGGTAGTAAGTAGTCTAGGCGGTGGAGGAGTATGAAAGCAGGAATTAGTTCAAGCGGAGTAAGAGGACAGGAAGTATTCCACACGCGCGCGCGGAGTAAGGGGTGAGAGGGCAGGAAGTAGTCCAGGCGGAGTAAGAGGGCAGGAAGTAGTCCAGGCGGATTGAGGAGTAAGAGGGCAGGAAGTAGTCCAGGCGGAGTAAGGAGTAAGAGGGCAGGAAGTAGTCCAGGCGGTGTAAGGAGTAAGAGGGCAGGAAGTAGTCCAGGCGAAGAAAGAGGGCAATAAGTATTCCAGACGGAGTAAGTAGTAAGAGGGCAGTAAGTAGTCTAGGCGGTGGAGGAGTATGAAAGCAGGTAGTAGTTCAGGCGAAGTAAGAGGACAGGAAGTATGCCAGGCGGAGTAAGGTGTAAGAGGGCAGAAGGTAGTCAAGGCGGAGTAAGAGGGCAGGAAGTAGTCCAGGCGGAGTAATTCGTAAGTGTCCAGTATGTGGTCCAGTCGGAGTAAGGAGTAAGAGGGCAGGAAGTAGTCAAGGCGGAGTAAGAGGGCAGGAAGTAATCCAGGCGGAGTAAGTAATAAGAAGGCAGGAAGTATTCCATGCGGAGTAAGAAGTAAGAGTCCAATAAATAATACAAGCGGAGTAAGAAGTAAGTTTGCATTAAGTGGTCCAGGCAGAGTAAGGAGTATGAGTGCAGTGAGTAGTTTAGGCGGAGTAAGGAGTAGGTGTGCAGTAAGTGGTCCAGGCGCATTATGGTGTAAATGTGCAGTAATTGTTCCAAGGGAGTAAGTAGTGAGAGTCCAGTAAGTAGTCCAGGCGGAGTAAGGAGTAAGTGTGCAGTAAATGGTCCAGGCGGAGTAAGAGGGCAGGAAGTAGTCCAGGCGAAGTAAGAGGGCAGTAAGAATTCCAGACGGAGTAAGAAGTAAGAGGGCAGGAAGTAGTCCAGGCGGAGTGAGGAGTAAGAGGGCAGGAAGTAGTCCAGGCGGAGTAAGGAGTAAGTGGGCAAGAAGGAGTCCAGGCGAAGTAAGAGGGCAATAAGTATTCCAGACGGAGTAAGGAGTAAGAGGGCAGTAAGTAGTCTAGGCAGTGGAGGAATATGAAAGCAGGAATTATTTCAAGCGGAGTAAGAGGACAGGAAGTATTCCACACGCGCGCGGAGTAAGGGGTGAGAGGGCAGGAAGTAGTCCAGGCGGAGTAAGAGGGCAGGAAGTAGTCCAGGCGGAGTAAGGAGTAAGAGGGCAGGAAGTAGTCCAGGCGGAGTAAGGAGTAAGAGGGCAGGAAGTAGTCCAGGCGGTGTAAGGAGTAAGAGGGCAGGAAGTAGTCCAGGCGAAGAAAGAGGGCAATAAGTATTCCAGACGGAGTAAGTAGTAAGAGGGCAGTAAGTAGTCTAGGCGGTGGAGGAGTATGAAAGCAGGTAGTAGTTCAGGCGAAGTAAGAGGACAGGAAGTATGCCAGGCGGAGTAAGGTGTAAGAGGGCAGAAGGTAGTCAAGGCGGAGTAAGAGGGCAGGAAGTAGTCCAGGCGGAGTATTTCGTAAGTGTCCAGTATGTGGTCCAGTCGGAGTAAGGAGTAAGAGGGCAGGAAGTAGTCAAGGCGGAGTAAGAGGGCAGGAAGTAGTCCAGGCGGAGTAATTAGTAAGTGTGATGTAAGTGGTCCAGTCGGAGTAAGGAGTAAGAGGGCAGTAAGTAGTCCAGGCGGGGTAAAGAGTGAGTGTGCTGTAAGAGGTCCAGCGGAGTAAGAGGGCAGGATGTAGTCCAGGCGAAATAAGAGGGCAGTAAGTATTCCAGACGGAGTAAGGAGTAAGAGAGCAGGAAGTAGTCGAGGCGGAATAAGAGGCAGGAAGTAGTCGAGGCGGAATAAGAGGCAGGAAGTATTCCAGACGGAGTAAGGAGTAGGAGGGCAGGAAGTAGTCCAGGCGGAGTGAGAGGGCAGGAAGTATTCCAGACGGAGCAAGGAGTAGGAGGGCAGGAAGTAGTCCAGGCGGAGTGAGAGGGCAGGATGTATCCCAGACGGAGAAATGAGTAAGAGGGAAGGAAGAAGTCCAAAAGGAGTAAGAGGGCAGGAAGTAGTCCAGGCGGAGTAAGAGGGCAGTAAATAGTCCAGGCGGAGTAAGGAGTTAGTGGGCACGAAGTAGTCCAGGCGAAGTTAGAGGGCAGGAAGTAGTCCAGGCGGAATAAGGAGTAAGAGGGAAGGGAGTAGTCCATGCGGAGTTAGAGGTAAGCAAGTAGTCCATTCGCAGTAAAGGGTAAGAGTGCAGTGAGTAGTCCAGGCGGAGTAAAGAGTTAGTGAGCTGTAAGAGGTCCAGCGGAGTAAGTGGGCAGGAAGTAGTCCAGGCGAAGTAAGAGCGCAGTAAGTATTCCAGACGGAGTAAGGAGTAAGAGAGCAGGAAGTATTCCAGGCGGAATTAGAGGGCAGGAAGTATTCCAGATGGAGTAAGGTTTAAGAGTGCTGGAAGTAATCAAGGCGGAGTAAGAGGGCAGGAAGTAGTTCTGGCTGAGTGAGGAGTAAGAGTGCAATAAGTGTCAAGGCGGAGTAAGTGGGCAGAAAGTAGTCAAGGCGAAGTAAGAGGGCAGTAAGTATTCCAGACGGAGTAAGAAGTAAAAGGGCAGGAAGTAGTCCAGGCGGAGTGAGAGGGCAGGAATTATTCCAGACGGAGTAAGGAGTAAGAGGCAAGGAAGTAGTCCAGAAGGAGTAAGAGGGCAGGAAGTACTCCAAGCGGAGTAAAAGGGCAGTAATTATTCCAAACGGAGTAAGGAGTAAGAGGGCAGGAAGTAGTCCAGCCGGAGTAAGTAGTAAGAGGGCAGTAAGTAGTCCAGGCGGGGTAAAGTGTGAGTGTGCTGTAAGAGATCCAGCGGAGTAAGAGGGCAGGAAGTAGTCCAGGCGAAGTAAAAGGACAATAAGTATTCCAGAAGGAGTAAGGAGTAAGAGGGTAATAAGTAGTCTAGGCGGCGAGGAGTATGAAAGCAGGAAGTAGGTCAGGCGAAGTAAGAGGGCAATAGGTAGTCCAGACGGTGTAAGGAATAAGAGGGCAGGAACTAGTCAAGGCGGAGAAAGGAGAAAGTGCGCAGTAAGTGGTCTAGGCAGAGTAAGGAGTTAGAGGGCAGTGGGTAGTTCAGGCGGAGTAAAGATTAATTGTCAGTAAGTGATCCAGGCGGAGTAAGGAGTAAGAGTTTAGTGAGTAATCCAAGCGAAGTAAGAGGGCAGTAAGTAATCCAGGCGGAGTAAGTAATAAGAAGGCAGGAAGTATTCCATGCGGAGTAAGAAGTAAGAGTCCAATAAATAATACAAGCGGAGTAAGAAGTAAGTTTGCATTAAGTGGTCCAGGCAGAGTAAGGAGTATGAGTGCAGTGAGTAGTCCAGGCGGAGTAAGGAGTAGGTGTGCAGTAAGTGGTCCAGGCGTATTATGGTGTAAATGTGCAGTAATTATTCCAAGGGAGTAAGTAGTGAGAGTCCAGTAAGTAGTCCAGGCGGAGTAAGGAGTAAGTGTGCAGTAAATGGTCCAGGCGGAGTAAGAGGGCAGGAAGTAGTCCAGGCGAAGTAAGAGGGCAATAAGAATTCCAGACGGAGTAAGAAGTAAGAGGGCAGGAAGTAGTCCAGGCGGAGTAGGGAGTAAGAGGGCAGGAAGTAGTCCAGGCGGAGTGAGGAGTAAGAGGGCAGGAAGTAGTCCAGGCGGAGTAAGGAGTAAGTGGGCAAGAAGGAGTCCAGGCGAAGTAAGAGGGCAATAAGTATTCCAGACGGAGTAAGGAGTAAGAGGGCAGTAAGTAGTCTAGGCGGTGGAGGAGTATGAAAGCAGGAATTAGTTCAAGCGGAGTAAGAGGACAGGAAGTATTCCACACGCGCGCGGAGTAAGGGGTGAGAGGGCAGGAAGTGGTCCAGGCGGAGTAAGAGGGCAGGAAGTAGTCCAGGCGGAGTAAGGAGTAAGAGGGCAGGAAGTAGTCCAGGCGGAGTAAGGAGTAAGAGGGCAGGAAGTAGTCCAGGCGGTGTAAGGAGTAAGAGGGCAGGAAGTAGTCCAGGCGAAGAAAGAGGGCAATAAGTATTCCAGACGGAGTAAGTAGTAAGAGGGCAGTAAGTAGTCTAGGCGGTGGAGGAGTATGAAAGCAGGAAGTAGTTCAAGCGAAGTAAGAGGACAGGAAGTATGCCAGGCGGAGTAAGGTGTAAGAGGGCAGAAGGTAGTCAAGGCGGAGTAAGAGGGCAGGAAGTAGTCCAGGCGGAGTAATTCGTAAGTGTCCAGTATGTGGTCCAGTCGGAGTAAGGAGTAAGAGGGCAGGAAGTAGTCAAGGCGGAGTAAGAGGCCAGGAAGTAGTCCAGGCGGAGTAATTAGTAAGTGTGATGTAAGTAGTCCAGGCGGGGTAAAGAGTGAGTGTGCTGTAAGAGGTCCAGCGAAGTAAGAGGGCAGGAAGTAGTCCAGGCGAAATAAGAGGGCAGTAAGTATTCCAGACGGAGTAAGGAGTAAGAGAGCAGGAAGTAGTCGAGGCGGAATAAGAGGCAGGAAGTAGTCGAGGCGGAATAAGAGGCAGGAAGTATTCCAGACGGAGTAAGGAGTAGGAGGGCAGGAAGTAGTCCAGGCGGAGTGAGAGGGCAGGAAGTATTCCAGACGGAGTAAGGAGTAGGAGGGCAGGAAGTAGTCCAGGCGGAGTGAGAGGGCAGGAAGTATCCCAGACGGAGAAATGAGTAAGAGGGAAGGAAGAAGTCCAAAAGGAGTAATAGGGCAGGAAGTAGTCCAGGCGGAGTAAGAGGGCAGTACATAGTCCAAGCGGTGTAAGGAGTTAGTGGGCACGAAGTAGTCCAGACGAAGTTAGAGGGCAGGAAGTAGTCCAGGCGGAATAAGGAGTAAGAGGGAAGGGAGTAATCCATGCGGAGTTAGAGGGAAGTGTGTAGTCCATTCGCAGTAAAGGGTAAGAGTGCAGTGAGTAGTCCAGGCGGAGTAAGGAGTTAGTGTGCATTAAGTTGTCCTGGCGGATTTAGGAATAAATGTGCAGGAAGTAGTCCATGAGGAGTTAGAGGTAAGCAAGTAGTCCATTCGCAGGGGGAGTAATTAGTAAGTGTGATGTAAGTGGTCCAGTCGGAGTAAGGAGTAAGAGAGCAGCAGGTATTCCAGGCGGAATTAGAGGGCAGGAAGTATTCCAGATGGAGTAAGGTGTAAGAGTGCTGGAAGTAATCAAGGCGGAGTAAGATGGCAGGAAGTAGTTCTGGCTGAGTGAGGAGTAAGAGTGCAATAAGTGTCAAGGAGGAGCAAGTGGGCAGGAAGTAGTCAAGGCGAAGTAAGAGGGCAGTAAGTATTCCAGACGAAGTAAGAAGTAAAAGGGCAGGAAGTAGTCCAGGCGGAGTGAAAGGGCAGGAAGTATTCCAGACGGAGTAAGGAGTAAGAGGGAAGGAAGTAGTCCAGAAGGAGTAAGAGGGCAGGAAGTACTCCAAGCGGAGTAAAAGGGCAGTAATATTTCCAAACGGAGTAAGGAGTAAGAGGGCAGGAAGTAGTCCAGCCGGAGTAAGTAGTAAGAGGGCAGTAAGTAGTCTAGGCGGGGTAAAGTGTGAGTGTGCTGTAAGAGATCCAGCGAAGTAAGAGGGCAGGAAGTAGTCCAGGCAAAGTAAGAGGGCAGTAAGTATTCCAGACGGAGTAAGAAGTAAGAGAGCAGGAAGTAGTCCAGGCGGAATAAGAGGGCAGGAAGTATTCCAGACGGAGTAGGGTGTAAGAGTGCTGGAAGTTGTAAAGGCGGAGTAAGAGGGTAGGAAATATTCAAGGCGGAGTAAGAGGGCAGTAAGTATTCCAGACGGAGAAAGAAATAAAAGGGCAGGAAGTAGTCCAGGCGGAGTAAAAGGGCAGAAGGTATTCCAGACGGAGTAAGGAGTAAGAGGGCAGGAAGTAGTCCAGGCGGGTAAGTAGTAAGAGTGCAGTAAGTAGTCCAGGCGGGGTAAAGAATAAATGTGCTGTAAGAGGTCCGCGGAGTAAGAGGGCAGGAAGAAGTCCAGGCGGAGTAAGAGGGCAGTAAGTATTCCAGACGGAGTAAGGAGTAAGAGAACAGGAAGAGTCCAGGCGGAGTAAGAGGGCAGGAAGTATTCCAGACGGAGTAAGGAGTAAGAGGGCAGAAGGTGGTACAGGCGGAGTAAGAGGGCAGGAAGTAGTCCAGGCGAAGTAAGAGGACAGTAAGTAATCCAGGCAGAGTAAGATATAAGTGTGCAGTAAGTGGTCCAGGCAGAGTAAGGAGTAAGAGTGCAGTGAGTATTCCAGACGCAGTAAGGAACAAATGTGCAGTAAGTAGGCCAGGCAGAGTAAGGAGTAAAACTACGGGAAATAGTCCAGTCGGAGTAAGGAGCAAGAGTGCAGTAAGTGTCAAGGCAGAGTGAGGGTGTAGGAAGTTGTCAAGGCGAATAAGAGGGCAGTAAGTATTCCAGACGGAGTAAGAAGTAAAAGGGCAGGAATTAGTCCAGGCGGAGTAATAAGCAGGAAGTATTCCAGACGGAGTAAGGAGTAAGAGGGCAGGAAGTAGTCCAGAAGGAGTAAGATGACAGAAGTAGTCCAGTCGGAGTAAAAGGGCAAAAAGTATTACAGACACACACAGAGTAAGAAGTAAGAAAGCAGGAAGTAGTCCAGGCGGAGTAAGAGGGCAGGAAGTAGTCCAGGCGGAGTAAAGTGTAAGTGTGCAGTAAGTGGTCCAGTCGTAGTAAGGAGTAAGAGGGCAGTAAGTAGTCCTGGCGGGGTAAAGAGTGAGTGTGCTGTGAGTTCCAGCGGAGTAAGAGGGCAGGAAGTAGTCCAGGCGGAGCAAAAGGGCAGTAAGTATTCCAGACGGAGTAAGGAGTAAGAGAGCAGGAAGTAGTCCACGCGGAATAAGAGGGCAGGAAGTATTCCAGACGGAGTAAGGTGTAAGAATTCTGGAAGTAGTCCAGGCAGAGTAAGATGGCAGGAAGTAGTCCAGGCGGAGTAAGGTTTAAGAGGGCAGGAAGTAGTCAAGGCGAAGTAAGGGGGCAGTAAGTATTCCAGACGGAGTAAGAAGTAAAAGGGCAGGAAGTAGTCCAGGCGGAGTAAGAGGGTAGGAAGTATTCCAGACGAAGTAAGGAGTAAGAGGGAAGGAAGTAGTCCAGAAGGAGTAAGAGGGCAGGAAGTAGTCCAGGCGGAGTAAAAGAGCAGAGGATATTCCAGACGGAGTAAGGAGTAAGAGGGCAGGAAGTAGTCCATGCCGAGTAAGAGGGCAGGAAGTATTCCAGACGGAGTAAAGAGTAAGAGTGCAGGAAGTGGTCCAGGCGGAGTAAGAAATAAGAGGACAGTAAGTGGTCCAGACATAGTAAGGAGTAAGAGTTTAGTAAGTAGTACAGGCGGAGTAAGGGGGCAGTGAATAATTCAGGCGTAGTAAAGGGTTATAGTGCTGTTAGTAGTCCATGGTGAGAGAGGAGTATGAGTGCAGTAGGTAGACCAGGCGGAGTAAGAAGTAAGAGTCCAGTAAATAATCCAGGCGGAGTAAGAAGTAAGTGTGCAGTATGTGGTCCAGGCAGATAAAGGAGTAAGAGTGCAATGAGTAGTCCAGGCGCAGTAAGAAGTAAGTGTGTAGTAATTGGTCCAGTCTGGTAAATAGTAAGAGAACAGTGAGTAGTCCAATCGAAGTAAAGAGTAATTGTGCAAGAATTGGTCCAGTCGGGTTAAGTAGTAAGAGTGCAGTGAGGAGTTCAGGCGAAGTAAAGAGTAATTGTGCAGTAAGTGATCCAGTCAGAGTAAGGAGTAAGTTTGCAGTAAGTGTCCAGGCGGAGTAAGAGGGCAGGAAGTAGTCCAGGGGAAATAAGAGGGCAGTTAGTAGTCCAGACGAAGTAAGAGGGCAGTAAATAGTCCAGGCGGAGTAAGGAGTTAGTGGGCACGAAGTAGTCCAGGCGAAGTTAAAGGGCAGGAAGTTGTCCAGGCGGAATAAGGAGTAAGAGGGAAGGGAATAGTCCATGCGGAGTTAGAGGGAAGTGTGTAGTCCATTCGCAGTAAAGGGTAAGAGTGCAGTGAATAGTCCAGGCGGAGTAAGGAGTTAGTGTGCATCAAGTTGTCCTGGCGGATTTAGGAATAAATGTGCAGGAAGTAGTCCATGAGGTGTTACAGGTAAGCAAGTAGTCCATTCGCAGTAAAGGGTAAGAGTGCAGTGAGTAGTCCAGGCGGAGTAAAGAGTTAGTGAGCTATAAGAGGTCCAGCGGAGTAAGTGGGCAGGAAGTAGTCCAGGCGAAGTAAGAGGGCAGTAAGTATTCCAGACGGAGTAAGGAGTAAGAGAGCAGGAAGTAGTCCAGGCGGAATAAGAGGGCAGGAAGTATTCCAGACGGAGTTAAGTGTAAGAGTGCTGGAAGTAATCAAGGCGGAGTAAGAGGGCAGGAAGTAGTCCAGGCTGAGTGAGGAGTAAGAGTGCAATAAGTGTCAAGGCGGAGTAAGGGGGCAGGAAGTAGTCAAGGCGAAGTAAGAGGGCAGTAAGTATACCAGACGGAGTAAGGAGTAAGAGAGCAGGAAGTAGTCCAGGCGGAATAAGAGGGCAGGAAGTATTCCAGACGGAGTAGGGTGTAAGAGTGCTGGAAGTAGTAAAGGCGGAGTAAGAGGGTAGGAAATAGTCCAGGCGAACTAAGAGGGCAGTAAGTATTCCAGACGGAGTAAGAAATAAAAGGGCAGGAAGAAGTCCAGGCGGCGTAAAAGGGCAGTAATTATTCCAGACGGTGTAAGGAGTAAGAGGGCAGGAAGTAGTCCAGGCGGAGTAAGTGGTAAGAGTGCAGTAAGTAGTCCAGGCGGAGTAAGGAGTAAGTGGTCCAGTAAGATTAAGGAGTAAGAGGGCAGTAAGTAGTCCAGGCAGGTAAAGAGTGAGTGTGCTTTAAGAGGTCCAGCGGAGTAAGAGTGCAGGAAGTAGTTCAGTCTAAATAAGAGGGCAGTAACTATTTCAGACGGAGTAAGGAGTAAGAGGGCAGGAAATAATCCAGGCGGAATAAGAGGGCGATAAGTATTCCAGACGGAGTAAGGTGTAAGAGGGCAGGAAGTAGTCCATGCGGAGTAAGAGGGCAGGAAGTATTCCAGACGGAGTAAGGAGTAAGAGGGCAGGAAGTAGTCCAGGCGGAGTAAGAGGGTGGGAAGTAGTCCAGGCCGAGTAAGGTGTAAGAGCGCAGGAAGTAGTCAAGGCGGAGTAAGAGGGTAGGAAATAGTCCACGCGGAGTAAGAAGTAAGAGGACAGTAAGTTGTCCAGGCATAGAGTAAGGAGCAAGAGTCTAGTAAGTAGTACAGGTGGGGTAATGGGGCAGTGAGTAGTTCAGGCGTAATAAAGGGGTAAAATGCTGGTTGTAGTCCATGGTGAGTGAGGAGTATGATTGCAGTAAGTAGTCCAGGCGTACTAAGAAGTAATGGTCCAGTAAATGATCCAGGCGGAGTAAGAAGTAAGTGTGCAGTAAGTGGTCCAGGCAGAGAAAGGAGTAAGAGTGCAGTGAGTAGTCCAGGCGAAGTAAGAGGACAGTAAGTAATCCAGGCTGAGTAAAAAGTAAGTGTGCAGTAAGTGGTCAAGGCAGAGTAAGGAGTAAGAGTTCAGTGTGTAGTCCAGGCGCAGTAAGGAATAAGTGTGCAGTTATTGTTCCAGGCGGAGTAAGTAGTAAGAGTCCAATAAGTAGTCCAGGCGGAGTAAGGAGTAAGTGTGCAGTAAGTGTCAAGGCAGAGTAAGGGGGCAGGAAGTAGTCAAGGCGAAATAAGAGTCAGTAAGTTTTCCAGGCAGAGTAAGGAGTAAGAGTGTAGTGAGTAGTCCAGGCGCAGTAAGGAGTAAGTGTGCTGGAAGTAGTCTAGGCGAGTAAGAGTGCAGTAAGTATTCCAGACGGAGTAAGGAGTAAGAGGGCAGGAAGTAGTCCAGGCGGAGTAAGAGGGCAGGAAGTATTCCAGACGGAGTAAGGAGTAAGAGGGCAGGAAGTGGTCCAAGCGGGGTAAGGAGTAGAAGTGCAGTAAGTAGTACAGGCGGAGTAAGGTGGCAATGAGTAGTTCAGGCGGAGTAAGAAGTAAGAGTCCAGTAAATAATCCAGGCGGAGTAAGAAGTAAGTGTGCAGTAAGTGGTCAAGGCAGAGTAAGGAGTGAGAGTTCAGTGTGTAGTCCAGGCGCAGTAAGGAGTAAGTGTGCAGTTATTGTTCCAGGCGGAGTAAGTAGTAAGAGTCCGATAAGTAGTCCAGTCGGAGTAAGGAGTAAGAGTGCAGTTAGTGTCAAGGCAGAGTAAGGGGGCAGGAAGTAGTCAAGGCGAAATAAGAGTCAGTAAGTTTTCCAGGAAGAGTAAGGAGTAAGAGTGTAGTGAGTAGTCCAGGCGCAGTAAGGAGTAAGTGTGCTGGAAGTAGTCTAGGCGAGTAAGAGTGCAGTAAGTATTCCAGACGGAGTAAGGAGTAAGAGGGCAGGAAGTAGTCCAGGCGGAGTAAGAGGGCAGGAAGTATTCCAGAAGGAGTAAGGAGTAAGAGGGCAGGAAGTGGTCCAAGCGGGGTAAGGAGTAGGAGTGCAGTAAGTAGTACAGGCGGAGTAAGGTGGCAATGAGTAGTTCAGGCGGAGTAAGAAGTAAGAGTCCAGTAAATAATCCAGGCGGAGTAAGAAGTAAGTGTGCAGTAAGTGGTCCAGGCAGAGTAAGGAGTAAGTGTGCAGTGAGTAGTCCAGGCGCAGTATGGAGTAAGTGTGCAGTAATTGTTCCAGGCGTAGTAAGAAGTAAGAGTCCAGTAAGTAGTCCAAGCGGAGTAAGTAGTAAGTGTGCAGTAAGTGATCCAGTGGGTGTACGGAGTAAGAGAGCAGGAAGTAGTCCAGGCGAAATAAGAGGGCAGTAAATATTCCAGGCGGAGTGAGGAGTAAGAGGGCAGGAAGTAATCCATGCGGAGTAAGAGGGCAGGAAGTATACCTGACGGTGTAAGGAGTAAGAGTGCAGGAAGTAGTTCAGACGGAGTAAGAGGGCAGGAAGTTTTCCAGACGGAGTAAGATGTAAGAGGGAAGGAAGTAGTCCAGAAGGAGAAAGTGGGCAAAATTAGTCCAGGCGGAGTAAAAGTGCAGAAAGTATTCCAGACGCGCGCGGAGTAAGGAGTAAGAGGGCAGTAAGTAGTCCAGGCGGAGTAAGGAGTAAGTGTGCAGTAAGTGGTCTAGTCGGAGTAAGGAGTAAGAGGACAGTAAGTAGTCCAGGCGAAGTAAGGAGTAAGTGTGCAATGATTGTTCCAGGCGGATTAAGTAGTAAGAGTCCAGTAAGTAGTCCAGACGGAGTAAGGATTAAGTGTGCAGTAAGTGATCCAGGCGGAGTTAGGAACTAATGTACAGTAAGTAGGCCAGGCAGAGTAAGGAGTAAAACTACGGGAAATAGTCTAGTCGGAATAATGAGTAAGAGTACAGTGAGTGTCAAGGAAGGTAAGGGGGCAGGTAGTAGTCCAAGCGGAGTAAGAGGGCAGTGAGTAGTCCAGGCGGAGGAAATAGTAAGAGTGCAGTAAGTAGTCCAGGCGGAATAAGTAGTAAGTGTGCAGTAAGTGGTCCAGTCGGAGTAAGGAGTAAGAGGGAAGGAAGTAGTACAGGCGAGTAAAAGGGCAGTAAGTATTATAGACGGAGTAAGGAGTAAGAGGGCAGGAAGTATTCCAGACGGAGTAAGGTGTAAGAGGGCAGGAAGTAGTACAGGAGGAGTAAGAGGGCAGGAAATAGTCTAGGCGGAGTAAGAGGGCAGGAAATAGTCCAGGCGAAGTAAGAGGGCAATGAAGTAAGTAGTCTAGGCGGTGGAGGAATATGAAAGCAGGAATTATTTCAAGCGGAGTAAGAGGACAGGAAGTATTCCACACGCGCGCGGAGTAAGGGGTGAGAGGGCAGGAAGTAGTCCAGGCGGAGTAAGAGGGCAGGAAGTAGTCCAGGCGGAGTAAGGAGTAAGAGGGCAGGAAGTAGTCCAGGCGGAGTAAGGAGTAAGAGGGCAGGAAGTAGTCCAGGCGGTGTAAGGAGTAAGAGGGCAGGAAGTAGTCCAGGCGAAGAAAGAGGGCAATAAGTATTCCAGACGGAGTAAGTAGTAAGAGGGCAGTAAGTAGTCTAGGCGGTGGAGGAGTATGAAAGCAGGTAGTAGTTCAGGCGAAGTAAGAGGACAGGAAGTATGCCAGGCGGAGTAAGGTGTAAGAGGGCAGAAGGTAGTCAAGGCGGAGTAAGAGGGCAGGAAGTAGTCCAGGCGGAGTATTTCGTAAGTGTCCAGTATGTGGTCCAGTCGGAGTAAGGAGTAAGAGGGCAGGAAGTAGTCAAGGCGGAGTAAGAGGGCAGGAAGTAGTCCAGGCGGAGTAATTAGTAAGTGTGATGTAAGTGGTCCAGTCGGAGTAAGGAGTAAGAGGGCAGTAAGTAGTCCAGGCGGGGTAAAGAGTGAGTGTGCTGTAAGAGGTCCAGCGGAGTAAGAGGGCAGGATGTAGTCCAGGCGAAATAAGAGGGCAGTAAGTATTCCAGACGGAGTAAGGAGTAAGAGAGCAGGAAGTAGTCGAGGCGGAATAAGAGGCAGGAAGTAGTCGAGGCGGAATAAGAGGCAGGAAGTATTCCAGACGGAGTAAGGAGTAGGAGGGCAGGAAGTAGTCCAGGCGGAGTGAGAGGGCAGGAAGTATTCCAGACGGAGCAAGGAGTAGGAGGGCAGGAAGTAGTCCAGGCGGAGTGAGAGGGCAGGATGTATCCCAGACGGAGAAATGAGTAAGAGGGAAGGAAGAAGTCCAAAAGGAGTAAGAGGGCAGGAAGTAGTCCAGGCGGAGTAAGAGGGCAGTAAATAGTCCAGGCGGAGTAAGGAGTTAGTGGGCACGAAGTAGTCCAGGCGAAGTTAGAGGGCAGGAAGTAGTCCAGGCGGAATAAGGAGTAAGAGGGAAGGGAGTAGTCCATGCGGAGTTAGAGGTAAGCAAGTAGTCCATTCGCAGTAAAGGGTAAGAGTGCAGTGAGTAGTCCAGGCGGAGTAAAGAGTTAGTGAGCTGTAAGAGGTCCAGCGGAGTAAGTGGGCAGGAAGTAGTCCAGGCGAAGTAAGAGCGCAGTAAGTATTCCAGACGGAGTAAGGAGTAAGAGAGCAGGAAGTATTCCAGGCGGAATTAGAGGGCAGGAAGTATTCCAGATGGAGTAAGGTTTAAGAGTGCTGGAAGTAATCAAGGCGGAGTAAGAGGGCAGGAAGTAGTTCTGGCTGAGTGAGGAGTAAGAGTGCAATAAGTGTCAAGGCGGAGTAAGTGGGCAGAAAGTAGTCAAGGCGAAGTAAGAGGGCAGTAAGTATTCCAGACGGAGTAAGAAGTAAAAGGGCAGGAAGTAGTCCAGGCGGAGTGAGAGGGCAGGAATTATTCCAGACGGAGTAAGGAGTAAGAGGCAAGGAAGTAGTCCAGAAGGAGTAAGAGGGCAGGAAGTACTCCAAGCGGAGTAAAAGGGCAGTAATTATTCCAAACGGAGTAAGGAGTAAGAGGGCAGGAAGTAGTCCAGCCGGAGTAAGTAGTAAGAGGGCAGTAAGTAGTCCAGGCGGGGTAAAGTGTGAGTGTGCTGTAAGAGATCCAGCGGAGTAAGAGGGCAGGAAGTAGTCCAGGCGAAGTAAAAGGACAATAAGTATTCCAGAAGGAGTAAGGAGTAAGAGGGTAATAAGTAGTCTAGGCGGCGAGGAGTATGAAAGCAGGAAGTAGGTCAGGCGAAGTAAGAGGGCAATAGGTAGTCCAGACGGTGTAAGGAATAAGAGGGCAGGAACTAGTCAAGGCGGAGAAAGGAGAAAGTGCGCAGTAAGTGGTCTAGGCAGAGTAAGGAGTTAGAGGGCAGTGGGTAGTTCAGGCGGAGTAAAGATTAATTGTCAGTAAGTGATCCAGGCGGAGTAAGGAGTAAGAGTTTAGTGAGTAATCCAAGCGAAGTAAGAGGGCAGTAAGTAATCCAGGCGGAGTAAGTAATAAGAAGGCAGGAAGTATTCCATGCGGAGTAAGAAGTAAGAGTCCAATAAATAATACAAGCGGAGTAAGAAGTAAGTTTGCATTAAGTGGTCCAGGCAGAGTAAGGAGTATGAGTGCAGTGAGTAGTCCAGGCGGAGTAAGGAGTAGGTGTGCAGTAAGTGGTCCAGGCGTATTATGGTGTAAATGTGCAGTAATTATTCCAAGGGAGTAAGTAGTGAGAGTCCAGTAAGTAGTCCAGGCGGAGTAAGGAGTAAGTGTGCAGTAAATGGTCCAGGCGGAGTAAGAGGGCAGGAAGTAGTCCAGGCGAAGTAAGAGGGCAATAAGAATTCCAGACGGAGTAAGAAGTAAGAGGGCAGGAAGTAGTCCAGGCGGAGTAGGGAGTAAGAGGGCAGGAAGTAGTCCAGGCGGAGTGAGGAGTAAGAGGGCAGGAAGTAGTCCAGGCGGAGTAAGGAGTAAGTGGGCAAGAAGGAGTCCAGGCGAAGTAAGAGGGCAATAAGTATTCCAGACGGAGTAAGGAGTAAGAGGGCAGTAAGTAGTCTAGGCGGTGGAGGAGTATGAAAGCAGGAATTAGTTCAAGCGGAGTAAGAGGACAGGAAGTATTCCACACGCGCGCGGAGTAAGGGGTGAGAGGGCAGGAAGTGGTCCAGGCGGAGTAAGAGGGCAGGAAGTAGTCCAGGCGGAGTAAGGAGTAAGAGGGCAGGAAGTAGTCCAGGCGGAGTAAGGAGTAAGAGGGCAGGAAGTAGTCCAGGCGGTGTAAGGAGTAAGAGGGCAGGAAGTAGTCCAGGCGAAGAAAGAGGGCAATAAGTATTCCAGACGGAGTAAGTAGTAAGAGGGCAGTAAGTAGTCTAGGCGGTGGAGGAGTATGAAAGCAGGAAGTAGTTCAAGCGAAGTAAGAGGACAGGAAGTATGCCAGGCGGAGTAAGGTGTAAGAGGGCAGAAGGTAGTCAAGGCGGAGTAAGAGGGCAGGAAGTAGTCCAGGCGGAGTAATTCGTAAGTGTCCAGTATGTGGTCCAGTCGGAGTAAGGAGTAAGAGGGCAGGAAGTAGTCAAGGCGGAGTAAGAGGCCAGGAAGTAGTCCAGGCGGAGTAATTAGTAAGTGTGATGTAAGTAGTCCAGGCGGGGTAAAGAGTGAGTGTGCTGTAAGAGGTCCAGCGAAGTAAGAGGGCAGGAAGTAGTCCAGGCGAAATAAGAGGGCAGTAAGTATTCCAGACGGAGTAAGGAGTAAGAGAGCAGGAAGTAGTCGAGGCGGAATAAGAGGCAGGAAGTAGTCGAGGCGGAATAAGAGGCAGGAAGTATTCCAGACGGAGTAAGGAGTAGGAGGGCAGGAAGTAGTCCAGGCGGAGTGAGAGGGCAGGAAGTATTCCAGACGGAGTAAGGAGTAGGAGGGCAGGAAGTAGTCCAGGCGGAGTGAGAGGGCAGGAAGTATCCCAGACGGAGAAATGAGTAAGAGGGAAGGAAGAAGTCCAAAAGGAGTAATAGGGCAGGAAGTAGTCCAGGCGGAGTAAGAGGGCAGTACATAGTCCAAGCGGTGTAAGGAGTTAGTGGGCACGAAGTAGTCCAGACGAAGTTAGAGGGCAGGAAGTAGTCCAGGCGGAATAAGGAGTAAGAGGGAAGGGAGTAATCCATGCGGAGTTAGAGGGAAGTGTGTAGTCCATTCGCAGTAAAGGGTAAGAGTGCAGTGAGTAGTCCAGGCGGAGTAAGGAGTTAGTGTGCATTAAGTTGTCCTGGCGGATTTAGGAATAAATGTGCAGGAAGTAGTCCATGAGGAGTTAGAGGTAAGCAAGTAGTCCATTCGCAGGGGGAGTAATTAGTAAGTGTGATGTAAGTGGTCCAGTCGGAGTAAGGAGTAAGAGAGCAGCAGGTATTCCAGGCGGAATTAGAGGGCAGGAAGTATTCCAGATGGAGTAAGGTGTAAGAGTGCTGGAAGTAATCAAGGCGGAGTAAGATGGCAGGAAGTAGTTCTGGCTGAGTGAGGAGTAAGAGTGCAATAAGTGTCAAGGAGGAGCAAGTGGGCAGGAAGTAGTCAAGGCGAAGTAAGAGGGCAGTAAGTATTCCAGACGAAGTAAGAAGTAAAAGGGCAGGAAGTAGTCCAGGCGGAGTGAAAGGGCAGGAAGTATTCCAGACGGAGTAAGGAGTAAGAGGGAAGGAAGTAGTCCAGAAGGAGTAAGAGGGCAGGAAGTACTCCAAGCGGAGTAAAAGGGCAGTAATATTTCCAAACGGAGTAAGGAGTAAGAGGGCAGGAAGTAGTCCAGCCGGAGTAAGTAGTAAGAGGGCAGTAAGTAGTCTAGGCGGGGTAAAGTGTGAGTGTGCTGTAAGAGATCCAGCGAAGTAAGAGGGCAGGAAGTAGTCCAGGCAAAGTAAGAGGGCAGTAAGTATTCCAGACGGAGTAAGAAGTAAGAGAGCAGGAAGTAGTCCAGGCGGAATAAGAGGGCAGGAAGTATTCCAGACGGAGTAGGGTGTAAGAGTGCTGGAAGTTGTAAAGGCGGAGTAAGAGGGTAGGAAATATTCAAGGCGGAGTAAGAGGGCAGTAAGTATTCCAGACGGAGAAAGAAATAAAAGGGCAGGAAGTAGTCCAGGCGGAGTAAAAGGGCAGAAGGTATTCCAGACGGAGTAAGGAGTAAGAGGGCAGGAAGTAGTCCAGGCGGGTAAGTAGTAAGAGTGCAGTAAGTAGTCCAGGCGGGGTAAAGAATAAATGTGCTGTAAGAGGTCCGCGGAGTAAGAGGGCAGGAAGAAGTCCAGGCGGAGTAAGAGGGCAGTAAGTATTCCAGACGGAGTAAGGAGTAAGAGAACAGGAAGAGTCCAGGCGGAGTAAGAGGGCAGGAAGTATTCCAGACGGAGTAAGGAGTAAGAGGGCAGAAGGTGGTACAGGCGGAGTAAGAGGGCAGGAAGTAGTCCAGGCGAAGTAAGAGGACAGTAAGTAATCCAGGCAGAGTAAGATATAAGTGTGCAGTAAGTGGTCCAGGCAGAGTAAGGAGTAAGAGTGCAGTGAGTATTCCAGACGCAGTAAGGAACAAATGTGCAGTAAGTAGGCCAGGCAGAGTAAGGAGTAAAACTACGGGAAATAGTCCAGTCGGAGTAAGGAGCAAGAGTGCAGTAAGTGTCAAGGCAGAGTGAGGGTGTAGGAAGTTGTCAAGGCGAATAAGAGGGCAGTAAGTATTCCAGACGGAGTAAGAAGTAAAAGGGCAGGAATTAGTCCAGGCGGAGTAATAAGCAGGAAGTATTCCAGACGGAGTAAGGAGTAAGAGGGCAGGAAGTAGTCCAGAAGGAGTAAGATGACAGAAGTAGTCCAGTCGGAGTAAAAGGGCAAAAAGTATTACAGACACACACAGAGTAAGAAGTAAGAAAGCAGGAAGTAGTCCAGGCGGAGTAAGAGGGCAGGAAGTAGTCCAGGCGGAGTAAAGTGTAAGTGTGCAGTAAGTGGTCCAGTCGTAGTAAGGAGTAAGAGGGCAGTAAGTAGTCCTGGCGGGGTAAAGAGTGAGTGTGCTGTGAGTTCCAGCGGAGTAAGAGGGCAGGAAGTAGTCCAGGCGGAGCAAAAGGGCAGTAAGTATTCCAGACGGAGTAAGGAGTAAGAGAGCAGGAAGTAGTCCACGCGGAATAAGAGGGCAGGAAGTATTCCAGACGGAGTAAGGTGTAAGAATTCTGGAAGTAGTCCAGGCAGAGTAAGATGGCAGGAAGTAGTCCAGGCGGAGTAAGGTTTAAGAGGGCAGGAAGTAGTCAAGGCGAAGTAAGGGGGCAGTAAGTATTCCAGACGGAGTAAGAAGTAAAAGGGCAGGAAGTAGTCCAGGCGGAGTAAGAGGGTAGGAAGTATTCCAGACGAAGTAAGGAGTAAGAGGGAAGGAAGTAGTCCAGAAGGAGTAAGAGGGCAGGAAGTAGTCCAGGCGGAGTAAAAGAGCAGAGGATATTCCAGACGGAGTAAGGAGTAAGAGGGCAGGAAGTAGTCCATGCCGAGTAAGAGGGCAGGAAGTATTCCAGACGGAGTAAAGAGTAAGAGTGCAGGAAGTGGTCCAGGCGGAGTAAGAAATAAGAGGACAGTAAGTGGTCCAGACATAGTAAGGAGTAAGAGTTTAGTAAGTAGTACAGGCGGAGTAAGGGGGCAGTGAATAATTCAGGCGTAGTAAAGGGTTATAGTGCTGTTAGTAGTCCATGGTGAGAGAGGAGTATGAGTGCAGTAGGTAGACCAGGCGGAGTAAGAAGTAAGAGTCCAGTAAATAATCCAGGCGGAGTAAGAAGTAAGTGTGCAGTATGTGGTCCAGGCAGATAAAGGAGTAAGAGTGCAATGAGTAGTCCAGGCGCAGTAAGAAGTAAGTGTGTAGTAATTGGTCCAGTCTGGTAAATAGTAAGAGAACAGTGAGTAGTCCAATCGAAGTAAAGAGTAATTGTGCAAGAATTGGTCCAGTCGGGTTAAGTAGTAAGAGTGCAGTGAGGAGTTCAGGCGAAGTAAAGAGTAATTGTGCAGTAAGTGATCCAGTCAGAGTAAGGAGTAAGTTTGCAGTAAGTGTCCAGGCGGAGTAAGAGGGCAGGAAGTAGTCCAGGGGAAATAAGAGGGCAGTTAGTAGTCCAGACGAAGTAAGAGGGCAGTAAATAGTCCAGGCGGAGTAAGGAGTTAGTGGGCACGAAGTAGTCCAGGCGAAGTTAAAGGGCAGGAAGTTGTCCAGGCGGAATAAGGAGTAAGAGGGAAGGGAATAGTCCATGCGGAGTTAGAGGGAAGTGTGTAGTCCATTCGCAGTAAAGGGTAAGAGTGCAGTGAATAGTCCAGGCGGAGTAAGGAGTTAGTGTGCATCAAGTTGTCCTGGCGGATTTAGGAATAAATGTGCAGGAAGTAGTCCATGAGGTGTTACAGGTAAGCAAGTAGTCCATTCGCAGTAAAGGGTAAGAGTGCAGTGAGTAGTCCAGGCGGAGTAAAGAGTTAGTGAGCTATAAGAGGTCCAGCGGAGTAAGTGGGCAGGAAGTAGTCCAGGCGAAGTAAGAGGGCAGTAAGTATTCCAGACGGAGTAAGGAGTAAGAGAGCAGGAAGTAGTCCAGGCGGAATAAGAGGGCAGGAAGTATTCCAGACGGAGTTAAGTGTAAGAGTGCTGGAAGTAATCAAGGCGGAGTAAGAGGGCAGGAAGTAGTCCAGGCTGAGTGAGGAGTAAGAGTGCAATAAGTGTCAAGGCGGAGTAAGGGGGCAGGAAGTAGTCAAGGCGAAGTAAGAGGGCAGTAAGTATACCAGACGGAGTAAGGAGTAAGAGAGCAGGAAGTAGTCCAGGCGGAATAAGAGGGCAGGAAGTATTCCAGACGGAGTAGGGTGTAAGAGTGCTGGAAGTAGTAAAGGCGGAGTAAGAGGGTAGGAAATAGTCCAGGCGAACTAAGAGGGCAGTAAGTATTCCAGACGGAGTAAGAAATAAAAGGGCAGGAAGAAGTCCAGGCGGCGTAAAAGGGCAGTAATTATTCCAGACGGTGTAAGGAGTAAGAGGGCAGGAAGTAGTCCAGGCGGAGTAAGTGGTAAGAGTGCAGTAAGTAGTCCAGGCGGAGTAAGGAGTAAGTGGTCCAGTAAGATTAAGGAGTAAGAGGGCAGTAAGTAGTCCAGGCAGGTAAAGAGTGAGTGTGCTTTAAGAGGTCCAGCGGAGTAAGAGTGCAGGAAGTAGTTCAGTCTAAATAAGAGGGCAGTAACTATTTCAGACGGAGTAAGGAGTAAGAGGGCAGGAAATAATCCAGGCGGAATAAGAGGGCGATAAGTATTCCAGACGGAGTAAGGTGTAAGAGGGCAGGAAGTAGTCCATGCGGAGTAAGAGGGCAGGAAGTATTCCAGACGGAGTAAGGAGTAAGAGGGCAGGAAGTAGTCCAGGCGGAGTAAGAGGGTGGGAAGTAGTCCAGGCCGAGTAAGGTGTAAGAGCGCAGGAAGTAGTCAAGGCGGAGTAAGAGGGTAGGAAATAGTCCACGCGGAGTAAGAAGTAAGAGGACAGTAAGTTGTCCAGGCATAGAGTAAGGAGCAAGAGTCTAGTAAGTAGTACAGGTGGGGTAATGGGGCAGTGAGTAGTTCAGGCGTAATAAAGGGGTAAAATGCTGGTTGTAGTCCATGGTGAGTGAGGAGTATGATTGCAGTAAGTAGTCCAGGCGTACTAAGAAGTAATGGTCCAGTAAATGATCCAGGCGGAGTAAGAAGTAAGTGTGCAGTAAGTGGTCCAGGCAGAGAAAGGAGTAAGAGTGCAGTGAGTAGTCCAGGCGAAGTAAGAGGACAGTAAGTAATCCAGGCTGAGTAAAAAGTAAGTGTGCAGTAAGTGGTCAAGGCAGAGTAAGGAGTAAGAGTTCAGTGTGTAGTCCAGGCGCAGTAAGGAATAAGTGTGCAGTTATTGTTCCAGGCGGAGTAAGTAGTAAGAGTCCAATAAGTAGTCCAGGCGGAGTAAGGAGTAAGTGTGCAGTAAGTGTCAAGGCAGAGTAAGGGGGCAGGAAGTAGTCAAGGCGAAATAAGAGTCAGTAAGTTTTCCAGGCAGAGTAAGGAGTAAGAGTGTAGTGAGTAGTCCAGGCGCAGTAAGGAGTAAGTGTGCTGGAAGTAGTCTAGGCGAGTAAGAGTGCAGTAAGTATTCCAGACGGAGTAAGGAGTAAGAGGGCAGGAAGTAGTCCAGGCGGAGTAAGAGGGCAGGAAGTATTCCAGACGGAGTAAGGAGTAAGAGGGCAGGAAGTGGTCCAAGCGGGGTAAGGAGTAGAAGTGCAGTAAGTAGTACAGGCGGAGTAAGGTGGCAATGAGTAGTTCAGGCGGAGTAAGAAGTAAGAGTCCAGTAAATAATCCAGGCGGAGTAAGAAGTAAGTGTGCAGTAAGTGGTCAAGGCAGAGTAAGGAGTGAGAGTTCAGTGTGTAGTCCAGGCGCAGTAAGGAGTAAGTGTGCAGTTATTGTTCCAGGCGGAGTAAGTAGTAAGAGTCCGATAAGTAGTCCAGTCGGAGTAAGGAGTAAGAGTGCAGTTAGTGTCAAGGCAGAGTAAGGGGGCAGGAAGTAGTCAAGGCGAAATAAGAGTCAGTAAGTTTTCCAGGAAGAGTAAGGAGTAAGAGTGTAGTGAGTAGTCCAGGCGCAGTAAGGAGTAAGTGTGCTGGAAGTAGTCTAGGCGAGTAAGAGTGCAGTAAGTATTCCAGACGGAGTAAGGAGTAAGAGGGCAGGAAGTAGTCCAGGCGGAGTAAGAGGGCAGGAAGTATTCCAGAAGGAGTAAGGAGTAAGAGGGCAGGAAGTGGTCCAAGCGGGGTAAGGAGTAGGAGTGCAGTAAGTAGTACAGGCGGAGTAAGGTGGCAATGAGTAGTTCAGGCGGAGTAAGAAGTAAGAGTCCAGTAAATAATCCAGGCGGAGTAAGAAGTAAGTGTGCAGTAAGTGGTCCAGGCAGAGTAAGGAGTAAGTGTGCAGTGAGTAGTCCAGGCGCAGTATGGAGTAAGTGTGCAGTAATTGTTCCAGGCGTAGTAAGAAGTAAGAGTCCAGTAAGTAGTCCAAGCGGAGTAAGTAGTAAGTGTGCAGTAAGTGATCCAGTGGGTGTACGGAGTAAGAGAGCAGGAAGTAGTCCAGGCGAAATAAGAGGGCAGTAAATATTCCAGGCGGAGTGA
The DNA here is from genome assembly GCA_030710605.1 of Cordylochernes scorpioides. Classification (NCBI taxonomy): domain Eukaryota; kingdom Metazoa; phylum Arthropoda; class Arachnida; order Pseudoscorpiones; family Chernetidae; genus Cordylochernes; species Cordylochernes scorpioides. Next base: position 38,387,087 of record CP092876.1, on the reverse strand, counting down.
GGAGTAAGAGGGCAGGAAGTAATCCATGCGGAGTAAGAGGGCAGGAAGTATACCTGACGGTGTAAGGAGTAAGAGTGCAGGAAGTAGTTCAGACGGAGTAAGAGGGCAGGAAGTTTTCCAGACGGAGTAAGATGTAAGAGGGAAGGAAGTAGTCCAGAAGGAGAAAGTGGGCAAAATTAGTCCAGGCGGAGTAAAAGTGCAGAAAGTATTCCAGACGCGCGCGGAGTAAGGAGTAAGAGGGCAGTAAGTAGTCCAGGCGGAGTAAGGAGTAAGTGTGCAGTAAGTGGTCTAGTCGGAGTAAGGAGTAAGAGGACAGTAAGTAGTCCAGGCGAAGTAAGGAGTAAGTGTGCAATGATTGTTCCAGGCGGATTAAGTAGTAAGAGTCCAGTAAGTAGTCCAGACGGAGTAAGGATTAAGTGTGCAGTAAGTGATCCAGGCGGAGTTAGGAACTAATGTACAGTAAGTAGGCCAGGCAGAGTAAGGAGTAAAACTACGGGAAATAGTCTAGTCGGAATAATGAGTAAGAGTACAGTGAGTGTCAAGGAAGGTAAGGGGGCAGGTAGTAGTCCAAGCGGAGTAAGAGGGCAGTGAGTAGTCCAGGCGGAGGAAATAGTAAGAGTGCAGTAAGTAGTCCAGGCGGAATAAGTAGTAAGTGTGCAGTAAGTGGTCCAGTCGGAGTAAGGAGTAAGAGGGAAGGAAGTAGTACAGGCGAGTAAAAGGGCAGTAAGTATTATAGACGGAGTAAGGAGTAAGAGGGCAGGAAGTATTCCAGACGGAGTAAGGTGTAAGAGGGCAGGAAGTAGTACAGGAGGAGTAAGAGGGCAGGAAATAGTCTAGGCGGAGTAAGAGGGCAGGAAATAGTCCAGGCGAAGTAAGAGGGCAATAAGTATTCCAGACGGAGTAAGGAGTAAGAGGGCAGTAAGTAGTCCAAGCGGGTTAAAGAGTGAGTGTGCTGTAAAAGGTCCAGCGGAGTAAGAGGGCAGGAAGTAGTCCAGGCGAAGTAAGAGGGCAGTAAGTATTCCAGACGGACTAAGGAGTAAGAGAGCAGGAAGTAGTCCAGGCGGAATAAGAGGGCAGGAAGTATTCCAGACGGAGTAAGGAGTAAGAGGGCAGAAAATAGTCCAGGCGGAGTAAGGGGCAGGAAGTATTCCAGACGGAGTAAGGAGTAAGAGGGCAGGAAGTGGTCCAGGCGGGGTAAGAGGGCAGGAAGTGGTCCAGGCGGAGTAAGAGGGCAGGAAGTAGGTTAGGCGGAGTAAGGTGTAAGAGGGCAGGAAATAGTCAAGGCGGAGTAAGAGAGCAGGAAGTAGTCCAGGCGGAGTAAGAAGTAAGAGGGCATAAATGGTCCAGGCATAGTAAGGAGTAAGAGTGTAGTAAGTAATACAGGCGGAGTAAAGGGGCAGTGAGTAGTTCAGGCGTAGTAAAGGGTTAAGGTGCTGTTAGTAGTCCATGGTGAGTGAGGAGTATGAGTGCAGTAAGTAGTCCAGACGGAGTAAGGAGTAAGAGGGCAGGAAGTAGTCCAGAAGTAGTACAGGCGGAGTAAAAGAGCAGAAATTATTCCAGACGCGGAGTAAGGAGTAAGAGAGCAGGAAGTAGTCCAGGCGGGGTAAAGAGTGAGTGTGCTGTAAGAGGTCCAGCGGAGTAAGAGGGCAGGAAGTTGTCCAGGCGGAATGAGAGGGCAGGGAGTATTCCAGACGGAGTAAGGAGTAAGATGGCAGGAAGTAGTCCAGGCGGAGTAAGATGGCAGGAAGTAGTCAAGGCGAAGTGAAGGGCAGGAAGTAGTCTAGACGGTGTAAGGAGTAAGAGTGCAATAAGTGTCAAGGCGGAGTAAGGGGGCAGGAAGTAGTCAAGGCGAAGTAAGAGGGCAGGAAGTATTCCAGAAGGAGTAAGGAGTAAGAAGAAAGGAAGTAGTCCAGTAGGAGTAAGAGGGCAGGAAGTAGTCCAGGCGGAGTAAAAGGGCAGAAAATATTCCAGACGAAGTAAAGGGTAAGAGGGTAGGAAGTAGTTCAGACGGAGTAAGTAGTAAGAGTGCAGTAAGTAGTCCAGGCGGAGTAATGAGTAAGAGGGCAGTAAGTAGTCCGAGCGCGGTAAAGTGTGAGTGTGCTGTAAGAGGTCCAGCGGAGTAAGAGGGCAGGAAGTAGTTCAGGCGGAGTAAATAGTAAGTGTGCAATAAGTTGTCCAGTCGGAGTAAGGAGTAAGAGGGCAGTAAGTAGTCCAGGCGCGGTAAAGTGTGAGTGTGCTGTAATTGGTCCAGCGGAGTAAGAGGGCAGGAAGTAGTCCAGGCGAAATAAGAGGGCATTAAGTATTCCAGACGGAGTAAGGAGTAAGAGGCCAGGAAGTGGTCCAGGCGGAGTAAGAGGGCTGGAAGTAGTCCAGGCGGAGTAAGTAGTAAGAGAGCAGTAAGTAGTCTAGGCGGAGTAAAGGGTAAGTGTGCAGTTAGTGGTCCAATCAGAGTAAGGAGTAAGAGGGCAGTAAGTAGTCCAGGCGGGGTAAAGAGTGAGTGTGCTGTAAGAGGTCCAGCGGAGTAAGAGGGCAGGAAGTTGTCCAGGCGGAATAAGAGGGCAGGAAGTATTCCAGACGGTGTAAGGAGTAAGATGGCAGGAAGTAGTCCAGGCGGAGTAAGATGGCAGGAAGTAGTCAAGGCGAAGTGAAGGGCAGGAAGTAGTCCAGACGGTGTAAGGAGTAAGAGTGCAATCAGTGTCAAGGCGGAGTAAGGGGGCAGGAAGTAGTCAAGGCGAAGTAAGAGGGCAGGAAGTATTCCAGACGGAGTAGGGTGTAAGAGTGCTGGAAGTAGTAAAGGCGGAGTAAGAGGGTAGGAAATAGTCCAGGCGAAGTAAGAGGGCAGTAAGTATTCCAGACGGAGTAAGAAATAAAAGGGCAGGAAGAAGTCCAGGCGGCGTAAAAGGGCAGTAATTATTCCAGACGGTGTAAGGAGTAAGAGGGCAGGAAGTAGTCCAGGCGGAGTAAGTGGTAAGAGTGCAGTAAGTAGTCCAGGCGGAGTAAGGAGTAAGTGGTCCAGTCAGATTAAGGAGTAAGAGGGCAGTAAGTAGTCCAGGCAGGTAAAGAGTGAGTGTGCTTTAAGAGGTCCAGCGGAGTAAGAGTGCAGGAAGTAGTTCAGTCTAAATAAGAGGGCAGTAACTATTTCAGACGGAGTAAGGAGTAAGAGGGCAGGAAATAATCCAGGCGGAGTAAGAGGGCGATAAGTATTCCAGACGGAGTAAGGTGTAAGAGGGCAGGAAGTAGTTCAAGCGAAGTAAGAGGACAGGAAGTATGTCAGGCGGAGTAAGGTGTAAGAGGGCAGAAGGTAGTCAAGGCGGAGTAAGAGGGCAGGAAGTAGTCCAGGCGGAGTAAGAGGCCAGGAAGTAGTCCAGGCGGAGTAATTAGTAAGTGTGATGTAAGTGGTCCAGTCGGAGTAAGGAGTAAGAGGGCAGTAAGTAGTCCAGGCGGGGTAAAGAGTGAGTGTGCTGTAAGAGGTCCAGCGGAGTAAGAGTGCAGGAAGTAGTTCAGTCTAAATAAGAGGGCAGTAAGTATTCCAGACGGAGTAAGAAATAAAAGGGCAGGAAGAAGTCCAGGCGGCGTAAAAGGGCAGTAATTATTCCAGACGGTGTAAGGAGTAAGAGGGCAGGAAGTAGTCCAGGCGGAGTAAGTGGTAAGAGTGCAGTAAGTAGTCCAGGCGGAGTAAGGAGTAAGTGGTCCAGTCAGATTAAGGAGTAAGAGGGCAGTAAGTAGTCCAGGCAGGTAAAGAGTGAGTGTGCTTTAAGAGGTCCAGCGGAGTAAGAGTGCAGGAAGTAGTTCAGTCTAAATAAGAGGGCAGTAACTATTTCAGACGGAGTAAGGAGTAAGAGGGCAGGAAATAATCCAGGCGGAGTAAGAGGGCGATAAGTATTCCAGACGGAGTAAGGTGTAAGAGGGCAGGAAGTAGTCCATGCGGAGTAAGAGGGCAGGAAGTATTCCAGACGGAGTAAGGAGTAAGAGGGCAGGAAGTAGTCCAGGCGGAGTAAGAGGGTGGGAAGTAGTCCAGGCCGAGTAAGGTGTAAGAGCGCAGGAAGTAGTCAAGGCGGAGTAAGAGGGTAGGAAATAGTCCACGCGGAGTAAGAAGTAAGAGGACAGTAAGTTGTCCAGGCATAGAGTAAGGAGCAAGAGTCTAGTAAGTAGTACTGGTGGAGTAATGGGGCAGTGAGTAGTTCAGGCGTAATAAAGGGGTAAAATGCTGGTTGTAGTCCATGGTGAGTGAGGAGTATGATTGCAGTAAGTGTCCAGGCGTACTAAGAAGTAATGGTCCAGTAAATGATCCAGGCGGAGTAAGAAGTAAGTGTGCAGTAAGTGGTCCAGGCAGAGTAAGGAGTAAGAGTGCAGTGAGTAGTCCAGGCGAAGTAAGAGGACAGTAAGTAATCCAGGCTGAGTAAAAAGTAAGTGTGCAGTAAGTGGTCAAGGCAGAGTAAGGAGTAAGAGTTCAGTGTGTAGTCCAGGCGCAGTAAGGAGTAAGTGTGCACTTATTGTTCCAGGCGGAGTAAGTAGTAAGAGTCCAATAAGTAGTCCAGGCGGAGTAAGGAGTAAGTGTGCAGTAAGTGTCAAGGCAGAGTAAGAGGGCAGGAAGTAGTCAAGGCGAAATAAGAGTCAGTAAGTTTTCCAGGCAGAGTAAGGAGTAAGAGTGTAGTGAGTAGTCCAGGCGCAGTAAGGAGTAAGTGTGCTGGAAGTAGTCTAGGCGAGTAAGAGTGCAGTAAGTATTCCAGACGGAGTAAGGAGTAAGAGGGCAGGAAGTATTCCAGACGGAGTAAGGAGTAAGAGGGCAGAAGTGGTCCAAGCGGGGTAAGGAGTAGGAGTGCAGTAAGTAGTACAGGCGGAGTAAGGTCGCAATGAGTAGTTCAGGCGGAGTAAGAAGTAAGAGTCCAGTAAATAATCCAGGCGGAGTAAGAAGTAAGTGTGCAGTAAGTGGTCAAGGCAGAGTAAGGAGTAAGAGTTCAGTGTGTAGTCCAGGCGCAGTAAGGAGTAAGTGTGCAGTTATTGTTCCAGGCGGAGTAAGTAGTAAGAGTCCGATAAGTAGTCCAGTCGGAGTAAGGAGTAAGAGTGCAGTAAGTGTCAAGGCAGAGTAAGGGGGCAGGAAGTAGTCAAGGCGAAATAAGAGTCAGTAAGTTTTCCAGGCAGAGTAAGGAGTAAGAGTGTAGTGAGTAGTCCAGGCGCAGTAAGGAGTAAGTGTGCTGGAAGTAGTCTAGGCGAGTAAGAGTGCAGTAAGTATTCCAGACGGAGTAAGGAGTAAGAGGGCAGGAAGTAGTCCAGGCGGAGTAAGAGGGCAGGAAGTATTCCAGACGGAGTAAGGAGTAAGAGGGCAGGAAGTGGTCCAAGCGGGGTAAGGAGTAGGAGTGCAGGAAATAATCCAGGCGGAGTAAGAGGGCGATAAGTATTCCAGACGGAGTAAGGTGTAAGAGGGCAGGAAGTAGTCCATGCGGAGTAAGAGGGCAGGAAGTATTCCAGACGGAGTAAGGAGTAAGAGGGCAGGAAGTAGTCCAGGCGGAGTAAGAGGGTGGGAAGTAGTCCAGGCCGAGTAAGGTGTAAGAGCGCAGGAAGTAGTCAAGGCGGAGTAAGAGGGTAGGAAATAGTCCACGCGGAGTAAGAAGTAAGAGGACAGTAAGTTGTCCAGGCATAGAGTAAGGAGCAAGAGTCTAGTAAGTAGTACTGGTGGAGTAATGGGGCAGTGAGTAGTTCAGGCGTAATAAAGGGGTAAAATGCTGGTTGTAGTCCATGGTGAGTGAGGAGTATGATTGCAGTAAGTAGTCCAGGCGTACTAAGAAGTAATGGTCCAGTAAATGATCCAGGCGGAGTAAGAAGTAAGTGTGCAGTAAGTGGTCCAGGCAGAGTAAGGAGTAAGAGTGCAGTGAGTAGTCCAGGCGAAGTAAGAGGACAGTAAGTAATCCAGGCTGAGTAAAAAGTAAGTGTGCAGTAAGTGGTCAAGGCAGAGAAAGGAGTGAGAGTTCAGTGTGTAGTCCAGGCGCAGTAAGGAGTAAGTGTGCAGTTATTGTTCCAGGCGGAGTAAGTAGTAAGAGTCCGATAAGTAGTCCAGTCGGAGTAAGGAGTAAGAGTGCAGTAAGTGTCAAGGCAGAGTAAGGGGGCAGGAAGTAGTCAAGGCGAAATAAGAGTCAGTAAGTTTTCCAGGCAGAGTAAGGAGTAAGAGTGTAGTGAGTAGTCCAGGCGCAGTAAGGAGTAAGTGTGCTGGAAGTAGTCTAGGCGAGTAAGAGTGCAGTAAGTATTCCAGACGGAGTAAGAGGGCAGGAAGTAGTCCAAGCGGAGTAAGAGGGCAGGAAGTATTCCAGACGGAGTAAGGAGTAAGAGGGCAGGAAGTGGTCCAAGCGGGGTAAGGAGTAGGAGTGCAGTAAGTAGTACAGGCGGAGTAAGGTGGCAATGAGTAGTTCAGGCGGAGTAAGAAGTAAGAGTCCAGTAAATAATCCAGGCGGAGTAAGAAGTAAGTGTGCAGTAAGTGGTCCAGGCAGAGTAAGGAGTAAGTGTGCAGTGAGTAGTCCAGGCGCAGTATGGAGTAAGTGTGCAGTAATTGTTCCAGGCGGAGTAAGTAGTAAGAGTCCAGTAAGTAGTCCAGGCGGAGTAAGTAGTAAGTGTGCAGTAAGTGATCCAGTGGGTGTACGGAGTAAGAGAGCAGGAAGTAGTCCAGGCGAAATAAGAGGGCAGTAAATATTCCAGGCGGAGTGAGGAGTAAGAGGGCAGGAAGTAATCCTTGCGGAGTAAGAGGGCAGGAAGTATACCTGACGGTGTAAGGAGTAAGAGTGCAGGAAGTAGTTCAGAAGGAGTAAGAGGGCAGGAAGTTTTCCAGACGGAGTAAGATGTAAGAGGGAAGGAAGTAGTCCAGAAGGAGAAAGTGGGAAAAATTAGTCCAGGCGGAGTAAAAGTGCAGAAAGTATTCCAGACGCGCGCGGAGTAAGGAGTAAGAGGGCAGTAAGTAGTCCAGGCGGAGTAAGGAGTAAGTGTGCAGTAAGTGGTCTAGTCGGAGTAAGGAGTAAGAGGACAGTAAGTAGTCCAGGCGAAGTAAGGAGTAAGTGTGCAATGATTGTTCCAGGCGGATTAAGTAGTAAGAGTCCAGTAAGTAGTCCAGACGGAGTAAGGATTAAGTGTGCAGTAAGTGATCCAGGCGGAGTTAGGAACTAATGTACAGTAAGTAGGCCAGGCAGAGTAAGGAGTAAAACTACGGGAAATAGTCTAGTCGGAATAATGAGTAAGAGTACAGTGAGTGTCAAGGAAGGTAAGGGGGCAGGTAGTAGTCCAAGCGGAGTAAGAGGGCAGTGAGTAGTCCAGGCGGAGGAAATAGTAAGAGTGCAGTAAGTAGTCCAGGCGGAATAAGTAGTAAGTGTGCAGTAAGTGGTCCAGTCGGAGTAAGGAGTAAGAGGGAAGGAAGTAGTACAGGCGAGTAAAAGGGCAGTAAGTATTATAGACGGAGTAAGGAGTAAGAGGGCAGGAAGTATTCCAGACGGAGTAAGGTGTAAGAGGGCAGGAAGTAGTACAGGAGGAGTGAGAGGGCAGGAAATAGTCTAGGCGGAGTAAGAGGGCAGGAAATAGTCCAGGCGAAGTAAGAGGGCAATAAGTATTCCAGACGGAGTAAGGAGTAAGAGGGCAGTAAGTAGTCCAAGCGGGTTAAAGAGTGAGTGTGCTGTAAAAGGTCCAGCGGAGTAAGAGGGCAGGAAGTAGTCCAGGCGAAGTAAGAGGGCAGTAAGTATTCCAGACGGACTAAGGAGTAAGAGAGCAGGAAGTAGTCCAGGCGGAATAAGAGGGCAGGAAGTATTCCAGACGGAGTAAGGAGTAAGAGGGCAGAAAATAGTCCAGGCGGAGTAAGGGGCAGGAAGTATTCCAGACGGAGTAAGGAGTAAGAGGGCAGGAAGTGGTCCAGGCGGAGTAAGAGGGCAGGAAGTAGGTTAGGCGGAGTAAGAGGGCAGGGAGTATTCCAGACGGAGTAAGGAGTAAGATGGCAGGAAGTAGTCCAGGCGGAGTAAGATGGCAGGAAGTAGTCAAGGCGAAGTGAAGGGCAGGAAGTAGTCCAGACGGTGTAAGGAGTAAGAGTGCAATAAGTGTCAAGGCGGAGTAAGGGGGCAGGAAGTAGTCAAGGCGAAGTAAGAGGGCAGGAAGTATTCCAGAAGGAGTAAGGAGTAAGAAGAAAGGAAGTAGTCCAGTAGGAGTAAGAGGGCAGGAAGTAGTCCAGGCGGAGTAAAAGGGCAGAAAATATTCCAGACGAAGTAAAGGGTAAGAGGGTAGGAAGTAGTTCAGGCGGAGTAAGTAGTAAGAGTGCAGTAAGTAGTCCAGGCGGAGTAATGAGTAAGAGGGCAGTAAGTAGTCCGAGCGCGGTAAAGTGTGAGTGTGCTGTAAGAGGTCCAGCGGAGTAAGAGGGCAGGAAGTAGTTCAGGCGGAGTAAATAGTAAGTGTGCAATAAGTTGTCCAGTCGGAGTAAGGAGTAAGAGGGCAGTAAGTAGTCCAGGCGCGGTAAAGTGTGAGTGTGCTGTAAGAGGTCCAGCGGAGAAAGAGGGCAGGAAGTAGTCCAGGCGAAATAAGAGGGCATTAAGTATTCCAGACGGAGTAAGGAGTGAGAGGGCAGGAAGTAGTCCATGCGGAGTAAGAGGGCAGGAAATAGTCCAGGCGAAGTAAGAGGGCAATAAGTATTCCAGACGGAGTAAGGAGTAAGAGGGCAGTAAGTAGTCCAAGCGGGTTAAAGAGTGAGTGTGCTGTAAAAGGTCCAGCGGAGTAAGAGGGCAGGAAGTAGTCCAGGCGAAGTAAGAGGGCAGTAAGTATTCCAGACGGACTAAGGAGTAAGAGAGCAGGAAGTAGTCCAGGCGGAATAAGAGGGCAGGAAGTATTCCAGACGGAGTAAGGAGTAAGAGGGCAGAAAATAGTCCAGGCGGAGTAAGGGGCAGGAAGTATTCCAGACGGAGTAAGGAGTAAGAGGGCAGGAAGTGGTCCAGGCGGAGTAAGAGGGCAGGAAGTGGTCCAGGCGGAGTAAGAGGGCAGGAAGTAGGTTAGGCGGAGTAAGGTGTAAGAGGGCAGGAAATAGTCAAGGCGGAGTAAGAGAGCAGGAAGTAGTCCAGTCGGAGTAAGAAGTAAGAGGGCATAAGTGGTCCAGGCATAGTAAGGAGTAAGAGTGTAGTAAGTAATACAGGCGGAGTAAAGGGGCAGTGAGTAGTTCAGGCGTAGTAAAGGGTTAAGGTGCTGTTAGTAGTCCATGGTGAGTGAGGAGTATGAGTGCAGTAAGTAGTCCAGACGGAGTAAGGAGTAAGAGGGCAGGAAGTAGTCCAGAAGTAGTACAGGCGGAGTAAAAGGGCAGAAATTATTCCAGACGCGGAGTAAGGAGTAAGAGAGCAGGAAGTAGTCCAGGCGGGGTAAGAGGGCAGGAAGTATTCCAGAAGGAGTAAGGAGTAAGAAGAAAGGAAGTAGTCCAGTAGGAGTAAGAGGGCAGGAAGTAGTCCAGGCGGAGTAAAAGGGCAGAAAATATTCCAGACGAAGTAAAGGGTAAGAGGGTAGGAAGTAGTTCAGGCGGAGTAAGTAGTAAGAGTGCAGTAAGTAGTCCAGGCGGAGTAATGAGTAAGAGGGCAGTAAGTAGTCCGAGCGCGGTAAAGTGTGAGTGTGCTGTAAGAGGTCCAGCGGAGTAAGAGGGCAGGAAGTAGTTCAGGCGGAGTAAATAGTAAGTGTGCAATAAGTTGTCCAGTCGGAGTAAGGAGTAAGAGGGCAGTAAGTAGTCCAGGCGCGGTAAAGTGTGAGTGTGCTGTAAGAGGTCCAGCGGAGTAAGAGGGCAGGAAGTAGTCCAGGCGAAATAAGAGGGCATTAAGTATTCCAGACGGAGTAAGGAGTGAGAGGGCAGGAAGTAGTCCATGCGGAGTAAGAGGGCAGGAAGTATTCCAGACGGAGTAAGGAGTAAGAGGCCAGGAAGTGGTCCAGGCGGAGTAAGAGGGCAGGAAGTAGTCCAGGCGGAGTAAGTAGTAAGAGAGCAGTAAGTAGTCTAGGCGGAGTAAAGGGTAAGTGTGCAGTAAGTGGTCCAATCAGAGTAAGGAGTAAGAGGGCAGTAAGTAGTCCAGGCGGGGTAAAGAGTTAATGTTCTGTAAGAGGTCCATCGGAGTAAGAGGGCAGGAAGTTGTCCAGGCGGAATAAGAGGGCAGGAAGTATTCCAGACGGTGTAAGGAGTAAGATGGTAGGAAGTAGTCCAGGCGGAGTAAGATGGCAGGAAGTAGTCAAGGCGAAGTGAAGGGCAGGAAGTAGTCCAGACGGTGTAAGGAGTAAGAGTGCAATAAGTGTCAAGGCGGAGTAAGGGGGCAGGAAGTAGTCAAGGCGAAGTAAGAGGGCAGGAAGTATTCCAGAAGGAGTAAGGAGTAAGAAGAAAGGAAGTAGTCCAGTAGGAGTAAGAGGGCAGGAAGTAGTGCAGGCGGAGTAAAAGGGCAGAAAATATTTCAGACCAAGTAAAGGGTAAGAGGGTAGGAAGTAGTTCAGGCGGAGTAAGTAGTAAGAGTGCAGTAAGTAGTCCAGGCGGAGTAAGGAGTAAGAGGGCAGTAAGTAGTCCGAGCGCGGTAAAGTGTGAGTGTGCTGTAAGAGGTCCAGCGGAGTAAGAGGGCAGGAAGTAGTTCAGGCGGAGTAAATAGTAAGTGTGCAATAAGTTGTCCAGTCGGAGTAAGGAGTAAGAGGGCAGTAAGTAGTCCAGGCGCGGTAAAGTGTGAGTGTGCTGTAAGAGGTCCAGCGGAGTAAGAGGGCAGGAAGTAGTCCAGGCGAAATAAGAGGGCATTAAGTATTCCAGACGGAGTAAGGAGTGAGAGGGCAGGAAGTAGTCCATGCGGAGTAAGAGGGCAGGAAGTATTCCAGACGGAGTAAGGAGTAAGAGGCCAGGAAGTGGTCCAGGCGGAGTAAGAGGGCAGGAAGTAGTCCAGGCGGAGTAAGGTGTAAGAGGGCAGGAAGTAGTCAAGGCGGAGAAAGAAATAAGAGTCCAGTAAATAATCCAGGCGGTGTAAGAAGTAAGTGTGCAGTAAGTGGGCCAGTCAGAGTAAGAAATAAGAGTGCTGTGAGTAGTCCATGCAAAGTAAAAGGGCAGTAAGTAATCCAGGCGGAGTAAGGAATAAGATGGCAGGAATAGTCCAGGCGGAGTAAGGAGTAAGTGTGCAGTAAGTGGTCCAGACGGAGTAAGGAGTTGGAGGGCAGTTAGTAGTCCAGGCGGGGTAAAGAGTGAGTGTGCTGTAAGAGGTCCAGCGGTGTAAGAGGGCAGGAAGTAGTCCAGGCGGAGTAAGAAGTAAGAGTCCAGTAAAAAATCCAGGCGGAGTAAGAAGTAAGTGTGCAGTAAGTGGTCCAGGCAGAGTAAGAAATAAGAGTGTAGTGAGTAGTCCAGGCGGGGTAAGTAGTAAGTGTGCAGTAAGTGGTCCAGTCGGAGTAAGGAGTAAGAGGGCAGTAAGTAGTCCAGGCGCGGTAAAGTGTGAGTGTTGAAAGACGTCCAGCGGAGTAAGAGGGCAGGAAGTAGTCCAGGCGAAATAAGAGGGCATTAAGTATTCCAGACGGAGTAAGGAGTGAGAAGGCAGGAAGTAGTCCATACGGAGTAAGAGGGCAGGAAGTATTCCAGACGGAGTAAGGAGTAAGAGGGCAGGAAGTGGTCCTGGCGGAGTAAGATGGCAGGAAGTAGTCCAGGCAAAGTGAGGTGTAAGAGGGCAGGAAGTAGTCAAGGCGGAGTAAAAGGGCAGGAAGTAGTCCAGGCGGTGTAAGGAGTAAGAGTGCAATAAGTGTCAAGGCTGAGTAAGGGGGCAGGAAGTAGTCAAGGCGAAGTAAGAAATCAGTAAGTATTCCAGACAGAGTAAGAAGTAAAAGGGCAGGAGGTAGTCCAGGCGGAGTAAGAGGGCAGGAAGTATTCCAGAAGGAGAAAGGAGTAAGAAGGAAAAAGTAGTCGAGTAGCAGTAAGAGGGCAGGAAGTAGTCCAGGCGGAGTAAAACGGCAGAAAGTATTCCCGACACAAAACAAAGTAAGGGGTAAGAGGGTAGGAAGTAGTCCAGGCGGAGTAAGGAGCAAGTGTGCACAAAGTGGTCCAGTCGGAGTAAGGAGTAAGAGGGTAGTAAGTAGTCCAGGCGGAGTAAGAGGGCAGGAAGTATTCCAGACGGAGTAAGGAGTAAGAGAGCAGGAAGTGGTCCAGGCGGAGTAAGAGGGCAGAAAGTAGGTTAGGCGGAGTAAGGTGTAAGAGGGCAGGAAATAGTCAAGGCGGAGTAAGAGAGCAGGAAGTAGTCCAGGCGGAGTAAGAAGTAAGAGGGCATAAGTGGTCCAGGCATAGTAAGGAGTAAGAGTGTAATAAGTAATACAGGCGGAGTAAAGGGGAAGTGAGTAGTTCAGGCGTAGTAAAGGGTTAAGGTGCAGTAAGTAGTCCAGACGAAGTAAGGAGTAAGAGGGCAGGAAGTAGTCCAGAAGGAGTAAGAGGACAGAAGTAGTACAGGCGGAGTAAAAGGGCAGAAATTATTACAGACGGAGTAAGGAATAAGAGAGCAGGAAGTAGTCCAGTCGGAGTAAGAGGGCAGGAAGTAGTCCAGGCGGAGTAGGAAGTAAGAGTGCAGTAAGTAGTCCAGGCGGAGTAAGGAGTAAGAGGGCAGTAAGTAGTCCAGGCGCGGTAAAGTGCGAGTGTGCTGTAAGAGGTCCAGCGGAGTAAGAGGGCAGGAAGTAGTTTAGGCGGAGTAAGTAGTAGGTGTGCAGTAAGTGGTCCAGTCGGAGTAAGGAGTAAGAGGGCAGTAAGTAGTCCAGGCGCGGTAAAGTGTGAGTGTGCTGTAAGAGGTCCAGCGGAGTAAGAGGGCAGGAAGTAGTCCAGGCGGAGTGAGGTGTAAGAGGGCAGGGAGTAGTCAGGCGGAGTAAAAGGGCAGAAAATAGTCCAGGCGGAGTAAGGAGTAAGAGGGCAGGAAGTAGTCCAGGCGACGTAAGAGGGCAGTAAGTATCCCAGACGGAGTAAAGAGTGAGAGGGCAGTAAGTAGTCTAGGCGGTGGAGGAGTATGAAAGCAGGAATTAGTTCAGGCGAAGTAAGGAGTAAGATAGCAGGTAGTAGTCCAGGCGAAGTAAGAGGGCAGCAGGGAGTCCAGACGGTGAATGAAATAAGAGGGCAGGAACTAGTCAAGGCGGAGAAAGGAGAAAGTGCGCAGTAAGTGGTCCAGGCAGAGTAAGGAGTAAGAGTGCAGTAAGTAGTACAGGCGGAGTAAGGTGGCAGTGAATAGTTCAGACGGAGTAAAGGGTTAAAGTGTTGTTAGTAGTCCATGGTGAGTGCGGAGTATGAGGGCAGTAAGTAGTCCAGGCTGAGTAAGAAGTAAGAGTCCAGTAAATAATCCAGGGGGAGTAAGAAATAAGTGTGCAGAAAGTGGTCCAGGCAGAGTTGGGAGTAAGAGTGTAGTGAGTATCCAGGCGGATTGAGGAGTAGGTGTGCAGTAATAGGTACAGTCTGGTAAGTAGTAAGAGTGCAGTGAGTAGTTCAGGCGGAGTAAAGAGTAATTGTCAGTAAGTGATCCAGGCGGCGTGAGGAGTAAGAGTGCAGTGAGTAGTCCAGGCGAAGTAAGAGGGCAGTAAGTAATCCAGACGGAGTAAGGAATAAAAGGGCAGGAAGTAGTCCAGGCTGAGTAAAAAGTAAGAGTCCAGTAAATAATCCAGGCGGAGTAAGAAGTAAGTATGCAGTAAATGGTCCAGGCAGAGTAAGGAGTAAGAGTGCAATGAGTAGTCCAGGCGCTGTAAGGAGTAAGTGTGCAGTAATTGTTCCAGACGGAGTAAGAGGGCAGGAAGTGGTCCAGGCGGAGTAAGAGGGCAGGAAGTAGTCCAGGCGGAGTAAGATGTAATAGGGCAGGAAGTAATCAAGGCGGAGTAATAGGGCAGGAAGTAGTCCAGGCGGTATAAGAATTAAGAGGACAGTAAGTGATCCAGGCATAATAAGGATTAAGAGTGTAGTAAGTAGTACAGGCGGAGTAAGGGGGCAGTGAGTAGTTCAGACGTAGTAAAGGGTTAAAGTGCTGTTAGTAGTCCATGGTGAGTGAGGAGTATGAGTGCAGTAAGTGGTCCAGACGGAGTAAGGAGTTGGAGGGCAGATAGTAGTCCAGGCGGGGTAAAGAGTGAGTGTGCTGTAAGAGGTCCAGCGGAGTAAGAGGGCAGGAAGTAGTCCAGGCGGAGTGAGGTGTAAGAGGGCAGGGAGTAGTCAGGCGGAGTAAAAGGGCAGAAAATAGTCCAGGCGGAGTAAGGAGTAAGAGGGCAGGAAGTAGTCCAGGCGACGTAAGAGGGCAGTAAGTATCCCAGACGGAGTAAAGAGTGAGAGGGCAGTAAGTAGTCTAGGCGGTGGAGGAGTATGAAAGCAGGAATTAGTTCAGGCGAAGTAAGGAGTAAGATAGCAGGTAGTAGTCCAGGCGAAGTAAGAGGGCAGCAGGGAGTCCAGACGGTGAATGAAATAAGAGGGCAGGAACTAGTCAAGGCGGAGAAAGGAGAAAGTGCGCAGTAAGTGGTCCAGGCAGAGTAAGGAGTAAGAGTGCAATGAGTAGTCCAGGCGCTGTAAGGAGTAAGTGTGCAGTAATTGTTCCAGACGGAGTAAGAGGGCAGGAAGTGGTCCAGGCGGAGTAAGAGGGCAGGAAGTAGTCCAGGCGGAGTAAGATGTAATAGGGCAGGAAGTAATCAAGGCGGAGTAATAGGGCAGGAAGTAGTCCAGGCGGTATAAGAATTAAGAGGACAGTAAGTGATCCAGGCATAATAAGGATTAAGAGTGTAGTAAGTAGTACAGGCGGAGTAAGGGGGCAGTGAGTAGTTCAGACGTAGTAAAGGGTTAAAGTGCTGTTAGTAGTCCATGGTGAGTGAGGAGTATGAGTGCAGTAAGTGGTCCAGACGGAGTAAGGAGTTGGAGGGCAGATAGTAGTCCAGGCGGGGTAAAGAGTGAGTGTGCTGTAAGAGGTCCAGCGGAGTAAGAGAGCAGGAAGTAGTCCAGGCGGAGTAAGAAGTAAGAGTCCAGTAAAAAATCCAGGCGGAGTAAGAAGTAAGTGTGCAGTAAGTGGTCCAGGCAGAGTAAGGAGTAAGGGTGTAGTGAGTAGTCCAGGCGCAGTAAGGAGTAAGTGTGCTGGAAGTAGTCTAGGCGAGTAAGAGTGCAGTAAGTATTCCAGACGGAGTAAGGAGAAAGTGGGCAGGAAGTGGTACAGGCGGAGTAAGGAGTAGGAGTGCAGTAAGTAGTACAGGCGGAGTAAGGTGGCAATGAGTAGTTCAGGCGGAGTAAGAAGTAAGAGTCCAGTAAATAATCCAGGCGGAGTAAGAAGTAAGTGTGCAGTAAGTGGTCCAGGCAGAGTAAGGAGTAAGTGTGCAGTGAGTAGTCCAGGCGCAGTATGGAGTAAGTGTGCAGTAATTGTTCCAGGCGGAGTAAGTAGTAAGAGTCCAGTAAGTAGTCCAGGCGGAGTAAGTAGTAAGTGTGCAGTAAGTGATCCAGTGGATGTACGGAGTAAGAGAGCAGGAAGTAGTCCAGGCGAAATAAGAGGGCAGTAAATATTCCAGGCGGAGTGAGGAGTAAGAGGGCAGGAAGTAATCCATGCGGAGTAAGAGGGCAGGAAGTATTCCTGACGGTGTAAGGAGTAAGAGGGCACGAAGTAGTTCAGACGGAGTAAGAGGGCAGGAAGTTTTCCAGACGGAGTAAGATGTAAGAGGGAAGGAAGTAGTCCAGAAGGAGAAAGTGTGCAAAGTTAGTCCAGGCGGATTAAAAGTGCAGAAAGTATTCCAGACGCGGAGTAAGGAGTAAGAGGAGAGTATGTAGCCCAGACGGAGTAAGGAGTAAGTGTGCAGTAAGTGGTCTAGTCGGAGTAAGGAGTAAGAGGACAGTAAGTAGTCCAGGCGAAGTAAGGAGTAAGTGTGCAGTAATTGTTCCAGGCGGAGTTAGGAACTAATGTACAGTAAGTAGGCCAGGCAGAGTAAGGAGTAAAACTACGGGAAATAGTCTAGTCGGATTAATGAGTAAGAGTACATTGAGTGTCAAGGAAGGTAAGGTGGCAGGAAGTAGTCCAAGCGGAGTAAGAGGGCAGTAAGTAGTCCAGGCGGAGGAAATAGTAAGAGTGCAGTAAGTAGTCCAGGCGGAATAAGTAGTAAGTGTGCAGTAAGTGGTCCAGTCGGAGTAAGGAGTAAGAGAGCAGTAAGTAGTACAGGCGGGGTAAAGAGTGAGTGTGCTGTCAGAGGTCCAGCAGAGTGAGAGTGCAGGAAGTAGTGCAGGCGAGTAAAAGGGCAGTATGTATTATAGACCTTGTAAGGAGTAAGAGGGCAGGAAGTATTCCAGACGGAGTAAGGTGTAAGAGGGCAGGAAGTAGTACAGGAGGAGTAAGAGGGCAGGAAATAGTCTAGGCGGAGTAAGAGGGCAGGAAGTAGTCCAGGCGAAGTAAGAGGGCAATAAGTATTCCAGACGGAGTAAGGAGTAAGAGGGCAGTAAGTAGTCCAAGCGGGTTAAAGAGTGAGTGTGCTGTAAGAGGTCCAGCGGAGTAAGAGGGCAGGAAGTACTCCAGGAGAAGTAAGAGGGCAGGAAGTAGTCCAGGCGAAGTAAGAGGGCAGTAAGTATTCCAGACGGACTAAGGAGTAAGAGAGCAGGAAGTAGTCCAGCCGGAATAAGAGGGCAGGAAGTATTCCAGACGGAGTAAGGAGTAAGAGGGCAGAAAATAGTCCAGGCGGAGTAAGGGGCAGGAAGTATTCCAGACGGAGTAAGGAGTAAGAGGGCAGGAAGTGGTCCAGGCGGAGTAAGAGGGCAGGAAGTGGTCCAGGCGGAGTAAGAGGGCAGAAAGTAGGTTAGGCGGAGTAAGGTGTAAGAGGGCAGGAAGTAGTCCAGGCGGAGTAAGAAGTAAGAGGGCATAAGTGGTCCAGGCATAGTAAGGAGTAAGAGTGTAGTAAGTAATACAGGCGGAGTAAGGAGTAAGAGGGCAGGAAGTAGTCCAGGCGGAGTAAGTAGTAAGAGTGCAGTAAGTAGTCCAGGCGGAGTAAAGGGTTAGTGTGCAGTAAGTGGTCCAATCAGAGTAAGGAGTAAGAGGGCAGTAAGTAGTCCAGGCGGGGTAAAGAGTGAGTTTGCTGTAAGAGGTCCAGCGGAGTAAGAGGGCAGGAAGTTGTCCAGGCGGAATAAGAGGGCAGGAAGTATTCCAGACGGAGTAAGATGGCAGGAAGTAGTCAAGGCGGAGTGAAGGGCAGGAAGTAGTCCAGACGGTGTAAGGAGTAAGAGTGCAATAAGTGTCAAGGCGGAGTAAGGGGGCAGGAAGTAGTCAAGGCGAAGTAAAAGGGCAGGAAGTATTCCAGAAGGAGTAAGGAGTAAGAAGGAAGGAAGTAGTCCAGTGGGAGTAAGAGGGCAGGAAGTAGTCCAGGCGGAGTAAAAGGGCAGAAAGTATTCCAGACACACACACAAAGTGAAGGGTGAGAGGGTAGGAAGGAGTTCAGGCGGAGTAAGTAGTAAGAGTGCAGTAAGTGGTCCAGGCTGAGTAAGAGGGCAGGAGGTAGTCCAGGCGGAGTAAGGTGTAAGAGGGCAGGAAGTAGTCAAGGCGGATTAATAGGGCAGGAAGTAGTCCAGGCGGTATAAGAATTAAGAGGACAGTAAGTGATCCAGGCATAATACGGAGTAAGAGTGTAGTAAGTTGTACAGGCGGAGTAAGGGGGCAGTGAGTAGTTCAGACGTAGTAAAGGGTTAAAGTGCTGTTAGTAGTCCATGGTGAGTGAGGAGTTTGAGTGCAGTAAGTAGTCCAGGCGGAGTAAGAAGTGAGAGTCCAGTAAATAATACAGGCGGTGTAAGAAGTAAGTGTGCAGTAAGTGGGCCAGTCAGAGTAAGAAGTAAGAGTGCTGTGAGTTGTCCATGCGAAGTAAAAGGGCAGTAAGTAATACAGGCGGAGTAAGGAATAAGAGGGCAGGAATAGTCCAGGCGGAGTAAGGAGTAAGTGTAGAGTAAGTGGTCCAGACGGAGTAAAGAGTAAGAGGGCAGTTAGTAGTCCAGGCGGGGTAAAGAGTGAATGTGCTGTAAGAGGTCCAGCGGTGTAAGAGGGCAGGAAGTAGTCCAGGCGGAGTAAGAAGTAAGAGTCCAGTAAAAAATCCAGGCGGAGTAAGAAGTAAGTGGGCAGTTATTGGTCCAGGCAGAGTCGGGAGTAAGAGTGTAGTGAGTAGTCCAGGCGCACTAAGGAGTAAATGTGCAGTAATTGTTTCAGGCGGAGTAAGTAGTAAGAGTCCAGTAAGTAGTCCAGGTGGAATAAGGAGTAAGTGTGCAGTAAGTTGTCCAGGCGGAGTAAGGGCGCTGAAAGTAGTCAAGGCGAAGTAAGAGGGCAGTATCGATTCCAGACAGAGTAAGGAGTAAGAGGGCAGGAAGTATTACAGAAGGAGTAAGAGGACAGAAGTAGTCCAGGCGGTGTAAAAGGGCAGAAAGTGTTCCAGAGTGAGTAAGGAGTAAGAGGGCAGGAAGTAGTCCAGGCGGAGTAAGAGGGCAGTGAGTAGTCCAGGCGAAGTAAAAGGGCAGTAAGTATTCCAGACGGAGTAAGGAGTAAGAGGGCAGTAAGTAGTCTAGGCGGTAGAGGAGTATGAAAGCAGGAATTAGTTCAAGCGGAGTAAGAGGACAGGAAGTATTCCACATGCGCGGAGTAAGGGGTAAGAGGGCAGGAAACGGTCCAGACGGAGTAAGAGGGCAGGAAGTAGTCAAGGCGGAGTAAGAGGGCAGGAAGTAGTCCAGGCGGAGTAAGAGGGCAGGAAGTATTCCAGACGGAGTAAGGAGTAAGAGAGCAGGAATTGGTCCAGGCGGAGTAAGGTGTAGAGGGCAGGAAGTAGTCAAGGCGGAGTAAGAGGGCAGGAAGTAGTCCAGGCGGAATAAGGAATACGTGTGCAGTAAGTGGTCCAGTCGGAGTAAGGAGTAAGAGGGCAGTAAGTAGTCCAAGCGGGGTAAAGAGTGAGTGTGCTTTAAGAGGTCCAGCGGAGTAAGAGGGCAGGAAGTAGTCCAGGCGAAGTAAAAGGACAGTAGGTATTCCAAACGGAGTAAGGAGTAAGAGAGCAGGAAGTAGTCGAGGCGGAATAAGAGGGCAGGAAGTATTCCAGACGCGGAGTAAAGAGTAAGAGGGCAGGAAGTAGTCTAGGCGGAGTAAGAGGGCAGGAAGTAGTCCAGGCGGAGTAAGGAGTAAGAGGGCAGGAAGTAGTCCAGGGGGAGTAAGGAGTTAGAGGGCAGGAAGTGGTCCAGGCGAAAAAAGAGGGCAATAATTATTCCAGACGGAGTAAGGAGTAAGAGGGCAGTAAGTAGTCTAGACGGTGGAGGAGTATGAAAGCAGGAAGTAGTTCAGGCGGAGTAAGAGGGCAGGAAGTATTCCAGACGGAGTAAGAAGGCAGGAAGTGGTTCTGGCGGAGTATGAGGGCAGGAAGTAGTCCAGGCGGAGTAAGGTGTAAGAGGGCAGGCAGTAGTCAAGGCGGAGTAAGAGGGCAGGAAGTATTCCAGGTGGAATAAGAAGTAAGAGGGCAGGAAGTAGTCCAGGTGAAGTAAAAGGACAATAAGTATTCCAGATGGAGTAATGAGTAAGAGGGCAGTAAGTAGTATAGGCGGAGTAAGAGGGCAGGAAGTATTCCAGACAGAGTGAGGAGTAAGAGGGCAGGAAGTGGTTCAGGCGGAGTAAGAGGGCAGGAAGTAGTCCAGGCGGAGTAAGTAGTAAGAGTGCAGTAAGTTGTCCAATCGGAGTAATGAGTAAGAGGGCAGTAAGTAGTCCAGGCGGGTTAAAGAGTGAGTGTGCTGTAAGAGGTCCAGCGGAGTAAGAGGGCAGGAAGTTGTCCAGGCGGAATAAGAGGGCAGGAAGTATTCCAGACGGAGTAAAGAGTAAGATGGCAGGAAGTAGTCCAGGCGGAGTAAGATGGCAGGAAGTAGTCCAGGCAAAGTAAGGTGTAAGAGGGCAGGAAGTAGTCAAGGCGGAGTAAAAGGGAAGGAAGTAGTCCAGGCGGTGTAAGGAGTAAGAGTGCAATAAGTGTCAAGGCGGAGTAAGAGGGCAGGAAGTAGTCAAGGCCAAGTATGAGGGCAGTAAGTATTCCATACGGAGTAATAAGTAAAAGGGCAGGAGGTAGTCCAGGCGGTGTAAGAGAGCAGGAAGTATTCCAGAAAGAGTAAGGAGTAAGAAGGAAGGAAGTAGTCCAGTAGCAGTAAGAAGGCAGGAAGTAGTCCAGGCGGAGTAAAAGGGCAGAAAGTATTCTAGACGCGAAGTAAGGGGTAAGAGGGTATGAAGTAGTCCAGGCGGAGTAAGTAGTAAGAGTGCAGTAAGTAGTCCAGGCGGAGTAAGGAGTAAGAGGGCAGTAAGTAGTCCAGGCGCGGTAAAGTGTGAGTGTGCTGTAAGAGGTCCAGCGGAGTAAGAGGGCAGGGAGTAGTCCAGGCGGAGTAAGTAGTAAGTGTGCAGTAGGTGGTCCAGTCGGAGTAAGGAGTAAGAGGGCAGTAAGTATTCTAGGCGGTGGAGGAGTATTAAAGCAGGAAGTAGTTCAGGCGAAGTAAGAGGACAGGAAGTATTACAGGCGGAGTAAGAAGTAAGAGGGCAGGAAGTGGTCCAGGCGGAGTAAGAGGGCAGGAAGTAGTCCAGGCGGAGTAAGGTGTAAGAGGGCAGGACGTAGTCAAGGCGGAGTAAGAGGGCAGGAAGTAGTCCAGGCGGAGTAATTAGTAAGTGTGCAGTAAGTGGTCCAGTCGGAGTAAGGAGTAAGAGGGCAGTAAGTAGTCCAGGCGGGGTAAAAGAGTGAGTGTGCTGTAAGAGATCCAGCGTAGTAAGAGGGCAGGAAGTAGTCCAGGCGAAGTAAGAGGGCAGTAAGTATTTCAGACGGAGTAAGGAGTAAGAGAGCAGGAAGTAGTGAGGCGGAATAAGAGGCAGGAAGTATTCCAGACGGAGTAAGGAGTAAGTGAGCAGGAAGTAGTCGAGGCGGAATAAGAGGGCAGGAAGTATTCCAGACGGAGTAAGGAGTAAGAGGGCAGGAAGTAGTACAGGCGGTGTAAGATGGCAGGAAGTAGTCCAGGCGGTGTAAGGTGTAAGAGGGCAGGGAGTAGTCAGGCGGAGTAAGAGGGCAGGAAATAGTCCAGGCGGAGTAAGGAGTAAGAGGGCAGGAAGTAGTCCGGGCGAAGTAAAAGGACAATAAGTATTCCAGATGGAGTAAGGAGTTAGAGGGCAGTAGGTAGTCTAGGCGTTGGAGGAGTATGAAAGCTGGAAGTAGTTCAGGCGAAGTAAAAGGGCAGTAGGTAGTCCAGATGGTGTAAGGAATAACAGGGCAGGAACTAGTCAAGGCGGAGAAAGGAGAAAGTGCGCAGTTAGTGGTCCAGGCAGAGTAAGGAGTAAGGATGCAGTAAGTAGTCCAGGCGGAGTAAGGGGGCAGTTAGTAGTTCAGGCGGAATAAAGGGTTAAAGTCCTGTTCGTAGTCCATGGTGAGTGAGGAGTATGAGTGCAGTAAGTAGTCCAGGCGGAGTAAGAAGTAAGAGTCCAGTAAATAATCCAGGCGGGGTAAGAAGTAAGTGTGCAGGAAGTGGTCCAGGCAGGGTAAGGAATAAGAGTGCAGTGAGTAGTCAAGGCGCAGTAAGGAGTAGGTGTTCAGTAATAGGTTCAGTCTGGTGAGTTTTAAGAGTGCAGTGAGTAGTCCAGGCGGAGAAGGGAGTAAGTGTGCAGTAAGTGATCCAGTCGGGATAAGGAGTAAGAGGGCAGTAAGTAGACCAGGCGGGGTAAAGATTGAGTGTGCTGTAAGAGGTCCAGCGGAATAAGAGGGCAGGAAGTAGTCCAGGAGAAGTAAGAGAGCAGTAAGTATTCCAGACGGAGTAAGGAGTAAGAGAGCAGGAAGTAGTCCAGACGGATTAAGAGGGCAGGAAGTATTCCAGACGAAGTATGGAGTAGGAAGGCAGGAAGTAGTCCAGGGGGAGTAAGGAGTTAGAGGGCAGGAAGTGGTCCAGGCGAAAAAAGAGGGCAATAATTATTCCAGACGGAGTAAGGAGTAAGAGGGCAGTAAGTAGTCTAGACGGTGGAGGAGTATGAAAGCAGGAAGTAGTTCAGGCGGAGTAAGAGGGCAGGAAGTATTCCAGACGGAGTAAGAAGGCAGGAAGTGGTTCTGGCGGAGTATGAGGGCAGGAAGTAGTCCAGGCGGAGTAAGGTGTAAGAGGGCAGGCAGTAGTCAAGGCGGAGTAAGAGGGCAGGAAGTATTCCAGGTGGAATAAGAAGTAAGAGGGCAGGAAGTAGTCCAGGTGAAGTAAAAGGACAATAAGTATTCCAGATGGAGTAATGAGTAAGAGGGCAGTAAGTAGTATAGGCGGAGTAAGAGGGCAGGAAGTATTCCAGACAGAGTGAGGAGTAAGAGGGCAGGAAGTGGTTCAGGCGGAGTAAGAGGGCAGGAAGTAGTCCAGGCGGAGTAAGTAGTAAGAGTGCAGTAAGTTGTACAATCGGAGTAATGAGTAAGAGGGCAGTAAGTAGTCCAGGCGGGTTAAAGAGTGAGTGTGCTGTAAGAGGTCCAGCGGAGTAAGAGGGCAGGAAGTTGTCCAGGCGGAATAAGAGGGCAGGAAGTATTCCAGACGGAGTAAGGAGTAAGATGGCAGGAAGTAGTCCAGGCGGAGTAAGATGGCAGGAAATAGTCCAGGCAAAGTAAGGTGTAAGAGGGCAGGAAGTAGTCAAGGCGGAGTAAAAGGAAAGGAAGTAGTCCAGGCGGTGTAAGGAGTAAGAGTGCAATAAGTGTCAAGGCGGAGTAAGAGGGCAGGAAGTAGTCAAGGCCAAGTATGAGGGCAGTAAGTATTCCATACGGAGTAATAAGTAAAAGGGCAGGAGGTAGTCCAGGCGGTGTAAGAGAGCAGGAAGTATTCCAGAAAGAGTAAGGAGTAAGAAGGAAGGAAGTAGTCCAGTAGCAGTAAGAGGGCAGGAAGTAGTCCAGGCGGAGTAAAAGGGCAGAAAGTATTCTAGACGCGAAGTAAGGGGTAAGAGGGTATGAAGTAGTCCAGGCGGAGTAAGTAGTAAGAGTGCAGTAAGTAGTCCAGGCGGAGTAAGGAGTAAGAGGGCAGTAAGTAGTCCAGGCGCGGTAAAGTGTGAGTGTGCTGTAAGAGGTCCAGCGGAGTAAGAGGGCAGGAAGTATTCCAGGCGGAGTAAGTAGTAAGTGTGCAGTAGGTGGTCCAGTCGGAGTAAGGAGTAAGAGGGCAGTAAGTATTCTAGGCGGTGGAGGAGTATTAAAGCAGGAAGTAGTTCAGGCGAAGTAAGAGGACAGGAAGTATTACAGGCGGAGTAAGGAGTAAGAGGGCAGGAAGTGGTCCAGGCGGAGTAAGAGGGCAGGAAGTAGTCCAGGCGGAGTAAGGTGTAAGAGGGCAGGACGTAGTCAAGGCGGAGTAAGAGGGCAGGAAGTAGTCCAGGCGGAGTAATTAGTAAGTGTGCAGTAAGTGGTCCAGTCGGAGTAAGGAGTAAGAGGGCAGTAAGTAGTCCAGGCGGGGTAAAAGAGTGAGTGTGCTGTAAGAGATCCAGCGTAGTAAGAGGGCAGGAAGTAGTCCAGGCGAAGTAAGAGGGCAGTAAGTATTTCAGACGGAGTAAGGAGTAAGAGAGCAGGAAGTAGTGAGGCGGAATAAGAGGCAGGAAGTATTCCAGACGGAGTAAGGAGTAAGTGAGCAGGAAGTAGTCGAGGCGGAATAAGAGGGCAGGAAGTATTCCAGACGGAGTAAGGAGTAAGAGGGCAGGAAGTAGTACAGGCGGTGTAAGATGGCAGGAAGTAGTCCAGGCGGTGTAAGGTGTAAGAGGGCAGGGAGTAGTCAGGCGGAGTAAGAGGGCAGGAAATAGTCCAGGCGGAGTAAGGAGTAAGAGGGCAGGAAGTAGTCCGGGCGAAGTAAAAGGACAATAAGTATTCCAGATGGAGTAAGGAGTTAGAGGGCAGTAGGTAGTCTAGGCGTTGGAGGAGTATGAAAGCTGGAAGTAGTTCAGGCGAAGTAAAAGGGCAGTAGGTAGTCCAGATGGTGTAAGGAATAACAGGGCAGGAACTAGTCAAGGCGGAGAAAGGAGAAAGTGCGCAGTTAGTGGTCCAGGCAGAGTAAGGAGTAAGGATGCAGTAAGTAGTCCAGGCGGAGTAAGGGGGCAGTTAGTAGTTCAGGCGGAATAAAGGGTTAAAGTCCTGTTCGTAGTCCATGGTGAGTGAGGAGTATGAGTGCAGTAAGTAGTCCAGGCGGAGTAAGAAGTAAGAGTCCAGTAAATAATCCAGGCGGGGTAAGAAGTAAGTGTGCAGGAAGTGGTCCAGGCAGGGTAAGGAATAAGAGTGCAGTGAGTAGTCAAGGCGCAGTAAGGAGTAGGTGTTCAGTAATAGGTTCAGTCTGGTGAGTTTTAAGAGTGCAGTGAGTAGTCCAGGCGGAGAAGGGAGTAAGTGTGCAGTAAGTGATCCAGTCGGGATAAGGAGTAAGAGGGCAGTAAGTAGTCCAGGCGGGGTAAAGATTGAGTGTGCTGTAAGAGGTCCAGCGGAATAAGAGGGCAGGAAGTAGTCCAGGAGAAGTAAGAGAGCAGTAAGTATTCCAGACGGAGTAAGGAGTAAGAGAGCAGGAAGTAGTCCAGACGGATTAAGAGGGCAGGAAGTATTCCAGACGAAGTATGGAGTAGGAAGGCAGGAAGTAGTCCAGGGGGAGTAAGGAGTTAGAGGGCAGGAAGTGGTCCAGGCGAAAAAAGAGGGCAATAATTATTCCAGACGGAGTAAGGAGTAAGAGGGCAGTAAGTAGTCTAGACGGTGGAGGAGTATGAAAGCAGGAAGTAGTTCAGGCGGAGTAAGAGGGCAGGAAGTATTCCAGACGGAGTAAGAAGGCAGGAAGTGGTTCTGGCGGAGTATGAGGGCAGGAAGTAGTCCAGGCGGAGTAAGGTGTAAGAGGGCAGGCAGTAGTCAAGGCGGAGTAAGAGGGCAGGAAGTATTCCAGGTGGAATAAGAAGTAAGAGGGCAGGAAGTAGTCCAGGTGAAGTAAAAGGACAATAAGTATTCCAGATGGAGTAATGAGTAAGAGGGCAGTAAGTAGTATAGGCGGAGTAAGAGGGCAGGAAGTATTCCAGACAGAGTGAGGAGTAAGAGGGCAGGAAGTGGTTCAGGCGGAGTAAGAGGGCAGGAAGTAGTCCAGGCGGAGTAAGTAGTAAGAGTGCAGTAAGTTGTACAATCGGAGTAATGAGTAAGAGGGCAGTAAGTAGTCCAGGCGGGTTAAAGAGTGAGTGTGCTGTAAGAGGTCCAGCGGAGTAAGAGGGCAGGAAGTTGTCCAGGCGGAATAAGAGGGCAGGAAGTATTCCAGACGGAGTAAGGAGTAAGATGGCAGGAAGTAGTCCAGGCGGAGTAAGATGGCAGGAAGTAGTCCAGGCAAAGTAAGGTGTAAGAGGGCAGGAAGTAGTCAAGGCGGAGTAAAAGGAAAGGAAGTAGTCCAGGCGGTGTAAGGAGTAAGAGTGCAATAAGTGTCAAGGCGGAGTAAGAGGGCAGGAAGTAGTCAAGGCCAAGTATGAGGGCAGTAAGTATTCCATACGGAGTAATAAGTAAAAGGGCAGGAGGTAGTCCAGGCGGTGTAAGAGAGCAGGAAGTATTCCAGAAAGAGTAAGGAGTAAGAAGGAAGGAAGTAGTCCAGTAGCAGTAAGAGGGCAGGAAGTAGTCCAGGCGGAGTAAAAGGGCAGAAAGTATTCTAGACGCGAAGTAAGGGGTAAGAGGGTATGAAGTAGTCCAGGCGGAGTAAGTAGTAAGAGTGCAGTAAGTAGTCCAGGCGGAGTAAGGAGTAAGAGGGCAGTAAGTAGTCCAGGCGCGGTAAAGTGTGAGTGTGCTGTAAGAGGTCCAGCGGAGTAAGAGGGCAGGAAGTAGTCCAGGCGGAGTAAGTAGTAAGTGTGCAGTAGGTGGTCCAGTCGGAGTAAGGAGTAAGAGGGCAGTAAGTATTCTAGGCGGTGGAGGAGTATTAAAGCAGGAAGTAGTTCAGGCGAAGTAAGAGGACAGGAAGTATTACAGGCGGAGTAAGGAGTAAGAGGGCAGGAAGTGGTCCAGGCGGAGTAAGAGGGCAGGAAGTTGTCCAGGCGGAGTAAGGTGTAAGAGGGCAGGACGTAGTCAAGGCGGAGTAAGAGGGCAGGAAGTAGTCCAGGCGGAGTAATTAGTAAGTGTGCAGTAAGTGGTCCAGTCGGAGTAAGGAGTAAGAGGGCAGTAAGTAGTCCAGGCGGGGTAAAAGAGTGAGTGTGCTGTAAGAGATCCAGCGTAGTAAGAGGGCAGGAAGTAGTCCAGGCGAAGTAAGAGGGCAGTAAGTATTTCAGACGGAGTAAGGAGTAAGAGAGCAGGAAGTAGTGAGGCGGAATAAGAGGCAGGAAGTATTCCAGACGGAGTAAGGAGTAAGTGAGCAGGAAGTAGTCGAGGCGGAATAAGAGGGCAGGAAGTATTCCAGACGGAGTAAGGAGTAAGAGGGCAGGAAGTAGTACAGGCGGTGTAAGATGGCAGGAAGTAGTCCAGGCGGTGTAAGGTGTAAGAGGGCAGGGAGTAGTCAGGCGGAGTAAGAGGGCAGGAAATAGTCCAGGCGGAGTAAGGAGTAAGAGGGCAGGAAGTAGTCCGGGCGAAGTAAAAGGACAATAAGTATTCCAGATGGAGTAAGGAGTTAGAGGGCAGTAGGTAGTCTAGGCGTTGGAGGAGCATGAAAGCTGGAAGTAGTTCAGGCGAAGTAAGAGGGCAGTAGGTAGTCCAGATGGTGTAAGGAATAACAGGGCAGGAACTAGTCAAGGCGGAGAAAGGAGAAAGTGCGCAGTTAGTGGTCCAGGTAGAGTAAGGAGTAAGGATGCAGTAAGTAGTCCAGGCGGAGTAAGGGGGCAGTTAGTAGTTCAGGCGGAATAAAGGGTTAAAGTCCTGTTCGTAGTCCATGGTGAGTGAGGAGTATGAGTGCAGTAAGTAGTCCAGGCGGAGTAAGAAGTAAGAGTCCAGTAAATAATCCAGGCGGGGTAAGAAGTAAGTGTGCAGGAAGTGGTCCAGGCAGGGTAAGGAATAAGAGTGCAGTGAGTAGTCAAGGCGCAGTAAGGAGTAGGTGTTCAGTAATAGGTTCAGTCTGGTGAGTTTTAAGAGTGCAGTGAGTAGTCCAGGCGGAGAAGGGAGTAAGTGTGCAGTAAGTGATCCAGTCGGGATAAGGAGTAAGAGGGCAGTAAGTAGTCCAGGCGGGGTAAAGATTGAGTGTGCTGTAAGAGGTCCAGCGGAATAAGAGGGCAGGAAGTAGTCCAGGAGAAGTAAGAGAGCAGTAAGTATTCCAGACGGAGTAAGGAGTAAGAGAGCAGGAAGTAGTCCAGACGGATTAAGAGGGCAGGAAGTATTCCAGTCGAAGTATGGAGTAGGAAGGCAGGAAGTAGTCCAGGCGGAGTACGAGGGCAGGAAGTAGTCCAGGCGGAGTAAGGTGTAAGAGGGCAGGAAAAAGTCAAGGCGGAGTACGAGGGCAGGAAGTAGTCCATGCGGAGTAAGGAGTAAGAGGGCAGGAAGTAGTCCAGGCGACGTAAGAGGGCAGTAAGTATCCCAGACGGTGTAAGGAGTTAGAGGGCAGTGAGTAGTCTAGGCGGTGGAGGAGTATGAAAGCAGGAATTAGTTCAGGCGAAGTAAGGAGTAAGAGAGCAGGTAGTTGTCCAGGCGAAGTAAGAGGGCAGGAAGTAGTCCAGGCGGAGTAAGGCGTAAGAGGGCAGGAAGTAGTCAAGGCGGAGTAAGAGGGCAGGAAGTAGTACAGGCGGAGTAAGGTGGCAGTGAATAGTTCAGACGGAGTAAAGGGTTAAAGTGTTGTTAGTAGTCCATGGTGAGTGAGGAGTATGAGTGCAGGAAGTAGTCCAGGCTGAGTAAGAAATAAGAGTCCAGTAAATAATCCAGGCGGAGTAAGAAGTAAGTATGCAGTAAGTGGTCCAGGCAGAGTAAGGATTAAGAGTGCAGTGAGTAGTTCAGGCGCAGTAAGGAGTAAGTGTGCAGTAAGTGGTCCATGCGGAGTTAAGAACAAATGTGCAGTAAGTAGGCCAGGCAGAGTAAGGAGTAAAATTACGTGAAATAGTCCAATCGTAGTAAGGAATAAGAGTGCAATAAGTGTCAAGGCGGAGTAAGGGGGCAGGAAGTAGTCAAGGCGAAGTAAGAGAGCAGTAAGTATTCCAGACGGAGTAAGGAGGAAAAGGGCAGGAAGGAGTCTAAGCGGGGTAAGTAATAAGAGCGCAGTTAGTAGTCCAGGCGAAGTAAAGAGTAAGTGTGCAGTTAGTGGTCCAGTCGGAGTAAGGAGTAAGAGGGCAGTAAGTAGTCCAGGCGGAGTAAGAGTGCAGGAAGTAATCCAGACAGAGTAAGGAGTAAGAGGGCAGAAAGTGGTCCAAGCGGAGTAAGAGGGCAGGAAGTAGGTTAGGCGGAGTAAGGTGAAAGAGGGCAGGAAATAGTCAAGGCGGAGTAAAAGAGCAGGAAGTAGTCCAGGCGCGCGGAGTAAGAAGTAAGAGGGCATAAGTGGTCCAGGCATAGTAAGGAGTAAGAGTGTAGTAAGTAAAACAGGCGGAGTAAAGGGGCAGTGAGTATTTCAGGCGTAGTAAAGGGTTAAGGTGCTGTTATTTGTCCATGGTGAGTGAGGAGTATGAGTGCACTAAGTAGTCCAGACGGAGTAAGGAGTAAGAGGGCAGGAAGTAGTCCAGAAGGAGTAAGAGGACAGAAGTAGTACAGGCGGAGTAAAAGGGCAGAAATTATTCCAGACGGAGTAAGGAGTAAGAGAGCAGGAAGTAGTCCAGTCGGAGTAAGAGGGCAGGAAGTAGTCCAGGCGGAGTAAGTAGTAAGAGTGCAGTAAGTAGTCCAGGCGGAGTAAAGAGTAAGTGTGCAG
Organism: Cordylochernes scorpioides; assembly: GCA_030710605.1. NCBI lineage: Eukaryota > Metazoa > Arthropoda > Arachnida > Pseudoscorpiones > Chernetidae > Cordylochernes > Cordylochernes scorpioides. Next base: position 38,358,364 of record CP092876.1, on the reverse strand, counting down.
TAATGGTCCAATCAGAGTAAGGAGTAAGAGGGCAGTAAGTAGTCCAGGCGGGGTAATGAGTGAGTGTGCTGTAAGAGGTCCAGCGGAGTAAGAGGGCAGGAAGTTGTCCAGGCGGAATAAGAGGGCAGGAAGTATTCCAGACGGAGTAAGGAGTAAGATGGCAGGAAGTAGTCCAGGCGGAGTAAGATGGCAGGAAATAGTCCAGGCAAAGTAAGGTGTAAGAGGGCAGGAAGTAGTCAAGGCGGAGTAAAAGGGCAGGAAGTAGTCCAGGCGGTGTAAGGAGTAAGAGTGCAATAAGTGTCAAGGCGGAGTAAAGGGGCAGGAAGTAGTCAAGGCGAAGTAAGAGGGCAGGAAGTATTCCAGAAGGAGTAAGGAGTAAGAAGGAAGGAAGTAGTCCAGTAGGAGTAAGAGGGCAGGAAGTAGTCCAGGCGGAGTAAGGAGTAAGAGTGTAATAAGTAGTTCTTGTTGAGTAAGTAGTAAGAGTGCGGTAAGTAGTACAGGCGGAGTAAAAGATCAGTAAGATGTCCAGGCGGATTAAGGAGTAAGTGTACAGTAAGTAGTACAGGCGGAGTAAGGAGTAAAAGTAACGGTAGATAGTCTAGTCTGTGGAAGGAGAAAAGATCAGTAAGATGTCCAGGCGGATTAAGGAGTAAAGTGCAATAAGTATTCCAGGACAAGTAAGGAGTAAGAGGGCAGGTAGTAGTCCAGGCGAAGTAAGAGGGCAGAAAGTAGTCCAGGCGGAGTAAGGTGTAAGAGGGCAGGACGTAGTCAAGGCGGAGTAAGAGGGCAGGAAGTAGTCCAGGCGGAGTAATTAGTAAGTGTGCAGTAAGTGGTCCAGTCGGAGTAAGGAGTAAGAGGGCAGTAAGTAGTCCAGGCGGGGTAAAAGAGTGAGTGTGCTGTTGAGATCCAGCGTAGTAAGAGGGCAGGAAGTAGTCCAGGCGAAGTAAGAGGGCAGTAAGTATTTCAGACGGAGTAAGGAGTAAGAGAGCAGGAAGTAGTCGAGGCGGAATAAGAGGCAGGAAGTATTCCAGACGGAGTAAGGAGTAAGTGAGCAGGAAGTAGTCGAGGCGGAATAAGAGGGCAGGAAGTATTCCAGACGGAGTAAGGTGTAAGAGGGCAGGAAGTAGTACAGGCGGTGTAAGATGGCAGGAAGTAGTCCAGGCGGTGTAAGGTGTAAGAGGGCAGGGAGTAGTCAGGCGGAGTAAGAGGGCAGGAAATAGTCCAGGCGGAGTAAGGAGTAAGAGAGCAGGAAGTAGTCCGGGCGAAGTAAAAGGACAATAAGTATTCCAGATGGAGTAAGGAGTTAGAGGGCAGTAGGTAGTCTAGGCGTTGGAGGAGTATGAAAGCTGGAAGTAGTTCAGGCGAAGTAAGAGGGCAGTAGGTAGTCCAGATGGTGTAAGGAATAACAGGGCAGGAACTAGTCAAGGCGGAGAAAGGAGAAAGTGCGCAGTGAGTGGTCCAGGCAGATTAAGGAGTAAGGATGCAGTAAGTAGTCCAGGCGGAGTAAGGGGGCAGTTAGTAGTTCAGGCGGAATAAAGGGTTAAAGTCCTGTTCGTAGTCCATGGTGAGTGAGGAGTATGAGTGCAGTAAGTAGTCCAGGCGGAGTAAGAAGTAAGAGTCCAGTAAATAATCCAGGCGGGGTAAGAAGTAAGTGTGCAGGAAGTGGTCCAGGCAGGGTAAGGAATAAGAGTGCAGTGAGTAGTCAAGGCGCAGTAAGGAGTAGGTGTTCAGTAATAGGTTCAGTCTGGTAAGTTTTAAGAGTGCAGTGAGTAGTCCAGGCGGAGAAGGGAGTAAGTGTGCAGTAAGTGATCCAGTCGGGATAAGGAGTAAGAGGGCAGTAAGTAGTCCAGGCGGGGTAAAGATTGAGTGTGCTGTAAGAGGTTCAGCGGAATAAGAGGGCAGGAAGTAGTCCAGGAGAAGTAAGAGAGCAGTAAGTATTCCAGACGGAGTAAGGAGTAAGAGAGCAGGAAGTAGTCCAGACGGATTAAGAGGGCAGGAAGTATTCCAGACGAAGTATGGAGTAGGAAGGCAGGAAGTAGTCCAGGCGGAGTACGAGGGCAGGAAGTAGTCCAGGCGGAGTAAGGTGTAAGAGGGCAGGAAAAAGTCAAGGCGGAGTAAGAGGGCAGGAAGTAGTCCATGCGGAGTAAGGAGTAAGAGGGCAGGAAGTAGTCCAGGCGACGTAAGAGGGCAGTAAGTATCCCAGACGGTGTAAGGAGTTAGAGGGCAGTGAGTAGTCTAGGCGGTGGAGGAGTATGAAAGCAGGAATTAGTTCAGGCGAAGTAAGGAGTAAGAGAGCAGTTAGTTGTCCAGGCGAAGTAAGAGGGCAGGAAGTAGTCCAGGCGGAGTAAGGCGTAAGAGGGCAGGAAGTAGTCAAGGCGGAGTAAGAGGGCAGGAAGTAGTACAGGCGGAGTAAGGTGGCAGTGAATAGTTCAGACGGAGTAAAGGGTTAAAGTGTTGTTAGTAGTCCATGGTGAGTGAGGAGTATGAGTGCAGGAAGTAGTCCAGGCTGAGTAAGAAATAAGAGTCCAGTAAATAATCCAGGCGGAGTAAGAAGTAAGTATGCAGTAAGTGGTCCAGGCAGAGTAAAGAATAAGAGTGCAGTGAGTAGTTCAGGCGCAGTAAGGAGTAAGTGTGCAGTAAGTGGTCCATGCGGAGTTAAGAACAAATGTGCAGTAAGTAGGCCAGGTAGAGTAAGGAGTAAAATTACGTGAAATAGTCCAATCGTAGTAAGGAATAAGAGTGCAATAAGTGTCAAGGCGGAGTAAGGGGGCAGGAAGTAGTCAAGGCGAAGTAAGAGAGCAGTAAGTATTCCAGACGGAGTAAGGAGGAAAAGGGCAGATAGGAGTCTAAGCGGGGTAAGTAATAAGAGCGCAGTAAGTAGTCCAGGCGAAGTAAGGAGTAAGTGTGCAGTTAGTGGTCCAGTCGGAGTAAGGAGTAAGAGGGCAGTAAGTAGTCCAGGCGGAGTAAGAGTGCAGGAAGTAATCCAGACAGAGTAAGGAGTAAGAGGGCAGAAAGTGGTCCAAGCGGAGTAAGAGGGCAGGAAGTAGGTTAGGCGGAGTAAGGTGTAAGAGGGCAGGAAATAGTCAAGGCGGAGTAAAAGAGCAGGAAGTAGTCCAGGCGCGTGGAGTAAGAAGTAAGAGGGCATAAGTGGTCGAGGCATAGTAAGGAGTAAGAGTGTAGTAAGTAAAACAGGCGGAGTAAAGGGGCAGTGAGTATTTCAGGCGTAGTAAAGGGTTAAGGTGCTGTTATTTGTCCATGGTGAGTGAGGAGTATGAGTGCACTAAGTAGTCCAGACGGAGTAAGGAGTAAGAGGGCAGGAAGTAGTCCAGAAGGAGTAAGAGGACAGAAGTAGTACAGGCGGAGTAAAAGGGCAGAAATTATTCCAGACGGAGTAAGGAGTAAGAGAGCAGGAAGTAGTCCAGTCGGAGTAAGAGGGCAGGAAGTAGTCCAGGCGGAGTAAGTAGTAAGAGTGCAGTAAGTAGTCCAGTCGGAGTAAAGAGTAAGTGTGCAGTAATGGTCCAATCAGAGTAAGGAGTAAGAGGGCAGTAAGTAGTCCAGGCGGGGTAATGAGTGAGTGTGCTGTAAGAGGTCCAGCGGAGTAAGAGGGCAGGAAGTTGTCCAGGCGGAATAAGAGGGCAGGAAGTATTCCAGACGGAGTAAGGAGTAAGATGGCAGGAAGTAGTCCAGGCGGAGTAAGATGGCAGGAAATAGTCCAGGCAAAGTAAGGTGTAAGAGGGCAGGAAGTAGTCAAGGCGGAGTAAAAGGGCAGGAAGTAGTCCAGGCGGTGTAAGGAGTAAGAGTGCAATAAGTGTCAAGGCGGAGTAAAGGGGCAGGAAGTAGTCAAGGCGAAGTAAGAGGGCAGGAAGTATTCCAGAAGGAGTAAGGAGTAAGACGGAAGGAAGTAGTCCAGTAGGAGTAAGAGGGCAGGGAGTAGTCCAGGCGGAGTAAGGAGTAAGAGTGTAATAAGTAGTTCTTGTTGAGTAAGTAGTAAGAGTGCGGTAAGTAGTACAGGCGGAGTAAAAGATCAGTAAGATGTCCGGGCGGATTAAGGAGTAAGTGTACAGTAAGTAGTACAGGCGGAGTAAGGAGTAAAAGTAACGGTAGATAGTCTAGTCTGTGGAAGGAGAAAAGATCAGTAAGATGTCCAGGCGGATTAAGGAGTAAAGTGCAGTAAGTATTCCAGGACAAGTAAGGAGTAAGAGGGCAGGAAGTAGTCCAGGCGAAGTAAGAGGGCAGAAAGTAGTCCAGGCGGAGTAAGGAGTAAGAGTGCAGAAGGTAGTTCAGGTGGTGTAAGAGGGCAATAAGTAGTCCAGCCGGAGTAAAGAGTGAGAGGGCGGGAATAGTCCAGGCGAAATAAGAGGGCAGTAATAAGTCCAAGGG